>LR812519.1:5284811-5322311 GCA_903798195.1 Danio kyathit
TGACAGGGTTTTCAAGCGAGTGACAGAATGTTGTGGTACTGCTATACAGGAGTTATTATTATGAATAATAGATCACGAAATTTGGCGTTTTTTTTTTTTGTGTTTTTTTATAAAAGCATACTGGTAAAACACAAATGCAGTTATGAATATATTAAAGCGTGTGTTTGTTTGTCGTAAAAATTCGTAATAATGACAAAAAATACTAATTTGTGGATCTCCTTACTTCCGGGTTCAGCAATACTGCCATTGAGGCTGGTGTATTCTGGGAAATTTTCTTACCCCTTGGTTTCGAGTGTGGTCCTGAAAAATCTTTGTTCGAAGGTCTATTCACCCCTTCCCCTTAGCCCTACGACTTCAAGCTAAAGAGAATTGGGACACCGCTACCCTTTGACGTGAATGCGCAAAACGAGGGGTAGGGGTAAGGGAAAGGGTTAAGGGGTATAATTGGGATTGGACCTAAGTCGAACTCTCTTTTGCATATTGTATTGCTGTATTTATACCACAGTAATCTGCTAGTGTTTGCTTTGCTTTGGCTTTTTTGGGGTTAATTATTGTGATCTTGACTGAAACAGAGAAATACTAGGAAATCTCTGTAGACTGATGGCATCTCATGCCGTTCAGCCTTATAATCTTAAAATGTGAGCAAAATCACCTGTTTTGTCATCACTTCAGACATTACGCTAGAGAATCATTCAAACACTAGCTTTTAAGTAGCGTTGGTGAATTAGTAACGGTTTCTGTTGTTCTGACGTCAGCTGTAGATGTGACTGAATGGCGGAAGAAAGTAGTTCCTCATACAAAAGGATTTTTGAGACTCTCCATGTTTGATTTTCTTTTTTATATACACCAGGGCTATTCAATTGGCAGCCCGCGGGCCAAACCCGGCCCCCGAGGCAATTTGTTCTGGCCCTCCAAATAGTGTGACCAAGACATCAAGAATAAATTGAGTTCAGTCAAAAAACGGCCGCTATAGTTATGAAGTGACGTGCGTCTGTTCAAAACAGCACAAGCTGCACAGAGCGTGAGTCACCTGACAGTGGCGAGAGCAGCCGAATACATTTGAATATGTTTGTAGAAAATGTCTTTTGTACAATGCACTGATATCGTTATTAGGGATGCAACGAATAACCGATTTCACTATTAATTGCGCTTTAATTCGTCACGGTTAATTAATAGTAAAGGCTTCTTTAACCCGCATTTCTGCATTTCTGTTCTGCCGCACGAAACGAAACTGCTGAACAAAGTTAAGCCAAGTTGCCAACTGTGCGCTAGTTTAAAGTTCCGAGCTTGTCCACCGAAGCTAATACGCACGCACACTGTAATAACTAAAGCCGCGGGCCGTTCCCATATCACATCTTTCCCGCGCGCAAGTTTGTTATGTTGTAAGAATATATATGCCAATATGCGGGCACAAGTGGAGCAACGCGCTCGCGTCTCTGGGCGCACGCAGTAGAAAACATCTCATGCTGTAGCGGTGAGAGTTGTGCTTAGCTTTCAGTGCAATGTAAACAAAAGACATGTTAGTCGAACTATTAGGCTATTAAAATGATTATGTATGTATGAACGCAGATAATAACAACAGTTAGCCTAATCTAAACATTGGCGCCGACCTTCATAACAATTATTATTATATTATTTTCTCCCGTTCCTCCCTATAAACGCACACATAATTAAATTGTGTAGCCCTATAAGCACAGAAAAACCTTCAGCATAAAAACTATTACTAATGAAAATGCCTTTTAAAGGTTTTTTAATATTAGTTAGGGATGTCCAGATCTAAATCTAGCTAATATAAAGCTTAAATTTACATTACATGATAACTGTGAAACACTGATTATTCTTCACACTATATAATCGTACAACCAAAATCTATAATTGTTGCATCCATAATTATGCAGTTCAAAACATAACATATGAACGTATCTGAAAGTAGAAGAAGCCTACTTCAGCAATACACTGATTTTGTTGTGCTGTGAAATACAACATTTGAATGTTTGTTAAAAAAAACTTATTGTACAATGCAGTGATATTCTATAGTTTCAAAATACAATATATTAACATTTTAATGTAGACAAATACAATGTGGGTGTCTAAAGGAGCAAAAATACAACATATTGGCTCTTATATGCAGTTGTGTCATCCTTTATATTGCAAGTCATGTCTCTCCGGCCCTTCGTTTGGGATGCTTTTCATGAACTGGCCCCTGTGACAAACTAATTGAATAGCCCTGATATACACAATTATGCCCCCGAACTGTTGTATAAACATAATATCACAGTCGGATATGGCTGTATATTGTAACTGGTGGGACACTAAGGCACTCGGTATGTGGCCTTACAAATTACTGCTGACAATATTTTGTTATTTTAGGCTGAACTGTCTCTTTTGTTTTTTAGTTTTTTTATTTCATTTGCATGTGCTGTAGTCTAAAAATGTGGACAGTTTCCTAATTTTCTGTGCACTGATTTTCTGATGAACTCTGCTGCGCTGGTGACACTTTTTTTTTCAGTCTTCAACTGTTTTGGTGTTTTGCAATTCACACATCATGATGCATTCAAACTCCAACTGTCAGCTGAAACACGCTGCTAATTGGAAGCTACTCAAACGTGACTTACTACACTGTTTAGTAACTAAAGCAAAACTCTCCCTTTTTCTTCTTCTTCTTCTTCTTGTGGCATGTCTGCAAATTCCAGTTTCATCAAGCATGAAATCAAACCAGCGCTCCAATCAGAGTCGTGCAGGAAAAACGAATTTTCTGTCTCAAACGCAGGGATGCGAGACGCCGGGGCAGATGGCAGCGGTTTGATGAGACCACTTAGGTGCGAAAGCAAGACCACAATGCCTTGGTTTACAAACTGGAAGGTGCCATGAAATGAGCTTGGGAACGCTGGCTTTGTGATGTTTAATTAATGCGGCGCTGTCAAACGTGTTTCGCCGCTCATCTCATTCAGCATGGAGGAATGCAGCACGCTTTTACAGTTGCAGTGCACACATTTACAGCTGAAGGCTAAATTATTAGCCTTCATGTCAAATTGTAATTATTTTTCAAATAGTTCTCAAGTGCTGTGGGAATACAGAGAGAACACACTTAAATAATAGTCTTAATCACTGATTTCTTTTATCTTTGGTTTGGTTTGTTCAGTAGACAATTGGGAAAGAAAAATATCTTAAAGACGTTAATATTATTCAACTTAAAAAAAAAAAAAAAAAAAAAAAAAAAAAAACTGTTTTTATTCCAACCAGGCTAAAAGAACAAATCATCAATTTTTTTTTCTAGAAGAAAAACATATTATTGATATTACTATGAATTGTCAATCACTTGGGAAATATTTGGAAAAAAAAATTACTGGAGTTATTCATTCATTTTTATCTGCTTTTCTGAGTCCGGGTTGCAGGGGCAGCAGTTTTAGGAGAGAATTAAATTAAATTAAATTAAATTAAATTAAATTAAATTAAATTAAATTAAATTAAATTAAATTAAATTAAATTTTATTTTATTTTATTTTATTTTATTTTATTTTATTTTATTTTATTTAAATTATGAGAACCCCAGACTTCCCTCTCCCCAGACACTTTCTCCAGCTCCACCAGGGGCATCCCAAGGCATTCACAGGCCAGCCAAGAGACATAGTCCCTCCAGTGTGTCCTGGGTCTCTCTCGAGGCCTCCTCCTGGTGGGACATGCCTGGAACACTTCCCTAGGTAGGCGTCCAGGAGGCATCTGAAACAGATGGCTGAGCCACCTCAGCTGACTTCTCTCGATGTGGAGGAGCAGCAGCTCTACTCCGAGATCCTCTCGGGTGACAGAGCTCCTCACCCTATCAATAAAGGTGCGCTCTGCCACCCTGCGAAGGAAACTCATTTCGGCTGCTTGTATCTGAGATCTTGTCCTTTTAGTCATGACCCAAAGCTCTTGACCATAGGTGAGAGTAGGAACGTAGACTGACCAGTAAATCGAGAGCTTTGCCTTTCAGCTCAGCTCCTTCTTTACCACAACTGACCGGTACATCGACCACATTACTGCTGCCGCTGCACCAATCCACCTGTCAATCTCACGTTCCATCCTTCCCTCACTCGTGAACAAAACCCCAAGAGACTAGAACAGGGCTATTCAATTGGCGGCCCGCGGGGCGAACCCGTCCCCCGAGGCAATTTGTTCTGGCCCTCCAAATAGTGTGACCAAGACATCAAGAATAAATTGAGTTCAGTCAAAAAACGGCCGCTATAGTTATGAAGTGACGTGCGTCTGTTCAATACAGCACAAGCTGCGCAGAGCGTGAGTCACCTGACAGTGGCGAGAGCAGCCGAATACATTTGAATATGTTTGTAGAAAAGGTCTTTTGTTCAATGCACTGATATCGTTATTAGGGATGCAACGATAGACCGATTTCACTATTAACTGCGCTTTAATTCGTCACGGTTAATTAATCGTAGTTACGCCAAGTTGCCAACTGTGCGCTAGTTTAAAGTTCCGAGCTTGTCCACCGAAGCTAATACGCACACACACTGTAATAACTATAGCCGCGGGCCGTTCCCATATCACGTCTTTCCCGCGCGCAAATTTGTTATGCTGTAAGAATATATGCCAATATGCGGGCGCAAGCGGAGCAACGCGCTCGCGGCTTTGGGCGCACGCAGTAGAAAACATCTCATGCTGTAGCGGTGAGAGTTGTGCTTAGCTTTCAGTGCAATGTAAACAAAAGACATGTTAGACGAACTATTATTAAAATTATTATGTATGTATGAACGCAGATAATAACAACAGTTAATCTAAATATTGGCGCCGACCTTCATAACAATTATTATTATATTATTTTCTCCCGTTCCTCCCTATAAACACACACATAATTAAATTGTGTAGCCCTATAAGCACAGAAAAACCTACAGCATAAAAACTATTACTAATGAAAATGCCTTTTAAAGGTAATATTATTTAGGGATGTCCAGATCTAAATCTAGCTAATATAAAGCTTAAATTTACATTAGACGTGATAACTGTGAAACACTGATTATTCTTCAGACTATATAATCGTACAACCAAAATCTATAATTGTTGCATCCATAATTGTGCAGTTCAAAACATAACATATGAACGTATCTGAATGTAGAAGAAGCCTACTTCAGCAATACACTGATTTTGTTGTGCTGTGAAATACAACATTTGAATGTTTGTTAAAAAAAACTTATTGTACAATGCAGTGATATTATATAGTTTCAAAATACAATATATTAACATTTTAATGTAGACAAATACAACGTGGGTGTCTAAAGGAGCAAAAATACAACATATTGGCTCTTATATGCAGTTGTGTCATCACTTATATTGCAAGTCATGTCTCTCCGGCCCTTCGTTTGGGATGCTTTTCATGAACTGGCCCCCGTGACAAACTAATTGAATAGCCCTGGACTAGAACTTCTCCACCAGAGGTAAGGACTTTCCACCAATCTGGAGGTGGCAAGCCACCTTTTTCAGGTGGAGCACCATGGCCTTGGACTTGGAGGTGCTGATTCTCATCCCAGCCACGTCACACTCGGCAGCAAACCGCCCCAGTGCATGCTGAATGTCCATGTTGGATGAACCCAACAGAACAACATCGTCTGCAAATAACAGAGATGAAATCGTGTGGTCCCCAAACCGTATATATGTGTGTATACTGTATCTCATCACAATTCTACCATGAAATTACATATAAACAGTAGTAGTTTTACAGTATTTTTTACATGATCACCTTAATTTCTTTTTATAATTTTATAATTTATAATTTTATAATTTTCTTTTATAATTTTTTATAATTTTTATCCTGAGGAAAATATTTTTACAGGAATTATTGTAAAAATTTCCATCACGTGGGAAATATTTGAAACAATAATTAATTGGAAAGTAATTATGTTTTAATTTAGATATATACTATACCTTTTTATATTTGAGCAT
The DNA here is from genome assembly GCA_903798195.1 of Danio kyathit. NCBI lineage: Eukaryota > Metazoa > Chordata > Actinopteri > Cypriniformes > Danionidae > Danio > Danio kyathit. The sequence continues at coordinate 5,290,743 of LR812519.1, forward strand.
TAATCTTGACACTGATAGCTAAACTGTGTGTGTATCTCACTGGGGTCAAGATCTTGTAGTATTTTCAGTTCAGTTTGTCAGTTTTAGTCGTGAAAGAGGAGGATCTGGCGTACAGGTTAAAGGGTAAATAGACTTGAAGATGCAGTGAGATTAATGGAGCTGTAATATTTACTTCTCTGACTCTGTGAACACTGAGAAACACACACTTCTCTCACACAGCCTTCATGTATTAGGACGGCTGGGCTCAGACAATTTCAAATATTTAGAAATGAGAATGTTTCACAAGATAAACACTACTGCTTACATGTGTGTGTGTGTGTGTGTGTGTGTGTGTGTGTGTGTGTGTGTGTGTGTGTGTGTGTGTGTGTGTGAGAGTGCGTGCGTGCGTGCGTGTGTGTGCGCGCGCGTGTGTGTGTATGTGTGTGCATGCTTGTCTGTTTGTGTCTGAGTGTGTGCGTGCACCCATGCATGTCTGTGTGTGTCTGTGTTTGTGTGTGTGTTTGAGCATATATGTGTGTGTGTGTATGTGTGTGTGTGTGTGTGTGTGTGTGTGTGTGTGTCTGCCTGTGTGTATGTTTGTGTGTGTGTGTGTGTGTGTGTGTACGTTTGTCTGTCTGAGTGTGTGTGTGTGTGTGTGTGTGTGTGTGTGTGTGTCTGCCTGTGTGTATGTTTGTGTGTATGTGTACATTTGTCTGTGTGTGTGTCTGTCTATGTGTGTATGTCTGTGTGCATGTGTGTTTGTGTGATTTTGTTTGTGTGTGTGTGTGTGTGTATCTGCATGTGTGTTTGTCTGTCTGTTTGTACGTTTCTGTGTGTGTGTGTCTGTTTGTCTGACTGTGTGGGTGTGTACTTATTTGTGTGTGCTTGCAAGTGTGTGTGCGTGTGTGTGTGTATGCGTGTCTGTTTGTGTCTGAGTGTTTGCGTGCACCCATGCATGTCTGTGTGTGTCTGTGTTTGTGTGTGTGTTTGAGCATATGTGTGTGTGTGTGTGTGTGTGTGTGTGTGTGTGTGTGTGTGGTGTGTGTCTGTGTGTGTGTGTGTGTGTGTGTGTGTGTGTGTGTGTGTGTGTGTGTGTGTGTGTGTGTGTGTGTGTGCATGCATTCATGTGTATATGTGACTGTGTGTGTGTGTGTATGTGTGTCTGCCTGTGTGTATGTTTGTGTGTGTGTGTGTGTACGTTTGTCTGTCTGAGTGTGTGTGTGTGTGTGTGTGTGTGTGTGTGTGTGTCTGCCTGTGTGTATGTTTGTGTGTATGTGTACATTTGTCTGTGTGTGTGTCTGTCTATGTGTGTATGTCTGTGTGCATGTGTGTCTGTGTGATTTTGTTTGTGTGTGTGTGTGTGTGTGTATCTGCATGTGTGTTTGTCTGTCTGTTTGTACGTTTCTGTGTGTGTGTGTCTGTTTGTCTGACTGTGTGGGTGTGTACTTATTTGTGTGTGCTTGCAAGTGTGTGTGCGTGTGTGTGTGTGTATGCGTGTCTGTTTGTGTCTGAGTGTGTGCGTGCACCCATGCATGTCTGTGTGTGTCTGTGTTTGTGTGTGTGTGTGTTTGAGCATGTGTGTTTGTGTGTGTGTGTGTGTGTGTGTGTGTGTGTGTGTGTGTGCGTCTGTGTGTTTGTGTGTGCGTGTCTGTGTATCTGTCTGTGTGCATGTGTGCTTGTGTGATTTTGTTTGTGTGTGTGTGTGTGTGTTTGTGTGTGCAATGTGCAGGCATGCATGTGTATATGTGACTGTGTGTCTGCGTCTGCATGTGTGTATGTTTGTGTGTGTGTGTGTGCAATGTGCATGCATGCGTGTGTATATGTGACTGTGTGTGTGTATGTGTGTCTGCCTGTGTGTATGTTTGTGTGTGTGTGTGTACGTTTGTCTGTCTGAGTGTGTGTGTGTGTGTGTGTGTGTGTGTGTGTGTGTGTGTGTGTGTGTCTGCCTGTGTGTATGTTTGTGTGTATGTGTACATTTGTCTGTGTGTGTGTCTGTCTATGTGTGTATGTCTGTGTGCATGTGTGTCTGTGTGATTTTGTTTGTGTGTGTGTGTGTGTGTGTGTGTGTATCTGCATGTGTGTTTGTCTGACTGTGTGGGTGTGTACTTATTTGTGTGTGCTTGCAAGAGTGTGTGCGTGTGTGTGTGTATGCGTGTCTGTTTGTGTCTGAGTGTGTGGGTTCACCCATGCATGTCTGTGTGTGTCTGTGTTTGTGTGTGTGTGTGTTTGAGCATATGTGTGTTTGTGTCTGTGTGTTGGTTAGGGACTGGACAAGTGTTTCCCCATCTGGTTTAAGAGTCCTCCAGGGACTTCAGCTCGTCTCTGTGGTGTGTTTGTGTGGTTTTCAGAATAGACTAGTCATGGTTACGAGGGTCTGGTGCTGTAAACACACTCTGACACACATAATATAGCGGTGGGTATCACTGTCGCCTCACAGGGAGAAGGTTGCTGGTTTGAGTCCCGGCTGGGTCAGTTGGTATTTCTGTGTGGAGTTTGCATGTTCTCCCCGTGTTGGCGTGGGTTTCCTCCGGGTGCTCCGGTTTCCCCCACAGTCCAAACACATGCGCTTTAGGTGAATTGGATTAACTTAATTGGTCATAGTGTATGTGTGTGAATGAGTGTGTATGGATGTTTCCCAGTGATGGGTTCCAGCTGGAAGGGCATCCACTAAATAAAACATATGCTGGATAAGTTTATTCCTCATACAAAAGGATTTTTGAGACTCTCTGTGTTTGATTTTCTAGTTTATACACACAATTATGAGGTTGAACTGTTGTATAAATGTAATATCACACTCGTATCAGTGCGATATCGCTGTATATCATCACTGGTGGGCAGGGCCGGATTAACCAATGGACATTATGGGCACAGGCCCAGGGGTCCGTGCGCACTTGGGGCCCCTGCGAGGGGGGGAAAAAACGCTGATTTTGTAGTGTCTATTTAGGCTAAGTGCAAATAGCGCACCTCGTTGGAATGAGCTAGTTGAGTGATTCCCGCCCATCACCGTTTGATTGACAGAGACAACATAACTAAAGAGAGCGGCAAACAACAGCAGTGTGAGTGGCGTAGCTTATAAAGTACATGGCAACATGTTTTGACACGATCGATCATGAACCCGGTTCGAATCCAGCGTCTGATTAACTCATTCTTCTTTTTTCCCCCACTACATATCAGATTTTGCCTACTCTTCATCACGAGTAGGAATCATTAATAAGTGTTAGTATTATGGAAGACTTAAACATAAATATATATATATATATATATATATGGCAACACAGTGGCGCAGTAGGTTGTGCTGTTGCCTCACAGCAAGAACGTCGCTGGGTCGCAGGTTCGAACCTCGGCTGGGCTGGGTCAGTTGGCGTTTCTGTGTGGAGTTTGCATGTTCTCCCTGCGTTCGCGTGGGTTTCCTCCGGGTGCCACAGTCCAAAGACATGCAGTACAGGTAAATTGGGTAGGCTAAATTGTCCATAGTGTATGAGTGTGAATGTGTGTGTGGAAGTTCCCAGAGATGGGTTGCGGCTGGAAGGGCATCCGCTGCGTAAAATCGTGCTGGATAAGTTGGCGATTCATTCCGCTGTGGCGACCCCGCAAGGGACAAAGCCGACAAGAAAATGAATGAATGAATGAATATATATATATATATATATATATATATATATATATATATATATATATATATATATATATAAATACCCTTAAATATAAATTTTAGTACTGCTTCAGTGAACTTGAACAAATATATTTAAAATATATAAATTTTTTTTTTTTTTTAACAAAAAAATAAATAAATAAAATAAAAATAAATAAATAAAATCCATTAATTTTTACTAGGGCTGTCAATTGATTAAAAAAATTAACTAATTAATCACACTTTTTTTTTGTGATTAATCATGATTAATAGCGAATCAAAAAAAAAATCCAAAATACAGGCATTGCAAATATGTAAATTGGAAAATTACAATAATAATAAAGTATTGAATACAAACAATTCATCACCTTAGAATTATAAGGTTCTATCTGACATTTTTGTCAAAATTGAGTTATTGACATATTCTTATTAAATGACAACTTATTTACATTATGGGATGTTTTTTAATAAGTTGTTTACATTTTAAGACGTTTTATTAAAAAAAACTAAACAAAAAAAAACTAATGTTACACACATACTGTTTGCTATGCAAAAACTTTGAAGCTCAATATCTCAAAATCAATCAGAACGCAGATAGAACATTATAATTCCAAGGTGACTAATTGTACTCATTGTAAAGTTGTATTGCAAGTTGAGAACCTTAATTATAAAGTAGAAACAATTTTGCCTAGTCCTCCTTAACATTTAGCCAGTTGCAGTCTATTGACATTATCAGGGGACAACACACACACACACACACACACACAGAGAGAGAGAGAGAGAGAGAGAGAGAGAGAGAGAGAGAACGCGCAGCACAGCGCACTCCCTTCAGATCATCAACACGCACGATCGCGTTGATCAAATTTTGCTTAAACTAATCGTTCTTAAAGTATGGCTGTATTTCTCAAGCAAGGATTCTGACACAGCAAAGCAGACGCTTTACAAAAGTTGCGTGTAGGGGGGGAAACACGTCAAACTTAATGAAACATTTGAGGGCGCTTGGAGTCAACTTGGAGAGGAATGGGCTGTCTTTGACAGCTTGCGACATCATCTGCCACTTTCACTGAGTACATTTACATGGATCCATATTATCCTTTATCCATATTTCTTTACACATTAAACACACGCAGGGCCGGAGCAAGCTGAACTGGCGCCCTCAACCCGAAAGTGAAATAGAAAGTTACCGGTTTGCGGATGAAAGTGAGAACCGGGAGGGAGCAGGTGGGAGTCGAAATGAGATGAACGTGAGGACAGAGGGGTTCGCTCACTATTCTGCCACACAAGGCGGTCGCCTCTATGGAAGCGCTGGCCCTGAACACACGTCGGCCACAACAGGAAATAAAAAAAAACCTGCAACTGCGTTAAATGCGTTAATTTTTTTTACGCATTAAATAGTTCAAATTAATCACGTGCGTTAACGCGCTAATTTTGACAGCTCTAGTTATTACTAGTTGTAGTATATTTTTTTCAAAGTGTGCTTTAAGTTAAATCTTTGTAGACTAGAAATATATGTACTGTATATCATTTATTTAAAGAAAATGTGGGCAATACATTATAGATTAATTTTATTAAAAAATATGATATTAATCTTATTTTTTTAGGGGTGCGGCCAGGTAGGGGGGCTACAAGACATTGTGCCCAGGGGCCTCAGAATTCTTAATCCGGGCCTGCTGGTTGGACACTAAGGCGGTTCATTCCACTGTGGGGATCCCTGATTAATAAAGGGACTAAGCCGAAAAGAAAATGAATGAATGTATTGTGTCTTACTTTTAAGCATGGCAAACAATAGATCCATAAATTTATCATTTTAAAATCATAAATACATTGAAAGCAGCCAGCTCTGGAATTTAAGTCAAAGCATGTTTAATATCGAATATTCCAGAACTACGGTCAACGAACCCTGAAGTTGAATTAAGATCAATAGGCATTATCAGTAAAGCCTGCTCTCCTCTCTATCTCTTCCAGTGCTGGTGACCGATCACAATGAGATCTGAACGGGTTTGCATGTGTTTGCCCGGAGCGGATCGATGGCGAGCATCAGTGAATGGCACCTTTAATCTGGAGCTCAGTGAAGTCAATAGGATTGGGTTGAAGCTGCAGTGATTAAGTGATGGTCTGGCCACTGATCCTCCAGCCTCCGCTAAAGAGAGTGTTCAATCTGTCACACACCCAAAGCATCCCATACATCACAGCTCATCACAGCCATGAGGAAACCTGCTTTTCTTCAGTGGGTTACGCTGCAGAGGAAGGTCAGCTGGGGGTTATAGTGTACTGTAGAAAACAGCAGTGACTATAGGAATTAAAGACAGTACTGTAGTGTAAACAGAAAGTATTGAAGTACTGCAGTGTAATAAAGTACTGTGTGCTGTAGAAAACAATAAGGACTATAAGAATTACAGTTGAAAACTAGCAATAAGAAATAATAATCACAAATAATACCAATATAATATAATAAAATATAATATAATATATATAATAATAATAATAATAATAATAATAATAATTATTATTATTATTATTATTATTATCTTTATTATTATCATCATCATAATCAGCATCATCGTCATCATTATTATTATATTATTATTATTACCATCATCATCATCATCATCATCATCATAATAATAATAATTATTATTATTATTATTATTATTATTATTATTATTATTATTATTATTATTATTATCTTTATTATTATCTTTATTATTATTATTATAACCCTCTTTATTATTATTATTATTATTATTATTATTATTATTATTATTATTACTCTCTTTATTATTATTATTATGATTATTATTATTATTATTATTACTCTCTTTATTATTATTATTATTATTATTATTATTGTTGTTATTATTATCTTTATTATTATCTTTATTATTATTATTATAACCCTCTTTATTATTATTATTATTATTATTATTATTATTATTATTATTATTATTATTATTATTATTGTTATTATTATTATCTTTATTATTATCTTTATTATTATTATTATAACCCTCTTTGTTATTATTATTATTATTATTGTTATTATTATTATTATTATTACTCTCTTTATTATTATTATTATTATTATTATTATTATTATTATTATTATTATTATTGTTATTGTTATTATTATTATTATTACCATCATTATTATTACTATTATCATCATCATCATTATTATTATTATTATTATTATTATTACTCTCTTTATTATTATTATTATTATTATTATTATTATTGTTATTGTTATTATTATTATTATTACCATCATTATTATTACTATTATCATCATCATCATTATTATTATTATTATTATTATTATTATTATTATTATTATTATTATTATTATTACTCTCTTTATTATTATTATTATTATTATTATTATTATTATTATTATTATTATTATTATTATTGTTATTATTATTATTATTATTATCTTTATTATTATCTTTATTATTATTATTATAACTGTCACAATCACCAGCGATCATCTCTCCATTGAGCGCTGGTTTACATGCACAAACACCCATGGACTACAAATCTGCCACCTAATGGACTACATTTCCAAACATGCACTACTCTGACATCACACACAACCGGTTACTCATCTCCACTGATTGCACACACACCACTGGAGGCTTGTCAAGACTGATTGCACTCAACATATAAGCAGCACACACACTCATTTCAGTGCCGAGTCTTGTCATCTGTTACCAGTGTCAATTCAAAGCAGTTCCTTGTCTTGTTTTTGCCGTGTTTAGACCCTTGCCTTGTTTACCTGTTTCTCCCTGTTTTCTGTCATCCTTGTGACCATCTGCCTGCTAAATTGACTACGATTCTGGATTATCCTCATACATCTGTTTGCTCCTGTACTGATCATTGCTTGCCTGACCATTCCTTTAAATAAACCTGCATTTGGATCCGCATCCTGTTGTCTGCATCCTATCCGTGGTTACAATAACCCTCTTTATTATTATTATTATTATTATTATTATTATTACTCTCTTTATTATTATTATTATTATTATTATTACTGTTATTATTATTATTACCATCATTATTATTACTATTATCATCATCATCATCATCATCATCATCATCATTATTATTATTATTATTATTATTATTATTATTCCCATCATCATCATTGTTATTATTATTATTATTATTATTATTATTAGTAGTAGTAGTAGTAGTAGTAGTATTATTACCATCATTATTATTATTACCATCATCATCATTATTATTATTATTATTAATGCTAATAATAATAATAATAATAATAATAATAATAATAAACCAACACCTCTGTCGAAAACATTTTCATGTAATTAATAAAATATAACGATATTTCTGACCGCACTATGTAAAATAAGGTACGATACTGTGAGATAACGGAGTCCATTCTGGAGTCTTTCTGAAGCAAAGCGAGAACAGTGTTTTGTTGCACGGCATGAAAATCCTCCACGGCACGCTGATCTAGTATTGTTCTTTCTTCTCCATGCCTGGTTTCCTCTAATGTCAGCGTCTGATGACTGCGTTCGATTAAATAAATGGCTCGCTGTTCTCAGCAAGCCAACAGCAGCATTATTAAGCTGCCTACCTGTGTTATGATGATGGATTTCAGCTAAAGTCAGCACACGCCGACCTGAGCACACATGCAGAACATCGGAGAGCATTTGCGAGGGACATCAGATCCAAACGCGGGAAAAAAAAATGTTTTATGTTTTTTTTCCACTATAGTCATCAAAGAAATCTCAAAATTGTCCAGTGCATGAAACCAAATATTGGGTCTTTTTTTAATATTGAAATACAGTGCATCTGGAAAGTATTGATAGCGCTTCACTTTTTTCACAGTGCTTATGTTACAGCCTTATTCCAAAATGGATTAAATTAATTTATTTCCTCAACATTCTACACACAATCCCCCATAATGACAATGTGAAAAAAGAGTTTTTGAAATTGAATTTATTAAAAATAAAAAAGCTGAAGAATCACATGTACATCAGTATTCACAGCCTTTGGCGTGAAGCTCTAAATTGAGCTCAGGTACATTCTGTTTCCACTGATCATTCTTGAGATGTTTCTGCAGCTTCATTGGCGTTCACCTGTGATAAATTCAGTTGATTGGACATGATTTGAAACGACATACACCTGTCTATATGAGGTTCCAGGGTTGACAGTGCATGTCAAGCACAAACCAAGCATGAAGACAAGGGAATTGTCTGTAGACCTCCGAGACAAGATTGTCTTGAGGCACAAGGCTGGGGAAGGTTACAGAAAAATGTCTGCTGCTCTGAAAGTTCCAATGAGCACAGTGGCCTCCATCATCCATGAGTGGAAGATGTCTGGAACCACCAGGACTCTTCCTAGAGCTGGCCGGTCATCTAAGCTGAGTGATCGGGGGAGAAGGGCCTTAGTCAGGGAGGTGATTAATAACCCGATGGTCACTCTGTCTGAGCTCCAGCGTTCTTCTGTGGAGAGAGGAGAACCTTACAGAAGGACAACCATCTGTGCAGCAATCCACCAATCAGGCCTGTATGGTAGAGCGGCCAGACTGAAGCCACTCCGCGCCTGGAGTTTGCCAAAAGGCATCTGAAGGACTCTCAGACCATAAGAAACTAAATTCTTTGGTCTGATGAGACTAAAATTGAACTCTTTGGAGTGAATGCCAGGCGTTACGTTTGGAGAAAACCAGGCAGTGCTCATCACCAGGCTAATACCATCCCTACAGTGAAGCATGGTGGTGGCAGCGTCATGCTGTGGGGATGTTTTTCAAAAGCAGGAACTGGAAGAGTAGTCAGGATAGAGAGAAAGATGAATGCAGCAATGTACAGAGACATCCTGAATGAAAACCTGCTTCAGAGTGCTCTTGACCTCAGACTGGGGCGACGGTTCATCTTCCAGCAGGACAATGATCCAAAGCACAACGCCTAAATATCAATGGAGTGGCTTCACAACAACTCAGTGAATGTTCTTGAGTGGCCCAGCCAGAACCCAGACCTAAATCCTATTGAACATCTCTGGAGAGATCTGAAAATGGCTGTACACCGTCACTTCTCATCCAACCTGACAGAGCTTGAGAGGTACTGCAAAGAGGAATGGGCAAAAATTCCCAAAGACAGGTGTGCCAAGCTTGTGGCATCATATTCAGAAAGACTTGAGGCTGTAATTGCTGCCAAAGGTGCATCAAAAAAGTATTGAGCAAACGCTGTGAACACTGATGTACATATGATTCTTCAGGTTTTTTTATTTTTAATAAATTATTTTTTTCACATTGTAATTATGGGGGATTGTGTGTAGAATGTTAACGAAATAAATGAATTTAATCCATCTTGGAATAAGGCTGTAACATAAACAAATGTGGAAAAAGTGAAGAGCTATATGAATACTTTCCGAATGCACTGTATATTCTGTCATAATTTGCAAATACATGTGTGTTAGCATACATCATCATCTACACAAGCACAAGTTCAACTTTGTTGGCACTAAATGAAAAGAACTTTGCTTTCTGATGCTACTGTTTCTAATGAGATGCGTTAGAAGACAGCAGATGCGCTTCAGGAAAAGATGATGTGTCAAAGGTGCGACATCTGACAGGAAGAATCACAGCTGAACATATATATGAAGCTCAGAACAATGACAAAGGCTATGAAGAGTGCTAATAAGCTCATGCATCAACTTACAGCACATGGAAACAAACCCACTGTGTTTTAACTAGTGGTGGGCCGTTATCGGCGTTAACGTGCTGCGTTAACGCGAGACTCTTATCGCGCGATAAAAAAATATCGCCGTTAATCTATTCTCAAAGTTGGGTGAGAGCTGGGTCTTTTCTACGCAAGCTATGAGGACTTTCACCTTGATAGTTTAGCGCGGATGTATACCTGACCGGTGAGCCGTCTGGGAAAGAAGTGCACTTCTGAATCAAATCAGCAGGATGCCTGACTCTAACTGCAGTTCAGCAGTTTCACTTTAACTCACGAACATTTAATTCATGCCTTCGTGACAAACTGGGGTATTAGACGCAAATAAATGAGTAAGCACAGGTGAGAGTGTTATGGAATTTAATAACTCACGCCAAATGAGAAGAAAAAAAACTTCCGCATTTCGCGATGTGTGTGTGTGTGTGTGTTTGTGTGTGTGTTTGTGTGTCTGTGCCGTCCTTTACTGACAGCCGCCTATGTGGATCTTGTCGGAAAATATGGCGAAAAGTCCTACATGATGGTAATAGTTTGTCAGTAATGCCACTAATATCTGCATACTCCACGTCTCAATTCCATTTCTGTTTAGTTCAGTTATGACTTTAGTCGCATTAAGCAATCAAAAATCGCTGTTTACATGGTAGACTCTTAATCAGAGTATTGCTTTAATCATATTAAAATCGTATTAAAGTATTGTTGCCCATGTAAACATACTCAATGCTTGACACACCGTCAGGGCTCTGTGAACTTGCCTTTGTGAAGCAGCATTTTCTGTATGTCTGTACATCAAAAGCAAGTATGAAATCGCTGTTTGGAGCTTATGTAGGCCTACAGCTCAACATTCATGTTTAACTGAATAAACAGTTAGTAAACACAAGTACATCTTATTGAACATCATTTATTTTCATCACCAATTATCATAGTAGAACAGTTTCTTAAGCAGTTTGTGATGCATTTTGGAAACAGGAGATGAGCCCCTGGTCTAATGCGCCACCTAGCTTGAGAAACCCGTTCTCAAAGACTTATTATTTGGGTAGCACACATATTCTGAATGCCTTCGGCAGAATTCAAATGAGCCATTTTAATCTAGATTAATCTAGATTAATTTTGAAATTAATCTAGATTAATCTAGATTAAAAAAATGTATCTATGCCCACCTATAGTTTTAACTGAATCTGATGCGTTTGCATTTGTCACTTCACTCCTGTCATGCCATTTCATTTGTCACTAAGCATCCCGAAACTATTTGAAAAGTCACGAGTCTGCGTGAATGTTTCTGTGGGCATGAACAAATAAATAATTATGATTTGCAAGAAACTTTGTCTTGTCTTGTCGTCCACAGTGAAATGATTTTCGATGCCATCAATTGGGCGTCACTGATGTGCTAATGTGGGCGCTTGTGTTCGACTTTATTTATTTTGACAGAAAGTTGCATAAGAATTATATAAGAAAGATGTTTTAACTGAAGTATAAATTTCCAGTATTACAGGAAGGTATCAGCAAAGGTCAGTTGTTTTTGAAGAAATGACCAAAGAAGAAGACAGACGAAAAACATCCAAAGACAGAAACTCCACAAAAGTGTTGAATTAAAGCACGGAGGCAAAAGAAAAGTGGCTGATGTAATTAATGTGGGATGCAAACAGCTAGAAAATGAGAGCGAGAGCTGTGGGTGGAAGAAAAGAAGAATAGATCAAGAGAAGAAAGAGATTCAGGAGGAGGAGAACAGGGAGAGAGAGAGAGCATATATTGTAATTCTGCATCATAATTATCTGTACATCTGTGTACAAGGTGCCCACATGTCATCATTGAGTAAAACACAGGTTTCATGTTCAAGAGATGAACGTAAACTTTATACTGCAGGCCCGTAGCCAGCCTGGTGAAAGGGGTGGTTCTTTTTTCTCAAAAAGTGGACCTTTTTGCAGTTATACGCCTCAGTTTCTATTTAACTATAAGATTTAAATACTGCATTTAGTGACATTTTAAGCAGTACTTTTTTTTTGCTGGATTAGCTAGTCAGATGTCATCATAACCACACTTTTTAAAGTACTAAAAATATTTCCTAAAAATTTGCAATAAAGAAAATTTAAAACAAGACTAATTTTTAAAAGACAAATTTGTTACATCATCATTAGGAAAATAGCAATCTGTTAAAGTTTTACAGTAAAAAAACTGTACCCTACTGTAATTTATTAGACAAAAAACAAACTGGCCAGCACATTCAACTGTCCTCAGTCACAATTTAGCCATTTCCCTAAACCCTAAACCCATTCCCCCTTCCCTAAACCCAACCGACAGTGTTTTGAAATGCAATCCAGATAACGAAAAGCAGGTGACGCAGTGGCGCATTAGGTAGTGCTGTCGCCTCACAGCAAGAAGGTTGCTGGTTCGAGCCTCGACTGGGTCAGTTGGCGTTTCTGTGTGGAGTTTGCATGGGTTTCCTCCGGGTGCTCCGGTTTCCCCCACAGTCCAAAGACATGCGGTGCAGGTGAATTGGGTAGGCGTGTATGGATGTTTCCCAGAGATGGGTTGCAGCTGGAAGGGCATCCGCTGCGTAAAATGTGTGCTGGATAAGTTGGCGGTTCATTCCGCTGTGGCGACCCCAGATTAATAAAGGGACTAAGCCGAAAAGAAAATGAATGAATGAAAACGAAAAGCCCCCTGATTTTTACCACATTTTCAGATTTTACCACACTCTCACCCTGTTATTTACTTGCTTATTTTATTTTTTACTTTTGTTTTTGTCTTACCAACTTGCTAGAACTGTTCTTCGACAGACTTGAACCTCGTCATCGCGGTCAACTCCTCTCTGCGTCTCAAGTCTGCGACATACGTGGCAAGCCACTGGACAAACTAGTAGAAGCAGGAAAGCCGCTCATATGGTGGTAAGTGGTCAGCTTATAGAGTCATACCACCCCGTAGCGTTCGTTTTAAAGACGAAATGCAGCCATAAGTTCCTTTGTCTATATAATTCATGATCTCCAGAAATGTATATAGGAGTACGTTTTCAGAATGAGCCTATGTTGCTAATGACAGTTGTTATAAGCATGCATAAAATCTCATTCACATTCAGTCACAGTCTTATGAACACCCTTTCAAGTAAAGTGTTATTGTACCTTATTGAAACAAAAATGTACATTTAGTCTTTTTTTGTTTGTTTGTTTGCTGTTGAGACTGAGGGTCTTTTAATTTATTCACTGCCTTTTGAAAATATTTGATGTAATTAAATAGCTTCTACTTCTCACTTTTACTGCATTTGCCATGTTTGGATCTAGCCTTCTGGTGCACTGTTATTCTGTCTAGAAAACTGTTAACTCTTTGACATTTGTTTTATTCAGTATTTATTTTTATAATGGTACAAAATTTCATCCCTTGTTGGCATTGAGTACAATTCAATCTCATTATGTTTGGCAGTTGGATTATTTTTTTGGAATGGGCAGGTTTTGCAAAAAACTTTGGCTAGAAATCATCATCTAACTCTGGCAACACTGAACACCCTCTTACTTTCTTCCAGTAAATAAGTAAAACAAGTCTAGTCTGTGTCATCAAAATACAACTGGAAAAAAAAATAATGAACTTTGGCATACTTAATACAAATATAGACATGCAAAGAATGACTTATGTTGTCAGAATTTATATGGAAATACAACTAAACATTTTGGTTCATGTAATAAGAATAAAGATAAGAATGAAACTGTAAAGACAAAGGCTAAAATCATCATAATATAGATGGAAATGCTGTATATGTAATCAATATTTATATATATTTATATATGAATAAAACTGTAATACACGCTGGCTCAGGGGTTAGCACTGTGGCCTCACAGCAAGAAGGCCACTGCTGGGTCAGTTGTCATTTCTGTGTGGAGTTTGCATATTCTACCCGTGTTGGCGTGGGTTTCCTCCGGTTTCCCCCACAGTCCAAACACATGCGCTACAGGTGAGTTAAATAAACTAAATTGGCCGTAGTGTACGTGTGTGACTGTGAGAGTGTATGGGTGTTTTCCAGTACTGGGTTGCAGCTGGACAGGTATCTGCTGTTTAAAACATATGCTAAATAAGTTGGCGGTTCATTCCGCTGTGGCAACCCCTGATAAAGAAAGGAACTAAGCCGAAGGAAAATTAATGAGTTAATATAGATGGGAAAACAACTGAACATTTTGGGAATAAAGGAACGAAGATGAGAATAAAACTGTACAGATAAAGACTGTAATCAAATATTTAATATGAATAAAACTGCAATGTTTACAATTTCTGACCAAATCTGCCTATAAATATACAGTTGATGACACAATTATTGATGTTTTAAAAGCAAGGCTACATTTTAGAGTATTCATTATTTTATATTTCTTCTGAAGAACACCTTATTTCTAGTTTTGGCTCAGCTAAAACAAACAAAAAATAATAATTATAATAATCCAAAAAATAAAATAAATAAATACACACACACACACATATATATATATATATATACTGTATATAAAGTTGAAGTCAGAATTATTAGCCCCCTTGAATTATTAGCCCCCTGTTTATTTTTTTCCCCAATTTCTGTTTAACGGAGAGAAGATTTTTTCAACACATTTCTAAACATAATAGTTTTAATAACTCATTTCTAATAACTGATTTATTTTATCTTTGCCATGATGACAGTAAATAATATTTTACTAGATATTTTTCAAGACACTTCTATACAGCTTAAAGTGACATTTAAAGGCTTAACTAGGTTAATTAGATTAATTAGGCAGGTTAGGGTAATTAGGCAAGTTATTGTATAATGATGGTTTGTTCTGTAGACTATCAAAAAAAAATATATAGCTTAAAGGGGCTAATAATTTTGTCCCTAAAATGGTGTTTAAAAAATTAAAAACTGCTTTTATTCTAGCCAAAATAAAACAAATAAGACTTTCTCCAGAAGAAAAAATATTATCAGACATACTGTGAAACTTTCCTTGCCCTGTTAAACATCATTTAGGAAATATTTAAAAAAGAAGAAAAAAATTCAAAAGGGGCTAATAATTCTGACTTCAACTGTATATATATATCCAGAGTTGTGGTCAGTAAACGTGTGAATGGTCAAAACGCAGACAGCAGACAGGAATAAACAGTACAACAAAGCAAGGGTCTAACACGCAAGCCAAAGAAAAGGTGTCGTAATGTTCACCAACAGATAAACAAGACTCAGCACTGATGCGTGTGTGTGTGCTGTTTAAATAGTCCTTGTAATTAGTCCATAATGATCCTGTGTGTGTGTAATCAATGGAACCCGGAACAGGTGCGTGTGAGCGGTGCATGACTGGATATATAGTTCTTTAGTGTGGTGTGCGTGTAGTTCTCCAGCGATCCGCATGTATACATGCATTCTGCAAGGATTAGATCGCTAGTGATCGTGGCATATATATTATATATAATTACATAGCACTTTAAATTGAATAGTATCTTGCAAATGAACTACTAAAATATTATTTACTGTCATAATGGCAAAAAGAAAATTAAATTAAAATGAGCTATTAAGACTATTATATTTAAAAACATTTAAAGTATCTAAAATTTCACAGGAGGGCTAATAATTCTGTGTTCAACTGTATGTACTGTATTGTAATTTAAATCTACAAATGCGAATAGATAATAGAATATAAATCTGAACAACACTCCTATTTTTTCTCCTTTTCTTTTCCCTCTTGTCAACAATGATATATATAAATCACATGCTTTTTTCTTCCCAGCAAAGATTGACCCTATCAAGACTCAATATTTAAACTATCATATCGTAAGCTGATCTATATATAAGATGACTGGCAACTCTTTGCTCAGTTGAATGAGCTGAACTTTTGCACAAGGAAATCTCATAGATCCAATCTAATCTCTTTCACATCACTTCTGGAAGCGCGGAGCTGCACTTCTGTGGAGGTCTCCTGCCAGCCTGCCGTGCTCTTTGAGTTCTCTTATCTGCAAATCAAAGCCGCGCTGAATAGTTGAGTTAAATCCATTGGCCTTGCCATAGTCAGTCTTCACGAGCGCGATGAACAGAGTTTGCCGCTGATAGGAGCAATTAATCAAAAAACCCTCCAGAGCCCAAGAGACGTGGCTGAGGTAATAAAACAGTCAATGCACCAACATCAACAGTTTGTAATGAGTTTGTTTTGAGCACATTCATGACTGATTTAGACTCTGATCTACTGGCTGGTTCACTTTCACTCACTTTAGAGTTTGTTTATTCCCTTAAAAATCAAATTAAGTGCTTTATTAATTACCGCTTGCATTCAACTCTATTAAAGGGGCAGTTCACCTAAAATTTCACTTGCATTTTGTGAGTCGCTAACATTGTCTTCAATATTCCACTGAAGAAAAAAGGCACCTGGCATTTTGGATTTCCTTAGGGTGATAATGAATTACTGAGTAAAACACACAGCTCTCAAAGGAAATCAGCTTTTCAAATGAGTGAGTCGAGTGAGTAAATCAACGACTCGTTAATCGCTCATAAATGCAGCAATTTGTGTCTTTCTTGAATCGGTCAACATTTTAAATGAATCAGTTGGGTGAATAATTCAATGACTCATTAATTAAAATGGTTATTTATTCAATTTCAAAATTAATTTGAACTTTTAAACCAATGGTGGATGCAAGAATTCAATGTAACACATGAACGCAGCAATTTGTGTCTTTCTTGAATCGGTCAACATTTTAAATGAATCAGTTGAGTGATTTATTCAATGACTCATTAACTAAAATGGTCCTTATTCAATTCCTAAATTAATCTGCTTTTTAAAGTTAATTAGTGTAAGCAATAATTCAATGCAACATACATAGATACAGCTAATTGTGTCTTTCTTGAATCCGTCAGCATATTAAATGAATCAGCTCGGTGAATAATTCAACGACTCTTTAATTAAAATGGTCACTTATTCAATTCCGAAATGAATCTGCATGTTTAAGTTAGTTAGAGAAAGCAAGAATGTAATGTAACACATATATACAGCTAATTGTGTCCTTGAATCCGTCAGCATATTGAATGAATCAGCTGGGTGAATAATTCAACGACTCAATTAAAATGGTTACTTATTCAATTCCTAAATGAATTTTTGAGCCAATTAAAGAAAGCAAGAATGTAGTGTAATGCACATATATACAGATAATTGTGTCTTTCTTGAATCCGTCAGCATATTACATGAATCAGCTGGGTCAATAACTCAACGACTCTTTAATTAAAATGGTCACTTATTCAATTCCTAAATGAATCTGCATTTTTAAGCTAATTAAAGAAAGCAAGAATGTAGTGTAATGCACATATAGACAGATAATTGTGTCTTTCTTGAATCAGTCAGCATTTTGAATGAGTGAGTTGAGTGAATAATTCAATGACTCACTAATCAAAATGACCACGTATTCAATCTCAAAATTAATTTGCACTTTTAAACCAATGGTGGAGGCAAGAATTCAATGTAACGCTCATAAAGACAGCAATTTGTGTCTATCTTGAATCGGTCAACATTTTAAATGAATCAGTTGAGTGAATTATTCAATGACTTATTAACTAAAATGGTCCTTATTCATTTCCTAAATTAATCTGCTTTTTAAAGTTAAGTAGTGTAAGCAATAATTCAATGCAACATACATAGATACAGTCTTTCTTGAATCCGTCAGCATATTAAATGAATCAGCTCGGTGAATAATTCAACGACTCTTTAATTAAAATGGTCACTTATACAATTCCGAAATGAATCTGCATGTTTAAGTTAGTTAGAGAAAGCAATAATGTAATGTAACACATATATACAGCTAATTGTGTCCTTCTTGAATCCGTCAGCATATTGAATGAAACAGCTGGGTGAATAATTCAACGACTCAATTAAAATGGTCACTTATTCAATTCCTAAATGAATCTGCATTTTTGAGCTAAATAAAGAAAGCAAGAGTGTAGTGTAATGCACATATAGACAGATAATTGTGTCTTTCTTGACTCAGTCAGCATTTTGAATGAGTGAGTTCAGTGAATAATTCAATGACTTATTAATCAAAATGGACACTTATTCAATTTCTGAATGAATTTGCACTTTTAAACCAATGGTGGAACCCAGGGGCGTTGCTAGACATAAAGCTCTACTGGGGCACGGCCCCCCCCCACCCAAAAAAAAAAAAAAAAAAAAAAAAAAAAAAAAAAATATATATATATATATATATATATATATATATATATATATATATATATATATATATATATATATATATATATATATATATATATATATATATATATATATATATATAAAATAAAATTATTATTGTTATTATACAATTATTATTCTAAATAATTAATCCCAAATGTAACTGGAAAATAATGTAAAGGCACAATGGAGTGATATACATTTAAAAAAATATTTTGCATAAATAATAATTTCATTTGAATGAAATTCTATAGACAACTCTATAGAATACAAAGAAGATGTTTAATTATCTGTTGTCTTAGACTTTTAGACTTGACACATGGCAGAGAATTAGGCTTATTAAGTTTTACCTTCCTGATTGCATCCATCCTTTGTGCTTCATACAAACAAAATCTATCAGGAGGCGTGCTTAATATGATCACCATCATATTGTTTAAACTTTAGTTTTGTTGACTTGCAAACCTCACTGCGTGCCGTCACCTCCACATAAAAGACTGTTAATGCCGGTGTTTCACAACATATGAGCGGCGCGTCAGCAGCAGGTATTTTTTTGCATGTTAACTACCGGGACTCGCACCGGGAGACGAGCAGCGCGTCAAAGTCCAGCAGGAGCGGTGTGTGAGGCGCGCGGGTGTGGTTTTCTGCGCACTTGCAGAGATGCGTCAGTTTGCTTTTTGATTAAACTACACTGATTTCACCAGGGTTGATTCGGTTGCACATAGAGAATAACGTCTTTATTCCGGGATTCCCCCTTTTAATACATACACTTGCATATGAAGTAAACCATATCTCAAAGCACTTACTGGGGCACTGGAGATTTTTACTGGGGCACGTGCCCCAGTAAATTGGGTCTAGCAACGCCCCTGGTGGAACCAAGAATTTAATGTAATGCTTATAAATGCAGCAAATTGTGTCTTTCTTGAATTGGTCAACATCTTAAATGAATCAATTGGGTTATTAATTCAACAGCTCATTAAATAAAATGGTCACTTATTCAATTCCTAAACAAATCTGCATTTTGAAGCCATTTAGTAAAAGCCTGAATTCAATGTACCACACATATATGCAGCAAATTGTGTCTTTCTTGAATTCATCAGCATTTTGTAATGAATAAGCTAGGTGAATAATTCAATGACTCATTAATCAAAATGGTCACTTATTCAATTTCTAAATGCATCCCAATCATCACAAATACTGCAGAAGTTCCTATTGGAACCTGCATGATTCTCACAGAAATCAATTAAGTTTGGTGAAGGAAAAATCATGGTTTGGGGTTACATTCGGTGTGGGGGCGTGCGAGAGATCTGCAGAGTGGATGGCAACATTAACAGCCTGAGGTATCAAGACATTTGTGATGCCCATTACATTACAAACCACAAAAGAGGGCAAATTCTTCAGCAGGATAGCGCTCCTTCTCATACTTCAGACTCCACATCAAAGTTCCTGAAAGCAAAGAAGGTCAAGGTGCTCCAGGATTGGCCAGCCCAGTCACCAGACATGAACATTATTGAGCATGTCTGGGGTAAGATGAAGGAGGAGGCGTTGAAGATGAAGCCAAAGAATCTTGATGAACTCTGGGAGTCCTGCAGGAACACTTTCTTTGCCATTCCAGATGACTTTATTAATAAGTGATTTGAGTCATTGCAGAGATGTGTGGATGCAGTCCTCCAAGCTCATGATGGAGTCAGACACAATATTCATTCTGTTTCCACTGCAGCATGACTTTATATTCTATACTGGACATTATTTCTGTTCAGTGACAAGACTTTTATCTACGCAAAGTCAGACCTTACTGTTCTAATTAAAATATTAAAAAGCAAGGCATGATCATATTATATTTTGGTAAAATAAGCCTAATCTAGAGGCCTTTGCCTTTCATATAAGCCACTTCTTATACCAAATGATCAACTAGAAGTCAAGTTATTATTTGTTGTTCCTAAAACTTGGATAGGCGACAAGACTTTAGTCAGGTAGTGAAAAAATATTTTAATTTAAATGTAATTCTATACACTGAGCATAGTTCTACAGACTCAACTTAATTCTGGGTCAAATACGGATAAACCAATTGTTGGGTTAAAAACTGAACTGAAAAATATAACCCAATAGGTTGGGTATGTCCATATGTTCCACAGTTGCATTGAAACAACCCAGCAGTGTTTAGAATGTAGAACTGTGAATTTGAATATGCATCAATTTGATTCATTTGCATGAATGTCAATCACAATTTTAAAATACCCTGCTACTGGCACATTTACTATGTCATTTAATAAATATAAACTCCTAATACTCGTCCAGACAAAACATTTCACAGACGTTCACTGAAGGAATGACTTTCACCCTCCTGTTTTGTAACGTGCCATAATGTGCTAACATATTTGTGATATTGTTATTAGCATATGCTGGTGTAAATAAGCTATCAGAAGGTACCATATGTACTCATATCTGTGACAGAATATATTTGGCAAAGCTTGATGAAAGCGGCAGGAAGGTTTACTTCATTAGCGCTCTGTTGACAAAGTTAAACATCACACCTGCTAAACTGTAATACATGCTGTTTGCTAAAGTCTGACGGACAATTAAACTAATTACATATGGACATTACTATTAAAGAAGGTTCATTATGAATATAAACATACAATACATACATACATTTATAGTGTGTAATATAAATATGTATAAATTGTATTTATTAAGTATCAAGAAGTGTTAAAATGACAAAAAAACACACATAATAAAATTATATATAATAAAATCCAGTTAAAACAGTTAAAACAGAATCATTTGGTAAATGTTAAAATAGAAAAAAAAACATGTTTTATATATAAAATTTTATATACTTACTAACATGATTACAACAAAAATTAAACTAAATCTATTATAAAAATATATAAATATTCAAAATCTAAATATTTCTTAAAAGTTCTCTTAGAATGTAAATAAATGTTGTACATAAATATTTTCATAATTATTTTGCCAATTAAATATATTTTTGTAAAATATGCATTTTCTTCCATATAGTTTTATTTTATTCTTTTGTCGTTTATTGGTACTTGATAAATAAAATTAATAAAATAAATTATTACACATTACCAAATAATTATTTTTAAAAATGTTTTAACTTTAGTTAAATTTTATATATTTTTTCTGCTTTTTTTTTTTTTTTTTTTTTGTCATTTCTTGGTACTTGACATTTGCTAAATAAAATTAAAATTAACATAATAAATACTCTCAATTTAAATAAAATCCAGTTATAATTATATATTTGCAGATACAACAGAATTATTTGGTAAACTTTAAAGCAGAAAAATACATATTTTAAAGAAATATATATATATTTTTAAATGGAAAAAACCTGAAACAAAAATAACAATTACAAAAAAAAATTTATTTATATATTTAAATGCAATATACTATGTGCTAAAATTATATTTTTTGTGTGTTTAATTTCCCTCTATGCTCATACCTAAAAAATTAAATTGAAATAAATATAATAAATACTATTTATATAAAATAAAAGTTAAAACTGTTCTATTATAATTATTGCTAAACTTTAAATTAGAAAAAAAAAACATTTTACAGAAATTTATTTATAAAAAAAAATATATATATATAGATATATATAGATATATATATATATATATATATATATATATATATATATATATATATATATATATATATATATATATATATAGATATATATATAGATATATGTAATATAACATAGATATATATAGATATATACAGGTGAAGTAAGAATTATTATCCCACCTGTTTATTTTTTCCTAATTTCTGTTTAACAGAGAGAAGATTTTTTCAACACATTTCTAATCATAATAGTTTTAATAACTCATCTCTAATAACTGATTTATTTTATATTTGCCATGATGACAGTAAATAATATTTTACTCGATATTTTCAAGACACTTCTATACAGCTTAAAGTGACATTTAAAAGCTTAACTAGGTTAATTATGTTAACTAGGCAGGTTAGGGTAATTAGGCAAGTTATTGTAATATGATGGTTTGTTCTGTAGACTATCGAAAAAAATATAGCTTAAAGGGGCTAATAATTTTGTCCTTAAAATGGTTTTAAAAAAAAATTAAAAACTGCTTTTATTCTAGCCGAAATAAAACAAATAAGACTTTCTCAAGAAGAAAAATTATTATTAGACATACTGTGAAAATTTCCTTGCTCTGTTGAACATCATTTGGGAAATATTTTAAAAAGATTTAAAAATCAAAGGGGGCTAATAATTTTGATTTCAACTATATATATATATATATATATATATATATATATATATATATATATATATATATATATATATATATATATATATATATATAATTATTCAAATAAATTATATTAGCATTACCATGAATTTCTGTTTATTTTTCCTCTACGCTGGACTAAACATCAAACCCTACATTCAGCGCAGGCCAAAGTGCTGAGCAGATGAGTGAGTGAATGTGAAAGTACACTAATGTGAGTCTTTAATGTCTGTCAGTGAACGATGACACTCATTCAGAGCT
This sequence comes from Danio kyathit, assembly GCA_903798195.1. Lineage (NCBI taxonomy): Eukaryota > Metazoa > Chordata > Actinopteri > Cypriniformes > Danionidae > Danio > Danio kyathit. Next base: position 5,313,745 of record LR812519.1, read on the forward strand.
GCTGTTCTCCGTAATGAAGGGTCAACCTGGAAACGTGCATCACAATCGGCCTGATTGGGAGACGGAGAGCTGCGAATTGTAGGCACGGATCAATACCGGAGCAATCTGTGAAAGGAGACTCTGCTACCAATCAATGGCTATTCATTTCAGCCTGGGATGAGACATTTAATAGCGCGTGGTCAGATAATTACCACCTCCAATTAAGATCTGCTGGCAGGAGGGAATAAATGAAGGCCAAACTCCATTGACTTTAATGGAGAGACTCTGCGTCGCTCTGCCATCCACATCATGTAAATGCTGCCATTGTCACTTCCTCCAGCGGAGCGTATAGAAATGTGCTGTAATGAACTTCAGACAATTTACAACTTTTTTAACCACTGTCGGGAAGTCAGGAAAAGTTCAAACTTTTCAAAATCCTAGTCGTTTACAGGGAAGCTGTAATAGTGTAATAGTTTCTGGTGTAATAGTGATGTTTTTGATGATATTTGATATATTTTAGCGTTGCACGGTTTACCGGTACTATGGTAGTATTTCAATACTACGGCTCCAAAATACTGGCGGTGCCACTGTAGTTTGTAAACGGTAGTATCATCACTAACGGTCTATCTACAACAGATAATGTTGCATGTGGAACAGTCACTAAAATGCTCACACATTTGTGCAACAATAGACCATTTTATTTGAATAGTCTGTGGACCCTTTAAGGTTAAGGTTACCTTTAAGGTTTCAAACGCACATCTGAATCTGTTTGTTTCTGTTCCTCTAAATATGATTTAGTAGCTACAACAACCGCAACAATCTCTTAGAAAGAACGACTCACAAAGTGAAATTTTGAATTACTTTGGATTGTTATATAATACTGAAAAAAAAACAAAAAAAACAATAGATGAAAAACCCAAAATAGCATCAGAAAACATTGAAACAACTTTTGACCACTTCATATAGTCTAATATCTTTTGGAAAAATGCTATTTTTGTAACAAATTAAATTTTGTATAATTTGTATCTTCATTTTAACTTATTTTTTGTTGGTCAGTTATCTACAAAATAAACAAAAAGAATAAATAAATTTTAGGTGAAGTGACGTGCAAATAATACTTTTTTCAATAATAAAGGAATTATGAATTAAATTCAAGACCTATTATAGACAAGTTTCTTTATAATTTGAGTTATGAATTACAGTATCGCAATACTACTTGGTATCATGATACTTCAGCTGGTATAGAATCGTAAGATGAATTAATGGTATAGCGATAACTCTAATATACAGTGTATATATATATATATATATATATATATATATATATATATATATATATATATATTAAATATTTCCCAAATGATGTTTAATAGGGCAAGAAAATTTTCACAGTATGTCTGATAATATTTTTTCTTCTGGAGAAAGTCTTATTTGTTTTATTTCGACTAGAATAAAAGCAGTTTTTAATTTTTTAAAAGCCATTTTATAAACAAAATTATTAGCCCCTTTAAGCTATATTTTTTCCCGATAGTCTACAGAACAAACCATCGTTATACAATAACTTGCCTAATTACCCTAACCTGCCTAGTTAACCTAATTAACCTACTGTAGTTAAGCTTTTAAATGTCACTTTAAGCTGTATAGAAGTGTCTTGAAAAATATCTAGTAAAATATTATTTACTGTCAACATGGCAAAGATAAAATAATATTATCTTTGTTATTAGAAATGAGTTATTAAAACTATTATGTTTAGAAATGTATTGAACAAATCTGCTCTCCGTTAAACTACACAGGGGGGCTAATAAGTCTAGGGGGCTAATAATTCTGACTTCAACTGTATATATTTTTCCCCCAATTTCTGTTTAATGGAGAGAAGATTTTTTTCAACACATTTCTAAATATATTTTTCAAGACACTTCTATACAGCTTAAAGTGGCATTTAAAGGCTTAACTAGGTTAATTAGGTTAACTAGGCAGGTTAGGGTAATTAGGCAAGTTATTGTATAATGATGGCTTGTTCTGTAGACTATTGAAAAATATATAGCTTAAGGGGCTAATAATATTGACAAAAATTACAAACTGCTTTTATTCTAGCCAAAATAAAACAAACCAGAAGAAAATATCACCAGACATACTGTGACAATTTCCTTGCTTTGTTAAACATAATTTGGGAAATATTAAAAAAAAATAAAAAATAAATTAAAGGGGGGCTAATAATTATAACTTCAACTGTATACAGTATATATATATATATATATATATATATATATATATATATATATATATATATATATATATATACACACACACACACATACAGTATACTTAATTTATATATTTATTACTTACTTTACGCTTATTTTTTATCCTTATTTCCGATGAGCAATACAGCATTTTACATCTGATAGAGGGTTGCACGATTTGAAGAAAAAATGTAATTGTGATTTATCTGATCAAAATTGCCCTTTGCAATTTAAATTGTTATTCACTGTACTATAATTTCATAAAAGAGCTGCAGGTTTGATGTGGTGGTTTAAACAGCACCAAAGAAAGACCAAGCATCATCACAAAGTACGCTACACTACGATACTGTTTATTTAAAACCATTTTTTCCAATAAAGTTGTCAGTTGTCATGACAAATTAAGAAAACAACTATAGTATTTTAAATTCAATTAAATAAATTATAGATAACATATATATACCTTTTTGAAACCTCATTTTAGATTGTCACATGATTTATACAACATTCACAGTGCACTGACAATGCTTTCCATACACAATTTTGGATTTGACTTCACAGCACAAGACCTCTTGTAATAAAATGTATAATTTATAAATATATTTATATATTATTTATATATTTGATACAAGCAGTCAGATAAATGAGCTGTACCTTTAATTTGACCTGCTCAATGAAAACTCTATTTTTTAATGTATCAAACTAAACTCAAGTGCATACACAGAACAACATGACAACAATTATTATTATTATTATTATTATTATTATTATTATTATTATTATTATTATTATTATTATTATTATTATTATTATTATCATCACCATGCTTCCACAGTTGATTATTTACATTAAGATTTGCCAATTTGCAAACATTTTTGCAAAACAATGTAGTCTAAATATGCAAATGAGGCATTATATAATTAAATATGTATTAATTTGCATACATTTTTAGCACAGAAATCTGAACATTGGATGAAGTCAGGTTCTGTTATTTTAATCCATTTTTTGGATTAAAAAAGGCTTTTACAGAAATCATTTGGTGTCCTTTTTATCACATATTTGTTCAGCTAATCTTGCATTCTAACCATCGGCTGTGTTGAAAAACATAATATTAGGGAAAGTTTTATTTACAGTACATAACCCTATTCTGTTTGTGGAGCAATTATATAAGGAAAACTGTTTAGTGTTATCTCTTGGCTGTGTTCAGAGAGCTTGGCAGACGTTTGACATCCAGCAAAACATGGAAGGAATTTCCAGTGGATAGTTCACCAAATATGAGAGATATTAATTATTATGACACCCTGTAGTATTTTAAACCTGTCTGATCCCACTCCACTCCTGTACTGCCAATACAGATATACTATAACTCAAGGCAAATACATTTAGAAATGATAAAAATAACTAAAACGCTTAGGGAATAGAAACAAAATGTTATTAAATAAAACAAAATGCATGGCACAGTGGCTCAGTGGTTAGCACTGTTGACTCACAGCAAGAAGGTCGCTGGTTTGAGTACCGGCTGAGTCTGTTGGCATTTCTGTGTGGAGTTTGCATGTTCTTTCCGTGTTGGCGTGGGTTTCCTCCAGGTGCTCCACTTTCCCCAGCCTGATCTCACGAGGAAACGTAAGTATTTTACGTTTTTGTCAGTTTAGTGAATTCGTACGAGTTCAGTCGTACGAAAATGTACGATTTTAAAAAGGAGGCGTGGCACCTAACCCCACCCCTAACCCCAACCGTCATTGGGTGATGAGCAAATCATACTAATTTGTACAAATTAGATCGTACGAATTCATACGAATTAGCCACTAAATCAAAAAGTTACGAATTGCCGTGAGATTGTGTTGGTTTCCCCCACATTTATTTTAACAGAAAACTAGCACAAAAAAGCAAATCAGGCAAAATAAAATAAAATAAAATAATTATAAAATAAAAATAAAATAAAATAAAATAATGGTAAAGAGGAGATCTATTTAGATGAATAAAAGCTTTAATTATTATTATAGGTGGGCATAGATTATTTTTTTTAATCTAGATTAAAACGGCTCATTTGAATTCTGACCGAAGGCATTCAGAATATGTGTGCTACCCAAATAATAAGTCTTTGAGAACGGGTTTCTCAAGCCAGGTGGCGCATTAGACCAGGGGCTCATCTCCTGTTTCCAAAATGCATCACAAACTGCTTGAGAAACTGTTCTACTATGATAATTGGTGATGAAAATAAATGATGTTCAATAAGATGTACTTGTGTTTACTAAATGTTTTTTCAGTTATACATGAATGTTGAACTGTAGGCCTACATAAGCTCCAAACAGCGATTTCATACTTGCTTTTGATGTACAGACATACAGAAAATGCTGCTTCGCAAAGGCAAGTTCACAGAGCCCTGACGGTGTGTCAAGCATTGAGTATGTTTACATGGGCAACAATACTTTAATATGATTTTAACATGATTAAAACAATACTCTGATTAAGAGTCTACCATGTAAACAGCGATTTTTGATTACCTTAATGCGACTAAAGTCATAACTGAACTAAACAGAAATGGAATTGAGACGTGGAGTATGCAGATATTAGTGGCAATACTGACAAACTATTCCCGTCATGTAGGACTTTTAGCCATATTTTCTGACAAGATCCACACAGGCGGCTGTCAGTAAAGGACCGCACAGACGTACAGACGCGCGCACACACACACACATCGTGAAATGCGGAAGTTTTTTTTCTTCTCATTTGGCGTGCGTTATTAAATTCCATAACACTTTCACCTGTCCTTACTCATTTATTTGCGTCTAATACCCAGTTTGTCACGAAGGCATGAATTAAATGTTCGTGAGTTAAAGTGAAACTGCTCAACTGCAGTTAGAGTCAGGCATCCTGCTGATTTGATTCAGAAGGGCACTTCTTTCCCAGACGGCTCACCGGTCAGGTATACATCCGCGCTAAACTATCAAGGTGAAAGTCATCATAGCTTGGGTAGAATAGACCCAGCTCCCACCCAACTTTGAGAATAGATTAACGGCGATATTTTTTTTTATCGCGTGATAAGAGTCTCACGTTAACGCCGATAACGGCCCACCACTAATTATTATTCACTGCAACAGAAAACCAGCACAGAGCAGAGAAGCTAATAATAAAAAGTAAAAAATAAAATAAAATAAAATAAGATTAAATAAAATAAAATTAAATTAATGTCTGAAGTGGACAGTTATTAATGATTAACCATTAAAATGTATGCTGGGTTGCTAAATAACTAAATACTTTGAAAATAGGGTACAAGGCTTCTAGAATAATGTATCATATTTTATTGTGAATAAAATAAAATAAATGAAATAATACATTTAACGTGTGTGTGTGTGTGTGTGTGTGTGTGTGTGTGTGTGTGTGTGTGTGTGTGTGTGTGTGTGTGTGTGTGTGTGTGTGTGTGTGTTTGTGTGTGTGTGTGTGTGTGTGTTAAATGTATTATTTAATTTATTTATGTAATTATTAATTTATTTATGCATATTTATGCAATTTTATTGTGCTTTTTTATTTTAAATAAAACCAGAATAAAATAAAATAAAATGAAATAAAACAAAATTAAATTAAGTTCAATTAAATTAAATTAAAATTGAATTAAAACCAAAAAAAAAAATATATATATATTTTAAAAATAAATTTAAAAAATCATAAAAAATACAAATAAAAAAACAGTTTGCAATATATCTAAGAATTATTTTTGCTATTTTATTGTGCTTTTTCGTTCACTGTAACTATTATTACTGTAACTGTTATTATTACACTGAAAAAGTAATAATAAAATAAAATTAAATAGAATAAAATAAATAAACAAATAAGTAAATAAATAAATAAACAAATATATAAATAAAATAAAATATAGTATGGACTAATTTATGTTATTTCAAAACAGAACTGATAAGCTCTACCAGTACATTCAACATTTCCACAGAACAAAACCGAATTTACAGCATAACAAAAGACAGAGGCTTGATTCTCAGATGAAATAATTATTTAAACATGTACATGCATTTATTCGTAACTCTCCCACCCAAAAGCAAAAACACAGTGATTTCACACGCTGCAACATCTGTCTTTCCAGCCCACAGATTCATCATCTCATCACCAGAATAAAGAGCATCCGTTGTTGAGTTACGTCTCCTCTGAGGATAAACTGTTAAACACTCTCCTGTGCTCAAGCCTTTATGTCAGCCCATTAAAATCAAATTGTGAGTTTATGATCATCATCTGTAAGACAAAACTTTCTCTTATAGCTGAGATTCGACCCGAGGGACACATTCACTCAACATTAACTCATGCACAGGCCAGCGTTCACTATCTGTTTACATACAGTACAATCGAGATAATGTTTTAAAGTTGGTGTGAAATCAAAAGTTCCTCCGGGTGCTCTAGATTATCCTCCGGATGAATTAGATTAACTAAATTGGCCATAGTGTATGAGTGTGTGTGTGAATGTGAGAGTGTTAGGGTGTTTTCCAGTACTGGGTTGTGACTGGAAGGGCATCCGCTGTGTAAAACATGTGCTGGAATAGTTGGCGGTTCATTCCACTGTGGCGACCCCTGATAAATAAGGGACTAAGGCGAAGGAAAATAAATGAATGAGTAAATAAATCTCACTGAGCTCAAACTGTTGACCAGAAGTGTGTGTACCTTACATTCCCTGTTGAACTTCCCACACAAACCATGTAATGCAAATCTGCCTGCTGTATTTCTGTGGGCTGAAGCGCAGGACTGACCGCAGGCCTCGCTCACACACAAACACTCATTTTCACACAATTCTGCTGACCACATTCTTGGCTGCTGCCAGTTTGCTTCACAGTATGAAACGTATTATTGAAGAGTACTGAAATAAAAGCATCTGCCTGGAGAATGAAATGTGAAAAAAAGAAAAAACAATGCATGTCAAAATATAATCATGCTGCTGCATTGTCCAAATAACATCAGACTGTAGTAAGACTAAAATAATTCAGCACATGCAAAATAACAATTAAAATTACACATTAATCAAAAACAAATAATAAAAAAAACAAATAAATAAATAAAAATAAATAATGAATACAAAATATAAATTAAAATAAATAATGAATACAAAAAATAATAAATGAATACATAAATAAAAACAAATAATGAATACAAAATCTAAAATAAAAATAAATAGTGAAGACAAAATATAAATAAATTAAATGATGAATACAAAACATAATGAATGAATAAATAAATAAATAAATTAACAAGTAAATAAATATAAATAAATACATAGGTAAATAAATAAATAATGAATACAAATAATAAATAAATAAATAAATAAATGATGAAAACAAAATAATAAATAAATGAATGAATAAATAAATAAACAAATAAATAAACAATGAATACAAAATATAAATAAAAATAAATAATGAACACACAATAATACCAATAATAATAATAATAATAATAATAATAATAATAATAATAATAATAATATTAATAATAATAATCATCATCATCATAATAAATAAATAAATAAATAATGAATACAAAATAATAACTGAATAAATAAACAATGAATACAAAATTAAATAAAAATAACTATAAATACACAATAAAAATAATAATAATAATAATAATAATAATAATAATAAATAAATAAATAAATAATGAATACAAAATATGAATAAAAAATAAATGATGAATACAAAATAGTATTATATAAATACAAAATAAATACATAAATAAATAAATAAATTAATCAATAAGTAATAAATAAATAATGAATACATAATAACAATAATAAAATAAATAAATAAATAGTATTATCATTACTACTACCACTACTTCTCCTACTACTACTACTACTACTACTACTACTACTACTACTAATAATAATAATAATAATATCATTAATAATAATATTATTATTATTATTATTATTATTATTATTATTATTAATATTACTATACATTATATTATTTATTTATTTATTTATTTATCCAAATTACAATGGCATTTTTAATGCTAAATAGTAAATCTGTAAACATTTGTAATTAAGATCCTTCATTGTTTATGGTAGTTTATAGTCAATGAGCCAATGCTAACTAATATAACTTTGTATTAAAATGAAAAAAGCTTTAGTAAATGCTAAAATTACTCCAATTATTGAGATTAATAAATTCATCAGTACATTTTCAGTACGTTTGCACAACAACAATCTACTGAATTGTTTTTCACATATTGACAACATGCATTAATAACACTGAGATCATAAGAGATCTTCTTTAAAGCCATGCACTACTAACCTGCAAAACAGGTTATATTCAAGATTTCCATTTGAATCCTACACCACTCGTCTTA
>LR812519.1:5327311-5357075 GCA_903798195.1 Danio kyathit
TTCAAGGACTTTTTAAAGCTGCAATCATTTCAAATCAAGCGCATTTGTAATTAACACCACAGCATACAGTTGAAGTCAGAATTATTAGCCATCCTTTGAATTTTTTTTTTTCTTTTTTAAATATTTTCCAAATGATGTTTAACAGAGCAAGGAAAATTTCACAGTATGTCTGATAATGTTTTTTCTTCTGGAGAAAGTCTTATTTGTTTTATTTCGACTACAATAAAAGCAATTTTTAATTTTTTTAAAATCATTTTAAGGTCAAAATTATTAGCCCCTTTAAGCTATTTTTTTCGATAATCTACAGAACAAACCATCGTTATACAATAACTTGCCTAATTACCCTAACCTGCCTAGTTAACCAATTAACCTAGTTAAGCCTTTAAATGTCACTTTAAGCTGTATAGAAGTGTCTTGAAAAATATCTAGTCAAATATTATTTACTGTCATCATGGCAAAGATAAAATAAATCAGTTATTAGAGATGAGTTATTAAAACTATTATGTTTAGAAATGTGTTGAAAAAATCTTCTCTCCATTAAACAGAAATTGGGGAAAAAATTAACAGGGGGCTAATAATTCTGACTTCAACTGTGTATAAAACATTAAAGTCCTTACTGTACTTAACATTTTACTTACACTTCATGTTTACATTAATCACGTCAGAGTAATGATGTTGTTTTGAATGTGTTTGAATTTCCCAAAAATTTTGAAATTAAACAAAAGTTTCGTTTTTAAACAGTCATGTAAACTTCGTTGAGTTCAATACTAGTAATATTCAAATGCGGTTTCTGAACTATTGATAAAATGTGCATTATTTGTCATAGTTCTTGTACAAGATCTAAATGTAATTTTTTTTCATTCTGTTTTTGACAGAAGCACAATACAACTCTCAAAATAATGTCAGAAACAGATTTTAATATGTAATGAGGTATATGCACGCGTACTTTTAATTTCACCTAGCCAGCCTCAGCGCTTCTGGTGAATTGTCTTTCCATTATAAAACTGCCACGTTTAAGTTCTGATTTCTTAAAAAATTAGTGATCTTCACTGCCTTATAGACATGCGATATAAAGTGGGTCTCAGACCGGACAAGAAGCACTGCATTAAATTCCATTTCCCCCAGCCATGTCTTTAAAATATGACAGTTTATTTTACCCCAGTATTTTCAATGGAGTTTCTGCACTCGCCAGCTGATCCTGACGGCACTACACGGTCTTTCATCTCGATTTACGATTGAACAGCTAAATGAATGCTTACATTTATTTAACTGAATGTATTTTACTTACATTACAACATTGATGCTGTAAAAACAACCTTATAAAATTGAAAATAGTCACATTAAGCTTTCACCGGAATGTGTTTGGACTGTGGGGGGAACCGGAGCACCTGGAGGAAACCCACGCCAACATGGGGAGAACATGCAAACTCCACACAGAAAGGCCAACTGGCCCAGTCGGGACTCGAACCAGTGACCTTCTTGGTCTGAGGTGACTGTGCTAACCACTGAGCCACCATGCCGCCCTGGCCTTGAATTCATATCTCTGAAATGCAAGTATACTTTCAAGAAGCGCTTTGAATAATCCTGTTCATCCATGAAAGACAAATGCAGGAGAGGACAGGATAATGTGGAGGAACTCAATGGTCAGTCTGTTCATGAGGTGAAGTGTTGCACATGTGTTTGTCTCTCATGCTGCTTTAGAAAAATCCTCCTCACACCCGAGCGAGAGAATCACTCTGACCTGCTCGTCTCACAGGTCACAAACAGCAGACCCGGTTAAAGGTCTCAGACGTTCAGACAAACACACACCTTCTCTCACTCCCTAGGAGATTCGACAGAAATACAGAGCAGGCCTCTGTTGAAATGCAGAGGAGCAAACACTTCACACTTCTTTAAATGGACACTAAAACTGTCTGAATGTCAGTGCCACAACAGCAGGAAAATGCAGTAGCATTTATGTAGGTTTATGGTTATATTGTTGCTTAATAATAATAATAATAATAATAATAATAATAATAATAATAATAATAATAATAATAATAATAATAATAATAATAATACTGATAATAATAATACTGATAATAATAATAATAATAATAATAATAATAATAATAATAATAATAATACTGATAATAATAATAATAATAATAATAATAATAATAATAATAATACTGATAATAATAATAATAATAATAATAATAATAATAATAATAATAATAATAATAATAATAATACTGATAATAATAATAATAATAACAATAATAATAATAATAATACTGATAATAATAATAATAATAATAATAATAATAATAATAATAATAATAATAATAATAATAATAATAATAATACTGATAATAATACTGATAATAATAATAATAATAATAATAATAATAATAATAATAATAACAATAATAATAATAATACTGATAATAATAATAATAATAATAACAATAATAATAATAATACTGATAATAATAATAATAATAATAATAATAATAATACTGATAATAATAATAATAATAATAATAATAATAATATTTTTGATAATAATAATAATAATAATAATAATAATAATAATAATAATAATAATAATACTGATAACAATAATACTGATAATAATAATAATAATAATAATAATAATAATAATAATAATAATAATAATAATTTTGATAATAATAATATTAATAATAATAATAAGAAGAAGAAGAAGAAGAAGAAAAAGAAGAAGAAGAAGAAGAAGAAGAAGAAGAAGAAGAAGAAGAAGAAGAAGAAGAAGAAGAAGAAGAAGAAGAAGAACAACAACAACAACAACAACAACAACAACAACAACAACAATATAAAACAAACAAATACAAAAACAAACAAATAAACAAAAAATAAATAAATAAATAAAAACATATTTTATTTTATATGTAATAAAATAACTGAAATTAAACCTAAAAATATATATATAATAATAGTTCAGAGACATACTAAAATTGACAATAAATAAACATAATAAAAGTGGACAATAAAACAAAAACAATGGAAACAGAAAATATAAACTAATTCAAACTATTTAATAAACATTTTAAGTGCTGAATATAATTATTCCAAAACAAAATATTATATACTGTAGAGAGAGTAAAGAAAAAAATAAAAACACAGGAAAATGCCAAAACACAACAAAATTGTCACCTTTAAAATTAATAAAAGCAATAACTAATTAAAGTTAAGCTATTAATAAAAATAATAATAATCAAATGTCTTTTATATTATCAAATGCAACGATTTTATGCAATTTTAAAGCGAAATAGTGTCTAAACACATTTGAGTGGTGTGTATATATACAGTTGAAGTCAGAATTATTAGCCCCCCTGAATTATTAGCCCACTTGTTTATTTTTTCCCCCAATTTCTGTTTAACGAAGAGAAGTTTTCTTCAACACATTTCTAAACATAATAGTTTTAATAACTCATTTCTAATAACTGATTTATTTTATCTTTGCCATGATGACAGTAAATGATATTTGACTAGATATTTTTCAAGACACTTCTATACAGCTTAGTGACATTTAAAGGCTTAACTAGGTTAATTAGTTTAACTAGGCAGGTTAGGGTAATTAGGCAAGTTATTGTAGAACGATGGTTTGTTCTGTAGACTATCAATAAAAAATATAGCTTAAAGGGGCTAATAATTTTGACCTTAAAATGGGTTTTAAAAAATTAAAAACTGCTTTTATTCTAGCCGAAATAAAACAAATAAGACTTTCTCCAGATGAAAAAATATTATCAGACATACTGTGAAAATTTCCTTGCTAAACATCATTTGGGAAATGTTTAAAAAAGAAAAAGAATTCAAAGGGAGGCTAATAATTCTGACTTCAACTGTGTAGATATATGGATGTGTATGATCTGGACATCCCCAATATATATATATATATATATATATATATATATATATATATATATATATATATATATATATATATATATATATATTAGTGCTGGGCCGTTAACGGCGTTAACGTGCTGCGTTAACGCGAGACTCTTATCGCGCGATAAAAAAAATATCGCCGTTAATCTATTCTCAAAGTTGGGTTGGGAGCTGGGTCTATTCTACGCAAGCTATGATGACTTTCACCTTGATATATTACCGCGGATGTATACCTGACTGGTGAGCCGTCTGCTCTATTGAATCAAATCAGCAGAGGCTCTAACTGCAGTTTCACTTTTCATTTATTCCTTCGTGACAAACTGGGGTATTAGACGCAAATACGGAGTAAGGACAGGTGAGAGAGTTATGGAATTTAATGACGCATGCCAAATGGTAAGAAAAAAATCTTCCGCATTTCACGATGTGTGTGTGTGTTTGTGTATGTGTGTGTGCCGTCCTTTCTGACAGCCGCGTGTGGACCTTGTCGGAAAATATGGCAAAAGGTCCTAAAGACCGCGGTGTTTACTTCAATAATGCCACTAATATCTGCATACTCCACGTCTTAATTCCATTTCAGTGATGACTTTAGTCAGATTAAGCTCATCAGAATTCGCTGTTTGGAGCTTATGTAGACCTACAGTTCAACATTTATGTTTAACTTAATAAACAGTTGGTAAACACAAGTACATCTTATTGAACATCATTTATTTTCATCACCAATATTCATAGTAGAATCGTTTCTCAAGCAGTTTGTGATGCATTTTGGAAACATTTTGGAGATGAGACCCTGGTCTAATGCGACACCCGGCTTGAGAAACCCGTTCTCAAAGACTTATTATTTGGGTAACACACATATTCTGAATGCCTTCGGCACAATTCAAATGAGCCATTTTAATCTAGATTAATCTAGATTAATTTCGAAATTAATCTAGATTAATCTAGATTAAAAAAATTAATCTATGCCCACCTCTAATATATATATATATGGATGTGTCACCATCTCCAGTCTCAGGAGCGCTGCTGTGTTTCCAGCTGAGAGACTGATATCAGCATTCAGCTCATGTTCTCCAGCTCCACACACTCTTATTCACAGCATTTTGGCAATATAAGCAGAATTTCCCTGTTCCTCCTCCAGCCCTATGAATACAGCGGCAGATTAAACAAATCTGTTTACGCATATAATGCATTACCGTGAGCATTTCTTTCGCCTCTCCAAGTCCAAAAAAAAAAAAAATGTCAAGAAATCACTGGCAATTGTTGGTGCATCTCTCCGGATTATGCAGCAGTGAACAATGCATGCGATTTAAACTCAATTAGCATTTAAAGCTTGAGCAGAACAGGCCTGTGAGTATGATCACATTTCTAATGACTCATTAGTCACCAACATTCAATTATTCACACCCAAAATATCAGGATGGAATCTGCAGTTTTTGGCACAAACTGAGCGTCGGATTATGGACACGTAAGCCTCATGTGACGTAATCCTGCCAAAAGCAAATCAACCGATACTTCCTGCAGAGAAAAAGACACGTCTTGCGTGATTTTTATAAATACACTTACTGCGTTTAATATTTAATATTTGCGGTTTATTTAATTATTTATAATGTAATTTGGATAAACAGAAGGAGACAATCTTTTCTGTGCTATTCTTAGTTTCTCAAGCAAAACATTTTATTTCTGTCACATTATGTGATGAATCACATTGCCTGACTGCAATCAGTGATTCATTTATTCATTCATTTTCCTTCGGTTTAATCCTTTATTCAACAGGGGTCACCAGAGCAGAATGAACCGCCAACTATTTTAGGACTGGGAAACACCCATACACATTCACACACACATACACTATGGCCAATTTAGTTTATCCAATTCCCTTATAGCACACATGTTTGGACTGTGGGGGAAACCAGAGCAACCGGAGGAAACCCACACCGACAGGGGAGAACATGGAGACTCCACACAGAAATGCCAATTGACCCAGCTGGGACTCGAACCAGCGACCTTCTTGCTGTGAGGCATTTAAAAACAAAACCTAAATTTAATTTAATTTATTAGCTGAAGCTTTTAAAATAAAATGTGAACAAAATTCTAAAAAATATCTCAACGACACAAAATTGAATTCTTAGACATTATTCCTTTACACCAATGTAATATCACATTTGATGTAATTCTTGCTAGACAACAACAAAAAAAAACACAAAACAAAACAAAAAAACATGAAAAAAACACAAAACACACATGCACGCACGCACGCACACACACACACACACACACACACACACACACACACACACAAAAACACAAAACAAAACTAACACACACAAAAACAAAGCAAAGCTAAATAAACAACAAAAAAACACAACAAAACATAAAACAAAAAATACATAATTAAAAAACACAAAAAATATAAAAAAAAACACAAAACAAAACTAACACACACAAAAACAAAGCAAAATAAACAACAAAAAATACACAAAAGCAAAAATACATAAATAAAAATCACAAAAAATATAAAAAAAACACAAAACAAAACTAACACACACAAAAACAAAGTGAAGCAAAATGAACAACGAAAAAATACACAAAAGCAAAAATACATAAATAAAAATTACAAAAAATATAAAAAAAACACAAAACAAAACTAACACACACAAAAACAAAGTGAAGCAAAATAAACAACAAAAATTACACAAAAGAAAAAAAAGAAAAAAATACATAAATAAAAAAACACAAAAAATATAAAAAAAACACAAAACAAAACTAACACACAAAAACAAAGTTAAGCAAAATAAACAACAAAAAATACACAAAAAAGTGAAAAAAAAATACATAAAAAACAAAAAACAAAACAAAAAAACAAAACTAACAAACACAAATAAAACTCAAAACACACACACAAAAATATAAATGAAAAAAAGCACAAAAAAACTAAAAACACGCGCAAAACCAAAAAAAAATAATAATAATAAGCAACACAAAAAATACACACAAAAACAAAACAAAAAAACACAAAAAAAAACCCTAAAACAAGTTCAAGTTCAATTTATTTATATAGCACGTTTCCAACTGCCACAAGGCTGCACAAAGTGCTTTACAGAGAGAGAGAGAAAATAAAAAAATACAAAATAAAAATAAATAAAATAAAATGAGATAAATAAACAAACGGTAAGAGCATAAAAACAGTAACAGCAATAGGCACATAATAGGAGAAAGCATAAAAGTGTAAAGTATACATGTACATACACACATGTACATTTCCTTCCTCTCCACCCTTCTGCCTAATTAAAAGATGCTACCACAGTTGACTACAGTGACAGGATTAAGAACAAGACCGTTTTGATCCCTCATCCCACCCCCGACCCCCACCCCCAACAAACAAACAAACAAACAAACAAAGAATTATTAAACAAAAAAAAAATCCTATAACATTTCCTACAAAGCACAGTTCAGAAGCCACGGGACGTCAAGATGACTTCAGATTGACGTTGTACCCCAACATCATGGGACGTTGCATTTTGTTTGAAAATGAAAATGCAACCTAAAATGCAACCTAAAAACAACCAAATATCAACGTCTAATGATGTTACAGCTTGACGTTGTGTCTGCGTTACTAATATGACATCTATCAGACATTGGATTTTGGTTGCCATACCAAATAAATGTCAGTTGCCGACAAATAAATATCAGTATTCGAAGTCAGTATGATGTTGGTTTAAGATATTGGCTCCACATTGAATTTTGATCACTTTCCAACACAACCTAAAATCATTTGACGTCGTAAATGGATGCCAAAATAACATTGTCTTTGGATGCTGGTGACCTAAATCTAACTAAACATTAACATCTTATGATGTGTGTCTGCTGGGAGATCTAACACACTTTACATTAAGCCTGAAGAATATCTGCTTCGGGCCACAATACAATATAGTCTCATCTTAATAATATAGTATCAATGAAAAAATCAGGACTGTGTGTAGATAAATGCAGTCTACCTCTAGCCTTCCTTAACCCTATAGCCTTCAACCCGACGCGGACGCCCTGGAGCATCCTGGGGCGCTGTTTTTCCACATGTCAATGTTTATCAATAGTAATAACAACACACACACGCATTCTTTGCTGTACATCACGGTTTATTTTGAAAGGTAAGAGTCCACAGAAAAACATCCCATCAAGCACATTTAGTCCACCGACACAATAGTGTTGAATTTTGGGTGGTTATTCATTTGTTTATGTCACCATTTCTGCCCGAGACCTGTTTTACCATGCTTTACCATGTTACTTACACGCGAAAACGGCGTCTTTGTAGTAAAAGGCAACTCGATGTCATAGCTTACAGTGTTACAGATAAAATAAGACCAAAAACTGAATAAAAAGTCAAAGTTATAGTTACTAAACTCTAAACAAAGTGTTTTGAACTGCATAGCCTGTTATCCGATTATAATACTTCCTACTCCTGAAATGAAGGCTGGTCCAGAAGCAGCCACTGCCTGACCTTCTCTCTCCATTATCTCCAGTGTCGGCCAGAGGACGCGAGGTGATAAGTTGTTTACTGTAAGACTCCGCAGGGAAAACAGAGCCGTCACTGAGCTGAGTGCAGGAGATTTTATGCCTGGTGTGGCAGCGAGAGGCCAAACAGAGAGACTGTCATTCAGGTTCAGCTGTTCAGTCGATGCACATTCAAGGGCAAAGCCAAACCAGAGAGTTCATCAAACTATTCTCCAGAAGCACAGCTCACGACTTCACAAACACACATACTGTACAGTCAAAGCCAACATTATTCAGACAACTAGATGTCATGATATACAGCTGAAGTCAGAATTATTAGCCCTCCTGTATATTGTTTCCCCAATTTCTGTTTCTAATCATAATAGTTTTAATAACTCATCTCTAATAACTGATTTATTTTATCTTTGCCATGATGACAGTAAATAATATTTGACTAGATATTTTTCAAGACACTTCTATACAGCTTAAAGTGACATTTAAAGGCTTAACTAGGTTAATTACAGTAGGCAGGTTAGAGTAATTAGGCAAATCATTGTATAACGAAGGTTTGTTCTATAGACAATTGAAAAAAAAATAATCTTAAGGGGACTGTCATGATCACCGGTGATTTAACGACCAGAGATCGCTGGTAAACATTCACATTTAAATGAACTACAATACCTCTGTGTTATGGACTACAAGACCCATTCATGCAACACACACAACCGATTCCTGATCCTGACTGATTGCAAACACACAGCTGATGCTGCTCAAGTACTGATTACACACACATACAGTTAAAGTCAGAATTACTAGCCCCCCTGAATTATTAGGCCCCCGGTTTATTTTTTTCCCCAATTTCTGTTTAACGGAGAGCAGATTTTTTCAACACATTTCTAAACATAACAGTTTTAATAACTCATCTCTAATAACTGATTTATTTTATCTTTGCCATGATGACAGTAAATAATATTTGACTAGATATTTTTCAAGACACTTCTCTACAGCTTAAAGTGATATTTAAAGGCTTAACTGGGTTAATTAGGTTAACTAGGCAGGTTAGGGTAATTAGGCAAGTCATTGTATATTGATGGTTTGTTCTGTAGACAGTCAAAAAAAATTAGCTTAAAGGGGCTAATAATTTTGTTCTTAAAATGGTTTTTAAAAAATGTAAAACTGCTTTTATTCTAGCCGAAATAAAAACAAATAAGACTTTCTCCAGAAGAAAAATTATTATCAGAGATACTGTGAAAATTTCCTTGCTCTGTTAAACATAAGTTGGGAAATATTTAAAAAAGAAATAAAATCAAAGGGGGGCTAATAATTCTATAAATTATATATATATACTATAGTATATATATATATATATATATATATATATATATATATATATATATATATATATATATATATATATATATATATATATATATATATATAGTAATATATACTATAAATTTTCAAGAGATAAAGAGTGGCTGTAAGAAAGTAACTGGTGTAAGTGTTTAGGAAAGTGTTGGACAGATGAAAGAGTGTGTTTTCTACAGGTGGTTTGTCAAGCCCACTCACCTGTGTGAGGCACACTCAGGCCCCATTTACACTAATACGTTTTAGTTTTAAAACGCATAAGTTTTGCTACAGTACGCCTTCCGTCCACACTACCACCGAGTTTTCGAGCCCCGAAAATGGAGTGTTTTGAAAAAACTGAAGAGGCCATTTTGGTTTTAAAACACTGCTGCTCCGTGTCAGTGTGGATAGGGGAAAATGGAGACATCTTAAAAACATCTGATTGGGGCTTTTTCCTCAATATTAAGTCCACAAAGCTCAGTCTTGCATCCTTAACTTGTACGTTCAGACTTCACAAGTTTGATATGGAAAACAAACTCCTGAGGACACTTCAGGTAAATCTTTAAAGGGAACAGCGTAGGCTACTTTAAAACATCATTCGCATCACCCTGGCTACACTGTTTCTTTACAATAAAATGAAAACATGATATAATTTGTCTCTTTTCATTTTGGTATTAACAACTTAACAGACACCAAAATATTAAGGCATCGTGTAGCTACATATTTATATGACCATCATCTTCACTGTATGCATATTTATAACAAAACAAAGCCTATAACATAACTGCCTCCTTCCATTTTCATTGAAAATACAAAACATACTCTCTCTTTTGCTGAATATCAGTTTTAATAATCAATAATGACCATTATAAAAGTATAACGTACAATGAGTTTATACAATATTTCCTATTAAGACCTCTGCATTTGCTGCAGTGCATTCCAGTGTGTGTGTGTGTGTGGTCATGTGATATCCCATGTCACAAAAACTGCTTTCTTTCATCTGAGAAATATTGCTAAGTTACAAAGTATGCTATCCGCCTCAGATGCAGAAAAGCTAGTCCATGCTTTTATGACTTCTAGGTTGGATTACTGTAATGTTTTGTTCGCTGGCTGCCCAGCATCCTCTATAGACCATTTCGAGGGATGTAAACAATAACAATGGTTCTAATGTATTTCCTGTATTACATTTTGAATTTACATAGCTTCCAACAATCCAAAAAGCTCCACACATTGATAAATAATGTTATGGCAGCCATTTTAGCATTAAGATATGATTAAATTGCCTCTTGTTACATTTCTGAAATAGTTTGGTAACAAGCAGGAAGTGTTCATGGCCCAGTGACATGGCCAAATTGAAATGGTTAACAAACTTCAGCTAGTACAAAATGCAGCTGCCAGAGTTCTTACCAGGTCTAGAAAATATGATCATATCACCCCAATTTTATCCTCCTTACACTGGCTGCCTGTTAAGTTTTGTATTGATTTTAAAATATTGCTTCATACTTATAAAGCTTTAAATAATCTAGCTCCTGTTTATCTAACCAACCTCCTGTCTCGCTACAATCCAACCCGCTCTTTAAGATCTCAAAACTCAGGGCTTCTGGTAGTACCTAGAATAGCAAAGTCGAGTAAAGGAGGTCGAGCCTTCTCATTTATGGCTCCAAAACTCTGGAATAGCCTTCCTGATGATGTCAGAGGCTCAGACACATTCTCTCAGTTCAAAACTAGATTAAAGTCTTTCTTTTTAGTAAAGCATACACTCAATGCATCACATAGCGGTATGATACATGAATGTGCTCCACGCATCTCGTTTATATACACTATGAACAGCAGCTACGCTAATTATTCTCTTTATTCTCTATTTCCACCTGGGGATACTCATACCGAGGCCCCCAGAGATTATGCAGTGCCACTGATGCGATCCAAGACCTGTGAAGAGATGATCCCAAGGTTCCACAATCCCGGATCAGGCAGTACCCTGAGCAGCTGCTGTGGTGGTCATGGAGGAGTAGAAAGCATGCGTCTGATTTCTATGATACTGCAGGGACAGCTGAGTTTTCGCTGAGGTTCAGCGTTCTTCAGCCTCCGGCGCCTAGACTGCAGCTCTGCACAAGTCGTTTGGCCACTGATGCGATCCAAGACCTGTGATAAGATGATCCCAAGGTTCCACAATCCCGGACCAGGCCATATCCTGAGCAGCTGCTGTGGTGGTCATGGAGGAGCAGAGAGCATGCGTCTGATTTCTGTGATACTGCAGGGACAGCTGAGTTTTCGCTGAGGTCCAGCGTTCTTCAGCCTCCGGCGCCTAGACTGCAGCTCTGCACAAGTCGTTTGGCCACTGATGCGATCCAAGACCTGTGAAGAGATGATCCCAACGTTCCACAATCCCAGACCAGGGCGTATCCTGAGCAACTGCTGTGGTGGTTATGAAGGAGTAGAGAGCATGCGTCTGATTCCTGTGGTACTGCAGGGACAGCTGAGTCTTCGCTGTGGTCCAGCGTTCTCCAGCCTCCGGCGCCTAGACTGCAGCTCTGCACAAGACGTTTGGCCATAAGAGAAATCGTCGTGACCAACTGAGCCCGGTTTCTCTCGAGGTTTTTATCCTTTACTTTCGCCAATTAGTGAAGTTTTTTCCTCGCCGATGTCGCCACTGGCTTGCATGGTTCGAGACTTGTAGAGCTGTGCATCGATGGATTTGCTCTTTAGTGTTTGGACTCTCAGCAGTGAATATTAAACCACACTGAACTGAACTGACATTTTCAACTCACTATAATCTTCTATGTGAAGCTTCTTTGACACAATCCACATTGTACAAGTGCTATACAAATAAAGATGAATTGAATGTGCGTTTTCAGCGGTATAGTGTGGACAGAGATCTTTTCAGAAACACTAGGTGAAACTCCAGTGTGGACATGGATCATATTCGTTCTAAAACAAAAACGTATTAGTGTAAACAGGACCTCAGAAAGAAGTGATTCACAGCTGGTATTCATAAATGTGGCTGACCAGAGGAGGACAGACATACAGGTGTGGGTGTTTCAGATCTTAATGGGACCTGGAGACACTGGGGAATTGACTTCTTTGGCTCTTGGCAGCGGGGCTGACGTATCGCCGTCACTGCGGCTGATTATAGAAGCGCTCGGCAGAATGATGTGTGCTTGGCCTTTTCATGCTTCATTAACGGAATCAGGCAACCTGCCACATGCATGCCGCAGCTCATTAAGTCAGTAAGGGGAATAATGTTGAATGCAAAGTCTGGGAAAAAGTGCTGCGCTGCGTATTAATAACAGTCCAGCAATGGAGAGGAGCACACGGACTGATCACTAAGTGGAGCTTCATATGTTTATTTATCAGTGATGTTTATAGGGTTAAAGATCAGGACGGAGCCTTAAGGAGAGACATTCTGCTGCTTCTCCAAGAGATCAAACTTACAGGGTGAGCATGGCAGACAATAAAACAAGCAAAATTATAAAAAACCCAGAGTTACATCAAGCATTTGAATTTGTAAGCACCTAGAAACCACACAGGAATCACCATATATAAATGCTCTAGCAAGAACAAAGAAAATTCCACATAGCAACATTCCAGTATACCCTAGCAACCACACAGCAAAAAAAAAATAATCCACTAGAAATATCTTTGAAGCCAAATAGAAACACCCTAGTAACTGACCAGAAAACTCCACAACTAACCTGAACACCCTAGCAACCACACATCAACACATTAAA
Source organism: Danio kyathit (assembly GCA_903798195.1). Taxonomy (NCBI): domain Eukaryota; kingdom Metazoa; phylum Chordata; class Actinopteri; order Cypriniformes; family Danionidae; genus Danio; species Danio kyathit. The sequence continues at coordinate 5,340,787 of LR812519.1, forward strand.
AACATTCAGATTTCCTTAAAACCACATACAAATGGACACATAGAACACCTTAGCAACCACTTATAAACTGGCTAAAAGCAACAATAATACAACAAATGAATAGATGTGTCATACCCTAGCAACCACCAAAGTCCCTAGCAACCACAAAGCAATTATACAGAATCACATAGAAATTGCAAAACTGCTTACCTTTAGCAATCACTTAGAACACAAGTCAATACGACAATAATAGCAACACCCTAACAACTACCCAAAATGCTAGCAACCACCCAGAATACCCAACAAAGCAACAGCAAACAGATGAGCCATACATGCGCATGCTCGAGTGATGTCATTGTTGCTGTTACGGTTGCCTCGTTGTGTGTGTTTGGAGCTTCGTCACGTAGATTCGCAATTTTCATTTTTAGCATAAAATACATCCCCATTTGCTAGAATTTGTCTTTCCTACTGAGGGTGAACAACCTCTAATACATCTATACAAATCAGTCCACTTGAAACGTTTTGTCTCTCGAGCATCCGCTTCTGGTTTTAGCCTGCTAGCACCGCTAGTCAGCTAAAGCTACCGGCTCCTTTCACTTACTGTCTCACTTACTGTCTTTGCTCTTCACCCTGTACAATGTCGCTTGCGTGTCTATCCCTGACTGCAGGAGAAGCATTGGTGGAGGCGTTGGAACTGGAAATGGAAGCAGTGGAAGTACAGATGTACAGTAAATGAGAACTGGTTCTCAATTGACTTACCTGGTTAAATAAAGGTTATTATTACAGATCCGTGACCTCAAGATGAAAGGAGCACAGCTCCGAGAACAACGAGCCTTGTTCGATGCCCCCCGGACTGCGGACCTCAAACCCATGTGTTTCTCTGTCCAGGCCCAGCGCACTGGGTATATGGTTTGCCCAGGGGTCATTCACTCCGGCACCGGGCTACCGTGGCCCCTGGGTGCAGCTTCGTAGGGTGCATACCAGGTCCTGGGGCATATGTCTCCTCATCCTGTGTTTGAGATCCCCAGGGAAAACCGCTTCACCCCCCTCCGCGAGACGGGTCACGACGTCGCAATCATCTGCGATCCATCGTTCGCCACGTCCGCACTGCTTCCACTAAAGGAAACAATGAATGCACTCACTGCTTTCCCGGTGCTCGTGTTAAGGATGTTTCTACTAAGGTACCCACTGTCCTGAGCACTGGCGAGAGCATCAGAGCTGTTGTCCTCCACACGAGGAAGAACAACACTGGGCTTCAGGAGCCTGATTGAGATGATTCGAAGCACCTCGCCCGTCACACAGATCATCGTTTCTGGACCGCTTCCTACTTACCGCTGAGGAAATGAAAGGTTCAGTAGACTTTTTGCTCTGAATGAATGGCTATTAACATGGTGTAAAGAACAGAAGTTGCTCTTTGTTAGTAACTGGAATCTTTTCTGGGAGCATGCTAGGCTTTTCCGTGCTAATGGTCAGCACCCCAGCAGAACTGGTGCTGAACTCGTGTCGGACATCTCCAGGATGCTTCATTCTGTCTGACTAGTAAGTGAAAATTCACAATTTATCCATGTAGACTCTTGCTAGTCCCACTTAAATCTCAGTAATGCATATCTGGCTAACCCCATAGAAACAGAAATAGATAAAGAAATAAACTTACTATGTGCTCTAGAAAAAATCTATTAAGAATCAAACCAAAAAAACTGAAATAACACCTAAAAGCGCTAGCAACCACTCAGATTTCCCAACAAAGCAACAGCAAACAGATCACCATAGCAACTAGGGTTTGATTAATAGACGAAACCATCATCCATCATCGATGGCCGATAGATATCACGATGCTGAGCCGGCATCGCGTTCCTCCGCCCCGCCCCCATCGCAAACCCGCTTGCGAAAAATACACACAAAATTTACACTAATACGTCTTAGTTTTCAAATGACATTTTAGAGCGAAAACGATCCATATCCACACTGGCATTTCATCTAACATTTCTGAATAGCCTTCGTCCACACTATACCGCTGAAAACGCATATCACGTGACCACACACACACTCAGACACATACACTGGCATGCACTCGTCTGAGCTCCAGGCAGTCAGCGGGTGTTTTGAGCACAAAACCCCAGAGAGCAGTGCACGTCAGAGAGTTTATCAAGGATGTAACGCTGGATAACATCTCACTATAGTTGTTAAACGTGATATTTAATTAATCTTGTCTCTATCTAACGACTCTTCGGTCTTTAGAATCTATCAGGTAACCTGTCACAGCATCAGTACACTGCTTTAATCTTTTGCTTTCACGCTTGTGAAAACCTCAGATACTGTTGGTTGGTTGCTGTTGGTTGTGCACCTATTTTACCAACCAAGTTTGTCGACGCCATTATAATGACACAGATCACTCTGCCTATTCATGCCAGAGTCATAAAAAAAAGTAATTGACAGGTGGTTATTTGTGTGCAACTTATCTTTATTTATTTATGATTTGGTTATGGGTAAAACAAAGACCATGCAGGTCAGATAGCTAAAACGGTAGGCTACAAGTAATTAATTTGTTATGAATCAATTAATTATTCATAAATTCATTCACCATCACCTACGACAACGATGCCATCGTCCATTTCGATGTTTCACATTAGACATCGAACGATGCCAAATTGGACGACATCATCGAATCCTAATAGCAACCACTTAGAATATCTTAGCAACCACTTATAAACTGGTTCAAAGCAACAAGAATACAACAAATGAATAGATGCATTGTACCCTAGCAACCATCAAAGTCCATAGCAACCACATAGCAATGGCAACCTTATAAAAATGCTTAAAGTGTCCTAGAAACCACATAACACAAACTTCCACAATATTCTCATATAGTTTTTTTCAGACCTAAAAAAAAAATCTAAATAAACCATAAAGCACTAATAATTCAGAGGAACGTCTAGTTTTGTTCTTCACGAGTCATAAACGAGAGAAAATTATCTGACTTTATTTTATCAGGCGTTCTCTGATGATCCAGATAGTAGGAAAAAAACTTAATTACAGACATAAACACAGATCATAATTTTATATTTCCAGCAACCGCCATGTAAACAACATAAATCACTGGCATTTTAACCGCATGACAGAAATAAGGATGAACAAAAATAATCCTGACATATTCTGCATCCTGAGATCAAATCTCCCCTCATTATCCTGATAAACGGATGTTAACAGTGGCTTTCATAAAGTTTACTGCGGTTCAGTGTAATAAACTGAAGTGACGGGTCTCAGGAGGATAAAACCTCCATTAGCGGTGGAAAACTTCAGGTTAATTGAACGTAACAGATCAATAAGCTGTGTGTGTATTAAAATAACCCTATAAGACTTAATGTTTTGAGCCCAAGATGAAGCCTGACATGACCTTCAGACACAAACATTATGTCTGCTGTTATATTGCTTATGGCTTAATCAAGTGAGTAATTTCAGCATAAATTATAAATATGAGAAGGATAAACTTCCAATTTATGCAGTTTTGTGTTTGGGTCAAAGATCACACAGCCTATTTTGATTTCTGCATCAATTTAAACTTATTGAAATTGTTTTCTATAGATAAAAAAGTATATTACTGCAAGAAAAGTGTCTGATTTAGTGTTGCAATTAACCTTTGAAAAAATGAAATGATAATGCATGGATGAAATTATATTCCATCATTGTTCAGGGTTCAGAGTAGCAGATATTTTATGCAAAAAATAAAATGAAATAAAAAAATAAATAATATTAAATTAAATTAAATTAAATTAAATTAAATTAAACAAAATTAAATAAATAAATAAATAAAACAAAAATAAATTAAATAAAAAAAAAATAACTAAATTAAATAAAAACAAAATAAAATAAACCAAAATTAAACCAAAATTTAAATTTTATTAAAATTAAATAAAAAATATGAAAAAATAAAATAAAATTTAATAAAATAAAATAATAATAATTAATATTTAAAAATTAAACAAAATTAAAGCATTTTAATTAAATTTAATTTGAATTAAAATAAAATAGTATAAAATAAAAAATAAAATAAAATAAAATAAAACAAAATTAAAATGAAATAAAATTTAATAAAATTTAATTTATTAAATAAAATTAAATAAAATTAAAATTAATTTTATAGTAATAAACTTAAATAAAATTAAATAAAATAATAATAAATAATATAAATTTTTTTAAAGCAAATTAAATTTTAATTTAATTTAATTTAATTTAATTTAAAATAATATAAAATTAAAATTAAAATAAACAAAAAATTTTATATAAGAAAAATATAAGAAAAAGAAAAAAAATACAATTAAAATAAAAAGAATAATATAATTAAATAAAAAACTAAATTAAATTGAAACATAATAACATAAAATAAGATAAAATAAATAAAATAAAATAAAATTTAATTAAATTAAACAAGCCAATGCACATATTTGTTTTATATTTTAAATATTCAACAAATATAATGAAAAAAATATTTTTGATCAGAAAAAAACATATGTAATGTAATTAAACAATACAAAAATAATAATATTGCTGTTTTGATCTCTTTCCATCTTTCACACATTTACAGTTATGAAATATATAAAAAAGTAAATAAAAAGCACACAAAAATAAAAGACTAAAACTGACTGAAAAGATATAAAAGTAAAAAGAAAATTAAGCAAAACTGGTGTTAATACAGTATAAGTGTTTCATATTTCTGTCAAGATATTTTTGATGGTGAAGATAGTGCTGTTAAGTTTTTTTATGTGAATGATTTCAGTTTCATTAATGTATACATTTTGATTTATAAAATTGACTACAGTATCTCTCATATATACCTTTAAAAATGTCACATCAAAACCAAGATAAGCAATTATTTCAGCAATATTTCTCACACATGACTCAACACACTAACATGTCTAATAACAGATTTTCCCCTGCACATTTTAGCACTTTATTTCACATGTCAAGCAACCAAAGAAAAGCTTCTAGCAACCACATATAAACTGAGTAACACCGATTAACTCTAACAATTACCCAGAATGCCCTGAAAACCACATAACAGGTCTTTAATCAGTGTATAATAATCCTAGCAAACATACCTGCTGCAGTTCTTCACTTACTTCATTTAGCACTAGCAATAAGTCTTTCACATTATATAACACACCAACACATACAGTTTCTTTCACCCATATTTTCTGATGCAAAAAATTATATTGAACAAACACAAGAATAAAAATAAACAATATATCATAGGTGAGCATTTATAATGAACGTTTCAATATTTCATATTTCAGTCAATGTCTTTGCTTTTTGATTTTATATAGATGGTTCGCATTAATATTCATTTTACATTTGCTCCAGTCAGACACACTTTAACATATCTTCATATTTCCAGCATCCTACAGACATCACAGTATTGTGGAAATAAATGAATCATCAATTTGAGGTATGAGGAACTGGACGGGGTGTTAAATAGAACAGTGAGACTTAGATGAAGGAACTGTTATGAGTTAATAATGCAACATACACTCACCGGCCACTTTATTAGGTACACCTGTCCAACTGCTCGCAAATCAGCCAATCACATGGCAGCAACTCAATGCATTTAGGCATGTAGTCATGGTCAAGACGATCTGCTGCAGTTCAAACCGAGGATCAGAATGGGGAAGAAAGGGGATTTAGGTGACTTTGAACGTGGCATGGTTGTTGGTGCCAGACGGGCTGGTCTGAGTATTTCAGAAACTGCTGATCTACTGGGATTTTCACACACAACCATATCTAGGGTTTACAGAGAATGGTCTGAAAAGAGAAAATATCCAGTGAGCAACAGTTCTGTGGGCGCAAATGCCTTGTTGATGCCAGAGGTCAGAGGAGAATGACCAGACTACAACAGTAACTCAAATAGAGTGGAGGAACTATGACGTCACCTTGTAGGCTAATCGGCTGCTAGCATAAAACTGGTTCCCTCGATAAAATCCCCATAGTATTTTCCCATAGGCTTTTCGAAGATTGCAAATAATAAGCCCTGTGTTCAAACACTGTTTTTAGAAATATGGTCCATGACAAAGATTTAATCTCTCGGTTTATCATATTATAATCCACGCTACATATTATAAACACATAAATACACAAAAACACAAATACCTACGTGCCTTTTGGATAGTTTTTTATGTGGGAAATGCATTTTGTTTTGCTTTATGGTTGTTGTAAAAGTTTTAAAACTGTATGTGCAAATGTGCCTACATAGTATTATCATAAAACACGTTTAACTAAGTGTATCGCTCTCGTGCATACAGTCCGCTTACCTTAGTGATAGACGACAGAAATGAAGCATGAGGGACAGGTCTATCAAATGCCTGCAGGTTCCATCATGGACACAGAACAACATTCAATATTCTTTTATTTTTTTGTCATGAAGTACAGCGAATAGCAGCCCATACAGTCACATATGCTATACATTTTAAGGAGGAGTGTAAATACTGCAGTTATGACAGAGTTAAATGTGTTCAGATGAAGAAAAAAACACGACGAAAAAATCAATTGATTACGTTAAAATGAGCAGTATCTTCATAATATCGTTTAATTAAAATAAACGATCAACAAATTAATGCCTCGACAGTCTTTACAAGTGAAGACATTATCTACACACAATATGAATTCCCAATTAGAAAAATACTACAAACTATTAAATACTATTCATGAAAATACTTAAAATCACAGAGCTGCGTTCCTGATCAGTTCCTCTGGATGACGTATAATGTCTCCGACACCGCCTGTAGTCCCGTATAGCAACTTGATAGCAACCGTCTTTTTAAAGAAGCGTAACCGATTTAAAAAATCAAGAGTGTGATGTAACTGATGTGTTTTATGTCGTAGAATAAAACGTGAAAGTATCTTGAGTTTGTGTTAGCCACAGACCTTATTTAAGCGATTTAACTGAAATCCCATTGAAAAAACCCATTGACTTTGGGACGAGGGAACCAGAACTGCTAAACTGCTAACTCGCTTCCGGGTTTTTGCATACAAATTGACGTCATAGTTCCTCCACTCTATAACCTCTCGTTACAACAGAGGTCTGCAGAAGAGCATCTCTGAACGCACAACACGTCCAACCTTAAGCAAGATGGGCTACAGCAGCAGAAGACCACACCGGGTGCCACTCCTGTCAGTTAAGAAGAGGAAACTGAGGCTACAATTCACACAGGCTCACCAAAATTGGACAATAGAAGATTGAAAAAACGCTGCCTGGTCTGATGAGTCTCGATTTCTGCTGCAACATTCGGATGGTCACATCAGAATTTGGCATCAACACCATGAAAGCATGGATCCATGGTGTGGGGGATATTTTCTTGGCACACTTTGGGCCCACTAGTACTAATTGAGCATCGTGTCAACACCACAGCCAACCTGAGTATTGTTAGTGACCATGTCCTTCCCTTTATGACCACATAATCCTCTGATAGCTACTTCCAGCAAGATAACGTGCCATGTCATAAAACGTGAATCATGTCAGACTGGTTTCTTGAACATGACAATGAGTTCACTGTACTCAAATGGCCTCCACAGTCACCAGAGCTCAATCAAATAGCCACACCTTTGGGATGTGGTGGAACGAGAGATTGGCATCATGGATGTGCAGCCGACAAATCTGCAGCAACTGCGTGATGCTATCATGTCAATATGGAACAAAATCTCTGAGGAATATTTCCAGTACTTTGTTGAATCTATGCCATGAAGAATTAAGGCAGTTCTGAAGGCAACCCAGTCCAACCCGGTACTAGTAAGGTGTACCTAATAAAGTGGCCGGTGAGTGTATAAGACAACATTTCACAAAACGACTGGTATGTGTTTACCCTCTAGGATGTACTCATCTAATATTCCATTACATGAAATGTCTTGGTTCTGACTGGCTGGGAGGTGTACTATAAAAATGTTTAATGCAGAGGTAGCTCCAGTCAGTTTTGATCAGAGTTTATAACCAAATAGTCAAGTTAGTAGACCAACTTTTTTTCAAACGGCTTGAGAAAGCCTGGCCTAAAAGCTTGAAGTAGTTTTAAAGTTTTCAATATTGAAGTACTTGTTTAAAAAGCTTGGATTTTGAAACAGCTGGCACAGATAGATAAGTACATAAATGTGTTTTGGGTGGGTGCTAGGCACTTTTAGCATTAATTAGCATTTTGTTGTTAGATGAATAAGTATTTTTTAAGAAAAATGGACAACGTGTGCTCCTGAACAAAAAAGAAAAGGATCATCCAGACTGTTACCAGCAACAAGTTCAAAAGCCAGGGTCCATCATGATCAAGTGCCCTTGGCCAAGGTAACTTGCACTTCTGTAATGCATCATTAATGCTGAAAAGTACATAAGAGATTTTTGAGCACAATATGCTGCCTTTTTTCCAGGGATTCATCTTCAGTGCCTCCTCCTTCATCTTACCCCAGACATGCTCAATAATGTTTGAGTCTGGTGACTGGGTAGGCCAGTCCTATAGCACCTTGACCTTCTTTGCTTTCAGGAGCCATGATGTGGAGACTGAAGTATGAGGAGCCCTATCCTGCTGAAGCATTTGCCCTCTCCTGTGGTTTGTAATGTAATGGGCAGCACAAATGTCTTGATACCTCAGGCTGTTGATGTTGCCATCCACTCTGCAGATCTCTCGCACGCCCCCATACTGAATGTACCCCCAAACCTTGATTTTTACTTCACCAAACTTGACTGATTTCGGTGAGAATCTTGGGTCCATGCGGGATCCAGTAGGTCTTTTGCAGTATTTGTGATGATTAAGATGCAGTTCAACAGATGATTCATGGGAAAAATCGACCTTTTGCCACTTTTCCAAATGATCAACTAGAAGTTATTATTTGTTGCTCTTAGAACTGGGATCCACGACAAGACTTTTATTTTTGTAGTGTGTAGTGTGGTTACATACACTTTTTTCAACATAACTTTTATCATTATAATTTTTTATTGACAAGATTTAAAAACTATAATAATAATATTTTCAAGGCCTCATTGTTATTAATTCTTTAATTTAAGATATTTCACTTTATAAAACACACTGTAGACTGTACGTAAGAACATTTTAATACACAAAATATGTATTAAATTACCAGCTAAAATCCATCAACATAAATAAACAGTGCTAAATAACAGTATTTAAGTAGAAAAGAATGCAAACGATTCAAATGAGTCAGTTATTTAAAGCAGCTCATTAAATTGAACCATCTGAGCGAAACAGTTCGAAATGCATATTTCAACGAGACAATGCCAAAACACATTCTGCACACATTACAAAGTCCTGACTGCGGAGGAAGAGGATACAGGTACTTGACTGGCCTGCCTGCAGTCCTGACTTGTCTCTAATAGAGATTGTGTGTCGCATTTTGATGCGCAAAATGCGACAACGAATACCCCGTACAGTTGCCCACCTTAAGACTTGTTTGCAGGAAGAATGGGACAAAATCACACCTGACACACTTCATCACTTGCTGTCTTCAGCCCCTAAATGTCTTTCAAGTGTTGTGAAAAGGAATGGCAACATTACGAAGTGGTAAATAGGGTTGGGTATCGTTTGGGGTTATTTCGATACCGGTGCCAAAACGATGCCTGAACCGATACTGTTTAGCCACAAAATTATTTGACAAAAAAAATATTTTAATCATTTTAATTGAACAATATAAATATATAAGTAAACATCATTTCATATTTTATATATTTGAATTGCATTAATGCATTTCTTTTAATCATTTGTTTGTTAGCATGAATGCAAGATTTGCATTATGCTATTAACATTACATTAGCTTACTACTAACCTGTGGAAAGGCTGTCATCAAAATCAGGGAACACCTTTTTCTGGGTTTGGGGCTTGTGACTACTTTAACATGGACATCGGTGATCTAATTTAATAAGACAATACTATGATTCAGGTGTTTACATGAGTTGCTTTTTGAATGTCACATGTTATAGCACATTGATCCATCATAGATCCAGTCATTGCGTCACCAGCCTGTAGTTGTTTCCTCCGCAGTTTGTGTCTGTGGTCCTTTAAGATAATCAAAAATCACTGTTTACGTGGTAGACTCTTGATCAGAGTATTGTCTTAATCATATTAAAATCAGAGTATTGGTGTCCATGTAAACGTACTCACTGAAAGTGCCAGATGATGTCACAAGCTGTCAATGACAGTCCATTCCTCATCTTTAAGTTGATTCCATGAGCCCTCAAATTTCATAAGTTTGACGTGTTTCCCCTTTAAACGCAACTTTTTTAAAGCATCTGCTGCATGTTGGTGTGTCAGAATTCTTGCTTGTAAAGTATAACCATACTTTAGAGCGCTTAGTTTAAGCAAACTAGATGAATGCGATCATGCGTGTTGATGAAGGGAGTCGCTCACCGCATGCCTTGTACTGCGCGATTTGCCTTCTATAAGCAACAAGAACAAACGCCTGACATCGCTGATATCCGTATCCCTCCAAGCTGTTAAGAATTAGACATTTAGAGATGGTGTGACACAACGCGTACTTATGTGTGCCTTTGATGCACCACTTGATGCTTCTTAAGGGTGTCACACAACAGATGCGCCGCTCAGAGCCGCGGCACGGCGCGCACATGACAGTTGATAGTATCACACACCAGATGAGCACATTCGCATATTATTTAAAATGAAACTATTCAGATGGCGCTCTGTGGCGTGGCACCGCGGACAGCCGCCGACTTGCGAATTCTAAAATGCATGGCGGTGCATGTCGCGATGCTGAGCGGCGCTTCTGGTGCACGACCTGCTTTATGTTCTTGTCGCAACACCAGTGGCACCGGAATTAGGCACCGAAATTCATATGCTGATTTGGTCTGGTGCATACCGGTTACAAAGGTACCAGGGCCATAATGGCACCGGGTTTTGGTACCCAACCCTAGTGGTAAATACTTTACTCTTCAACTTTTTTTTAAATGTGTTACAAGAACCAAAAAATATAGATTTTTTTTTAATTCAAAAACAAAAAACAAACAAAAAAACAAACAATTAAAATCATGAGGAACACATTAATGCAACGAAATCAAGTCAAAGTAAATTTAGAAATCCCTTTTTTCTTTTTAATTTGTAATTGTTTTAAAAAGTTTAGTGTAAGTTAACAAAACAGCTAACAGCCGAATTTGCATGACAAATTTGAAATGATTAAACCATTTTTTAATTGAGCAAAACGTCATACTGGATTAATCTCGTCTAACAGAGGGATGGCTGTATAATTTCTCCACAGCAGTGGCTCGCCGATACAGCATCACCATTTGGGTTCCCAACATGAAGCACTTTATTTTTCTGCAGGGTGCCATAACTCATGACACATTCACAGCTCTAATGCCTGCAAATGGCCACAGTAATGGCTGCTGAATCTGTGTGTGCATCCCAGACAAGTCAAGAGTAAATAAGAGCGGCTATAAACACTCAACACTGATTTCATGTTTGACAGGGTTTTGAAAGAAGTCACTCAAGGGGGACTGTTAGCCCCTAATTTACCCTTAAATAAGCAGGTTTGGGATGGAGAAATTGTGGTGTAGTTGTTCGGAGCGGCATTAAAGCTGCTTAGCAACAGCTGTGAATGAGTTTGAGATTCTCACTCATTCAATATTTATGCATCTGAACTTTAGATGATTCCCAGCTTTTTGCCTTTCAATTGCTGCGATGCATTAGCCGATAAGACTTGATGTAAATATATTTTGTTATTGCTTACCTAGAAATAGTCATCAGATTATAAGTCTTTACTTCCTAGAAATTATTTACTACACTCAGGGTTTCTGCAGGTTTCACAAAATCAAATTGAAGACTTTTTAAGACCCTTTTAAGACCATTATGAATGACATTTCAGACTGATACAGGGCTAAACGCTAACGTATTATTATTATTATTATTATTATTATTATTATTATTATTATTATTATTATTATTATTTTGTAATTGCCCAGTTGGCTCAGTGAAAAAGATTTTTACTTGCCTCATCAAATACATCTCTGCAATGACTCAAATCACTTATTAATAAAGTCATCTGGAATGGCAACAAAAGTGTTCTTGCAGGACTCCCAGAGTTCATCAAGATTCTTTGGAATCATCTTCAATGCCTTCTCCATCTTACCCAATACATGCTCAATATTGGTTATGTCTGGTGACTGGGCTGGCCAATCCTGGAGCACCTTGACCTTCTTTGCTTTCAGGAACGTTGATGTGGAGGCTGAAGTATGAGAAGGAGCGCTATCCTGCTGAAGAATTTGCCCTCTCCTGTGGTTTGTAATGTAATGGGCAGCACAAATGTCTTGATACCTCAGGCTGTTGATGTTGTCGTCCACTCTGCAGATCTCTCGCACGCCCCCATACTGAACGTAACCCCAAACCATGATTTTTTCTTCACCAAACTTGACCGATTTCTGTGAGAATCTTGGGTCCATGCGGGTTCCAGTAGGTCTTCTGCAGTATTTGTGATGATTGTGATGCAGTTCAACAGATGATTCATTAGAAAAATCTGCCACTTTTCTAATTGATCAACTAGAAGTCAAGTTAGTGTTTGTTGCTCTTACAACTGGCATCAACAACAAGACTTTTGTCAGGTAGTGTAGCTGTATACACACACTTTCAACATAACTTTTATCATTATAGTTTTTTTTTATTGATATGATTTAAAAACTATAATAAAAATAATTTCAAGGCCTAATTTTTTTTGTTATTTAAGACGCCCATAAGCTGTATGTAAGAACATTTTAATACACGAAACATGCATTAGATTACCATCTTAAATCCATTACCATAAAAAATAGTGCTACATACAGTATTTAAGTAGAAAAGAATGCAAAAGATTCAAATGAATCAGTTATTTAAAGCAGCTCATTAAATTGAACCATCTGAGCGAATCAGACTTTCTCTTTCTAGTAGAGCCTGATTGATTATTCAGAAATCAGCTTGCTTGCTAGCAAGGTTGCGTGCATAATATGTCACATAAAAAAATAAAAAATAAAAAAATCACATCAGTATAACTTGTCATGCTGAGTCGTTTTCGACACTACTGTTATCGGCCTCATCCGGAACGGCGACGAGTCTGCATACAGACAGGAGGTGGAGCGACTGGCTTTATGGTGCAGATACAACAACCTGGAGCTGAACACGCTCAAAACAGTGGAGATGATAGTGGACTTTAGGAGAAACCCCCCTGCACTCCCCCCACTCACCATCATGAACAGCACTGTGGCTGCAGTAGAGTCATTCAGGTTCCTGGGCACCACCATCTCTCAGGATCTGAAGTGGGACATTCACATAGACTCTATTGTGAAGAAAGCCCAGCAGAGACTGTACTTCCTTCGTCAGCTGAGGAAGTTCAACCTGCCACAGGAGCTGCTCGTACAGTTCTACTCAGCTGTCATCCAATCCATCCTCTGCACTTCAATCACCGTCTGGTTCAGCTCAGCTGCCAAAACTGACCTCCGTAGACTACAGCGAATAGTCCCGACTGCTGAATGAATCACTGGCACTACCCTTCCTACACTTCAAGAACTGTACTCTTCCAGAGTGAGTAAAAGGGCTCGCAAAATCACTCTGGACGACTCACACCCAGCACACTACCTGTCCGAACTGTTACCGTCTGGTCGGCGCTACAGAGCGCCAAGCACAAAAACAGCCAGACACAGGAAAAGTTTCTTTCCTCAAGCCATTTACCTCATGAACAGTTAAATATTCTCCTACTGAGCAATAAACGAGCAATACTTTCTCATACGCACTTGTACACAGCACCTTATAACAATATACAATGCAATACTTTCTCCATTCGCATTGGTACACAGCACCTTACAACCTGTATATTTACAACAAATCTGTACATACAATTTAACATCCAGATCTTTTGGACTAACTGCATCTCTGTTTAATGTTTATCGCCTTTTTCTTTTCTCATATTAATTTTGTGTTGTCACTTTATGTACACTGGAAGCTTCTGTTGCCAAAACAAATCCCTTGTGTGTGTGAAGCACACTTGGCAATAAAACTGATTCTGATTCTGTAAACTTAGAGATCACTAATGAAAATGTGTTTGTTTTTTTGTTCATTTATAAGACATTTACAAAGCATAAACAGCAGTGGTAATTTTGACAGTAAATTTGGATTTAGTTTCAGTCTTAATCTTTTGATTAAAATTCCATTTTAGTTTTACTCAAATGTTAGTCTTCTGAATCATTTTAGTTATAGTCGACTAAATCTACTCTACTCTTATGATGATCCCGTGTCTACTGTGGATCAGTTACTTTTCAAATGTGTGTGTGTGTGCATCATGCATCACACACCAAGATTCATTCTGATTAGATATTTTCCAAAAAATGTCCCCGAATCACATACTCATCTCATTTTTATTAGCATGCATAAAAAATAGTATACTGATGAAAATGTCAGTTTATTTTTATTATAGTGGTAGTCACCATCCCTTCATTTTTCCTTTTCCCGTCCTTACCCCAGGTGGAGGAGTTCAAGTATCTTGGGGTTTTGTTCATGAGTGAGGGAAGGATGGAACGTGAGATTGACAGGCGGATTGGCAGCAGTAATGTGATCGATACACCGGTTCGTTGTGGTAAAAAGGAGCTGAGCCGAAAGGCAAAACTCTCGATTTACCAATCAATCTATGCTCCTACTCTCACCTATGATCATGAGCTTTCGGTCGTGACTGAAAGGACAAGATCCCGGATACAAGTGGCCGAAATGAGTTTCCTTCGCAGGGTGGCAGGGCGCACCCTTATAGATAGGGTGAGGAGCTCTGTCACACAGGAGGAGCTCGGAGTAGAGCCACTGCTCCTCCACATCGAGAGAAGTCAGCTGAGGTGGCTCGGGCATCTGTCAGACGCCTACCTAGGAAGGTGTTCCAGGTATGTCCCACAGGAATGAGGCCTCGGGGAAGACCCAGGACATGCTGGAGGGACTATGTCTGGGACTAACGTTCTGCTCATATAACCCCAATCCTGTACGACCTCCATTGGCTCCCAGTTGCATACCGCATTAAATTCAAAATTCTCCTCCTTGCATTTAGATCCCTAAATAGCTAAGCTCCCTCTTATCTCTGCAATATGCTTGTCCCATACACCCCAACTCGCTCATTACGTTCCGCTGACTCTGGCCTTCTCGCTTTCCCTCGGTACCGTCTTTCTTCAATGGGGGGCAGATCATTTAGTGTTATTGCACCCAAACTCTGGAACTCTTTACCACGCTCACTCCGTTCTACTAATAATATCTCTGAATTCAAATCTTTACTTAAAACTCACTTATTCTCTGAATGTTTCAATTCTGAACTGACAAACTGACCACTTATCTGATCCAACTGCACTCTGTTTATTTGTCTCCTAGGTCTTGTTTTAGTATTTCCAGTTTGTTGTATTTGATTTCATTTATGTCTGTCTACTGATTGTTGCTGACATTTATTTGCTTGTATTATCTTTTCTTGTCGCATTTTTGTAAAGTGTCCTTGAGCTCTGGAAAGGCGCTATATAAATAAAAATTATTATTATTATTATTATGTCTCTCAGCTGGCCTGGGAACGCCTCGGGATCCCCCTGGAAGAGCTGGAGAATCTCTCTTGAGACTGCTGGCTCTGCGACCCGGCCCCGGTATAGCGGTTGAAAAGGAATTAATGAATGAATAATATTTTAATAACATTAATACTTTAAATTAATAAAAATGTCTATTAAAAAATGTATTAATATATTAGTTGTGTTTCAGCATTAGGGGTGTAAAATAAGATCATGCAGAATATGTCACTTATAAGTACAAATAAACAGACAATATCTTTATAAGAGTCATTCATTTTCCCTGAGCTTAGTCTCTATTTCAGAGGTCGCCACAGCGGAATGAACCACCAAGTATTCCGGCATACTATGTTTTACCCAGCAGATGCCCTTCCAGCCGCAACTCAGTACTAAATCATTCTGTTCATCCATCCATCCAACCATCCATCCCAGTTTTTTAGATTTCATTCATTCATTCATTTTCTTTTCGGCTTAGTCCCTATTAATCTGGGGTCACCACAAAGGAATGAACCGTCAACTTATCCAGCATGTTTTTACGCAGCGGATGCCCTTCCAGCTACAACCCATCTCTGGGAATCACCCATACACACTCATTCACACACACAGTCATACACTATGGCCAATTTAGTTTATTCAATCCACCTACAGTTTATGTGTTTGGACTGTGGTGAAACCGGAGCACGCGGAGGAAACCCACGTGGAGAGAGAACATGCAAACTCCACATAGAAATGCCAACAGTACTCGAACCTGCGGCCTTCATGATGTGAGGCGACT
>LR812519.1:5359675-5402175 GCA_903798195.1 Danio kyathit
TAATCACAAAACACTAGCTGCAACAAGTTGTGAAAACGGAAGTTCAAAACGTTCGATCGTGACATGATGTTAAATCATACACAATCTTACTTTAGAAACTTCATACCTTTCAAAAGTGCAAAACCAGCCATATTTAGCAGTAACTTTGCTGTAAGTGCTAACTTCAGGGAGTTGTCGCAACTCTCTCTTATTATAGCTCTGGTCCTATCAAAGTATAGAATGACCATCTGACCAATCACAAGAGACTGGCCAACATGACCAATGAGAGCAGAGCAGAAAGGAAAACACATTTTAAACCAAGAATTTCAGACATTGTTAAATAGAGCTGATGAGGCAATAGATATTATAAAACTGCAGTGTTTTTAGACTGGGATGGATGGAAAACTGTAGCAGAGGAACAAACACAACAAAATGAGGAACGGCTGAGTCTAGATGCTCAGGCTGAGGCTGACAGATTTACATGCTGCTAAAATGTTTTTAAAAAGCCTTTAAACCTTTCAATCACAACACAACAGTGTCTTTTTCTTGTTTTATTGGCTGACGCGATTCAGAGAGCTGAAAGTGTGTGTTGTTGACTCCTCAATTGAGCCTTTAGTTGTGCGTGTCTGGAAATCCTCCTCAAACTTCACTACTAACCAAACTAAAAAAAAATATATATATATAAAATAAAAGGCTTGACACATAAAAGTTAGGGAAAAAATAAAAACTATCAAAACATTTTTTTTCTTTCTTTAAATAACCAAACTGGAAGCTAACTTTCACAAAGCATAAAACCACAACAGCAGGAAAATGCAGTAGCTCTCTCCCTCTCTCTCTCTCTCTCTCTCTCTCTCTCTCTTCAACTCCTGTGAAAAACAGCATGACACTTCATCACAATCTCACAGCTCTCACTGCCAACTTTCTTTACGTTCTTCCGCTTTATTCCGAAATCCTCAGCAAAAAACACATATAAATAAAATAAAGAAAGAAAGAACCCAAGAAGTTGCATGAGAAAGCTGTCAAACAGCAAAGTTTAACTATCACTAGGGGAATAGTAAAAACATATTTCATCACAGACCAGAACAGTCGACAGCTGTGTATTACACACACACACACACACACAGGACAGGAGTAATGGTGTACAATAAACCCATTTAGAAACCATATTTGAACTTATATTCCATATTTTACCATACACTATAAAACAATCTGACTGCATTAAATTGTTTAGTTAAATACATTTACATTAGTCAAACTGACTAAAAATATGAAGTTAAACCTTTTAAAAAAAGATAAAACCTGATTTACTTGTTAAAATAAGGTAAAGTAACATAAATGTATGGTGTATGGTTTATATTCATTCATACAGCAGTGTTAACCACTGAGCTGCCCTATGGTTTACACACACACAGTAATGGTGTACAATAAACTCATTTAGAACCCATATTTTACGCATTTGGCAGACACTTTTATCCAAAGTGACTAACGTCACAGGTCACCTGGAAACTTTAACAACAATTTCAGACTTTTGAAAGTAGTTTTTTTTTATATTTTATAAGACTAAAAAATACAAGTGGAGTTCAAGTGCAATAACAAAATATACCGGTTGCTATGAGGTTGCTAAAATTTCATAGAATATTACATCTTTACAATGTGACTAAATCATTCAAGTGTCTGAGAACAGGGTTGCCGCTCTTTCATTGACACCGGATTCAAGGACTTTTTAAAGCTCCAATCATTTCAAATCAAGCGCATTTGTAATTCACACCCCAGCATACAGTACAGTTGAAGTCAGAATTATTAGCCCCCCTTTGAATTTTTTTTCTTCTTTTTTTAAATATTTCCCAAATTATGATTAACAGAGCAAGGAAATTTTCACAGTATGTCTGATAATGTTTTTTCTTCTGGAGAAAGTCTTATTTGTATTATTTCGACGACAATAAAAGCAGTTTTTAATTTTTTTAAAATCATTTTAAGGTCAAAATTATTAGCCCCTTCAAGCTATTTTTTTGATAGTCTACAGAACAAACCATCATTATACAATAACTTGCCTAATTACCCTAACCTGCCTAGTTAACCTAATTAACCTAGTTAAGCCTTTAAATGTCACTTTAAGCTGTATAGAAGTGTCTTGAAAAATATCTAGTCAAATATTATTTACTGTCATCATGACAAATATAAAATAAATCAGTTATTAGAAATGAGTTATTAAAACTATTATGATTAGAAATGTGTTGAAAAAATCTTCTCTCTGTAAAACAGAAATTGGGGAAAAAATTAACAGGGGCAAATAATTCTGACTTTAACTGTGTATAAAACATTAAAGTCCTTACTGTACTTAACATTTTACTTACACTTCATGTTTACATTAATCACGTCAGAGTAATGATGTTGTTTTGAATGTGTTTGAATTTCCCCAAAATTTTGAAATTAAACAAAAATTTCATTTTTAAACAGTCATGTAAACTTTGTTGAATTCAATACTAGTAATATTCAAATGCGGTTTCTGAAGTATTGATAAAAAGTGCATTATTTGTCATAGTTCTTGTACAAGATCTAAATGTAATTTTTTTTCATTCTGTTTTTGACA
The DNA here is from genome assembly GCA_903798195.1 of Danio kyathit. NCBI lineage: Eukaryota > Metazoa > Chordata > Actinopteri > Cypriniformes > Danionidae > Danio > Danio kyathit. The sequence continues at coordinate 5,362,245 of LR812519.1, forward strand.
GAAGCACAATACAACTCTCAAAATAATGTCATAAACAGATTTTAATATGTAATAAGTAGGGCCAGACGGAATCTGCGGACATTTTTTGCTATTTCTGCTGAGATTTTTGGTAAAAATCTGCAGATTTCTGCGGAATTGTTTTGGGAGTATCATACCTAAAACCTTAATATGTGAAATAAAAAATAATATCTTTTTAACTTGTATTTAATGTTCAAAATGCAAATCCAATTAGATTAACTGTAAATAGTTAACTGTAAGTAAATAAACAGAATTAATGATGGGCTAAAAATCTGCGGAAATCTGCGGAAAATCTGTAGAAAATCTGCGGAATTCTGCGTGCGCAGATTCCGTGTGGGCCTAGTAATGAGGTATATGCACGCATACTTTTAATTTCACCCAGCCTCAGCGCTTCTGGTGAATTGTCTTTCCATTATAAAACTGCCACGTTTAAGTTCTGATTTCCTTATAGATATGCGATATAAAGTGGGTCTCAGACCGGACAAGAAGCACTGCATTAAATTCCATTTCCCCCCGCCATGTCTTTAAAATATGACAGTTTATTTTACCCCAGTGCTTTCAATGGAGTTTCTGCACTCGCCAGCTGATCCTGACGGCACTACAGGGTCTTTCATCTCAATTTATGCTTGAACAACTAAAGGAATGCTTAAATTTATTTAACTGAATGCTTTATACTTACATTACAACATTGATGCTGTATAAACAACCTTATAAAATTGAAAATAGTCACATTAAGCTTTCACCGGAGGTTTATCATTGACTGAAAAACACTAGCTGTGCATGGAGCCCATTCAAGCACTTTCAAGGACCTACTGTATATTTGTTTTCAAGGACTTTCCAGGCCTTGACTCATTCACCATACACACTCATTCACACATACACACAGGCCAACTTAGTTTCTCACCTATAGCATGTGTTTGGACTGTGGGGGGAACCGGAGCACCTGGAGGAAACCCACGCCAACATGGGGAGAACATGCAAAGTTCACACAGAAAGGCCAACTGGCCCAGTCGGACTCGAATCAGTGACCTTCTTGGTGTGAGGTGACTGTGCTAACCACTGAGCCACCGTGCCGCCCTGGCCTTGAATTCCTATCTCTGAAATGTAAGTACTTTCAAGAAGCGCTTTGAATAATCCTGTTTATCCATGAAAGACAAATGCAGGAGAGGACAGGATAATGTGGAGGATCTCAATGGTCAGTCTGTTCATGAGGTGAAGTGTTGCACATGTGTTTGTCTCTCATGCTGCTTTAGAAAAATCCTCCTCACACCCGAGCGAGAGAATCACCCTGACCTGCTCGTCTCACAGGTCACAAACAGCAGACCCGGTTAAAGGTCTCAGACGTTCAGACAAACACACACCTTCTCTCACTCCCTAGGAGATTCAATAGAAATACAGAGCAGGCCTCTGTTAAAATGCAGAGGAGCAAACACTTCACATTCCTTTAATGGACACTAAAACTGTCTGAATGTCAGTGCCACAACAGCAGGAAAATGCAGTAGCATTTATGTAGGTTTATGGTTATATTGTTGCTTAATGAAAATAATAATACTGATAATAATAATAATAATAATAATAATAATAATAATAATAATAATAATAATAATAATAATAATAATACTGATAATAATAATACTGATAATAATAATACTGATAATAATAATAATAATAATAATAATAATAATAATAATAATACTGATAATAATAATACTGATAATAATAATAATAATAATAATAATACTGATAATAATAATAATAATAATACTGATAATAATAATAATAATAATATTAATAATAATACTGATAATAATAATAATAATAATAATAATAATAATAATACTGATAATAATAATAATAATAATAATAATAATAATAATACTGATAATAATAATAATAATAATAATAATAATAATAATAATAATAATAATAATAATAATAATACTGATAATAATAATAATAATAATAATAATAATAATAATAATAATAATAATAATAATAATAATACTGATAATAATAATAATAATAATAATACTGATAATAATGATAATAATAATAATAATAATAATAATAATAATAATAATAATAATAATAATAATGATAATAATAATAATAATAATAATAATAATAATAATAATAATAATAATAATAATAATAATAATATAAACAAACAAAAACAAACAAAAATAAATAAATAAATAAAAACATATTTTATTTTATATGTAATAAAATAACTGAAATTAAACCTAAATAAATATATAATAATAGTTCAGAGACATACTAAAATTGACAATAAATAAACATAATAAAAGTGGACAATAAAACAAAAACAATGGAAACAGAAAATATAAACTAATTCAAACTATTTAATAAACATTTTAAGTGCTGAATATAATTATTCCAAAACAAAATACTATATAGAGAGAGTAAAGAAAAAAATAAAAACACAGGAAAATGCCAAAACACAACAAAATTGTCACCTTTAAAATTAATAAAAGCAATAACTAATTAAAGTTATGCAATTAATAAAAAATAATAATAATCAAATGTCTTTTATATTATCAAATGCAACGATTTTATGCAATTTTAAAGCGAAATAGTGTCTAAACACATTTGAGTGATGCTGTATATATACAGTTGAAGTCAGAATTATTAGCCCCCCTGAATTATTAGCCCCCTTGTTTATTTTTTCCCCAATTTCTGTTTAACGAAGATAAGTTTTCTTTAACACTTTTCTAAACATAATAGTTTTAATAACTCATTTCTAATAACTGATTTATTTTATCTTTGTCATGATGACAGTATATAATATTTGACTAGATATTTTTTAAGACATTTCTATACAGCTTAAAGTGACATTTAAAGACTTAACTAGGTTAATTAGGTTAACTAGGCAGGCTAGGGTAATTAGGCAAGTTATTGTAGAACGATGGTTTGTTCTGTATACTATCGAAAAAATATATATAGCTTAAAGGGGCTAATAATATTGACCTTAAAATGGGTTTAAAAAAATTTTAAAACTGCTTTTATTGTAGTCAAAATAAAACAAATAAGACTTTTTCCAGAAGAAAAATTTTTATCAGACATTCTGTGAAAATTCCCTTGCTAAACATCATTTGGGAAATGTTTAAAAAAGAAAAAAAATTCAAAGGGAGGCTAATAATTCTGACTTCAACTGTGTATATATATGGATGTGTATGATCTGGACATCCCCAATATATATATATATGGATGTGTCTCCATCTCCAGTCTCAGGAGCGCTGCTGTGTTTCCAGCTGAGAGACTGATATCAGCATTCAGCTCATGTTCTCCAGCTCCACACACTCTTATTCACAGCATTTTGGCAATATAAGCAGAATTTCCCTGTTCCTCCTCCAGCCCTATGAATACAGCGGCAGATTAAACAAATCTGTTTACGCATATAATGCATTACCGTGAGCATTTCTTTCGCCTCTCCAAGTCCAAAAAAAAAAAAATGTCAAGAAATCACTGGCAATTGTTGGTGCATCTCTCCGGATTATGCAGCAGTGAACAATGCATGCGATTTAAACTCAATTAGCATTTAAAGCTTGAGCAGAACAGGCCTGTGAGTATGATCACATTTCTAATGACTCATTAGTCACCAACATTCAATTATTCACGCCCAAAATATCAGGATGGAATCTGCAGTTTTTGGCACAAACTGAGCGTCGGATTATGGACACGTAAGCCTCATGTGACGTAATCCTGCCAAAAGCAAATCAACCGATACTTCCTGCAGAGAAAAAGACACGTCTTGCGTGATTTTTATAAATACACTTACTGCGTTTAATATTTAATAATTTGCGGTTTATTTAATTATTTATAATGGAATTTGGATAAACAGAAGGAGACACTCTTTTCTGTGCTATTCTTAGTTTCTCAGGCAAAACCTTTTATTTCTGTCACATTATGTGATGAATCACATTGCCTGACTGCAATCAGGGATTCATTTATTCATTCACTTTCCTTCGGTTTAGTCCTTTATTTATCAGGGGTCACCAGAGCAGAATGAACCGCCAACTATTCCAGCATATGTTTTACACAGCAAATGCCCTTTCTGCAACCCAGGACTGGAAAACACCCATACACATTCACACACATACACTACGGCCAATTTAGTTTATTCAATTCCCTTATAGCACACATGTTTGGACTGTGGGGGAAACCAGAGCACCCGGAGGAAACCCACACCAACAGGGGAGAACATGCAGACTCCACACAGAAATGCCAATTGACCCAGCTGGGACTCGAACCAGCGACCTTCTTGCTGTGAGGCATTTAAAAACAAAACCTAAATTTAATTTAATTTATTAGCTGAAGCTTTTAAAATCAAATGTGAACAAAATTCTCAATAATTATCTCAAAGATACAAAATTGAATTCTTAGACATTATTCCTTTACACCAATGTAATATCACATTTGATGTAATTCTTGCTAGACAACAAAAAATACACAAAAAAAAACAAAAAAAAAAAACATGAATAAAACACAAAACACACATGCACGCACGCACGCACGCACGCACACACACAAAACACAAAACTAACACACACAAAAACAAAGCAAAGCAAAATAAACAACAAAAAACACAACACAACAAAACAACAAAAATACATAAATAAAAACACAAAAATATAGAAAAAAACACAAAACAAAACTAACACACAAAACAAAGCAGAGCAAAATAAACAACAAAAAACACAACAAAACATAAAACAAAAAATACATAATTAAAAAACAAAAAAATAAATAAAAAAAACACAAAACAAAACTAACACACACAAAAACAAATCGAAGCAAAATAAACAACAAAAAAATACACAAAGAAAAAAATACACAAATAAAAATACACAAAAATATAAAAAAAACACAAAACAAAACTAACACACAAAGACAAAGCTAAGCAAAATAAACAATGAAAAAAACAAAAAAACAAAACAAAAAATACATAAATAAAAACACAAAAATATAGAAAAAAACACAAAACAAAACTAACAAACACAAAAACAAAGCGAAGCAAAATAAACAACAAAAAACACAAAACAAAACAAAAAACAAAAAATATATAAATAAAAAACTAAAAAAATATATAGAAAAAAACACAAAACAAAACTAACACACACAAAAACAAAGCGAAGCAAAATAAACAACAAATAAATACACAAAAGAAAAATAAGAAAATAAATACATAAATAAAAAACACAAAACAAAACAAAAAACAAAACTAGCAAACACAAAAACACTAAAAACACGCACAAAAACAAAGCAAAACCAAAAAAATAAATAAATAAACACAAAAAATAAACACAAAAAAACACACAAAACAAACAAAAAAACCTAAAACAAACAAACAAACAAAGAATTATTTAAAAAAATCCTATAACATTTCCTACAAAGCACAGTTCAGCAGCCCCGGGACGTCAAGATGACTTCAAATTGACGTTGTACCCCAACATCATGGGACGTTGCATTTTGTTTGAAAAGGAAAATGCAACCTAAAATGCAACCTAAAAACAATCAACGTCTAATGATGTTACAGCTTGACATTGTGTTTGCGTTACTAATATGACATCTATCAGACATTGGATTTTGGTTGCATTACAAAATAAATGTCAGTTGCCGACGAATAAATATCAGTATTCGAAGTCAGTGTGATGTTGGTTTAAGATATTGGCTCGACATTGGATTTTGATCACTTTCCAGCACAACCTAAAATCATTTGACGTCGTAAATGGATGCCAAAATAACATTGTCTTTGGATGCTGGTGACCTAAATCTAACTAAACATTAACATCTTATGATGTGTGTCTGCTGGGAGATCTAACCCATAAACACACTTTACAGTAAGCCTGAAGAATATCTGCTTCGGGCCGCAATACAATATAGTTTCATCTTAATAATATAGTTTCAATGAAAAAATCAGGACTGTGTGTAGATAAATGCAGTCTACCTCTAGCCTTCCTTAAACTCCTGAAATGAAGGCTGGTCCAGAAGCAGCCACTGCCTGACCTTCTCTCTCCATTATCTCCAGTGTCGGCCAGAGGACGCGAGGTGATAAGTTGTTTACTGTAAGACTCCGCAGGGAAAACAGAGCCGTCACTGAGCTGAGTGCAGGAGATTTTATGCCTGGTGTGGCAGCGAGAGGCCAAACAGAGAGACTGTCATTCAGGTTCAGCTGTTCAGTCGATGCACATTCAAGGGCAAAGCCAAACCAGAGAGTTCATCAAACTATTTTCCAGAAGCACAGCTCACGACTGCACAAACACACATACTGTACAGTCAAAGCCAATATTATTCAGACAACTAGATGTCATGATATACAGCTGAAGTCAGAATTATTAGCCCTCCTGTATATTGTTTCCCCCAATTTCTGTTTCTAAACATAATAGTTTTAATAACTCATTTCTAATAACTGATTTATTTGATCTTTGCCATGATGACAGTAAATAATATTTGACTAGATATTTTTCAAGATACTAGTATTCAGCTTAAAGTGACATTTAAAGGCTTAACTAGGTTAATTACAGTAGGCAGGTTAGAGTAATTAGGCAAATCATTGTATAATGATGGTTTGTTCTATAGACAATTGAAAAAAAATTCTTAAGGGGACTGTCATGATCACCGGCGATTTAACAACCAGAGATCGCTGGTAAACATTCACATTCAAATGAACTACAAATCCTCCGTGTTATGGACTACAAGACCCAGTCATGCAACACACACACACAACCGATTCCTGATCCTGACTGATTGCAAACACACAGCTGATGCTGCTCAAGTACTGATTACACACCCAGACAGTTGAAGTCAGAATTATTAGCCCCCCTGTTTATTTTTTTTCCCAATTTCTGTTTAACGGAGAGCAGATTTTTTCAACACATTTCTAATCATAATAGTTTTAATAACTAATTTCTAATAACTGATTTATTTTATCTTTGTCATGATGACAGTAAATAATATTTTACTAGATATTTTTCAAGACACTTCTCTACAGCTTAAAATGATATTTAAAGGCTTAACTAGGTTAATTAGGTTAACTAGGCAGGTTAGGGTAATTAGGCAAGTCATTGTATATTGATGGTTTGTTCTGTAGACAGTCAAAAAAAAATTAGCTTAAAGGGGCTAATAATTTTGTCCTTAAAATGGTTTTTAAAAAATTCAAAACTGTTTTTATTCTAGCTGAAATAAAACAAATAAGACTTTCTCCAGAAGAAAAATTATTATCAGAGATACTGTGAAAATTTCCTTGCTCTGTTAAACATAAGTTGGGAAATATTTAAAAAAGAAATAAAATCAAAGGGGGGCTAATAATTCTATAAATTCTATATATATATATATATATATATATATATATATATATATATATATATATATATATATATATATTAGAGGTGGGCATAGATTAATTTTTTAATCTAGATTAATCTAGATTAATTTCAAAATTAATCTAGATTAATCTAGATTAAAATGGCTCATTTGAATTCTGCCGAAGGTATTCAGAATATGTGTGCTACCCAAATAATAAGTCTTTGAGAACGGGTTTCTCAAGCCGGGTGTCGCATTAGACCACTGTCTCATCTCCAAAATGTTTCCAAAATGCATCACAAACTGCTTGAGAAACTGTTCTACTACGATAATTGGTGATGAAAATAAATGATGTTCAATAAGATGTGTTTACTTACTTGTGTTTACTAACTGTTTATTCAGTTAAACATGAATGTTGAACTGTAGGCCTACATAAGCTCCAAACATTGAATTCTGATGAGCTTTATCAGACTAAAGTCAGCACTGAACTAAACAGAAATGGAATTAAGACGTGGAGTATGCAGATTTTAGTGGCATTATTGAAGTAAACACCGCGGTCTTTAGGACCTTTCGCCATATTTTCCGACAAGGTCCACACGCGGCTGTCAGAAAGGACTGCACACACACATACACAAACACACACACACACACACACATCGCGAAATGCGGAAGTTTTTTTTTTCTTACCATTTGGCATGCGTCATTAAACTCCATAACTCTCTCACCTGTCCTTACTCCGTATTTGCGTCTATATTACCCCAGTTTGTCACGAAGGAATAAATGAAAAGTGAAACTGCAGTTAGAGTCAGGCATCCTGCTGATTTGATTCAATAGAGCAGACGGCTCACCGGTCAGGTATACATCCACGGTAATATATCAAGGTGAAAGTCATCATAGCTTGCGTAGAATAGACCCAGCTCCCAACCCAACTTTGAGAATAGATTAACGGCGATATTTTTTTTATCGCGCGATAAGAGTCTCGCGTTAACGCAGCACGTTAACGCCGTTAACGGCCCAGCACTAATATATATATATATATATATATATATATATATATATATATATATATATATATATATATATATATATATATATATATATATATAGTAATATATACTATAAATTTTCAAGAGATAAAGAGTGACTGTAAGAAAGTAACTGGTGTAAGTGTTTAGGAAAGTGTTGGACAGATGAAAGAGTGTGTTTTCTACAGGTGGTTTGTCAAGCCCACTCACCTGTGTGAGGCACACTCAGGCCCCATTTACACTAATACGTTTTAGTTTTAAAACGCATAAGTTTTGCTACAGTACGCCTTCCGTCCACACTACCGCTGAGTTTTCGAGCCCCGAAAATGGAGTGTTTTGAAAAAACTAAAGAGGCCATTCTGGTTTAAAACACTGCTGCTCCGTGTCAGTGTGGATAGGGGAAAATGGAGACATCTTAAAAACATCTGATTGGGGCTTTTTCCTCAATATTAAGTCCACAAAGTTCAGTCTTGCATCCTTAACTTGTACGTTCAGACTTCACAAGTTTGATATGGAAAACAAACTCCTGAGGACACGTCAGGTAAATCTTCAAAGGGAACAGCGTAGGCTACTTTAAAACATCATTCTCATCACCCTGGCTACACTGTTTCTTTACAATAAAATTAAAATATGATATAAGAATTTGTCTATTTTCATTTTGGTATTAACAACTTAACAGACACCAAAATATTAAGGCATCGTGTAGCTACATATTTATATGACCATCATCTTTACTGTATGCATATTTATAACAAAACAAAGCCTATAACATAACTGCCTCCTTCCATTTTCATTGAAAATACAAAACATACTCTCTCTTTTGCTGAATATCAGTTTTAATAATCAATAATGACCATTATAAAAGTATAACGTACAATAAGTTTATACAATATTTCCTATTAAGACCTCTGCATATGCTGCAGCGCATTCCAGTGTGTGTGTGTGGTCATGTGATATCCCATGTCACAAAAACTGCTTTCTTTCATCTGAGAAATATTGCTAAGTTACGAAGTATGCTATCCGTCTCAGATGCAGAAAAGCTAGTCCATGCTTTTATGACTTCTAGGTTGGATTACTGTAATGTTCTGTTCGCTGGCTGCCCAGCATCCTCTATAGACCATTTCGAGGGATGTAAACAATAACAATGGTCCTAATGTATTTCCTGTATTACATTTTGAATTTACATAGCTTCCAACAATCCAAAAAGCTCCACACATTGATAAATAATGTTATGGCAGCCATTTTAGCATTAAGATATGATTAAATTGCCTCTTGTTACATTTCTGAAATAGTTTGGTAACAAGCAGGAAGTGTTCATGGCCCAGTGACATGGCCAAATTGAAATGGTCTATTAACAAACTCAAGCTAGTACAAAATGCAGCTGCCAGAGTTCTTACCAGGTCTAGAAAATATGGTCATATCACCCCAATTTTATCCTCCTTACACTGGCTGCCTGTTAAGTTTCGTATTGATTTTAAAATATTACTTCTAACCTATAAAGCTTTAAATAATCTAGCTCCTGTTTGTCTAACCAACCTCCTGTCTCGCTACTATTCAACCCGCTCTTTAAGCTCTCAAAACTCAGGGCATCTGGTAGTACCTAGAATAGCAAAGTCGAGTAAAAGAGGTCGAGCCTTCTCATTTATGGCTCCTAAACTCTGGAATAGCCTTCCTGATAATGTCCGAGGCTCAGACACACTCTCGCAGTTCAACACTAGATTAAAAACCTATCTTTTTTAGTAAAGCATACACTCAATGCATCACATAGCGGTGTGATGCATGAATGTGCTCCACGCATCTCGTTTATATACACTACGAACAGCAGCTACGCTAATTATTCTCTTTATTCTCTGTTTCCACCTGGAAACTCATCCAGAGGCCCCCAGAGATTATGCAGCGCCACTGATGCGATCCAAGATCTGTGAAGAGATGATCCCAAGGTTCCACAATCCCGGACCAGGCCGTATCCTGAACAGCTGCTGTGGTGGTCATGGAGAAGTAGAGAGCATGCGTCTGCTTCCTGTGATACTACAAAGACAGCTGAGTCTTCGCTGACGTCCAGCGTTCTCCAGCCTCCGGCGCCTAGACTGCAGCTCTGCACAAGTCGTTTGGCCACTGATGCGATCCAAGACTTGTGAAGAGATGATCTCAAGGTTCCACACTCCCGGACCAGGCTGTATCCTGAGCAGCTGCTGTGGTGGTCATGGAGGAGCAGAGAGGATGCGTCTGATTTCTGTGATACTGCAGGGACAGCTGAGTTTTCGCTGAGGTCCAGCGTTCTCCAGCCTCCGGCGCCTAGACTGCAGCTCTGCACAAGACGTTTGGCCATAAGAGAAATCATCGTGACCAACTGAGCTCGGTTTCTCTCGAGGTTTTTATCCTTTACTTTCACCAATTAGTGAAGTTTTTTCCTCGCCGCTGTCGCCACTGGCTTGCATAGTTCGGGACTTGTAGAGCTGCGCATCGATGGATTTGCTCTTTAGTGTTTGGACCCTCAGCAGTGAATATTAAACCACACTGAACTGAACTGACATTTTCAATTCACTATAATCTTCTATGTGAAGCTGCTTTGACACAATCCACATTGTACAAGTGCTATACAAATAAAGATGAACTGAATGTGAGTTTTCAGCAGTATAGTGTGGACAGAGATCTTTTCAGAAACACTAGGTGAATCTCCAGTGTGGACATGGATCATATTCGTTCTAAAACAAAAACGTATTAGTGTAAACAGGGCCTCAGAAAGAAGTGATTCACAGCTGGTGTTGATAAATGTGGCTGACCAGAGGAGGACAGACGTACAGGTGTGGGTGTTTCAGATCTTAATGGGACCTGGAGACACTGGGGAATTGACTTCTTTGGCTCTTGGCAGCGGGGCTGACGTATCGCCGTCACTGCGGCTGATTATAGAAGCGCTCGGCAGAATGATGTGTGCTTGGCCTTTTCATGCTTCATTAACAGAATCAGGCAACCTGCCACATGCATGCCGCAGCTCATTAAGTCAGTAAGGGGAATAATGTTGAATGCAAAGTCTGGGAAAAAGTGCTGCGCTGCGTATTAATAACAGGCCAGCAATGGAGAGGAGCACACGGACTGATCACTAAGTGGAGCTTCATATGTTTATTTATCAGTGATGTTTATAGGGTTAAAGATCAGGACGGAGCCTTAAGGAGAGAGATTGTGCTGCTTCTCCAAGTGATCAAACTTAACAGGTTGAGCATGGCAGACAATAGAACAAGCAAAATGATAAAAAAACCCAGAGTTACATTAAGCATTTTAATTTGTAAGCACCTAGCAACCACACAGGAATCACCATATATAAATGCTCTAGCAAGAACAAAGAAAATTCCACATAGCAACATTCCAGTATACCCTAGTAACCACACAGCCAAAAAAATAAATCCACTAGAAATATCTTTGAAGCCAAATAGAAACGCCCTAGCAACCGACCAGAAAACTCATCAACAGTAAAAACATTCAGAATTCCTTAAAACCACATATAAATAGACATGTAGAACACCTTAGCAACCACTTATAAACTGGCTAAAAGCAACAATAATACAACAAATGAATAGATGTGTCATACCCTAGCAACCACCAAAGTCCCTAGCAACCACATAGCAACTATATAGAACCACATAGAAATTGCAAAATTGCTTAGCTTCAGCAATCACTTACAACACAATTCAATACAACAATAATAGCAACACCCTAACAACTACCTAAAAACGCTAGCAACCACTCAGAATGCCCAACAAAGCAAAAGCAAACAGATCACAGATGAGCCATACATGCGCATGCTTGAGTGACGTCATTGTTGGTGTTACGGTTGCCTCGTTCTGTTTGTTTGGAGCTTCGTCACGTAGATTTGCAATTTCCATTTTTAGCATAAAATACATCCCCATTTGCTAGAATTTGCCTTTCCTAGTGAGGGTGAACAAACCCTTAATACATTTATACAAATCAATCTACTTGAAACATTTTGTCTCTCGAGCATCCGCTTCTAGTTTTAGCCTGCTAGCACTGCTAGTCAGCTAAAGCTACCGGCTTCTTTCACTTACTGTCTCACTTACTGTCTTTGCTCTTCACCCTGTACAATGTCGCTTGTGTGTCTATCCTTGAGTGCAGGAGAAGCATCAGTGGAGGCGTTGGACCTGGAGCTGGAAGCAGTGGAAGTACAGATGTAAATGAGAACTGGTTCTCAATTGACTTACCTGGTTAAATAAAGGTTATTATTACAGATCCGTGACCTCAAGATGAAAGGAGCACAGCTCTGAGAACAACGGGCCTTGCTCGATGACCCCCGGGCTGCGGCTTGCTAATCTGTGGTAAGTGTGCGATACAATCTCAACACTCCGTTCACCTCAACCCCGTGTGTTTCTCTGTCCAGGCCCAGCACAACGGGGATGGGGTTTGCACAGGGGTCGTTCACACTGGCACCGGGCTACCGTGGCCCCTGAGTGCAGCCACATAGGGTGCATACCAGGTCCCAGGGCAGAACGTCTCCTCCTCCAGTGTTTGAGATCCCCAGGGAAAACCTCTTCACCACCGCAATCATCTGCAATTCCATCCTTCACCACGTCTGCGCTGCTTCCACTAAAGGTAACAATGAACGCACTCACTGCTTTCCCGGTGCTCGTGTTAAGGATGTTTCTGCTAAGGTACCCGCTATCCTGAGCACTGGGAAGAGCATCAGAGCCGTTGTTCTCCACACGGGGACGAACGACACTGGGCTGTGGCAGACAGAGTTCCTGAAGAGGGACTTCAGGAGCCTGATCAAGAATGTTTGACGCACCTCGCCAGCCACACAGATCATCGTTTCTGGACCGCTTCCTACCTACCGCTGAGGAAATGAAAGGTTCAGTAGACTTTTGGCTCTGAATGAATGGCTATTAACATGGTGTAAAGAACAGAAGTTGCTCTTTGTCAGTAATTGAAATATTTTCTGGGAGCATGCTAGGCTCTTCTGTGCTAATGGTCAGCACCCCAGCAGAGCTGGTGCTGAACTGCTGTCGGACATCTCCAGGATGCTTCGTTCTGTCTGACTAGTAAGTGAAAATTCACAATTTAGCCATGTAGACTCTTGCTCGTCCCACTTAAATCTCAGTAATGCATATCTGACTAACCCCATAGAGACTGTGTCTATTCCTCGTATTATTAGATAAAGAAATAAACTTACCCTGACCTTACTATGACACCTAAAAGCGCTAGCAACCACTCAGATTCCCCAACAAAGCAACAGCAAACAGATCACCATAGCAACTAGGGTTTGATTAATAGACGATTCCATCATCCATCATCGATGGCCGATAGATATCACGATGCTGAGCCGGCATCGCATTCCTCCGCACCGCCCCCATCACAAACCCGCTTGCGAAAAATACACACTTTACGCCATTTACAGTAATATGTCTTAGTTTTCAAATGACATTTCAGAACGAAAACGATCCATATCCACACTGGCATTTCATCTAGCATTTCTGAATAGCCCTCCGTCCACACTATACCGCTGAAAACGCATATCACGTGACCACACACACACTCAGACACATACACTGTCATGCACTCGTCTGAGCTCCAGGCAGTCAGCGGGTGCTTTGAGCACAAAACCCCAGAGAGCAGTGCACGTCTGACAGTTTATCAAGGATGTAACCCTGGATGACATCTCACTATGGTTCTTAAACGTGATATTTAATTAATCTTGTGTCTATCTAACGACTCTTCGGTCTTTAGAATCTATCAGGTAACATGTCACAGCATCAGTTCACTGCTTTAATCTTTTGCTTTCACGCTTGTGAAAACTTCAGATACTGTTGGTTGGTTGCTGTTGGTTGCACCTTTTTTACCAACCAAGTTTGTCGACGCCATTATAATCAGACACAGATCACTCTGCTTATTCATGCCAGAGTCATAAAAAAGTAATTGACAGGTGGTAATTTGTGTGCAACTTAACTTTATTTATTCATGATTTGGTTATGGGTAAAACAAAGACCATGCAGGTCAGATAGTTAAAACGGTAGGCTACAAATAATTAATTTCATTCATTCATTCATTCATTTTCTTGTCGGCTTTGTCCCTTGCGGGGTCGCCACAGCGGAATGAACCGCCAACTTATCCAGCACGATTTTACACAGCGGATGCCCTTCCAGCCGCAACCCATCTCTGGGAACATCCACACACTCATTCACACTCATACACTACGGACAATTTAGCTTACCCAATTCACCTGTACTGCATGTTTTTGGACTGTGGGGGAAACCGGAGCACCCGGAGGAAACCCACGCGAACGCAGGGAGAACATGCAAACTCCACACAGAAACGCCAACTGACCCAGCCTAGCCGAGGTTCGAACCTGCGACCCAGCGACGTAATAATTAATTTGTTATGAATTAATTAATTATTCATAAATTCATTCACCATCACCTACGACAACGATGCCATCGTCCATCTCGATGTTTCACATTAGACATCGAACGATGCCAAATTGGACGACATCATCCAACCCTAATAGCAACCACTTAGAATATCTTAGCAACCACTTATAAACTGGTTCAAAGCAACAAGAATACAACAAATGAATAGATGCATCGTACCCTAGCAACCATCAAAATCCATAGCAACCACATAGCAATGGCAACCTTATAAAAATGCTTAAAGTGTCCTAGAAACCACATAACACAAACTTCCACAATATTCTCATATAGTTTTTTCAGACTTAAAAAAAAATCTAAATAAACCATAAAGCGCTAATAATTCAGAGGAACGTCTAGTTTTGTTCTTCACGAGTCATAAACGAGAGAAAATTATCTGACTTTATTTTATCAGGCCTTCTCTGATGATCCGGATAGTAGGAAAAAAACCTAATTACAGACATAAACACAGATCATAATTTTATATTTCCAGCAACCGCCATGTAAACAGCATAAATCACTGGCATTTTAACCGCATGACAGAAATAAGGATAAACAAAAATAATCCTGACATATTCTGCATCCTGAGATCAAATCTCCCCTCATTATCCTGATAAACGGATGTTAACAGTGGCTTTCATAAAGTTTACTGCGGTTCAGTGTAATAAACTGAAGTGACGGGTCTCAGGAGGATAAAACCTCCATTAGCGGTGGAAAACTTCAGGTTAATTGAACGCAACAGATCAATAAGCTGTGTGTGTATTAAAATAACCCTATAAGACTTAATGTTTTGAGCCCAAGATGAAGCCTGACATGACCTTCAGACACAAACATTATGTATGCTGTTATATTGCTTATGGCTTAATCAAGTCAGTAAGTTCAGTATAAATTATAAATATGAGAAGGATAAACTTCCAATTTATGCATTTTTGTGTTTAGGTCAAAGATCACACAGCCTATTTTGATTTCTGCATCAATTTAAACTTACTGAAATTGTTTTCTATAGATAAAAACTATATTACTGCAAGAAAAGTGTCTGATTTAGTGTTGCAATTAACCTTTGAAAGAATGAAATGATAATGCATGGATGAAATTATATTCCATCATTGTTCAGGGTTCAGAGTAGCAGATATTTTATGCAAAAAAAAAAAATAAAAAAAATAAAAAATTAAATAAAATAAAAAAATAAATTTAATTAAATTTAAAAATAACTAAATGAAATAAAAACAAAATAAAATAAAACAAAATTAAAACAAAATTAAAAATTTAATTAAAATTAAATAAAAAAATATAAAAAAATTTAATTTAATTTAATTTAATTAAATAACATTGTATTAGATTAATAATAATAATTAATATTAAAAAATTCAATTAAATTAAAGCAAATTAAATATAAATTGAATTGAATTTAATTTGAGTTAAAATTAAATTTTACAAAAAATAAAAAATAAAATAAAATAAAATAAAACAAAATTAAAATTAAATTAAAATTAAATTAAATTTAATAAAATTTAATTTAATTTAATTTAATTTAATTTAATAAAATAAAATAAAATTAAATTAAATAAAAATAAAATAAAAATAAAAATAAAATAAAATAAAATAAAATAAAATAAAATAAAATTTAATTTAATTTAATTTAATTTAATTTAATTTAATTTAATTTAATTTAATAAAATAAAATAAAATAAAATAAAATTAAATTAAATTTAAAGTAATAAAATTTAATTAAATAAAAATAATAATAAATAATAAATAATCTAAAAAATATAAATTAAAGCAAATAAAATTTTAATTACATTTTATTTTATTTTATTTTATTTAAATTAAAATAAAATAATATAAAAAAAAAATAAAATAAAATAAACCAAAAATTTATATAGGAAAAATAATTTAAATTAAATAAAGTTAAATAATAATAATAAAAAAAATTTAAATAAAAAATAAATATTATAATTAAATAAAAAACTAAGTTAAATTAAAACATAATAACATAAAATAAGATACAATAAATAAAATAAAATAAAATTTATTTAAATTAAACAAGACAATGCACAGTTTTATAAAAATATGTTTGATCAGAAAAAAATATGCAATGTAATTAAACAAGACAAAAATAATAATATTGCTGTTTTGATCTCTTTCCAACTTTCACACATTTACAGTTATGAAATATATATAAAAGTAAATAAAAACCACACAAAAATAAAAGACTAAAACAGACTGAAAATACATAAAACTAAGTAACACTAAGTAACACTAAATAAGTGTTTGATATTTCTGTCAAGATATATTTGATTGTGAAGATATTGCTGTTAAGATTTGTTATTTTTATGATTTCAGTTTCATTAATGTATACATTTTGATTTATTAAAATGACTACAGTATCTTTCATATATACCTTTAAAAATGTCATATCTAATTAAATGCAATCTCAGAAACCAAGACAGGCAATTATTTCAGCAATATTTCTCACACATGATTTATCACACTAACATGTCTAATAACAGATTTTCCCCCTGCACATTTTAGCACTTTATTTCACGTCAAGCAACCAAAGAAAAGCTTCTAGCAACCACATATAAACTGAGTAACACCGATTAACACTAACAACTACCTAGAATGTCCTGAAAACCACATAACAGCCATAATCAGCGTATAATAATCCTAGCAAACATACCTGCAGCAGTTCTTCAATTACTTCATTTAGCACTAGCAATAAGTCTTTCACATTATATAACACACCAACACATACAGTTTCTTTCACCTCTATTTTCTGATGAAAAAAATTATATTGAACAAACACAAGAATAAAAATAAACAACATATCGCAGGTGAGCATTTATAATGAACGTTTCAATATTTCATATTTCAGTCAATGTCTGCTATTTGATTTTATATAGATGGTTCGCATTAATATTCATTTTTCATTTGCTCCAGTCAGACACACTTTAACATATCTTCATATTTCCATTATCCTACAGACGTCACAGTATTGTGGAAATAAATGAATCATCAATTTGAGGTATGAGGAACTGGACGGGGTGTTAAATAGAACAGTGAGACTTTGATGAGGAACTGTTATGAGTTAATAATGCAAAATACACTCACCGGCCACTTTATTAGGTACACCTGTCCAACTGCTCGTTAACACAAATCAGCCAATCACATGGCAGCAACTCAATGCATTTAGGCATGTAGTCATGGTCAAGGCGATCTGCTGCAGTTCAAACCGAGCATCAGAATGGGGAAGAAAGGTGATTTAAGTGACTTTAAACATGGCATGGTTGTTGGTGCCAGACGGGCTGGTCTGAGTATTTCAGAAACTGCTGATCTACTGAGATTTTCACTCACAACCATCTCTAGGGTTTAAAGAGAATGGTCTGAAAAAGAGAAGATATCCAGTGAGTGGCAGTTCTGTGGGCACAAATGCTTTGTTGATGCCAGAGGTCAGAGGAGAATGGCCAGACGGCAACAGTAACTCAAACAACCACTCGTTACAACCGAGGTCTGCAGAAGAGAATCTCTGAACACACAACACGTCCAACCTTGAGGCAGATGGGTTACAGCAGCAGAAGACCACACCGGGTGCCACTCCTGTCAGCTAAGAACAGCAAACTGAGGCTACAATTCACACAGGCTCACCAAAGCTGGACAAGAGAAGATTGGAGAAATGTTGCCTGGTCTGATGAGTCTCCATTTCTCCTGCGACATTCGGATGATATGGTCAGAATTTGGTGTCAACACCATGAAAGCATCTCGACTTGTAATACTGCGCTCAGACATTTGTCATTGAAATAACACCATAGGTAGTTGGTAGATCTGTGTAAAAAGACCTGCCGCCACAGCTGGAAACAATCCTAGAGGAAACACTGAACAGTATTTAAGTAGAAAAGACTTCAAATTATTCAAATGATTCAGTTATTTAAAGCAGCTCATTAAATTGAACCATCTGAGCGAATCAGTTCGAAATGCATATTTCAATGAGACATCACATTCTGCACACATTACAAAGTCCTGACTGCGGAGGAAGAGGATACAGGTACTTGACTGGCCTGCCTGCAGTCCCGACCTATCTCCAATAGAGAATGTAAGGCGCATTTTGAAGTCAGAATTATTATTATTTTTTTCTTTTTTAAATATTTCCCAAATCATGTTTAACAGAGCAAGGAAAAGCTTTATTTGTTTCATTTCGACTACAATAAAAGTAGTTTTTTTATTTTTTAAACATCATTTTAAGGACAAAATTATTAGCCCCTTTAAGCTATACTTTTTTTCTGAAAGTCTACAGAACAAACCATCATTATACAATAACTTGCCTAATTACCCTAACCTGCCTAGTTAACCTAATTAACCTAGTTAAGCCTTTAAATGTCACTTTAAGCTGTATAGAAGCGTCTTGAAAAATATCTAGTATCTCAAATATCATTTACTGTCATCATGGCAAAGATAAAATAAATCAGTTATTAGAGATGAGTTATTAAAACTATTATGTTTAGAAATGTGTTGAAAAAATCAGCTCTCCGTTAAACAGAAATTAGGGGGAAAAATAAACAGGAGGGCTAATAATTCTGACTTCAACTGTGTATAAAAAATAAAATAAAACTAAAATAAAATCATGAGGAACACATTAATGTAATGAAATCAAGTCAAAGTAAATTTAGAAATCACTTTTTTCTTTTTAATTTGTAATTGTTTTAAAAAGTTTAGTGTAAGTTAACAAAACAGCTAACAGCCGAATTTGCATGACAAACTTAAAATGATTAAACCATTTTTTAATTGAGCAAAACGTCATACTGGATTAATCTCGTCTAACAGAGGGATGGCTGTATAATTTCTCCACAGCAGTGGCTCGCCGATACAGCATCACCATTTGGGTTCCCAACATGAAGCACTTTATTTTTCTGCAGGGTGCCATAACTCATGACACATTCACAGCTCTAATGCCTGCAAATGGCCACAGTAATGGCTGCTGAATCTGTGTGTGCATCCCAGACAAGTCAAGAGTAAATAAGAGAGGCTATAAACACTCAACACTGATTTCATGTTTGACAGGGTTTTGAAAGAAGTCACTCAAGGGGGACGGTTAGCCCCTAATTTACCCTTAAATAAGCAGGTTTGGGATGGAGAAATTGTGGTGTAGTTGTTCGGAGCGGCATTAAAGCTGCTTTGCAACAGCTGTGAATGAGTTTGAGATTCTCACTCATTCAATATTTATGCATCTGAACTTTAGAGGATTCCCAGCTTTTTGCTTTTCAATTGCTGCGATGCATTAGCTGATAAGACTTGATGTAAATATTTTTTGTTATTGCTTACCTAGAAATAATCATCAGACTATAA
Organism: Danio kyathit; assembly: GCA_903798195.1. Taxonomy (NCBI): domain Eukaryota; kingdom Metazoa; phylum Chordata; class Actinopteri; order Cypriniformes; family Danionidae; genus Danio; species Danio kyathit. The sequence continues at coordinate 5,382,361 of LR812519.1, forward strand.
GTCTTTACTTGCTAGAAATAATTTACTACACTCAGGTTTTCTGCAGGTTTCACAAAATCAAATTGAAGACTTTTTAAGACCCTTTTAAGACCATTATGAATGACATTTCAGACTGATACAGGGCTAAACGCTAACGTATTATTATTATTATTGTTATTATTATTTTGGAATTGCCCAGTTGGCTCGGTGAAAAAGATTTTTACTTGCCCCATCAAATAAATCTCTGCACTGCACTCAGACTCAAAGCACTTATTAATAAAGTCATCTGGAACAGCAAAGAAAGCATTCTTGCAGGTCTCCCAGAGTTCATCAAGATTCTTTGGAATCACCCTCAATGCCTCCTCCATCTTACCCCAGACATGCTCAATAATGTTCATGTCTGGTGACTGGGCTGGCCAATCCTGGAGCACCTTGACCTTCTTTGCTTTCAGAAACTTTGATGTGGAGGCTGAAGTATGAGGGGCGCTATGCTGCTGAAGAATTGTCCCTCTCCTGTGGTTTGTAATGTAATGGGCAGCACAAATGTCTTGATACCTCAGGCTGTTGATGTTGCCATCCACTCTGCAGATCTCTCGCACACCCCCATACTGAATGTAACCCCAAACCATGATTTTTCCTTCACCAAACTTGACTGATTTCTGTGAGAATCTTGAGTCCATGCGAGTTCCAGTAGGTCTTCTGCAGTATTTGTGATGATTGGGATGCAGCTCAACAGATGATTCATGGGAAAAATCGACCTTCTGCCACTTTTCCAAATGATCAACTAGAAGTCAAGTTATTATTTGTTGCCTGTTTAACTGAGATCGATGACAAGACTTTTGTCAGGTAGTGTCTTTGTATACATACACTTTTTTCAACATAACTTTTATCATTATAATTTTTTTATTGACAAGATTCCAAAACTATAAAGGCCTATTTTTTGTTTTAATTTAGGACACCCAGAAGCTGTATGTAAGAACATTTTAATACACAAAATATGCATTAATAGTGCTAAATAACAGTATTTAAGTAGAAAAGAATGCAAACGATTCAAATGAATCAGTTATTTAAAGCAGCTCATTAAATTGAACCATCTGAGCGAATCAGTTCGCTCAAATGAATCAGACTTTCTCTTTCTAGTAGAGCCTGATTGATTATTCAGAAATCCGCTTGCTTGGTTGCAAGGTTGCATGCATAATATAATGTCACATAAAAAAAAAATTAAAATCACGTCAGTATAACTTGTCATGTTGATTCGTTTTCCGTTAAACTTAGAGATCACTAATGAATTTTTTTTTTCATTTATAAGACATTTACAAAGCATAAACAGCAGTGGTAATTTTGACAGTGAATTTTGCTTTAGTTTCAGTCTTAGTCTTTTGACTAAAATTCCATTTTAGTTTTAGTCAAATTTTAGTCTTCTGAATCATTTTAGCTGACTAAATTTCATAAGATTTTAGTCGACTAAACCTAATCTACTCTTATGATGATGTAATCGCAACCAGCGTCTACTGTGGATGGTTACTTTTCAAATGTGTGTGTGTGTGTGCGTCATGCATCACACACCAAGATTCATTCTGATTGAATATTTTCTAAAAAATGTCCCCCAATCACATTCTCATCTCATCTTTATTAGTATACATAAAAATAGTATACTGACGAAAATGTCAGTTTATTTTTATTATAGTGGTAGTCACCATCACTTCATTTTTATTTAGTTTTCGTCGGTAGAAACTTGTTTGTCACGAAAATTATGACGAAAATTGTTTGTCAACAAAATTAACTCTGATAAACAGTATATATTAGTAATAGTATAAGATATAAATCAGTTAAAGCATTTATTAACATGCAAAGTATTACTGAATAAGACATTCATTCATTCATTTTCTTTTCGGCTTAGTCCCTTTATTAATCCGGGGTCGACACAGCGGAATGAACCGCCAATTTATACAGCACATGTTTTACGCAGCGGATGCCCTTCCAGCTGCAACCCATCTCTGGGAAACATCCATATACTCTCATTCACACACATACACTAAGGACAATTTAGCCTACAAAATTCCCCTATAGCGCATGTGTTTGGACTTGTGGGGGAAACCGGAGCACCCGGAGGAAACCCACGCGAACGCGGGAAGAACATGCAAACTCCACACAGAAACGCCAACTGACCCAGCCGAGGCTCGAACCAGTGACCTTCTTGCTGTGAGGCGACAGCACTACCTACTGCGCCACCGTGTCACCCTGAATAAGATATATATTAATTTGAGTAATACAATATTTTTGTCTCCAGGTTTGATGAAAGTCCTTACCTCAGGTGGAGCAGTTCAAGTATCTTGGGGTTTTCTTCATAAGTGAGGGGAGGATGGAACGTGAGATTGACAGGCAGACTGGTGCAGTGGCAGCAGTAATGTGGTCGATGTACTGCTCCGTTGTGGTAAAGAAGGAGCTGAGCCGAAAGGCAAAGCTTTCGATTTACCAGTCAGTCTACGTTCCTACTCTCACCTATGGTCATGAGCTTTGGGTCATGACTGAAAGGACAAGATCTCAGATACAAGTGGCCAAAATGAGTTTCCTTCGCAGGGTGGCAGGGCGCACCCTTATAGATAGGGTGAGTAGCTCTGACACCCAGAAGGAGCTCAGAGTAGAGTCACTGCTCCTCCACATCGAGAGAAGTCAGCTGAGGTGGCTCGGGCATCTGTCAGACGCCTACCTAGGGAGGTGTTCCAGGTATGTCCCACCGGAATAAGGCCTTGGGGAAGACCCAGGACATGCTAGAGGGACTATGTCTCTCAGCTGGCTCTGGGAACGCCTCGGGATCCCCCTGGAAGAGCTGGAGGAAGTGTCTGGGAAGAGGGAAGTCTGGGGTTCTCTCCTGAGACTGCTGCCCCTGCGACCCGGCCCCGGAATAGCCACGGTACAATTCTCACTATTCTAACCATGATTTTCAGCTCAACAAACTCCTAATTTGCTGTGTATTATTAGTTATTAATTTATTAGAAGGTTTCAGCATTAGCGATGTAAAATAAGATCATGCAGAATATGTCATTTATAAGTACAAATAAACAGACAATATCTTAATAAAAGGCATTTATTTTCCCTGAGCTTAGTCTCTACTTCAGAGGTCGCCACAGCGGAATGAATCGCCAAGTATTCCGGCATACTATGTTTTACGCAGCAGATGCCCTTAAAGCCGTAACCCAGTATTGAATAATTCTGTTCATCCATCCATCCATCCATCCATGTTTTTTAGATTTCATTCATTCATTCATTTTCTTTTCGGCTTAGTCCCTTTATTAATCTGGGGTCACCACAGCGGAATGAACCGCCAACTTATCCAGCATGTTTTTACGCAGCGGATGCCCTTCCAGCTACAACTTATCTCTGGGAAACACCCATACACACTCATTCACACACACAGTCATACACTATGGCCAATTTAGTTTATTCAATCCACCTACAGTTTATGTATTTGGACTGTGATGAAACCGGAGCACGAGGAGGAAACCCACGTGGAGAGAGAACATGCAAACTCCACATAGAAATGCCAACTGGCTTAGCCAGTACTCAAACCTGCGGCCTTCATGATGTGAGGTGACTGTACTAACCACTGAGCCACCGTGCCACCCTATAAGCAACTAAACAATAGTAAGAATTGGAACTTAAACTAAAATGTAAGCAACATTTCATGCAGACAAAATAAGGAACTAGTGATTTGAATGTAGTGGCAAAATATAAAGACATACTTCTTTGTAACAATGCTTAAAAATGTGCTCCGTCTCTACTTTTAGTTAGTTATCCGAGCGGCTCTGACAGCAGCAGGCAATGCACGTCTCATCAGTGATGCATAAAGATGCGTCCACCTCCAGATCCTGCTTGATTTGAAGGATCTATCAGCAATATTTTGGTGATGACAGGCTGGTCCTGCGAGGCTCTTCCCCGCTATGATTCAGCGAGCATCAGGGGCGCTCCGACAAGGATCATTATCGTTCATTTTCATCATTCTGTGACACAGCGGGTCATTTTCGGCAGGCCTCTTCAGAGCCGAGCATTAGTTAAACAAGCACAATGGCGGAGCTTCATCTGTACGTCCCCCTCGTTATCAGGATACTGGATGCCGATGTTATTTTAATTCCAGATTCTCTCTCGCCACCAGCTGTGACCACCGACGGCTATGGAAATATTCAGAGCTTCTTGATGTCAGCTTTTCACCATGACGCCTCATTTATGCCAACTGGACCGCTTGGCCTCTTTGTGATTCATTTACAGGAAGATCAAACTTTTTAATGCTGCACTTTTGGTCATATCAGATATTTTGAGGAGCGCCATTAACAAAAGAACATCTATACGGTCACAGTGAATAATGCATTGAACATTCAATTTCTGCATATTTTATTTAGCTTGTGTTATGGGAAAACTAATTATTTATAAAATTATCATTTTTTTTTTTATTTTTTATGTATCATCACTATCACCATAATAATAATAATAATAATAATAATATAATAATAATAATAATTATTATTATTAATAATTATTTAATTTATGAACTATTTATATTTATTTATTTTTTTCCTTTCTTAATTAATTTATTTAATTTTTATGTAATTTTACTTATTTTTATGTGTCGTTATTTATCTATTATTATGTTATTTATTTATTATTATTTTATTCATTTATTTTTATTTATTTTATTTTATTTTATTTTAAAGAATGTTTTGCTTAGAAAATTTCTTTTCTAATCTATTTTATTTTTGTATGTATTATTTATATATTATATTTTATTTATCTAATATTATTTAATAAATTTTATTAGATTTTTTAAATTTATTTTTTATTTTATTTCAAACAGAAATAATGTTTTGCTTATTTAGAAAATGAACATTCACATTTTGCAGATTGTATTTATCTTGTTTTAAAGAAAAACTCACTTCATTTTGACAGTATTTCTTAAAATTGTCCATTATTATTTTTTATTTTATTTATTTATTTATTTTTTATATTTATTATTATTAACTTTAATTTAAAATTCATTTATTAATTGTAATAATTATTTATAAGTATTAATTATTTTATCTTCTTAATTAATTAATTTTGATTTTATTTATGTGTTGTTATTTATTTATTATTATTTTACTTATTTATTATTATTTATTTTATTTTATTTAAAACAAGACAATATGTTTTGCACATCTAGAAAATGCACATTTACGTTTTGCAGACTGTATTTAGCTTGTTTTAAAGAAAAACTCACTTCATTTTGACATAATTTCTTAAACTATTTTTTAATTAATTCATTTATTTAATTAATTATTTATTTATATTTATTATGTTTTATTTACTTTCCCAATTATTTTTTTATTGAACTGTTTTATTATTATTTTAATTTCATTATTTATTTATTTATTTTATTAATTATTTATATTTATTTATTATTTTTAATTTCTTTCCTAATTTCTTTATTTTATTTTATTAAAATAAAAGACAAAGTCCTCTATTCTCCAATTATTTATTTATTTATATGTATTATTATTTATTTTTTATAATGTTTTATATATATATTTTTTTTTTATTTTTTTTTATTTATGTTTTTATTTTAATTTAATTATTTAAAACAAGACAATATGTTTTGCTTGTCTAGAAAATGCTCAAAAAAGTCAAGAAAAGCTTTTTTGTAGTGTATAAATAAACAGACAAAATCCTAATAACCGGCAGGTATTAAGTTACTACAGTAAATAATAGTGAGAACTTAAATGAAAGACTTGAATAAAAGTGTTACCAAACAGTGAATGCAGACAAAAACATACTTAATGATTTGAATGTATAGTGGCAAAATATAATATATGGCACAGCAAGTAATATTCAGAGCTTCTTGATGTCAGCTTTTCACCATGACGCCTCATTTAGATGACCCGCATGCCGTCTAGACTGCTTCGCCTCTATTTGATTCATTTGCAGGGAGATCAAACTTTTTAATGCTGCACTTTTGGTCATATCTGATATTTTGAGGAGCGCCATTAACAAAAGAACATCTATGCGGTCACAGTGAATAACGCATTGATCATTCGCTTTTTGCAGAATGCCAATTAGAACAACTTTTAAACTCAACTAGGGCGAGGGGAAGTTTGAGTATTATCCTTAAAATTAACTGAACGTTCAGGTCTATTTTTGGTTCTTCAATAAGTGAGGAACTAAACAGGCTTGTGTGGGGAGTCAAAACATCCTAGTTCAGTTGCTGAATTTTGAACTGCAGTATAAAGCTGAATTATATTATTATAATATTATTAATATTATTAATTATATTTAATATTTTTAATTAAAATATTAAAACAGCCACGCGGTGGCGCAGTAGGTAGTGCTGTCGCCTCACAGCAAGAAGGTCGCTGGTTCGAGCCCCGGCTGGGTCAGTTGGTGTTTCTGTGTGGAGTTTGCATGTTCTCCCTGCGTTCACGTGGGTTTCCTCTGGGTGCTCCGGTTTCCCCGATAAGTTCAAAGACGGTTCACTCTGCTGTGGTGACCCCAGATTAATAAAGGGACTAAGCCGAAAAGAAAATGAATGAATGAATGAAATCTAAAAAACATGGATAGATGGATGGATGGATGGATGGATGGATGGATGGATGGATGGATGGATGGATGGATGGATGGATGGATGGATGGATGGATGGATGGATGGATGGATGGATGGATGAACAGAATGATAAGCACAAAGGATGGATGATAGACCAAAAAGATGGATAGGTTGACAGAATCACATAAGGTTAGACCAATGGATAAATAAATAAAGAACAGGCAATACCATAGGATGGATGGATGGATGTACAGATGGACGTGTAAACAAAAAGAGAATGATGGATGGATGGATAGATGGACAGATGGATGAATGAATGAACAGATGGATAGATGGATGGATGGATGGATGGATGGATGGATGGATGGATGGATGGATGGATGGATATAATGAAAAATGGACGGACGGACGAACAGACAGACATATATATATATATATATATATATATATATATATATATATATATATATATATATATATATATGAACAATTCACTGTAAGTAGATAGCAAAAAAGAATCATAAACAATGGATGGATGGATGGATGGTTAAACAGATGGATGTATGGATGGATGGATGGATGAATGATTAAACAAATGGATAGATGGATGGATGGATAAACAAAAAGAGAAATATGTATAAATGGATGGACAGATGAATGCATAAACAAGAAAAGATGTATAGATGGATGTATTGGTAGGTAGACAGACAGATATGTATGTATGTATGTATGTATGTATGTATGTATGTATGTATGGATGGATGGATGGATGGATGTATGGATGGATGGATGGATGGATGGATGGATGGATGGATGGATGGATGGATGGATGGATGGATGGAATATTTGATAGATAGATAGATAGATAGATAGATAGATAGATAGATAGATAGATAGATAGATAGATAGATAGAAAGAATCATAAACAATGGATGGGTGAATGGGTGGATGGATGGATGGATGGATGGATGGATGGATGGATGGATGGATGGATGGATGGATGGATGGATGGATGGATGAACAGAATGATAAGCACAAAGGATGGATGATAGACCAAAAAGATGGATAGGTTGACAGAATCACATAAGGTTAGACCAATGGATAAATAAATAAAGAACAGGCAATACCATAGGATGGATGAATGGATGCACAGATGGACGTGTAAACAAAAAGAGAAAGATGGGTAGATAGATAGACAGACAGACAGACAGACAGACATATAGATAGATAGATAGATAGATAGATAGATAGATAGATAGATAGATAGATAGATAGATAGATAGATAGATAGATAGATAGATAGATAGATAGATAGATAGATAGATAGATAGATAGATAGATAGATAGATAGATAGAAAGATAGAAAGAATCATAAACAATGGATGGATGGATGGATGGATGGATGGATGGATGGATGGATGGATGGATGGATGGATGGATAAACAAATGGATGAATGGACAGATGTAAAAAGAGAAAGATGTATAAATGAATGGACAGATGAGTGGATAAACAAGAAAAGATGTATAGATGGATGTATTGATAAAAATGATAAACAATGGATGGATGGATTACTATTATTAAGCAGCAGATGAAGAGTTTACTGAGCTTAAAGTCATACTTAACAGTTCATTAATAGTGAGAATTGTACCTTCAAATGAAGTGTGACCAAATTTCTTTAAGAAAGACCACAGAAGCAGTCCCCATCTCACCCTCATGGTCTGCTTTTTATTTTTTATCAGCAGTAATCTGTGCTTCAGCTGTAAGCTCTGATGAGCAGTGTATCATGAGCTTACAATGCCATAATTGGCCACTGAAGTGCCCCAAAAGCACTCCGGGTCCATTAAAGGAGCCATTCAAATACAACAGGATCATTACAGCTCATCAGGTGCAAAAGATCACCTTCAGCCGATCGCTCTGGATGAAGAGCCAGGGGTGATATCATGTAATCCCGTCCTGAGACAGGCTATTAATTAACAAGTGCTCACCGAAGGGACCGGCATCCACTTCCTCTCATTGTGTCTCCTTACTGGAGATCAATGCGACTCCCTGCCGATACGCCTCGCTGACGCCTTTTGTTTTTCCATAGCGAGCGTCTGGATTCGCTGCCAAACACTGGAACACACGCAGGTGACATTGACATTGTAGTCCCTTTGTGTGACACTCAGCTAGAATCACACGCCTCACATCTTTTCATATTTTATTTATTACTCTCACGCTGAAGCAAGACAACGTTCCTGTTTTCTCTATTTCTGTCTTTATTTCCCCTCCGTGTGACCCACTGAAGCTCATTCTCGCTGCGCGCAGGGCTGTGTAGGCCTATGGAGTTTGGGATTTTGTTTTCCCTTTATAATTCATTCATTCATTCATTTTCATTCAGCTTTATCAAAGGGTCACCACAGCGGAATGAACCAACAACTATTCCAGCATATGTTTTTATGCAGCGGATGCCCTTCCAGCCGCAATCCGGTACTGGGAAACACCCATACACTCTCACATTCACACTCATTCACTACGGCCAATTTAGCTTATTCAACTGACCTACAGCGCATGTGTTTGGACTGTAGGAGAAACCGGAGCACCTAGAGGAAACCCACACCAACACAGGGAGAACATGCAAACTCCACACAGGAATGCCAACAGACCCAGCCGGGACTCAAACTAATTACCTTCTTGCTGTGAGGAGACAGTGCTAACCACTGAGCCACTGTGCTGCCCTTCCCGTTATAATATTCATTCAATTTTCTTTTCGACTTAGTCCCTTTATTAATCCGGGGTCACCACAGCGGAATGAATTGCCAACTTATCCAGCACGTTTTTACATTGTGCATGCCCTTCCAGCCGCAACTCTGAGAAACATCCACACACACTCATTCACACTCATACACTACGGACAATACAAACTCCACACAGAAACGCCAACTGACCCAGCCGAGGCTAGAACCAGCGACCTTCTTGCTGTGAGGCGACAGCACTACCTACTGCGCCACTGCGTCGCCCTCGTTATAATAATAAACCTTTATTTCAAAACGGAATAATGTGATTACTTACTACTATTTGTTTGACAATCTGAAACATTTAAGGGTGACCAACATGCAAAAGATAAGAAATCAGTAAGGCCATGAAACCCCCCTTTTTGGTGGGCGTGGAAAGTAGGCGTGGCTGACAGAGCAGGGGAAAAAGAGTGGAGCGAACTGTCAGTCGGCTCACAAAATGAGACACATACCGTGAGGAGACGCATGATTTTATAGTTTACAAAGTTAAAATGCAAAGAAATAAACAGTAAGTAATTTAATGTCCTGCTTACATTTGTCATTCGTAATTTCATATACACATAACCCCAATTTGTTGTATCATTATAAAGATAATTGTGTTTATATAAAGACTACAAATGAGGGGGACTTCTCTCCTCCTCAATCCCCAGTCTGAATGCAGACACAGTGGATAGCATGTAGTCTCTTGCCCTGTCTATTCCAACTAATAACCCTGCCGGTAATCTGGAGGATTTTAAACATGTGCGAACGCAGCAGTATGGAAATGGGAGATGTGTCTGAATGGTAACAAACTCAACTGATAAAAGACAAAGTCCTCCATTCTCCAATTCTTGTACAGCTCTCTCAAAAATTGTTTTAAACCCGGAAGAAGAAATTAGCTGACAAAAGCTCAGAGTTATCCAGTTTTCCCCACGAATAAAGCTGAGGGGTGTCATAACTGATGCTCAACACAAACAAATCTGTGAAAATCTCAAAAAAAAAGTACTCCAGGGTTTTTTGAACCTTTAAACAAACAAATTAAGTTGAACATTACTACATTTAATTAGTTTAAAATCAGCCCATCTGTTCAATTCAAAATTATTATCCTTCTTGTGTTTTTTCTTTTTCTTTCTTTTTTTTTTTTTTTACAGTTTTTCTTATAATATTTAAGCTAATAATATTTACCATTGCAAGTTTAGTTGGTGCTCTAGGTAAACGAGGATCGTGCTGCCCTCACGGTGTTCATGCCGCCCTTTTGCGGACGAGAGGTGGAATGGTGTTGCGGACGAAAGTAAAGAGTGAGGGAGAGGGTTTGAGAGGGGGTGTCGCGGACGAAGTTGAAGAGCGTGGGGCAGTGTCTCCATGCCGCCCCTAGCAAAATGCCACCCTGTGCAATTGGCAATATTGCCCATGCCTACATCCGTCACTGCTACTGGAGAAAATATTATTTGTTTTATTTCAGCTAGAATAAAAGCCATTTTTTAAAACCTTTTAAGGTCAATATTATTAGCCCCCTTAAGCTATATTTGTTTTTTGATATTCTACAGAACAAACCTTCGTTATACAATGACTTGCCCTAATTACCCTAACTTACATAATTAACTTAGTTAAGCCTTTAAATGTCACGTTAAGCTGAATACTAGTATCTTGAAAAATATCTAGTCAAATATTATTTACTGTCATCATGGCAAAGGTAAAATAAATCAGTTATTAGAAATGAGTTCTTAAAACTATAATGTTTAGAAATGTGTTGAAAAAAATATTTCTTCCGTTAAACAGAAATTGGGTAAAAATATACAGGGGGGCTAATAATTCAGGAGGAATTATTTGAATCCATTATAGGCTCATTCTGAAAACATACCCATATATACTTTTCTGGAGATCGTGGATTATGAAGCCAGAAGTTTTCGCACTAGCAACTGACCGCTTACCTCCATGTGGACGGCTTTTATGCTGTTACCAGTTTGTCCAGTGGCTCGACACGTACGTCGGAGGATTTGAGATGCAGAGCGAAATTGCCCGTGATGACGGCGTTCGAGTCTGGTGAAGAATGGTTCCAGAAAGCAGGTCAAACAAAAACAAAAGCCAAAAAATAAAACAAACAAGTAAATGACAGGGTGAGAATGTGGTCAAATCTGAAAATGTGGTAAAAATCAGGCATTCGCGGGAGCTTTTTTTTTTTTTTTGGATTGCTTTTGAAAACCCTATCGGTTGGGTTTAGGGAAGAAGGAGGGTGAGTCAGTCAATCAGTTAGTCAATTAGTCAGTCAGTCGATCAGTTAGTCGATCGGTCAGTCAGTCAGTTGATCAGTTAGTTGATCAGTCAGTCAGTCGATCAGTCAGTCAATCAATCAATCAGTCAGTTAGTCACTCAGTCGTTCAGTTAGTCAATCGGTCAGTCAGTCAGTCAGTTAATCAGTTAGTCGATCGATCAGTAAGTGAGTCGATCAGTTAGTCAGTCAATCAGTCAGTCAGTTAGTCACTCAGTCGTTCAGTTAGTCAATCGGTCAGTCAGTCAGTCAGTTAATCAGTTAGTCGATCGATCAGTAAGTGAGTCGATCAGTTAGTCAGTCAATCAGTCAGTCAGTTAGTCACTCAGTCGTTCAGTTAGTCGATCGGTCAGTCAGTCAGTTAATCAGTTAGTCGATCGATCAGTAAGTGAGTCGATCAGTTAGTCAATCAATCAGTCAGTCAGTTAGTCACTCAGTCGTTCAGTTAGTCGATCGGTCAGTCAGTCAGTCAGTTAATCAGTTAGTCGATCGATCAGTAAGTGAGTCGATCAGTTAGTCAATTGGTCAGTTAGTCAGTCAGTTGATCATTTAGTCGATCCGTCAGTCAGTCAGTCGATCAGTTAGTCAGTCAGTCAGTCACTCAGTCAGTCGATTAGTTAGTCAATCGGTCAGTCAGTCAGTCGATCAGTTAGTTGATCGATCAGTCAGTCAGTCAGTTAGTCGATCGATCAGTCAGTCAGTCAGTTAGTCGTTCAGTTAGTGGATCGGTCAGTCAGTCGTTCAGTTAGTTGATCGTCAGTCAGTCAGTCGAACAGTTAGTCAATCGGTCAGTTAGTCAGTTAGTCGTTCAGTTAGTCGATCGGTCAGTCAGTCAGTCGATCAGTTAGTCAATCGGTCAGTCAGTCAGTCGATCAGTTAGTCGATCGATCAGTCAGTCAGTCAGTCGTTCAAGTAGTCGATCGGTCAGTCAGACAGTCGATCAGTTAGTCAATTGGTCAGTTAGTCAGTCAGTCGATCAGTTAGTCAATCGGTCAGTCAGTCAGTCAGTCGATCAGTTAGTCGATCGATCAGTCAGTCAGTCAAGTTAGTCGATCGATCAGTCAGTCAGTCAGTCAGTCATTCAGTTAGTTGATCGGTCAGTCAGTCAGTCAGTCGTTCAGTTAGTCGATCAATCAGTCAGTCAGTCATTCAGTAAGTCGATCGGTCAGTCACTCAGTCATTCAGTTAGTCGATCGGTCAGTCAGTCAGTCGTTCAGTTAGTCGATCGATCAGTCAGTCAGTCAGTCAATCAGTCAGTCATTCAGTAAGTCGATCGGTCAGTCAGTCAGTCGTTCAGTTAGTTGATCGGTCAGTCAGTCAGTCATTCAGTTAGTTGATCGGTCAGTCAGTCAGTCAGTCGTTCAGTTAGTCGATCGATCAGTCAGTCAGTCAGTCAGTCAGTCATTCAGTAAGTCGATCGGTCAGTCAGTCAGTCAGTCGTTCAGTTAGTCGATCGATCAGTCAGTCAGTCAGTCAGTCAGTCAGTCATTCAGTTAGTCGATCGGTCAGTCAGTCAGTCGTTCAGTTAGTTGATCGGTCAGTCAGTCAGTCAGTCGATCAGTTAGTCAATCGGTCAGTCAGTCAGTCAGTCAATCAGTCAGTCAGCAGCGGCCTCTGGTGGATTTTTTGAGAGAACAGCAGGCGTGAATGGCACTCGCGAGATAAGTTTGAGATCTAAAAAAAGTGTACACAGCAGACTATGGTGGATACGCGAAGACAAAAACTGCAAAAAAATGTAGCTCCTGGGTTGTATTTAGCGCTCTTCAGAAATGTATACAGGGTTACATATTCAGAATGAGCCTGGGTTGTTTGAATGTGGAAGTGAGTGTGGATTCTTCCTACGAATGGTTGTAAATGACAGGTGAGTATCAGATTGAGTGATGTTTTTTATTTCTCTTTTGTGTCTCTGCAGCTTTAGGGTGTGAGAGATGGAAAGAGAGTGTAATCTACTGAATATTTCAGTATTTCAGCAACTCCTGCTGAACAACAAATCATTTTAGATCTTCAGCCGCACCACAACACAGTGTCCTGATAAAATGGACATCACAGCGTTTGTTTGTTTCATGTCTGAAATAGAAGAAAGGCTGATATTTACAGGAGAAAAAGCCATTTTATTCATTTCCCAACTGAAAACTAGCTTAAAGGTATAGTTCACCCACAATTGAAATCTCTATCATCATTTGCTCACCCTTCACTTCACTGGAAACCAGCATTTTTCAATATGTCTTCATTTGTGTTCAAGAAAGAAACTTGTGAAGGTTTAAATCTACATGAGAGAGTAAATGGTGAGGTAATTTTCATTTTTTGTGAGAATTTTACAAATATTTATGAATTTAAAACATTTGGATGGATGGACTGATGGTAGATGATTGGATTGATTGATTGATGGATGGATGGATGGATGGATGGATGGATGGATGATTGGATTGATGGATGGATGGATGGATGATTGGATTGATGGATGGATGGATGGATGGATGGATGGATGGATGGATGGATGGATGGATGGATGGATGGACAGATAGACAGACGGATGAAAGTATAGATAAAAAACTGTGATGCATGATATGTTAATGGCCATATTGGTAACAATGTCTAAAATGTCTTAGTGTTAATGTTTTTTACTGTGCAGTTACTTTGTTTTTGCCATTAAGATTATAAACCAAATTAGTTATTTTAGGTATTTTTTTAACTTTTTTTTTTAATCCTTTAAAGATTTGCATTTATCTGACTCTATGATGGTTATCAGCTTCCAAATATAAAGATGAATCAGTGATCAATATCAGCCAAATTTGGCTAAACCACTTTGGCAAATATGGACAAACCAAGATTTGGGTAAAATGTTTCAATTAAATTTAAATAATACCTTTTTTAAGCCAATGGTTGGATTTGTCCATAGTTGACCCAATGTTGGATTGAAACAACCCTGTATGTTTTTAGGTGCGTGGTGTCTGTTTGTTTTTGTCCAAGTAGTGTTTCGGTCTGCTGTTTAGTTTAGCATCAGATTAGTAACATTCAGAATCTTCAGAAAATGTAACTCTTACAACAACTCATTCTCTAAGAATTAGTAAGATAATTAATATATAATTAATAAATATATATTTGATCATCTGAAAGATTACAATGTGACAAACGCAAATGTATGGCTGCGTCCGAAACCGCATACTTCCATACTATACAGTACGCTAAAATCAGTATGCGAGCCGAGTAGTATGTCCGAATTCATAGAATTCGAAAATCAGTATGCGAGAAGTACCCGGATGACTTCCTACTTCCGGCGAGATTCTGAAGTGCGCATCCCATGCACGCTGCGCTATCCCATGATGCCCCGCGAGAGAATTCATGAATGGAAGTAAAGCGACGCAACTGACGCAGGTAGGTCACGTGACCATGACAAAATGGCGGATGTAGTACGTCCCAATTCCATTCATACTTTTTACATTCATACTGTATAGAACGTACTTTTCTAACGGTCGAGTAGTACGTTTAAATTCAAATGCAGTACCTACTGAGTAGTAGGCGGTTTCGGACGCAGCCTATATATATATATACACAGTGTTGGGGAATGTAAGTAATGCATTACAATATTGAGTTACTTCCCAAAAAAGTAACTAGTTACATTACTTCCTTCCTTCCTTCCTTCCTTCCTTCCTTCCTTCCTTCCTTCCTTCCTTCCTTCCTTCCTTCCTTTCCTTCTTTCTTTCTTTCTTTTCTTTCTTTCTTTCTTTCTTTCTTTTTCTTTCTTTCTTTCTTTCTTTCTTCTTTCTTCCTTCCTTTCTTTTTCTATCTTTCTTCTTTCTTTCTTTCTTTCTTTCTTTCTTTCTTTCTCTCTCTCTCTCTCTCTCTTTCCTTCTTTCCTTCCTTCCTTCCTTTCTTCCTTCCTTCCTTTCTTCCTTTCTTTCTTTCTTTCTTTCTTTCTTAGTGGTGTTCTGCAATTAACAACACACTGTATAACCTATACACCTATATTTACCTTAAAAATGTATATATATTTTAGGATGTTATCTGAGAACTTCCTGACCCCAGAGCTCTACTTGCTGTATATACAGATTATTGAAAGAGTTTGCAACATTTGTACTATTTGTCCTAAGTAAAATCACTGTCCATTAAGACAATCCCCTTTTCCCTTTCTTCGATGCGTTCACACTAATGAACACATTCTCTCATTGACTGCGTGATTCATTGTGACTACTTTCATTTTAATTCAGCAATTTGTTTTTTAAAAAGCTAATTAATTAAATTAAAAAAGTAACTTGCTTTACATTTACAATTCAAATATTATTCATTATTTTTTAAAAGTAATGCGTTACTTTAGTGCGACTTAGAAAATTAATATTATTACGTAACTCACATTACTTAATGCTCTACACCCAACACTGTATACATAACGTTGCAATCAGAATTATTAAACCCCCTGAATTATTAGCACCCCGTTTATATTTTCTCTTTCTGTTTAACAGAGAGAAGATTTTTTCAACACAATTATAAACATAATAGTTTTAATAACTCATTTCTAATAACTGATTTATTTTATCTTTGCTCTGATGACAGTAAATAATATTTGACTAGATATTTATACCGTTGAAGTCAGAATTATTACCCCCCCTTTATTATTTCCCAAACGATGTTTAACAGAGTAAGGAAATTTTCACAGTATGTCTGATAATATTTTTTCTTTTGGAGAAAGTCTTATTTGTTTTATTTCGGCTAGAATAAAAGCTATTTTTAATTTTTTTATAGCCATTTTAAGGTCAAAATTATTAGCCCCCTTAAGCAATTTTTTTTTTCGATAGTCTACAGAACAAACCATCATTATACAATAACTTGCCTAATTACCCTAACCTGCCTAGTTAACCTAATTAACCTAGTTAAGCCTTTTAAATGTCACTTTAAGCTGTATAGAAGTGTCTTGAAAAATATCAAGTAAAATATTTACTGTCATCATAACAAAGATAAAATAAATCAGTTATTAGAAATGAGTTATTAAAACTATTATGATTAGAATTGTGTTGAAAAAATCTTCTGTCCGTTAAACAGAAATTGGGGAAAAAATAAACAGGGGGGCTAATAATTCTGACTTCAACTGTATATATATATATATATATATATATATATATATATATATATATATATATATATATATATATATATATATATAATTCTTTTTTATTTTACAGAGTTTTTTAAATTTTCTGATTACTGCCAGACCTGTTTGACAAAGTGAAGTAGACCAAAATGTCCTCAAAACCTATACATCGTGCCAAAATCAAATATTTAAAATATTTAAAATCAAATAAGACAGAAAATATTTGAGATTTACCAGTCTGGAAAAGGTAATAAAGCCATTTCTAAAGCTTCAATCAACAATTGCATCAACGTGCAATGTGCGATGCCTTCAATCTGTTCTAGATTCAGTGGTTCTGTCTCCGTATCTGGATGCAAACAGAAAGCAGGACTGCTGTAAACCCCACCTGCGTAACTCACAGACAGCTGAAGGTGTTTGTGAAGCGTGACGCAGCTCTAAGCAGACAGGATGAGCCAGGAGAGACGATGATAAATGAGCGCATCGTCACACCGTCCCATGAATTATGAGAGGGACACGAGGCGCCGTTGCCAGATTGACAGCAG
Organism: Danio kyathit; assembly: GCA_903798195.1. Classification (NCBI taxonomy): domain Eukaryota; kingdom Metazoa; phylum Chordata; class Actinopteri; order Cypriniformes; family Danionidae; genus Danio; species Danio kyathit. Next base: position 5,399,556 of record LR812519.1, read on the forward strand.
CAAAGGAAACACCGCCGTGATGCGACGGCGCGTTTAGATGACCCAAAACGCCCCAATCCAGACACAAAGTGTGGGCCGATTAATCAGACGAGCATACGGGGGGGATAGAGGAGGTTTGGAGAGAGACGCACGCAGCCCTTGAGCTTGATTTAGCGGGCCACGGGTCAGAGATCCAATCCCCTCCGGAAGATGAAGTAATTACCAGATGGCCACTTTGATTTGTTCCACTCTTTTTTTTTTTTACAACCACGTTATTCTTGATTGCATAATTCATTCGTTGGAGGAATAAATGTCGGGAAAAATGTTTCTCTGCGCTTGACCTTAATTTCGCCCCTTAATTACACCGATATCAAGCGTCGATGGGAGTCTGATCTAATTCTGCCTTCCATTCAAACATGTTTCCTGCTCGTTATCTCTGACTTACGACGGACAAAAGATGGCGCACAATGGAGGAAAATGACTAGCGTTTGATTCGCAGAGGTGCAATTAGGAAGAGGAGATTGATTCGGTGCATCTACGTGAGACCTTGGCTATTTCGATCTTAAGATATTATGATATATATTATGTGTTCAAAAGGCTCAGTTCACATTTAAAGGGATAGTTCACACAGAAGTGAAATATTACTCTCCCTCAAGTGTTTCCAAACTTTTAAGAGTTTCTTTCTTCTGTTGAACACTAAAGAAGATATTTTGAAGAAAGCTGAAAACCTGTAACCATTGACTTCTATACTAGGAAAAACAAATACTATGGAACTTTGTATAAAAACGTTAAGTTATTGTGTTTAACAAAAGAAAGAAACTCCTAAAGGTTTGAAACAAGCAAAGGGAGAGTAAATAATGACAGAATTGTCATATTTTGGGAAAACAATCCGTTTAACATTGTGAATACATGAACTAAGGCTAAATGTTTTTTTTTTTTTGTGGACAAATATTAAAATCAATAAAAAAAGTAATCTTTGCAGAACTGAAATATAAATATTGTATAAAGTAACATTTATCTTTAGCAACACATTGAAAAGGAAAAGCCACATGACTAAATTCATCTCCACTAGTGGGCTTCAGTGATCCTGAAGGTGGGCCGCGATATTAAAATTAAAATTAACTCTCAATATTATACTATAATTTCTGGATTTCATTACTAATATGCCATATCAAAATGATGGAAGTAATGCACTTGTTCTTTGATTAATTGCTTCAAACCTGGCGCAAAAACATACTCATGATCGCGTCTGCAACTACGCGTAAGTCTGTCCATTCACAAACTATGCGTGAAGTGAAAGTGAAAGTCTCTCTTTGTGTATTTTTGTGTGACTTATTTAATATATCTGCATAGTTGAGCAAATTATTGTCCTCTGAGTGTTTTCTAAAGGATGCACGCCCATGCAGGAGGATCTAGCGAGGCTCAATGGTGTTTCTGCCATAGAATATAAAATAAACTTGCATATGAGCTTCAGACGCGCTCTGGCGGAGCTGTTCACTGTTCCTGTCAGCGATCACCCAATAATATTAAGTAATCTCCCAATAATAACTCAACCGCCATCAGATCTACACGTTTCAACAGATTTAGGGTGTTTTACTGTATTTTATACTTGTCTGTGTATTTTTGAATGGTAGATATTTAAAAGTAGATATTCAGTCCAGTTTAAAGCAGCAGCTGGTCTTTTGCAATCTTCCGGCAATCTCCCAATATATATAAAAATTTTCACAGTATGTCTGATAATATTTTTTCTTCTGGAGAAACTCTTATTTGTTTTATTTTGGCTAAAATAAAGCGTTCTAATTTTTTTTAACTATTTACTATATATATATATTTGTTAATAAATAAAAATTAAATGAGCATTTCATACCAACATTTTAGAGAAAATGTCAGACCGGTGGGCTTTGAAAAATTGATAGGAGAAAGAAGTGGGCCCCGAAGTGAAAAAGGTTGAGAACCCCTGGTTTTAAGCACACATTACAAAAAGACAACTTAATTTTCCCGTATATCTATCCACTTTAGGGAGCATCTTCAAACATTTTCCACAAGACAAAAACTCAACCTCAGTATGAACAGGAGGCCAAAATTGTCCAGCCTCAATTTTACCGCACACAAAAAGTCTCGCATGTCCCAATTTTTCCAAACTGAAAACTATAAACTTGTCATCCATTTTTATATTACAATTTGGAAAAGTCACATGACTAATTTTCATGTGGAAAAGACACTTTTTTTTTTTGCATATCTATCCACTTCAGGGAGCATCTTTAATCTCAGTATGAACAGAAAGAAAAAGAAGGGAAAAAAAAATCCAACCTTGATTTTCCAGCACTCAAACAATCCAGCATGCATATTTCTGCTTCACTTTTAAAACTGGAAACTATAAACTCCACATCCATGTTTAATTTAAATTTTGGAAAAACCAGATGACTAAACATCTTCATTTTCAAATAGCTCTGTTTTTTTTTTTTTTTTTTGGTGTACAGCACACATTATAAAAAGATAGATTATTTTCTTTATATATATATATATACCCACTTCAGGAGCATCTTTAAACATTTTCTACAATACAAAAGCACAATCTCAGTATGAACAGAAAGCCGAATTTTCCAGCCTTGATTTTCCAGCACACAACAATCCCTGCATC
>LR812519.1:5406147-5492796 GCA_903798195.1 Danio kyathit
TAGCAGCTGTAGTGGCTCAATATCTGCCGATTAAGTGGCTGAACTAATGGATTAGCAGAGCCATGATGGATGAGTGACTGTGACTCTTAGAGGTCGCCTTAAACTCAAGTCGAACATGAAACCCAGTGCATGATATCTGCATGCTAGCATAGCCAACGTGATATTGTAGTATGCATGGAGGATATTTGTTAATGTGCTGTATACAATTACGGCTGTATCTCTGTGTAAAGCTTTCAGTAAATGTTAAAGTTCTATACACTCTTTATTTTATCTAAATGCCAAAGGTTAAGATATTATTTTCTGAAAACTATAAGTTATTAAGTTGCTTAGATCTTAAGTGCACTCTAAGAAAAAAAAGGTGCACAATGGAGTGATATCCTGAAGAGTTTTGTTTTTGTATTTTAGAAATTACATTTAATTTTGTGCACTTTTAAATGTACAGTTATAGGTTATGTATATCTCCATTGTACATGTTTTATGACCGTAAAGATGTGATTTAAACATATATAGGGTTTTTTACAATTAAGCAACGACTTTAGTTTTATTTTCATACAATATTATATATTTTTTATATATATTTCATCTTTTAATTGTAGTTTTAGCGATATTATCATAAGTTTTTAATATGTCTATAATTCTAGTTTGTTTCAAGTTAAATGAAATGAGAAGCCTTTTTGTAAATAATAATTGATTTTAATTTTAATGTTAATAAAACACATACCTGCTACCACATACCTAAATACATGAAAACGAAAATAAAAAAGATATTGTATTTTATTTTGTATTTATTTGTACACATTCTAACCTTATATATAATATACTGTATAACTAAATACATGTATATACAGTTATATAAATATATAACTAAATAAAGATTTAAAAAAAGTTTGATATCATTTTAATTTGTTTAATTATTTTTTAAATGTGACTATTTTCATAACGTGTTTTTAATAATTGTTTATAAAAACATTTTTCATCAGTCTTATTAAAGATAATCTTATAAAGATAAAGCTCAAAATTACCATATTTTTTCCATGATTTTGGGGCATTTACCATTGCAATTACCATAATTTTACAAGTACCTTGATGCTCCATGTCAACATCACAGTGCATTCATTTCATTATTTCAAACTACCATGACTTTGGGGCATTTATCATGCATTTACCATAATTTAACAAGCACCTTGGTGCTCCATCACAGTGCATTCATTTATCATCTTAAATTACCATGACTTTTCAATGACTTCAGGGCATTGACCATGTTATTACCATACTTTTACAAGTACCTTGGTGTTCCATGTAAACATCACAGTGCATTCATTCAAATTACCATGATTTTCCTATGATTTTGTGGAATTTACTATGGTATTACCATGATTTTACAAGTACCCTGGTGCTCCATGTAAATATCACAGTGCATTCATTTCATTATTTCAAACTACCATGATTTTGAGGCATTTACCATGCTATTACCATGATTTTAAGTACATTGGCACTCCATGTAAACATCAAAATGCATTCATTTAATTATTTTAAATCACCACGGTTTTCCCAAGATTTTGTGGCATTTACCATGCTATTACCATGATTTTACAAGTACCTTTGAGCTCCATGTAAACATCAAAATGCAATAATTTCATTATTTCAAATTACCACAGTTTCCTATGATTTTGAGGCATTTACCATGCTATTATGATGATTTTACAAATACCTTGGTGCTCCATGTAAACATCACACTGCAGTCAATTGATTATTTCAGATTACCATGATTTTAGGGCATTTACCATGCTATCACCATGATTTTGAAGTACCTTGGTGCTCCATGTAAACATCACAGTGCATTTATTTCATTATTTCACATCACCATGATTTTCCCATGATTTGGGGGGATTTACCATGATATTACTAAGGTTTTACAAGCACCATGGCAACTCCATGTAAACATCACAGTGCATTCATTTCATTATTTCAAATTACTATGATTTTCCCGTGATTTCAGGGCATTTACCATGCTATTACCATGATTTTACAAGTACCTTAGTGTTCCATGTAAACATCACACAGCATTAATTTAATTCTTTCAAATTACCATGATCTTCCCATGATTTTGTGGCATCTATCATGCTATTAACAAGATTTTACAAGTACCTTGGTGCTTCATATAAACATCACAGTGCATTCAATTTATTCTTTCAAATTACCATGACTTTGTGGCATTTGCCATGCTATTACCATGATTGTAAGTACCTTGGTGCTCCATGTAAACATCAAAATGCATTCATTTAATTCTTTCAAATTACCATGATTTTCCCAAGATTTTGTGGCATTAACCATGCTATGACCATGATTTTAAGTACCTTGGTGCTCTATGTAAACATCAAAATGCATTCATTTAATTCTTTCAAATTACCATGATTTTCCCAAGATTTTGTGGCATTAACCATGCTATTACCATCATTTTAAGTACCTTGGTGCTCTATGTAAACATCACAGTGGATTTGTTGAATTATTTCAAAGCACCATGGTTCTCCCATTATTTTGGGGCATTTACCATGGTATTATCATGATTTTACAAATACATTAGTGCTTCATGTAAACATCATAGTGCATTCATTTCATTATTTCAAATAACCATGATTTTCTCATGATTTCAGGGTTTTTACCATGGCATTACCATGATTTTACAAATACCTTGGTGCTTCATGTAAACATCACAGTGCAATCATTTCATTCTTTCATATTACCATGATTTTGGGGCATTTACCATGCTATTACCATAATTTTTAAAGTACTTTGGTGTTCCATGTAAACATCATGCATTAATTTCATTCTTTCAATTCACCATGATTTTTGGGCATTTACCATGCTATCACCGTGATTTTACAAGTACCTTGGAGCTCCATGTAAACATCACAGTGCATTCATTTCAAAATACCACATAACAGCTATGTGAAATCACAGAAGCATGGTATATTTCTCAGTGAGGTTGGCCTGAGGTTCAGCAGTGCTTACATTAACGCAGAACTCAATACTACACAACACACCGGACAAGGAGCTGAATTATAGAACACACATACACATAGAGCCCTTCAGAGCCCTTCATGATGTGTGCTCGGCTTTTTCTGAAGATCTGAGTCAGCCGTCAAACCGAAAATGAAATTTAAGCTGTCTTAGAAACTGAATTGGATTTGGGAGTACATAGTGAAAAGTGCTTCATGAGAAGAGAGAGGCATTATATAAAGCATCTTAACTAGTCCTTTCACTTCTGTCCTTCATCCTCCTCCTCGTCTGTCTGTGGGCCTTCAGAGCAGATTGATGACATGAATGCTCAATCAGTCTGCATTGTAGAGATTAAAATCAATACCCTGTGTGTTTGTGTAATCGCTGGTGAATTATATGGGGGTCATCCACTGTACACTCATGCATCAACTCATAGATTAGTCAGACTGACTCACTGCTGTTAGGGAGTTTGACAAACTTTCTGTTCTATATTTATGCAAATAAATATGCATCCAAACTGAACCATAAACGCGCTACAAACACTGTTAGCAACTCATTTCACCTTTAGCAATGTGATGAACTAATATAAAACAGGATATTCACTGAAAATGCATTTGATTTTTTATCAAAGTGAAGCACAAAACATGTCAAGTTCTGAAATTCCAAGTCAAGATGTGAAATGAATCTCTGTTTTTAATATGCAAGTTGAACTGATTCAATGACTCACTCATGAAGACAGCCACTTGATTCATTCCTAAGCCAATAACAAGTATTGTAAGTGATTGGAAGTGATTGAAAGAGTCACTCGCAAAAGCAGTGAACTGATTCGTTTTTTAATGAATGACTGTTTTGAATGTATGAGTCAAGAGAGTGATTCAATGACTCCTTCATATAAATAGCAGCATTGCAGCTATCACTGTTCAAAATGATTCGATTCCATCTAAGAATCACTAATTCACTTATTAAAACAGTGGTTTATGAAAGAATCACTGTATTGAATGAATATTTTTGTTCAACAAATGAATGATTCATTTCAATAAAGACAGCCCTTTGTCGCAATCTCGAGATAAGCTGTGATTTGAATGAATCAGTTCAATGACTCAGTCGTTAACTTTCTGCAATCCACATTTTGTGAAAACCTTAAAAAAAGGAATCAGTTCATTCAACAGATCAATGATTCACTTTTTTTTTAAAGCCCTTTGTTTTAGTCCTGAAATAATCAGTGCTTTAAATGAATCGGTTCAATAAATGACTCAGTAGTTCACATTCTGCAACCTCAATTTGTTATAACCATTCATTCATTCATTTTCTTGTTGGCTTTGTCCCTTGCGGGGTCGCCACAGTGGAATGATCCGCCAACTTATCCAGCACGATTTTACGCAGCGGATGCCCTTCCAGCCACAACCCATCTTTGGGAACTTCCACACACACATTCACACTCATACACTATGGACAATTTAGCTTACCCAATTCACCTGTACTGCATGTCTTTGGACTGTGGGGGAAACCGGAGCACCCGGAGGAAACCCACGCGAACGCAGGGAGAACATGCAAACTCCACACAGAAACGCCAACTGACCCAGCCCAGCCGAGGTTCGAACCTGCGACCCAGCGACGTTCTTGCTGTGAGGCAACAGCACTACCTACTGCGCCACTGCGTTGCCCTTGTTATAACCAAATTAAAAAAAAAAAAAAAAAAGAATCGGTTCATTCAACAAATTAGTGAATCATTCAAAAAAAAAAAGTCACTTGTTTCAGTCCTGAAATGATCAGTGCTTCGAATCAACTGGTTCAATAAATGACTCAGTGATTCACTTTCTGCAATATCTCATCTTATGATAACACAATAAAAGAATCGGTTCATTCAACAAATTAATGATTCATAAAAAAAAGGAAACTGACTTGTTTCAATCCTAAAAAAATCTTGCTTTAAATGAATCGGTTCAATAAATGACTCAGTAGTTCACTTTCTGCAATATCTCATTTTGTGATAACAGAAATAAAAAGAATCAGTTTATTCAACAAATCAGTGATTCATTAAAAAAGCTCCTTGTTTCAGTCCTGAAATAATCAATGCTTTAAATGAATCGGTTCAATAAATGACTCAGTAGTTCACTTTCTGCAATATCTCATTTTGTGGTAACCGAAAAAAAGAATTGGTTCATTCAACAAATCAATTAATCATTAAAAACGAAAGCCACTTGTTACAGTCCTGAAATACTCAGTGCTTTGAATGAATCGGTTCAATGAATGACTCAGTGATTCAGTTTCTCCAATATCTCATTTTGTGATAACCACAAAAATAAATAAATAAATAAAATAAATTATATATATATATATATATATATATATATATATATATATATATATATATATATATATATATATATATATATATATATAATAATAATAATAATAATAATAATAATAATAATAATAATAATAATAATAATAATAATAAAATAAAAAGAATAATAATAAGAATAAAACGGTTAATTCCAGAAATCAGTGATTCATTAAAAAAGGTAGCTGTTTGATTTAGTCTTGAAATAATCAGTGCTTTGAATGAATTGGTTCAATAAATGACTCAGTGATTCAATTTCTGCAATATCTCATTTTGTGATAACCGAAAAAAAAAAAAGAATCAGTTAATTTAACAAATCAATGAATCATTAAAAATGAAAGCCACTTGTTTCAGTCCTGAAACATTCAGTGCTTTGAATGAATCGGTTCAATGAATGACTCAGTGGTTCACATTCTCCAATATCTTATTTTGTGATTACCACAAAAAATAAATAATAAAAACGGTTCATTCAACAAATCAGTGATTCATTAAACAAAAGACAGCCTTTTGATTCAGTCTTGAAATAATCAGTCCTGTGAATAAATCAGTTTAATAAATGACTCAGTGATTCACTTACTGCAATATCTCATTTTGTGATAACTGGGTGAGAAGTGGGGTTGGGGGGGATTAAAAATTGAATCAGGGTTAGAAAAGGTTTTAGGTGAACTATTCATTTAATTTCTTTTAATTAAATTTCTGCTGGTTTAAGCAAAAAATGTCCCTGATGGACATGAGCAAGTCATAAGTATTTTTTCAGGCTTTTCTACTCTTATAATATTTAAGGAAAATTAAAGGAACATCCTAAAAATGTAAAAATGCACAGTATATAAATAAGCTCAGCATGTTGTTTTGTCACAGCGGTTTTTTCATGCATCTGCAGCTAAAGCTCAAGGCTGAACTTTGATCTTGTCCTGTTTTTGATGCTGCCGTTGATATTTCAGTGACATAAAGGTTACAATACCAAAAGCAAAGGTATATCCCGAAAGATAACCATGCAGACCTCTTAGAAAAATAGCTGAGATTCACATAATCTTCACACAAGATGCCATCCTTTGAGCAATGCACCTCCAGAGATATCATTTCTTCACTTTCAGGCCTTTCAGAATCTTTAAAACAAGTTCTTCAGAAACACGTAAAGTCATCTCAAAGACGAACACATTGAGAGACTTTCATACAAGCACGAACGTCAGAGGCAGCAATGTTTAGGTTACTAATAAACACAAGAATCAGTCTCATTCCTGATATTTACAGAGATGATTATCAATGATTAGTGTGTTTAAATAAACCAGCATGCTTTTCATACCGACTGACTGCATTATAGGAGAGATTTTACAGCAGAAACTAGATTAGAATTGAACAATTAAACTACAGGATTCCTATACTAATTCCATGACTTTTTCCTGACTTTCACTGACTAAAAAGCTGAATTTTAATGACTTATAATGAATAGAGAAACAGCTATCTGTTGAGTTGAACAGTCTGATTAGGTGAATGCTAAATTTAAAGCAAAAATTAAGCGAATGGCACAAAATTTAAAGGATCTTGCTATTTTTTCTAAATTGCTAACCCAATCCCTAAATATACATTTAAATATATATGCAAAAAAAGTTTGTGTCTGTTTTACAATAATAATATTATATACACTACCTAACACAAGTCTTGTTGTCTATCCAAGTTTTAGGAACAACAAATAATAACTTGACTTCTAGTTGATCATTTGGTATCAGAAGTGGCTTATAAGAAAGGCAAAGGCCTCTAGATTACGCTTATTTGACCAAAATAAAATATGATCATGCCTTGATTTTTAATGATTTAATTAGGACAGTAAGGTCTGACTTAGCTTAGACAAAAGTCTCGTCACTTAACAGAAATAATGTCCAGTATAGAATATAAAGTCATGCTGTAGTGGAAAAAGAACGACTGCATCCATACATCTTTGCAATGACTCAAATCACTTATTAATAAAGGCATCTGGAATGGCAAAGAAAGCGTTCTTGCAGGAATCCTGGAGCACCTTGACCTTCTTTGCTTTCAGGAACTTTGATGTGGAGTCTGAAGTATAAGAAGGAGCGCTATCCTGCTGAAGAATTTGCCCTCTCCTGTGGTTTGTAATGTAATGGGCAGCACAAATGTCTTGATACCTCAGGCTGTTGATGTTGCCATCCACTCTGCAGATCTCTCGCACGCCCCCATACTGAATGTAACCCCAAACCATGATTTTTCCTTCACCAAACTTGACTGATTTCTGTGAGAATCTTGGGTCCATGCAGGTTCCAGCAGGTCTTCTGCAGTATTTGTGATGATTTGGAGGCAGTTCAACAGATGATTCATCAGAAAAATCCACCTTCTGCCACTTTTCCAAATGATCAACTGAAGTCAAGTTATTATTTCTTGCAAGACTTTTTGTCAGGTAGTGTATAAAGCACACAGCTTATGTCAAAACCAACATTTATTTTGATGTGATTAATTGTGATTATTTTCCCAGTAATGGGTTGCAGCTGGAAAGGCATCCGCTGCGTAAAACATATGCTGGATAAATTGGCGGTTCATTCCGCTGTGGCGACCCCAGATTAATAAAGGGACTAAGCCGAAAAGAAAATGAATGAATGAATAATTATGATTATTTTTGACCAGCAATAGTAAACTCTATTTACACAGAAAAATAACACAAGGAATGCATTAAATATTGCCACAAATTTGGAGAACAGTCACCAGAAAACAAATAATTTTAGGCCACAATCATCATAAAATGTTTCTGCAAAAACCAGGAGGGACTCTTTGAGCACCAAGCTGACAAAAAATCAGCCACAGACAGTATTTTAACAGGTACAGCCTGGTGACTGCATTAGATTAGGAAAGGAATAATATAGCAGTGTAAAATTGCCAAACCAAAACAACAGACACAACTTGTGAAAACACAGTATAGAATAAAAGCATTTTGATAAATAAGAGGTATAATGACAAACAAAAATCCCTGAAATTCTATGACTTGGAGAATATAATATAATATAATATAATATAATATAATATAATATAATATAATATAATATAATATAATATAATATAATATAATATAATATAATATAAAATAATAACAATATAATATAATATAATATAATATAATATAAAATAATAACAATATAATATAATATAATATAATATAATATAATATAATATAATATAATATAATATAATATAAAATAATAACAATATAATATAATATAATATAATATAATATAATATAATATAATATAATATAATAAAAACTGCTTTTATTCTAGCTGAAATAAAACAAATAAGACTTTCTCCAGAAGAAAAAATATTAGTGGAAATACAGTAAAAATTTCCTTACTCTCCACCTTTTGAAAATTTATATTTTTATAGATTTCTCAGTGAATATAGCCAATATAGTTTGATGCATTTAAACAAAACAATAGTAACAGTTATCGCCATTAAAATAAAAGTTTGGTCACCTAACATCTTTAGGAATAGAAATTACTTAAAAAATACAAAATTTCAACTAAACAAGATACATTTTTATGCTTCTCTTGATTTTTCTTGGTTATAAAAAAAAATTCATTTAATATTTTTCTTAACAAATTAATGTAGATATACACATTTTTGTACACTTTTTTTTTGTTGTTGTTAGATTAGTTCCAGTTTTAAGCTTTGGCACATACTTATCTAATGCACAGTTGAAGTCAGAATTATTAGCCCCCTGTTTATTTTTCCCCCAATTTCTGTTAAACAGAGAGAAGATTTTTTTCAACACATTTCTAATCATAATAGATTTAATAACTCATTTCTAATAACTGATTTATTTTATCTTTGTCATGATGACAGTAAATAATATCTGACTAGATATTTTTCAAGACACTTCTATACAGCTTAAAGTGACATTTAAAGGCTTAACTAGGTTAATTAGGTTAATTAGGCAGGTTAGAGTAATGAGGCAAGTTATTGTATAATGATGGTTTGTTCTGTAGACTATCGAGAAAAACTAAAGCTTAATGGGGCTAATAATTTTGACCTTAAAATGGCTGTTAAAAAATTAAAAACAGCTTTTATTCTAGCTGAAATAAAACAAAAAAGACTTTCTCCAGAGGAAAAAAATATTATCAGACATACTGTAAAAAATGTCCTTGCTCTGTTAAACATAATTTGGGAAATATTTAAAAAAAGAGAAAGAAACTCAAAGGGGGGCTTATAATTCTGACTTCAACTGTAAATGCACAAATGTAATATTGCATAAGCATCTTACATTTATTAGCATATACATTTATAAGAGCAACCTGAGAGGGGTGTACTCATTTATGCTGAGTACCATATAAAAAAATCTCTAACTTTCAACGTCTGGAATTGACCTTTTCAAAACTTCCATGACATTCCATAAATCCCATGACCTTCAGGAACGCTGGTACTACTGCTTCCAGTCTTTCAGCAGATCAGTCAGCAGCACTGAACGCACCTCAGATCACTTAATTAATATTCATGAGCCAAGCTGATAAGGGTCACATTATGCTCACTTTCCAGATTATTTTTTCGCCCCGGGTAAGAAGCAATAATGAATCTGTCTGGATTTGCCCAACAGCTAAATCGAAGCGTTCAGATTAAAAACAATCGTCTGGTCATACTTTTGATGTTTTCGCAACTGTTGTGTGCAAGGTGCATGGTGCTGGAAAGCAGATTTTTAAGCAGCAGAGGTAGAAAACTAACCTCAGGCAGCCAATCTAACCGTGGAGGAACATTGAGGATTCCTGGAGGAACAATGCACCTCACTGTTAGAGGAGAACCTGGTCATTCTGCAGATAAGAGACAGAACATTTTTACCTCGGCGAGATAAAGGCCTTCGCCGCTTCAGGCTTTCTGGTTACGGCGGGGAAGAAAATTACAGAAGGGTAACATATATTTGCTACAGGCCTGACTGAAAGTAATTTATGCATTTGAAGCGTGCCGCTGTTTTTGTATTATTTCTTTCTCTCTTTTTTTCTGCCTGCGTGCCTCGGGAAAAACATCCAAAGCACTTTTTATAGTAAGGACATATATAATGCGGTGAGAATAGACTGAGGTCGTTGTGAAGAAACAACGTTATTAGAGTGGAATGAAAGTAAATAGATGAAAGATACATCAAATAAACTGAACCAATAAATCTGAACGATAAAAATGAAAGGAGAGAAAACTGTTAGAAACATAAAACATCCATTCAGAGATTATGTTTACAATTGAATAGTAAGGCATGTTGCATTCATTTTTCTTCTTTTTTGCAGTATGCCTATTTTATTTAAATCTATGGAATGCAACTTGAATATATGGAATAAAAGTCTGAATATATGGAATAAAAGTCTGAATATATGGAATGAAAGTCTAATTATATGGAATGAAAGTCTGAATATATGGAATGAAAATCTGAATATATGGAATAAAAGTCTGAATATATGGAATGAAAGTCTAATTATATGCATTGAAAGTCTGAATATATGTAATGAAAGTCTGAATATATGTAATGAAAGTCTAAATACATGGAATGAACGTCTGAATATATGGAATAAAAGTCTGAATATTTGGAATGAAAGTCTGAATATATGGAATAAAAGTCTGAATATTTGGAATGAAAATCTGAATATTTGGAATGAAAGTCTGAATATTTGGAATGAAAGTCTAATTATATGCATTGAAAGTCTGAATATATGTAATGAAAGTCTGAATATATGTAATGAAAGTCTGAATATATGGAATAAACGTCTGAATATATGGAATAAAAGTCTGAATATTTGGAATGAAAATCTGAATATTTGGAATGAAAGTCTAATTATATGCATTGAAAGTCTGAATATATGTAATGAAAGTCTGAATATATGGGATAAAAGTCTGAATATTTGGGAATGAAAGTCTAAATATGTGTAATGAAAGTCTGAATATGTAGAAAGAAAGTCTGAATATATGGAATGAAAGTCTCAATATATGGAATAAAGTCTGAATATATGGGATTAAAGTCTGAATATGTGGAATGAAAGTCAGAATATATGGGATGAAAGTCTGAATATATGGAATACAAGTCTGAATATATGGAATAAAAGACTCAATATATGGAATAAAGTCTGAATATATGGGATGAAAGTCTAAATATGTGGAATAAAAGTCTAGTTATTTGGAATGAAACTTGAATATATGGATTAAAAGTCTGAATATTTGGAATGAAAGTCTAAATATATGGGATGAAAGTCTGAATATATGGGAATGAAAATCTGAATATATTGGAATGAATGTCTGAATATGTTTAATGAAAGTCTGAAAATTTAGAATCAAAATCTGAATATATGGAATGAAATTCTGAATATATGTAATGCAAGTCTGAGTATATGGAATGAAAGTCTGAATATATGAAATAAAACTCTGAATATATGGAATGAAAGTCTGGATATTTGGAATGAAACTTGAATATATGGATTAAACGTCTGAATATATAGAATTAAAGTCTGAATATATGGATTGAAAGTCTGAATATATAGAATGAAAGTCTGAATATATGGAATTAAAGTCTGAATATATGGATTGAAAGTCTGAATATATAGAATGAAAGTCTGAATATATGGAATGAAAGTCTGAATATATGGAATTAAATTCTGAATATATGTAACGCAAGTCTGAATATATGGAATGAAAGTCGGAATATTTGGAATTAAAGTCTGAATATATGGAATGAAAGTCTGAATATATGGAATGTAATTCTGAATATATGGGATGAAAGTCTGAATATATAGAATGAAAGTCTGAATATATGGAATGAAAGTCTGAGTATATGGAATTAAATTCTAAATATATGTAACGCAAGTCTGAATATATGGAATGAAAGTCTGAATATTTGGAATTAAAGTCTGAATATATGGAATGAAAGTCTGAATATATGGAATGTAATTCTGAATATATGCAACGCAAGTCTGAGTATATAGAATGCATGTCTGAATATATGGAAATGAAAGTCTGAATATATGGAATGAACGTCTGAATATTTGGAATGAAAGTCTAATTATATGCATTGAAAGTCTGAATATATGTAATGCAAGTCTGAATATATGAAATAAAAGTCTGAATATATGAAATAAAAGTCTGAATATATGAAATAAAAGTCTGAATATATGAAATAAAAGTCTGAATATATGGAATGAATATTTGAATATGTAGAATGAAAGTCTGAATATATGGAATGATAGTCTGAATATGTGTAATGAAAATCTGAATATGTGAAATAAAACTTGAATATACTGAATAAAAGTCTAATTATATAGAATGACAGTCTAAATAAATGGAATAAAAGTGAATATATGGAATAAAAAGGAATGAAAGTCTGAATATATGGAATAAAGTCTGAATATATAGAATGAAAGTCTGAATATATGGAATGAACGTCTGAATATATGGAATGAAAGTCTGAATAAATGGAATAAAAGTCTGATTATATGAAATAAAAGTCTGAATATATGTTATAAAAGCCTGAATAAATGGAATGGAAGTCTGAATAAATGGAATAAAAGTCTGAATACATACATTATTTTCGTATATAATTAATGTGGCATTAGTATCTGCTCAGGAGAGGTTGGCTCAGAAAAAGCTATTTGTCTTAATATGAAATCAGTGCTGACCCAACAACCCTTACGGATAATAAATAAATGGAGTTTAAGGACAGCGTATATTGAACAAAACACAAGCAGAGGCACTTTAAGTACTATCCAGTAATATCCTGAAGAACAGTCTGACATTTTAGCTAAATATAAAAACAATAACACAGAAGCCCTGAAGTATAACTGGGCTTGTAAACAGGTTAAGGTCTACAAACTTCCATCTCCTCGGCCTCGACCATGTGCCCTAACGTACACTTTGTAGGGTTCTGTTTGACATTTACTGTCACTAGAGCTACTATTAGCAGGAAGTGCACTGGATGCTCTTTGTTGCTGTAATAATGGGCTGAAAACAACGACAGGGCCACCATTGACTGTCAGTCGTGAAGGACACTGTGGAGAATCGACCCTCGAATTACCACAAAACTGTGACTGTTTGCACTGACCGCAACTGTTTGTGCTTCAACATTGGGCTAATATTGAACCGCTTTTGCAGCGAAAAATTAAACTGAACAGTTTTTTGCAGAGAGCATTATTGATTTGGCTCAGTGTTTAGCACAGCAAGAAGGTCACTGGTTCGAGTCCCGGCTGGGTCAGTAGGCATTTCTGTGTGGAGTTTGCATGTTCTCCCCGTGTTGCCGTGTGTTTCCTCCAGGTGCTCCGGTTTCTGCCACAGTCCAAACACATGCGCTACAGGTGAAACTGAATTGGCCGTAGTGTATGAGTGTGAATGTGAATGAGTATGTATGGGTGTTTCACAGAACTGGGTTGCAGCTGGAAGGGCATCTGCTGCGTAAAACATATGCTAGAATAGTTGGCAGTTTATTCTGCTGTGGAAACCTCTGAAATAAAGACTAAGCTGAAGAAAAATTAATGAATGAATGAGTGCAAATTGAGACTTTTGAGTCTACAGGTTCTTTGTTCAGTCTTCTCTAAGAGAGGCACTTGATATCTTGCATAAGAGTTACAAAAAATCATCTAAAACCTCACAGGAAAGAGCTCAACAAAGTGCAATCACAAAGTCTGTAATCAAGGTCTTAATGTGAACTTCACATAATGAATGAATGAAGTGTTCAAAATGCAAGAAAAACAGAGTCGCTTTCTCCCAAAAAGGAAGCTGTTCTGAACTGTTTGAAATGCGTCATCAGTAATTCCAGTCTTTTATCCTAGCTAAAGAAGGTTTAAGCCTATGGTGCTCACTGGTTTCCCACAAACTGACTGGTTTGGTCAGTGCATTGGTTTGTGTTGAGACTGCTGCCAAAGCAAAGGATGAGGACTCTAGTTGAAATAGATACAGTAAATCTGATACCATTGTTATTGTTCATATCATTGTTTACGGGGGTTGCAGAAAAGCTGAGATTCTTATATAATGGATATTAGGTCTGATGAAGCCAAGAGCCGTTCAGCATGCACTGGGGCGGTTTGCTGCTGAGTGTGACACAGCTGGGATGAGAATCAGCACCTCTAAGTACGAGCCCATGGTGCTACACTGGAAAAAGATGGCTTGCCACCTCCAGGTTGGAGGAAAGTGCTTACCCCAGGTGGAGGAGTTCTAGTCTCTTGGGGTTTTGTTCACGAGTGAGGGATGGATGGAACTTGAGATTGGCAGGGGGATTGATGCAGTGGCAGCAGTAATGTGGTCGATGTACCCGGTTCATTGTGGTAAAGAAGGAGCTGAGCTCTTGATTTACCAGTCAGTCTACGTTCCCACTCTCACCTATGGTCATGAGCTTTGGGTCATGACTGAAAGGACAAGATCTCAGATACAAGCAGCCGAAAGGAATTTCCTACGCAGGGTGGCAGGGCGGACCCTTATAGATAGGGTGAGGAGGAGCTCGGAGTAGAGCCGCTGCTCCTCCACATCGAGAGAAGTCAGCTGAGGTGGCTCGGGCAACTGTTTCGGATGCCTCCTGGACGCCTACCTAGGGAGGTGTTCCAGGCATGTCACACCAGGAGGAAGACCTCGAGGAAGACCCAGAACACACTGGAGGGACTATGTCTCTCAGCTGGCCTGGGAACGCCTCAGGATCCCTCCGGAGGAGCTGGAGGAAGTGTCTGGGGAAAGGGGAAATCTGGGGTTCTCTCCTGAGACTGCAGCCCCCGCGAGCCGGCCATGGCCAGTGGGTCATTCAAACCAATCAGAGCCGAGTAGACTCTCAGAAAGGTGGCGATTGAGGCCAAAATCCACTAGAGAGCGACGTGTACAGTTTCGACAATCTCAGATACGTTACTGGGACTACATTTTTGAGAACCGAAAAAATATGTACCCTGGACTACGTAACAAAAATCCACTAGAGGGCATCGTGTACAGTTTTGACAATCTCAAATACATTACTGGGACTACATTTTTGAGAACCGAGAAATATGTACCCTGGACTACGTAACACAAATCCACTAGAGGGCGTCGTGTACAGTTTCGACAATCTCAGATACGTTACTGGGACTACATTTTTGAGAACCGAAGAAATATGTACCCTGGACTACGAAACAAAAATCCACTAGAGAGCGTCGTGTACAGTTTCGACAATCTCAGATACATTACTGGTACTACCATTTTGAGAACCGAGAAATATGTACCCTGGACTACGTAACACAAAACCACTAGAGAGCGTTGTGTACAGTTTCGACAATCTCAGATACGTTACTGGGACTACATTTTTGAGAACTGAAGAAATATGTACCCTGGACTACGAAACAAAAATCCACTAGAGAGCGTCGTGTACAGTTTCGACAAGTTCAGATACGTTACTGGGACTACATTTTTGAGAACCGAAGAAATATGTACCCTGGACTACGAAACAAAAATCCACTAGAGAGCGTTGTGTACAGTTTCGACAAGTTCAGATACGTTACTGGGACTACATTTTTGAGAACCGAAGAAATATGTACCCTGGACTACGAAACAAAAATCCACTAGAGAGCGTCGTGTACAGTTTCGACAAGTTCAGATACGTTACTGGGACTATATTTTTGAGAACCGAAGAAATATGTACCCTGGACTACGTAACACAAATCCACTAGAGGGCGTTGTGTACAGTTTCGACAATCTCAGATACGTTACTAGGACTACATTTTTGAGAACCGAAGAAATATGTACCCTGGACTACGAAACAAAAATCCACTAGAGAGCGTTGTGTACAGTTTCGACAATCTCAGATACGTTACTGGGACTACATTTTTGAGAACCGAAGAAATATGTACCCTGGACTACGAAACAAAAATCCACTAGAGAGCGTTGTGTACAGTTTCGACAAGTTCAGATACGTTACTGGGACTACATTTTTGAGAACCGAAGAAATATGTACCCTGGACTACGAAACAAAAATCCACTAGAGAGCGTTGTGTACAGTTTCGACAAGTTCAGATACGTTACTGGGACTATATTTTTGAGAACCGAAGAAATATGTACCCTGGACTACGTAACAAAAATCCACTAGAGAGCGTTGTGTACAGTTTCGACAATCTCAGATACGTTACTAGGACTACATTTTTGAGAACCGAAGAAATATGTACCCTGGACTACGAAACAAAAATCCACTAGAGAGCGTTGTGTACAGTTTCGACAAGTTCAGATACGTTACTGGGACTACATTTTTGAGAACCGAAAAAATATGTACCCTGGACTACGAAACAAAAATCCACTCGTGGGCGTCGTGTACAGTTTCGACAATCTCAAATATGTTACTGGGACACGTTTAGCCACACAATTTTATCATATTGCACCAACACAAATCTATTAAGTTAGCTGAATCATTTTAACAAATGCAAGAGGATTGAACACTAAACAATGAAGTTGCAGCCACGGAAGCTTAAGAATAGTGTTGTTTCAACTTATTTTAAATAAGTAGATTGAAAAAGCAACAAAAGTAATTTTTTGAGAGTAAGTAAATTAAAATGTTTTTGATACTGGAAGGATTCAAAGCTTTTGTAAGAGACGAACATTCTTTCATTCATTTATTCATTTGCTTTCAGCTTAGTCTCTATTTCAGAGGTCGCCACATCATTATGAACCACAAATTATTCCAGCATATGTATTGGGAAACATCCATACACACTCATTCACACACACACTTATGCTCTACGGACAATTTAGTTTATTCAGTTCACCTATAGCCCATGTGTTTGGACTGTGGGGGAAACCAGGGCACCCGGAGGAAACCCACGCCAACATCGGGAGAACATGCAAACTCCACAGTCCACACAGAAATGCCAACTGACCCAGCCGGGCGACAGTGCTAACCACTGAGCCACTGTGCCACCCAAGAGATGAACAAAACAACATAATAGAGACAATGATTCGGTTCCACCATCTAATAACAATCCGCTTCCGCTTCATCATTTTCTGCTAAATATTTATTTGGCACAACATTTGGAGTTATGATTTCCAGTAACACAAAGAAACCTCTTTATTTATTAGGCTTTATTCTTCATGAGACTAAAACCAAACACAGCTGCACGGAGAAATGTTTGGCAAAGCAGTGGTGGGAGACTGCATAAATGTTTGTCTTATAAATTATGGAAGAGCATTTTTTAAATTGTCTTTGGTGGTCATATTATCAGCATGAATATCTCGAGGCGGACCTTGCTTTTAATAAGATCAAGAACTGAGTGGGATGATGTATAATTGTTTTTGCAATCCGACAACACAAGAGCACCTTTTGACCCGACGCGTGTCAATCAAAGACCTAATCTCACCCTGTTTCCTCAAGGCACGAAACAAAGCGGCTTTTATTTGACAGAGGTTGATTGCGGCAGCAGCTTTGGGGAAACGCTCGGGTCTGACGCGGCTGATGGCTGATTTATTGTACACTCTGACAAGCCTATTAGCCCTGCCTCTGTAAATGAAAGAGCTTCGTCAGAGCCTTAATTATGATGCTGGCCGCAGGTACATTGATTTGTTCTACATGCGAAACGGAGTCGAGAGAGAGCTGAATGAAGCTCACCATACAAAGTACAGGTCAGCTGCCGGATTGCATTCAGATTCATATCAGTTCTGGAGGGGGAATATTGACTATAGGGGAAATGAAAAACAGTTTACAGGCAAACTCTTGACGGCAATACGTTCTCAGGCCTCACCGAAAAGGCTGTTTAGATTAGCTCTCTGATTTGACACAAATATATATACTGACTAGTCAATTTATTAGGTACACAGATCAACTGCTTGTTATTGCAGCCATGAGCATTGCAGAAAATCAATGCATTTAGACATACAGATGTGGTCAAGAAGATCTGCTAAATAAAAGGTCAAAATGAGTATTAGAATTACAGTAGGAAAAGTGGCTTTTGAATATGGCATGGTTACTCAGCGAGTGGCAGACAAAAAAATAAAAACAATTAATAAATAATAATAATACTACTACTACTACTACTAATAATAATAATAATAATAATAATAATAATAATAAAAATGCATTAGAATTTTAATTACAGTATAAAAAGTAGCTTTTGAATATAGCATGGCTACATAGCGCACCAGACATAAATAAATAAATAAATAAATAAATAAATAAATAAATAAATATTTTTTTTAAAAATAATAACAACAACAACAACAACAACAATAAACAATTAAATAAATAAATAAATAAATAATTAAATAAATAATTGGGCATAATATAATTAATAATAATAATAATAATAATAATAATAATAATAATAATAATAATAATAATAATAATAATAAAAATGCATTAGAATTTTAATTACAGTATAAAAAGTAGCTTTTGAATATGGCATGGCTACATAGCGGGCACCAGACATAAATAAAAAAAAAAAAAAAAAATATATATATATATATATATATATATATATATATATATATATATATATATATATATATATATATATATATATATATATATATATATATATATATATATATATATATATTAATTAAAAATAATAATAATAACAACAACAACAACAATAATAAACAATTAAATAAATAAATAAATAAATAAATAAATAAATAAATAATTAAATAAATAATTAAATAAATAAATGGGCATAATATAATTAATAATAATAATAATAATAATAATAATAATAATAATAATAATAATGATAACAATAATAATCGTAATAATATTAATAATAATAATAACAAATAAATAAATAAATCATCTGTAATAATAATAATAATAATAATAATAATAATAATAATAATAATAATAATAATAATAAATAAACAAATAAATGATAAAAACAAAAATCTGTAATAATAATAATAATAATAATAATAATAATAATAATAATAATAATAATAATAATAATAATAATAATAATCAGCCAAAATAATATTAATAATAATAATAATAATAATAATAATAATAATAATAAATAAACAAATAAATGATAAAAAAATCTGGAATAATAATAATAATAATAATAATAATAATAATAATAATAATAATAATAATAATTTAAAAAATTATAATAAAAAAATCTGGCATAATAATAATAATAATAATAATAATAATAATAATAATCGGCCAAAATAATATTATTAATAATACTAATAATACTAATACTAATAATAATAATAATAATAATCAGGGAAAATAATATTAATAATAATAATAATAATAATAATAGTAATAATAATAATAAAATATATATATACACACACATACATATTTATGTTTGTTTATATTAATAAATTAAATACGTATATCTAAAACAAATGCTATATAAAATAAATATGTATGCAAATTATTTGGTTATGTACTTTATACTTTTTTCATATACAAAATATCAATGCACAGTGAGTACACATACTGTACAGTATGTAAATACAAACGTTTATTTTTGATGTGATTAATCGCGATGAATCGATTGACAGCACTACCAAAAAACACGTCAAAAATGCTAATCAATTTATTGATCTATTTCACATCCACAGATTGATGCCCTTATGACCACCAAAATAATAATACAAAAAATAAGAAAAAAAAAATGAAACTAAATGAAACAAAAAGTGTACAAAATACAAAGCAGAGCAAAGTGCTGCTCATATTCATCTTCAGAAGCGGAGAAATCCAGAAGCACTAGTGGCTGATAAGTGACGTCATATTTGATTTATTAAGTTGGCACTGAGTGAGAAACATGGAGTTTTGGCAGGACATCACAGCAAATATTCACAGAACAGACAATTTGCTTTTCCAAATCCAGTCTTTAGGACAGACTGTCCACACTGAGAGATCAAATCGGATTGTGTGTTCAGAACGTGTATGATTTTCTGGTCACTGTGGTAATGACGAACGCTTACACACATTGCCAAATCAGTTTTCCTCTGTAAAATCCTGTCAGAATGGAGAAAGCTGACAGAAAGCTGGACATTTGTCTCGTCTTATGCGCATTATGGCTTTGGGCAATGGTGCAGAAGGTCTCTTTCATGACCAAAATGAATCTTTAAAAACTATAACTCAAACCGCCAATGAATGTGATTGAGCTTGAATTTGACTTCACACTGAGCTCATTTCTGATATATACAGTGTTAAATGCACTGCACATCATTAAGGTTTAAAGAACTGACACTGTTTCAATTCACTATAACCTTCCATGTGAAGCTGCTTTGACACAATCTACATTGTATAAGCGCTATACAAATAAAGATGAATTGAATTGAATTGAATTGAATTAAAGATGATTGGACATCTATGTTTATCTGAAAATGTGAAAAATCATTCATTCATTTTATTTTCAGCTTAGTCCCTTTTTTAATCAGGGGTCGCCACAGCGGAATGAACCATCAAATTATCCACCATATGTTTTATGCAGTGGATGCCCTTTCAGCTGCAACCTATCACTGGGAAACACCCATACACTCTCATTCACACACATACACTAAGGACAATTTAGCTTCCCCAATTCACTTATAGTGCATGTGTTTGGACTGTGGGGGAAACCAGAGCACCTGAAGGAAACCCACGCCAACACGGGGAGAACATGCAAGCTCCACACAGAAACGCCAACTGACCTAGCCGAGGTTCAAACCAGCAACCTTCTGGCTGTGTACTCCACCGCGCCGCCTAAATGTGAAAATTCTTTGTCAAAACATATAAAACTAATTTATAATCAAGGTAAAACTATGTGGTTGCAGTCTTATGTTCTTATCTTCAGTCTTATCTTTTGAAAACACTATTGGTTGGGTTTAATTATAATAATAATAAAAATAATAATAATTATATAGCGCTTTTCTGGACACTCAAAGTGCTTTACACATAGGGGGGGGACCACCTGGATGACGCGACGCCAGCCATTTTGCGCCAGACCGCACACCACACACCTGCTGATTGGTGGAGAGGAGACAGAGTGATTAAGCCAATTATGATATGGGGATGGTTAGGAGGCCATGATGGACAGAGGCCAGTGGGCAGATTTGGGCAGGATGCCCCCTACTCTTTTTCGAAGGACATCCTGGGATTTTTAATGAGCACAGAGAGTCAGGACCTCGGTTTAACGTCTCATTCGAAAGATGGCGCTTACTGAGCAGTATAGAGTCCCCGTTACTATACTGGGGCATTAGTACCCACACAGACCACAGGTTGGGCGCCCCCTGCTGGCGTCACTAACACCACTTCCGGCAGCAACCTAGCTTTCCCATGTGGTCTCCCATCCAGATACTGACCGGGCGCAGCCCTGCCTAGCTTCAGTGGGCGACCATGTGAGAGTTGCAGAGAGCTTTAGAGAAACATGTACATGTAGGCATGTACAAGATGGACATGTATCTAAAATGAACAACAAAATGTACCCCAAAGTAACATATTTCAGATTCACAAAAAGTAAACAGCACCCTCTAGTGGATGTGTCATCTGAAACGTCCAGTAAAATGTGTCCAAATCAACGTGTTTTGAAACAAAAAAAACAAAAAAACAATACTATATCTCCAACCGCCACTGAATGTGATTAAGCTTGAGTTTGACTTTGCTTACACTGCACTGCAAGTTTCATCTAACAAAATTCTTATATAATACCTTATTTGATCGGGTTTTATGCACTTTTGTTGTTTAAATAGAAACAGTTTAGAGTCAGATATCTCATCCATCCAAGGAAATGTATCAACAATAGGCATGGGCCGCTATAATTTTCTGACGGTATGATAACCTTGGATAAAAAATCACGGTATCACGGCATTGTGCTCACTGCTCTAAAATATATTCTTTTTAAATGTCTGGGTGAAAAACAAAAACTTTTTTCCCCTTTGAAAACAAAATATTCTATTTTTTGAAAGATTTATGATATTTTGTAGCAGTAAACATGTCAGGCTAAATAATTTCTGCTGTCTTCATTAGTTTCAAAAACACAGACTTCCTTACAATTTAAAACGGCATCTTTGGATATTTTTTTGTGCTAGAGATACTGTTCTAAAAAACAAACAAAAAATTATAAATAAATGTTGGCTGTTTTAAAACCTTGACTTTTCCAAACCATGGTATACCTTGAAAACAATTATCGTCCCATGCCTAATCAACAAACCACAGAGTCAATTAAATTAACCAATCATCCAGGCAAAAATAAGTGAATAATACACTCATGTACTCATTTATATAAAACAACTGATTAATGCACCAAACCTATTAAAATAAAGCTATTATCAACTATAAAAATGACTGCAGTCACTCAATTAGTTTGAATCACTGAACATCATCCAAACACCCTAATAAATGAGTCAATCAATCAGCCAACTAACCAAATAAATGACAAATAAATGAAGGACCTGATGAATGAATGAACAAACGAACGAACGACTCATTTAACCAATTAAGTCAATCGTTCCAAAGTGAGGACTTTTTAGTTATCAAACAGCTTCAGTCTTTAGTGTTTTTAAGCACGTACTAGAATATTGTTATTTCTGTGAAACAAAAATTCAAACTATCACTAACGTACTTTAACATACACTCCCCGGCCACTTTATTAGGTACACCTGTCCAACTGCTCGTTAACACAAACTTCTAATCAGCCAATCACATGGCAGCAACTCAATGCATTTAGGCATGTAGACATGTTCAAGATGATCTGCTGCAGTTCAAACCGAGCTTCAGAATGGGGAAGAAAGATGATTTAAGTGACTTTTAAACGTGGCATGATTGTTGGTGCCAGACGAGCTGCTCTGAGTATTTCAGAAACTGCTGATTTACTGAGATTATTTTGGACAATAGAAGATTGGAGAAACGTTGCCTATGTCTGATGAGTCTCGATTTCTGCTGCCACATTCACATGGTCAGGTCAGAATTTGCCATCAACAACATGAAAACATGAATCCATCCTGCCTTGTATCAACGGTTCAGGCTGATGGTGGTGGTGTAATGGTGTGAAGGATATTTTCTTGGCACACTTTGGGCCCATTAGTAACAATTGAGCATGGTGTCAACACCACAGCCTACCTGAGTATTGTTGCTGACCATGTCCATCTCTTTATGACCACAATGTACTCATCTTCTGATGGCCTACTTCCAGCCAGACAATACACTATGTCATAAAATGTTTATCATCTCAGATGGCTTTCCTGAACATGACATTGAGTTCCCTGAACTCAAATGGCCTCCACAGTCACCAGATCTCAATCCAATAGAGCACCTTTGGGAGCGGGAGATTTGCATCATGGATGTGCAGCCGACAAATCTGCCGCAACTGATATGCTATCATGTCAATATGGAGCAAAATCTCTGAGAAATATATTTTCAGTAGCTTGTTGAATCTGTGCCATGAAGGATTAAGGCAGTTCTGAAGGCAGAAGGGGTCCAACCTGGTACTAGTAAGGTGTACCTAATAAAGTGGCTGGTGGGTGTTTGTTTGACTGCATGTTTTTTAGGGTAAAATGAACATTAGGGGCAATATGATGAAAAACGTGTGCTCCTTTTCACAGGTTTTTCATATTTACAAGGACATGCAATTGAGGAATAATGGATTATTTTATTGCAGTTCTTTGCACAGCACTAAATAAATACCCCAAAACAACTTAAAACTGTTTTGATTTGTATTGAATATGTTTGTTTCATCAATCTCCAAATGAACACATTTTCTAGAGTGGTCAGTTTGGTCTGTAGCTCACTTTGTATGATGTTGTACTCATGTTCGATTCTGGTAAAGCACCCTTCAACAAAAAATAAAAGATAAAAGCAATACAAAATCAAAGGTAAACGTATGAGGTGGCAATCTTAGGTTTGTTTCTGAAAACACTTTTGGTTGAGTTTAGTGAAACAAGAAAAACTTGTATCTGAAACAAATAACAAAACACACCTAAAGTAACGCATTTCAGATTCACAAAAATTAAACATCGCCCTCTAGTGGATGTGTCATCTGAAACGTCCAACAAAATGTGTAACATGTTGCAGTGCCCTTTTTCGGACACTTGAGGACGAGGGCTCACTGGCGCTTGAGGACAAGGGCTCACTGGCGCTCACTGGCGCCCTCTCCCTCAAGCGCCAGTGAGCCCTCGCTCTTAAGCACCAGTGAGCCCTCGCCCTCAAGCGCCAGTGAGCCCTCGCCCTCAAGCGCCAGTGAGCCCTCTCCCTCAAGCGCCAGTGAGCCCTCTCCCTCAAGCGCCAGTGAGCCCTCTCCCTCAAGCGCCAGTGAGCCCTCGCCCTTAAGCACCAGTGAGCCCTCGCCCTTAAGCGCCAGTGAGCCCTCGCCCTCAAGCGCCAGTGAGCCCTCTCCCTCAAGCGCCAGTGAGTCCTCGCCCTCAAGCACCAGTGAGCCCTCGCCCTTAAGCACCAGTGAGCCCTCGCCCTTAAGCGCCAGTAAGCCCTCGCCCTCAAGCGCCAGTGAGCCCTCTCCCTCAAGCGCCAGTAAGCCCTCTCCCTCAAGCGCCAGTGAGCCCTCTCCCTTAAGCGCCAATGAGCCCTCGCCCTCAAGCGCCAGTGAGCCCTCTCCCTCAAGCGCCAGTGAGCCCTCTCCCTCAAGCGCCAGTGAGCCCTCTCCCTCAAGAGCCAGTGAGCCCTCTCCCTCAAGCGCCAGTGAGCCCTCGCCCTCAAGCGCCAGTGAGCCCTCGCCCTCAAGCGCCAGTGAGTCCTCTCCCTCAAGCGCCAGTGAGCCCTCTCCCTCAAGCGCCAGTGAGCCCTTGCCCTCAAGCGCCAGTGAGCCCTCGCCCTCAAGTGTCCGAAAAAGGGCACTGCAACATGTAACAAAAATGTATCTGCAGCAACATATTTCGCATTTTGCAAAAATATAGGTTGAGTCAGGTATGTCCGCTGAGCCTTTGCTAGCTAATTCAGTGTACAGCAGTGTAAATCAACACTAGGGTATACTCCACGCTACACTCTTGCCTGTAGCTAAAGCCTTTCTGTGGGACAGTTCTCCATAACCTCTAAAGCCAATATAGAGATGACATTCAGACTGCTTCATTACTTCCCAGAGAGCTTGAATTTCCTCGCCGGCAGCTCATCAGGTCCACCAATGGGATTTTTCAGCACCTGAAGCCAAATCTGCCAGCAGGACGGTGGAGAAAGAGAAGCAGCATAAAGAGTTTTGTGACAAATATTTTAAAAAAGTGTCCTTTAAAGGCCAGCAATGATGGCACATTTGAGAATGCTATCTTCTGCCGGCACTGGCCGCTCAGCGCTGCAATGAAGTAATCTAAATGCATCCCGGTTGTGATGCGCTACACTTTGAGCAGGCCTTTCAAGGGGCTTATAGAAATGTCGGCTGTGTCAGAATGATCAATAACCCCATTAGCTAAGCCAAAGAGCTCTCCGAAGAGGACGTGCACCTCGTCGTGCGCGCATATGAAGATTCCGGCAAAAAAAAAAAAAAAGTGTGCTGGGAGGTTTTGCTGCAATGCAATCGGCCAATTAAAACGCTCTTCACGGCTGCATGTGGTTCCCTGGAGATGAGCTGAATAAACGGGCCAAACATGCATGGTTTTATCTTACTGTTGAGGTCTTGCCTTTCGCAAGGTGTCTTACAAAGACTTGGAGGAGTTCATGTATCAGCAAAGCTGTCCAACAAGTAAACGTTTGCTTGCATATAAATAAGGTCGATGCAGTGGGAAAACCTGCACTTTTCATCACAAATGCATCAACAGTCATCTGTAAATCCTTCTTGGATGCCTTCCTATTGATGTACTGTGCACTTTACTACTAACATTAATATGTGGACGGACGAATAAAAAAAGAAAGATATATGCAGTATAATATTATATTATACTATATTATATTATATTTATATTATACTATATTATACTATATTATATTATACTATATTATATTATATTATATTATATTATATTATATTATATTATATTGTATTATATTATATTATATTATATTATATTATATTATATTATATTATATTATATTATATTATATTATATTGTATTATATTATATTATATTATATTATATTATATTATATTATATTATACTATATTAAATTATATTATATTATATTATATTATATTATATTATATTTATATTATACTATATTATACTATATTATATTATACTATATTATATTATACTATATTATATTATATTATATTATATTATATTATATTATATTATATTATATTATATTGTATTATATTATATTATATTATATTATATTATATTATATTATATTATATTGTATTATATTATATTATATTATATTATATTATATTATATTATATTATATTATATTATATTATATTATATTATATTGTATTATATTATATTATATTATATTATATTATATTATATTATATTATATTATATTATATTATATTATATTATATTATATTATATTATATTGTATTATATTATATTATATTATACTATATTAATATATATTATATTATATATTATATATAATATATATATTAATATTATATATATATTATATTATATTATATTATATTATACTATATTATATTATATTATATTATATTATATTATATTATACTACATTATTTTATATTATATTATACTATATTATATTATATTATATTATTTTATATTATATTATATTATACTATATTATATTATATTATATTATATTATATTATATTATATTATGTTATATTATATTATATTATATTATATTATATTATATCATATTATATTATATCATATTATATTATATTATACTATATCATATTATAAGTAGTTATATACAGTATCATTAGGTACCAAATTGGGTATATTTTTTAGACAACGATAAACTTCCGGTGAAAGCTTAACGTGACTTTTTAAAATATAATTTCATAAGGTTCCTTTAACAGCATCGATGTTGTAATGTAATTACAATACATACAGTTAAATAGACCTAAGCATTCATTTAGTTGTTCAAGCCAAAAACGAGATGAAATGTAACCGCTAGTACTGTCAGGACCAGCAGGCTAACGCAAAAACTCTATTGAAAACACTGGGGTAAAATAAACTGTCATATTTTAAAGACAAGAAGCCTCTTGTCTGGTCTGAGACTCACTTCATATTGTACATCTAGCAGGCAGTGAAGATTACTGATTTTTAAAGAAATCAGACCCTCAACGTGGCAGTTTTGTAATGGAAAGACAGTTCACTGGAAGTGCTGAAGCTGGCTGGCTGAACTTCCATGTACATATACCTCATTGGGTTTTGGTGGTTATTTATGCTCAGTAAGTCTGTGTTTATTTGACCAAAACTGCAGTCAATTTGTAAAATATTATTGCAGTTTAAATGTCTGTTTTCTATTTGGATGTG
This sequence comes from Danio kyathit, assembly GCA_903798195.1. Classification (NCBI taxonomy): domain Eukaryota; kingdom Metazoa; phylum Chordata; class Actinopteri; order Cypriniformes; family Danionidae; genus Danio; species Danio kyathit. The sequence continues at coordinate 5,433,767 of LR812519.1, forward strand.
TTTTAAAATCTAATTTATTCCTGTAATTAAAAGCTGATTTTTCGGAAACCTTACTTCAGTCTTTATTGTGACATGACCCATCAGAAACTATTCTGATATGATGATTTAATGATCAACATTTTATATTATCAATCTTGAAAACAGCTTTGCTGCTTAGTTTTTTTTCCAGTGTATAAACACTGATACCTTTTTATTTTTCAGAATTCTTTGACGCACATGAATTCAGATCATCATGTCACATTACAATCCTGACAAAAGTAGTCTTGTTGTCTATCCAAGTTTTGAACAACAAATAATAACTTGACTTCTAGTTGATCATTTGGTATCAGAAGTGGCTTATAAGAAAAGCAAAGACCTCTAGATTAGGCTTATTTGACCAAAATAAAATATGATCATGTCTTGATTTTGAATGATTTAATTAGGACAGTAAGGTCTGACTTTGCGTAGACAAAAGTCTTGTCACTTAACAGAAATAATGTCCAGTATAGAATATAAAGTCATGCTGCAGTGGAAACAGAATGAATATTGTGTCTGACTCCATCATGAGCTTGGAGGACTGCATCATACATCTCTGCAATGACTCAAATCACTGATTAATAAAGTCATCTGGAATGGCAAAGAAAGCGTTCTTGCAGGACTCCCAGAGTTCATCAAGATTCTTTAGATTCATCTTCAATGCCTCCTCCTCAATCTAACCCCAGACATGCTCAATAATGTTCATCTCTGGTGACTGGGCTGGCCAATCCTGGAGCACCTTGACCTTCTTTGCTTTCAGGAGCTTTGATGTTGAGGCTTAAGTATGAGAAGGAGCGCTATCCTGCTGGAGAATTTGCCCTCTCCTGTGGTTTGTAATGTAATGTGCAGCACAAATGTCTTGATACCTCAGGCTGTTGATGTTGCCATCCACTCTGCAGATCTCTCGCACGCCCCCATTCTGAATGTAACCCCAAACCATGATTTCTCCTTCACCAAAGTTGACTGATTTCTGTGAGAGTCTTGGGTCCATGTGGGTTCCAGTAGGTCTTCTGCAGTATTTGTGATGATTGGGATGCAGCTCAACAGATGATTCATCAGAAAAATCCACCTTCTGCCACATTTTCAAATGATCAACTAGAAGTCAAGTTGCTCTTACAACTGGATTTGACGACAAGCCTTTTGTCAGGTAGTTTATATGTGTGTGCTCATCTATCAGTATTTACGCTGTGAGTAGCAGAAAAAATACAAAACACATCCACAAATCATGACATTTGAGTCCGGATGGGATTTATGTGAGCTTTGATACACCCATGATGCATTAAAGCGGTATGACAAGCACACACACACACAGATAAGCATGAGACAGTTACCCTGATCCACTAGCAGAGCTGCCCTTTACATAAGCGCTAATGCAAGCAAACAGGGCCTTTTTCTCCGGTGTGTAAAACAGTCACGTATCTCCTAAATCACTGGGGGTCTTGGGAGGGACGCTATCTGTCATGTCCAGCTCCACCTTTGACAGCAAACAACAGCTGGAAAGACACGATTTTAAAACCCCACAAACGCCGCCTCTTCCTTTTTCTGCAAATCTCCAGAGATCTGGTGGATTTCTCTTGTGTAATTAACACAATGCTCAGGACTCCAGGCTGCTTATCTAGGGGCCGACGGGAGGAACGGTATGCCTCTAGGATTAGGCTGATTTGTGGAGGATGTAGATTCACCTCCGGATATGTCAGGCGTGACTGCAACACAGCATAAATGCAAAATATAGACCACCGGCGTTTGGGGGAACAGGGCTGACAGTGCATGAAAGAGACGGCCGCTGTGGGACGAAAGCAGTGAAGGATGTTTTTGGGTAGTATTTTCTTTTTTTTTTTTTTTGGAGATGCATGAATTAAACAGCTGTGGACTGAATAAAATAATTTATAATAATTAAATAATACGTATTAATTAACAATAACAATCATATTCAAATATATATTTATTACTTATTTTAATTTTAATAATTTATTTTAATAATAAATCAATTTAAATTATTTTAATTTTAATATTTAAAATGATTATAATTATGAAAATTAAAATAATTAAAATTAATTTGTTATTACAATTATTTATGAAATTTTACAAAATAATAATTATTTAAAGAGACTAAGCCAAAAAGAAAATGAATGAATGAATGAATAATTATTTAAATAAGTGCATACTACTGCTAATAAAAAGTCAGTCAAACAGTCAGTCAAGAGTGGCCTCTGGTGGGTTTACACAAAAACAGCAGGCGTGAATGGCACTCGCGAGAGAAATTTGAGATCTCACTCGAAGCAACCGTGCCTGGAAACGAAACTAGTGCGATGCTTCTGCACCCACAGTCCTTCAAGGGCTCGAGATTCTTTGTAAGCAGCAGCAGCTGTTGTCGCTTTCGCTTTAACCATTCTTTGAACAGATTATTAATTGGCCTTACATTAACCGTGTGCGCGACATCATCCTTTCATTATCGCGCACGGAATGTTTTTTACCCGCTTTCTTTTGCTTGCTGTTATTTTTGTTAATATAGATTAATAATAATCATCTACACCAATAATATTGCTTTAACATGTTGTTGTGTGCATAGTTAACTGGTGATCTGGGACCCAGAACAGACCACTGTGCATAGTTTTACATGCGTGAGAATATATATTTTTTAAATGTCAGCTGTTTTGTTGAATAAAAAGTGAATGTATACAGCAGTATTTTGCATGTTTTGACACGTTATTTAAAATTTGTGGCAAGGAAATAATTAGTTTGGTGTGGCCAGAGGAAAAAAGTTGAGCCCTGAAAAGTCCTGTGAAAGAAAACTAATTGCAATGCGACACTTTTTTAAGAACGCATAACCCATTTGCTCATGCTCATTGAGTAAGCTCATTAGGGGTGTCAAAATTAATTGTTTCTTCTGTGCACCGCGATGCAGACGCGGACAATTCGGTATCGGTTCAGTAATAATCATAACCGGTTATTATGTACTGACGTCATTTATCTCATATGCGCTATGTCGCCGTAGCTTACTATGGCGAGGGAGGCGAGCGGGAGTATTTACAACGCTCCAACTACTTAAAAACTCAGAAACTGTGCACAATTTCACTGCGTGTGTGTTTGCTGGATCGTGTTTCACTGACACTTACAGCAGAAGCCCCTTTTTCACGGCGATTAAGAGAACTAAAGTAAACTCCATTTCTCTCTCTCTCAATATGGCCCATGGGTGCATCTGTGAAGAGCGCCAGCGTGTAAGAGCCAATCACAGCCCTTTCTGTTGAGCGCGTGACCAATCAAAGGGGTGTAAGAACTTGGTAGACAAGGCTCAGAAAGCGAGTGGGATATTTATATTTGTTTATTTGCTTTAAATGTTCGTGTTGTTTAAAGGTACAGTTTATATATCTTACTGTTTGTATTAAGGGACAAAACTGTTTTACAAATAGTAAATATAAATATATTTATACATTTTAATACAAGAATTGCTGTGCTGTGAAGAAAATATAAAACTGTGTATGGAAAATTTCCCTGCTGAAAAAACCAGCATATGCTGGTAAGGTATGTTTTGATGCTGGTATGCTGGTCTTACTGGTTTTAATGCTGGTCTCATTGCTGGTCCTGCTGGTCTCAATGCTGGTCAGGACCAGCACTCAGGCCAGCAAGACCAGCATTGAGACCAGCACTGAAACCAGCAAGACCAGCATCGAGACCAGCAAGACCAGCATCGAGACCAGCAAAACCAGCATTGAGACCAGCAAGACCAGCATCGAGACCAGCAAAACCAGCATTGAGACCAGCAAGACCAGCATTGAAACCAGCAATACCAGCACTAAAACCAGCAAGACCAGCATACCAGCATCAAAACATACCTTACCAGCATATGCTGTTTTTTTCAGCAGGGAAGAATCGTCAATGCACCGTGATGCACCGAGATATCGAATTGAACCGAATCGATGGCATGATATTCGTAACCGAACCGAACCGTGAGACCAGTGTAGGTTCATACCTCTAAAGCTCATAAACAAAAAAAACAGTTAAATGAACGAGGAGGCAAGTGGAAAAACACACAATCTAAATGAAGTCATTTTAGCATGCCAAAGTCAAATTTATGCATATAAAATATATTTTCCCAACAACAAAATTGCGGCTAGTAAAAATGGCGAGTGGCTAGTAATGGTGGAGAACTACTAGCCACAGTGGCTGGTGATCAAAAAAGTTAATGTCAAGCCCTGATTACAATTATAAAAACAATCAAATAATAATTAATAATATATATTTTCTTAGCATTCAAATTCTTTTTGTATTCAAAAAATTGTACATTGTGAAAATATGCACCATTACATTGCATAAACATGCAGTTTAAGACCATTGAGTTCAAACCACTGGCATCATTGATCTCCTTAAAAAGGAGTTAAAAATACAGAGACTGCATGTCCAGTAATGCACGTCCTCACATATTTCACACAAAATAACTGCAGGAAAAAAAGCTTTTACTGGATATGAGCACCGACTGCTTAAAAAAAATAAATAAAATAAAATCAGATTAATGTCACAGTCGATAAGCTTTCCCTCCTCCTGTAAATGTGTCATTAAACATTTATGATTTGTGAAAAATGGCTCCACTAAATCTAAATGGCAACAGAGGCGGTAAACACCATAAAAGCATCCTGGGTCCACAAATAAACAGAGGCATTTTCAGATGTGCAGATGTCTTTAAAGCTGCTCCGCTAACAAGACCAACGCAGTCATATTTGGGAACAGCGCTCCGGAATGTTCAATGTCCTCTAACTGAGTTATTTGGAGCCTGATTTGTTTAGACTGAAACTTTATTTGATGAAGCGTCTGTGGTTTTGCTTTTCCTCAGGTGCTTTTGGCTGCATGAATGTTCATTAGCACACCGTTTACTAGCCCTCAGACTAAACGACGCGTGAATCAACATGTCTTATCAAATTCATACAGACGCTGGATTAAACAGTACAATGTAAATCCGAAAGCAAGGTGTATTTGTTTATTTGAGGAGTATGAAAGAATCTAAAATCACACTCATGCTGAATGAGAAACTGACTGATGTGTATGCGACAGAAACACAGCCAATAGGATTGTTTCAGGTTTCACTGAGAGCTGTCAATCAAAGGATTACTAGCAACCCAGGGTCATTATGGATATGTTCCCCTATATACATTTCTGGAGAGCGCCAAACACATCCTAGGAAGTACGTTTTTTGCAGTTTTTGTTTTCGTGAATCCACCAGAGGCCGCTGTGTACGCTTTTTCAGATCTCAAATTTCTCTTGCGGGTGCCATTCGTGCCTGCTGTTCTCACGTAAATCCACCAGAGGCTGCTGTCGACCTACTGACTGACTGACCAACTGACTGATCGATCCACCCAACCACCCCATTCCCTAAACCCAACCGATAGTGTTTTAAAAAGCACCGATTGACCAGCAACTCCTCTCTGCATCTCAAGTCCGCCGAAATACACAGCGAGCCACTGGACAAACTGGTAACCGCAGAGAAGCCGTCTACATGGAGGTAAGCAGTCAGCCAGTAACACACAAAAAAAAAAAAAACAGAAGCCGTCGGCGGCATCATACCGCCCTGTAATGTTCGCTTTAAAGACAAAATGCAGCCATACATAGCTCTGGCTACATAATTCACGCTCTCCAGAAATGTATATGGGGCTACATATTTACATCGAGCATGCCACTAGCCAATCTGAGTGCACTGCTGGTAATTCTGCTCTCAATGAAAGGTTTGTGCCAAAACAGTGGATGGAAAGTTGTAAAATGCAAGCAAAAATCTGTTGCATCAGATTTATAATTCAAGACATGCAATGATAAATGTAAATAAATAAATAAATAAATAAAACAAATAAAGAAATATAACATATATATATATATATATATATATATATATATATATATATATATATATATATATATATATATATACACACTGTACACACACACACAGTTGAAACCAAAAGTTTACATACACTCTAAAAAAGGAACATAGCCATTTTTTTTTTAAATGTCTGATGGTAAATCATATTGAACGTTTACTATTTTAGGTCTGTTAGGATTACCTAAATCATTTACATTTGCTAAATGCCAGAATAATGAGATAATTCTTTTTTGAGAATTTTTTTTATTAATTTCTAGACAGTCAAAAGTTTACATACATTTCCTTTGTATTTTTTAGCTTTGCTTTTAAACTGTACAACTTTGGTCAAATGTTTTGGGTATCCTTCCACAAGCTTCTCACAATAGTTTGCAGGAATTTTGGCCCATTCCTCCTGACAGAATTGGTGTAACTGAGTCAGATTTGTAGGCTGTCTTGCTCGCACAAGCTTTTTCAACTCTGCCCACAAATTTTCTATAGGATTGAGATCAGGGCTTTGTGATGGCCACTCCAAAACATTCACTCTGTTGTCCTTAAAGCACATTTTAACTAATTTGGCAGTATGCTTAGGGTCATGGTCTGTTTGGAAGACCCATTTGTGGCCAAGTTTTAGTTTCCTGGCTGATGTCTTGAGATGTTGCTTCAGTATTTCTACATAATGTTCTTTGTTCATGATGCCATCTATGCTGTGAAGTGGAGCAGTCCCTCCTGCAGCAAAACAGCCCCACAACATAATGCTGCCGCCCCCATACTTCACAGTTTGGATGGTGTTCCTAGGCTTGTAAGCTTTCCTTTTTGTCCTTCAAATGTTACACTGGTCATTATGGCCAAACAGTTCAATCATAGTTCCATCAGCCCACAGGACATGTCTCCAAAAATTGTAATTTAGCAAATTGTAATCTGGCTTTTTTGTTGATTCTGGCTTGTTGATTTCCCCATGTTGTCACACAAGGAAGCAGTGTGTTTGAGGTTTTCCTTAAATACTATTCTACAGTTGTGCCTCCAATTAACTCAAATGTTGTCAATTATCCAATCAGACTTTCAACTTGACTTTCAAGAAAAGTTATAACAATTTCTCAAAAAAATCTCTCTCTCATTATTCTGCTATTAAGCATAACAGAAACAAATGTGATAATCCTAATTTACCTAAAAGAGAAAAAGTTTAGTCACATTAACATCTGACTTTTTTTTTAAATGGTTATGTGCCTTTTTATACAGTGTATGTAAACTTCTGTATATACTGTATATGTATGTTGATTTATAAAATTTTGCAAGATAATTTTTTGGACTGAGTTTTCTTTTCTTTTTTTTTTAAATGTCTTTAATAATTTATAATTATAATTATTAAGTCTAAATTTTTATTATATTTTTTATAAATTATTTTTAGTTTATTTCATTTAATGAATTATTTTATTTTATTTTATTTTATTTTATTTTATTTTATTTTATTTATTTAGGCCTTAAGGCTGGTTTATACTTCTGCGTCAAATGCATGTATGGTCTGGCGCTACCTGCACGTGGTCGCATACCCCTCATCGTGGCTGTCGCCGATGCTGACACGCACCTCTCAAAAAATGTAACTACACGTCGCAACGACGCATAGTGCAAGCGCTGTGATTGGTTGGCTTGGTAGCGCTGATGAATGTGGGTGGGACTGAGAGCCGCGTGAACCTGTTGGAGAAAGTGTTTACAAGTGTTGAGGCCTGTGAAGGAGCTCCAGATGGAAACTTTTGTTTTGTGTTTACCTTATGAATAAAGTTGTTGCACATCTGATGGTTCTTGCCTCAGAATGAGTGAGTTTTTGCTACTTGTACAGTAAGGTAGCGTTCAGAAAAAAACAAAACACCCACAAAGAAACTAGACACAGAGGAACATAAAAACCTCACTGCCAGCTAGTGTTTCGAAAGTGTTATTGCAGAGCAACACAAATAGCACACAGAAGTATAAATGCATAGCAACGCGCAAGGCAGGCACCGTGGGTCACGGCCATCACTTGACGCAGAACTTTAAACCAGCCTTTACTTTAGCAAATTCATCTACAATGTTCCTAATGATTAATCCATATATGCATTTCATTTTAATCTAAATAATTTTAATAAGTTTCATATTTTATTTAATTTAATTTTATTTTAATGCAGCTTTTGGAAGCAGTTTATAATATGTTTATAATATGTGACAGCAATAAAACAAATTGACACAAGAAATTACTGAGCCCTTGCATATGCAGACAATGCATGCATCTCTCATTTTAATTAAAAGGTTCCCCTTGGCGAGCCCTCAATCATATCTATGCCCATGCAAAACCCAGCCGCTACACCCCTGGCGAGAAAAGCCTAAATAACAGTGAAGTGTTCCTTTAAGGCTAAATCTTCATTATATTGAAGTATCCTGTTGTTTGGAGGCGTTCGGGACTCCAGATGGCCCTCAGTGCGTCCCGAACACAAGGTCACGTCTCTCTGACTGACTGAAGACAGCTGTCGGCCCCTTATTTACCTCACGGGACACAAACACACACACTTACACACACACACTTTCACTTTCTGGCCTCACAGAGTCTTCATCAGCACCAGTCCTGAGAGAAAAGGTCAGACTGACCGTCAATGTGTCGGCGCTGTGTACAAATCACCATCAGCAGTCTAATAAGCACATAAACATTCACACGGCCGTCTGAATTCCAATGCGCAAACGCAGACGCTCAGGTCATCCATGAGTGTTTTTATAATTACCTTCAGCAGGCCCTTCTGTGAGACCACTTATAGACTGGGATTCATTCAGATCTGATTGATCTCAACTATAGCTTACATGAGTGTGATGCTATTAGAGATCTATAGATAGAGGTAATGAAGAAGAAGAAGATAATAATAATAATAATAATAATAATATTAATAATAATGGCTGCACGGTGGCACAGTGGGTAGCACGTTGCTGGTTCGAGCCTCGTCTGGGTCAGTTGGCGTTTCTGTGTGGAGTTTGCATGTTCTCCCCGTGTTCGCGGGTTTCCTCCGGGTGCTCCGGTTTCCCCTACAAGTCCAAAAACATGTGGTATAGGTGAACTGGGTAGGCTAAAATTGTCCGTATGAGTTTGAATGAATGTGTATGGATGTTTCCCAGTGATGGGTTGCAGCTGGAAGGGCATACGCTGCATAAATCATATGCTGGATAAGTTGGCGGTTCATTCCGCTGTGGCGACCCCAGATTAATGAAGGGACTTAGCCGAAAAGAAAATGAATGAATGAATAATAATAATAATAATAATAACACTAATAATAATAATAATAATAATAATAATAATAATAATAATAATAATAATAATAATAATAATAATAATAATAATAATACTAATAATAATAATAACAACAACAGCAACATTATTAAGAATAATATGATAATAATAATAATAATAATAATAATAATTAAATATTAATAATAATAATAATAATAATAATAACAACAACAACAACAGCAACATTATTAAGAATAATATGATAATAATAATAATAATAATAATAATAATAATAATAATAATAATGATAATAATAATAATAATAATAATAATAATAATAATAATAATAATAATACATAATTAATATATTTATTAATGTATTTATTTACTAATAATACATTAACAATAACTAATATTAATAATAATAACAACAATAACAACAACAACAATAGTAATAATAACAACAAAAATAATACGAATAAAAACAGTTTGAATAATAATAACAATAATATAATATGCAATTAATTAAATCATTTGTTCATGTATTTATTAATAAAAATGCATGAATAATAATAATAAAATAAAATAACAATAATAATAATAATAATAATAATACGTAATTAATTAATTACTGTATTTATTCATAATAATACATGAACAATAATTAATATTTAAAAACAACAACAGCAATAATAATACTACTAATAATAACAACAATAATAATACTAATAATAATAACAACAACAATAATAATAATACTAATAATAACAACAATAATAATACTAATAATAACAACAATAACAATAATAATAATGAATAAAAAATAGTTAGAATAATAATACAAATAAAATAATAATATGTAATAAATATTTTAATGTGTTTAATAATAATAATAATAATAATAATAATAATAATAATAATAATAATAATAATTCATTCATTTATTTTGTTTTTGGCTTAGTCACTTTATTAATCCAGAGTCGCCACAGCGGAATGAACCGCCAACCTATCCAGCACATTACACACTATCATTTGTATACTGTTGTATACTATATATATATATATATATATATATATATATATATATATATATATATATATATATAGTTGAAGTCAGAATTATTATCCCTCCTGTTTATTTTTTCCCTAATTTCTGTTTAACGGAGAGAACATTTTTCAACACATTTCTAATCATAATAGTTTTAATAACTCATTTCTAATCACTGATTTATTTTATCTTTGCCATAATGACAGTAAATAATATTTGACTAGATATTTTTCAAGACACTTCTATACAGCTTAAAGTGACATTTTAAGTCTTAATTAGGTTAACTAGGCAGGTTAGGGTAATTAGGCAAGTTATTGTATAACGATGGTTTGTTCTGTAGACTAAATATAGTTCAAAGGGGCTAATAATTTTGACCTTAAAATGTGTTTTTAAAAATTAAAATTGCTTTTATTCTAGCTGAAATAAAACAAATAAGACTTTCTGCGGAAGACCAATTATTATCAGACATACTGTGAAAATTTCCTTGCTCTGTTAAACATCATTTGGGAAATATATTTTTTTAAAAATCAAAGGGGGGCTAATAATTCTGACTTCAACTGTTTATATACATTAAGCAGGTCACATTTAGATTCAGGAAAAAATAATAAGCATATACAGTAGTTTCCCTTACAAAAAATAAAAAATAAAAATGATGCCAGTACCATGGCAACATGACAGTACTTTGATGTCCACAACAGCAGCCAATTCCCATGCTATTTTCATGGTACATGTCCAAAATACTACGGTATTATGTATACAGTAGTATAGATATGCTAATACCAGTCTATTTCCATACTGATCTAATTTTCTACTTCAAAGAACACCATTATACTATTATTAGGGTTATATAGCGAGCTCCTTCAATTGTGTGTGTGTGTGTGTGTGTGTGTGTGTGTGTGTGTGTGTGTGTGTGTGTGTGTGTGTGTGTGTGTGTGTGTGTGTGTGTGTGTGTGTGTGTGTGTGTGTGTGTGTGTGTGTGTGTGTGTGTGTGTGTGTGTGTGTGTGTGTGTGCGCGCGCGCGCGCAGTTCAAAATTCAAATATTTCCAAATAATGTTTAACAGAGCGAGGAATTTTTCACAGTACTTCCTATATTGTTTTCTTTTGGAAATAGTCTTGCTTGTTTTATTTGAGCTAAAATAAAAGCAGTTTTAATTTTTAAAAACCATTTTAAGGTCAATATTATTAACCCCCTTAAGCAATATTTTATCTCGATTGTCTACAAAACAAACTACTGTTATACAATGACTTGCCTAGTTAACCTAATTAACCAAGTTAAGCCTATAAATGTCACTTTAAGCTGAATACTAGTATCTTGAAAAATATTTAGTAATATATTATGTGCTGTCATCAAGGCAAAAATTAAATAAAGGAGTTATTAGAAATGAGTTATTAAAACTATTATGATTAGAAATGGGTTTAAAATCATTAAACAGAAATTTGTGTGAACAAATATACAGGGTTGCTAATAATTCTGACCTCAACTGCATGTGTGTGTGTGTGTGTCAGTGTGTCTTCTGGTCTGTATCCGTCCTCACTTGAGCTGTGAAAAGTGATTGTGGTCCGTATAGACCCAGTTATCTCTGCTTCAGTTGCAGGACTTTGGATGCCGCTCTCCCGAACCAAAGCCAATGTTCTGTCAGCATGGATGTCTGCGCAACAGCCCAGCTGCCAATCAGAATCCAGCATCTGCCATCCAGCCGGCGGTGCCAAGCCGGCGTCTCTTGATGAAAGTCAATAAAATTGATCCAGAATAAATGAACAGGGGTAAGCAGCCAGAGAAAGATCGCTCACTCCACTCACCTGTGACAGCCGTGACCTGCCACATCTGTCGCTCTCTTCAACTTTTATTTATTTATTTACTTTTTTCTGAATCTCTTGCTCATGCCGGGCTCCGACAGGCCCAGGTGCAGAGGGAAATGACTGTGGGTGCATGTGAAATTGTTAAAGAAACACTCCACTTTTTTGAACATAGGCTAATTTTGCAGCTCCCCTAGAGTTAAAGAGGTGAGTTTTAAGTTTTAAGATTCTCCTTGTGTGTGCTGCAACCAGATTTCATTACAGTGTTAAACCTCCTATTACAGTCTCTCTTTCACTATCATTGCCGTTGCTTTCTTTTCCTCTAGCATGCATTGCTTGTGTTCTTTAACACATGTAAACTAAAGGATATGGCACACAGTCAGACGCTCATTATCGCGAAATAAACCCAGACACGAAGCAGAGGTTAAAAAAAAACAGTCCTGGGTTTTGTTGCTCTCCTTATTCACATCTTATGTAAACACCTCCTGAGAAAAACACTCGATCAGGGTCAGCTGAACCCAGAACCAGTCTCATTATACTGGGATTCCTCACCACCGATTAGCTGGCTAGTTTCGCACATCCCTAATATGGGTCATATTTAAAAGGTCAAAGCTCACAAGGAAATCGAATGCGAGCTCAGAATCAGAATCAGGCTGCAGTTTGTGGTGTGAACATGAGTTTTTCAGTCTCTCTAGGATTTCACATTGATTTCTGCAGCCTGAAATTCTCTGAACAGTGAAGCGGTTCGCACACATTTGTGAAAATCAAGGGTGCATTTACAAAAATGGTGCAGGAAGTTTTTTTATTCTTTTCAAAGAGTTTATTTACACTACACAAAAATTCTGGGTTGTTTTAATGTTGGGTCAAATATGGACAAACCCAGCCATTGGACTAAACTGAATAATTAAAATTTTACCCAACATTGGGTTACAACAACCCAGTATTTTTTTAAAGATGTGTGGCTTGATCAATACATAGATAAATGGATGAATAAACAAATGAATGAATGAATGAATTAACAAGTGAATGAATAAATTAATGAACAAATGAATGAATAAACGAACGGATGAATAAATTAATAAACAAAAGAATGAAAGAATGAACGAACAAATGAACAAACGGACAGATTAATGAGTGAATGAATGAATAAATGAACAGATTAATGAGTAAATGAATTAACAAATGAATGAATGAATGAACAATGAACGATAAATGAACTATAAATTGGTAGATAGACAGAAAGAGACAGAACAAAGGAGCGAATGAATAAATGAATGAACAAATGAATGAATAAACAAACAGTTGAACAATAGATAGACAGACAAACATACCAAATGAATGAATGAATAAATGAATAAATTAACACATGAATTAATGAACAAAGTCATGAATAAACAAATAAATAAACAGATGAATGAATTAATGAATTAGTGAATGAATCAATGAATGAGTGAATGAATCAATGAATGAACAAAATAATGACAGAATGCCTTTCATGAACGAACCAACAATAGATAAATAAACAGACAGACAGACAGATCAAAGGAAAGAATAAATGAATGAACGAATTAGCAAATGAATGAATGAATGAACAGAGAATGAACAAACAAATGAACGAACAAACAAACAAATGAACAATAGATAGCCTCACAGACCGAATGAATGATTGAATAAATTAATGAACTAATAAATTAATAAATAAATGAATGAATAGATGAACGGACGAATAAATTAATGAACATAGGAATGCATTAGCATAGGAATGAACAAATTAATGAAAAATGAATGAATGAATAAATAAACAAAATAATGACAGAACGAATTAACAAACAAACAAATGAACCATTGATAGATAGACAGACCAAATGAATGAATGAATGAACAAATTAATGAATAAATGAATGAACGAATGAATGAACAAACAAACAAATGAATGAACAAATGAATTAAAAAATGACATAATAAATGAATGAATTAACAAACGACGGACGGACGGACAGACAGAGATAGATAATACAATATTTGAACAAATGAATGAATGAATGAATGAATAAATGAACGAATGGATTAATGAATGAATTAATTAATTAATGAAGGGTGAACAAAACGAATGAACAAATGACTAAACAATTGAATGAATAATTGAATCAATGAATGAATGAATCAATGAATGAACGAATGAATGAACAAACAAATGAATGAACAAATGAATTAAAAAATGACATTATAAATGATCTAATTAACAAACGAAAGACTGACAGACTGACAGACTGACAGATAGATAGATAGATAGATAGATAGATAGATAGATAGATAGATAGATAGATAGATAGATAGATAGATAGATAGATAGATAGATAGATAGATAGATAGATAGATAGATAGATAGATAGATAGATAATACAATATTTGAACAAATGAATGAATGAACGAATGAATGAATTAATTAATTGATTAAGTAATGAAGGGTGAACAACCGAATGAACAAATGACTAAACAATTGAATGAATAATTGAATAAATGAATGAATGACTTGGTGAATGAATGAATAAAAGAATGAATAAAAGAACTATAGAATGCATGAACAAAAGACAGACTCCAGACAGAACTCCAGTGTGTTGAACAGTCTGTGTGTAGCATTCACTGAAGCCGCTGCTTTAACTACAGTCTGTAGAATGTGACACTAGTGCTGCAGTTGCCAAGGAAACCACACACAAAGCAAACAAAGATGCTGTTAGCAAAAAAAAATATCAAGAGTCCGAGCGCCGAACTTAACTCTCAGTCAAATTGATTGTAGGCTGACCTTGTTAAACCCGCTACGATCATTCAAACATGCACAAGCACCTCTCTGGATGCAGACTTAAGAGCCCTTGTGCTTCCCCTGACCCCCAATTCACAGAGTCCGGTAACCCGCTAACTACCGTAGCTAGGTGAATCAGCCGCAGTTTCACACCTCCAGCCTGACATCCGCCAACATCTTAATTGCTTTTCTGTGTGTGCACACAGATGAAGATGTGTTTGGTTGTGTGTGTGTGGAGTGATAGTGGGAGAGCGGCCATGTTTTCACCATTAAGACTTTGAACTAGAAATGGGCAGGTATCAATAATTCACCAACAAACAGGCTGCATGTCAATTAACTGTAAATAATTCAACCTGTGTGTGGCGGCAGGAGTTATTTCATTGCTGAAACACAGGAGAGGCTGATGACTGTTATGATGATCGCAAATGCTTTGGATAAAGAGCGCATTGTTGACGTGTTGCTATTTTGAGGAACTGAAATAGGCCGCGCCATTGAACAACTAAAAGCTGCTCTAAAGTCCAGTGCAGAGCGCGTTAGTTATGTGCCTATGCAGGTCCAAACGCTTACACATTGCTTAATACACACAGGATGTACAGCAATACACAAATATCTTTACATATGAAAAAAATAAAGGATTACAAAATTACAAATCAAACTTTGTAAACTAAATTACAAAAATTATTATTTTCTACATAAATATAAAAACTACGGCCTCCATGCCTCATCTCTGGGGTTTTTTCAGTTTATTCATGACAATTTGCATTTGTATAATGTTATTATTATTAGCAGTATTATTAATAATATGCATATTTATATTTGTTTTAATAAAAACAAGTTTAGATTTGTCCATCTGTGGGGTTTTGGAGACCATATGGGGCAGAAGAACAGGACATGTGTTTGGATATAACTCAGGCTGCATCCGAAACTTCCATACTATACAGTACGCTAAAATCAGTATGCGCGCCGAGTAGTATGTCATAGAATGTAGAATTCATGAATGGGAGTGAAGCGACGCAACCGACGCAGGTAGGTCACGTGACCATGACAAAATGGCGGATGTAGTACGTCCAAATTCCATTCATACTTCTTACATTCATACTGTACAGAACGTACTTTTCTAACGGCCGGGTAGTACGTTTAAATTCAAATGCACTACCTACTGAGTAGTAGGCGGTTTCGGACGCAGCCTCAGTTTTTTTGACCACACTTCGTTATTATTGTTCATTTATTCGTTTGCTGGAAATTAGAACTGAATTTAGAAATAGTTTTGAAACAAATCTTTGTGTTTAACAAACTAAATTAAATATGTAGGCTAATGGATGTCTTCAGTGGAGTGAGTACAACACCGTTTCCTTACTCCACAAAAGTAAAGGAGTAAAAGTAAAATAAAGAGAAAGTAAAGAGGCTGAATGGAGGCGGCTCGTTCTTTATCCTCGCTGCAGATGCTCTGTTTAACTGTTTTCTCGCTAGTGAAGCGTTCAGTTTTTCCTTTTACAAAGTCCGCCATGTAAATAGCGAATGCGCCATGGCGTGACACAACAGACTTTTAAAGGGAATGGGAGATGAGACTCTGATTAGTTTAATTCACGTTATGCTCAAAACACACCTAGAACTCATTAAGAGAATAAGCACAACCCTTTTAGACCTTGCGCCAGGGAGCAGAGTGTATTTTTCCATCCTTAAAATAGCAAAAGTGGATTCGGACACGCCCTTGCTTTTGCGCATTAGACTTTGCACTTGTATCATTAAAATAGAGTCCATAATGTAAACTGCGTGAGATAAAGCCACCTAATAAATAAATAACTGTAACACTGGGTTGTAATTTAAAGTCCGCTTGGAATGAAAATGTACAATGTACACAACATACGCTGTATAAAACAAATGTTGGATACGTTGGCGGTTCATTCCACTGAGGTAACCCCTGATGAATAAAAGAACTAAGCCCAAGGAAATGAATGAATGAATGAATGAATGAATGAATGAATGGTAACCTTAAATCAAAATCTAACCATTGCTTCTGTTTGTGGAGTGCATCTTGCATCTTAGACAAGCAACATTTTGGTCAAGTTGATTTTTTAAAATGTGATTGATGCAAATTCCATGTGTTCGAAGCAAATGCATCATGCATTCACATTGCCCGGCAGAAATGCACCTGCATTGCCTTTGTATGTACCTTAGTTTTGTGAATACTTAATCCCATCTTTGGTGTGAAACCAGCATGATTTTAGGCATTGTGTCAAGTTAAAAGATCTTCAACTTTCACATGCAGCACTGCTCTTCATTTTCACAGCAGTGGACCCATCAGAAGAACTCAGAGGCGGGATTTCTGTTTACAGCATCTATGCTTATGTTAGTCTGTTTTTTCCTTATCTTGAGGTCTCCATAATCCTGGACCTGGCCAGTATCCTCAGCAGATGCTGTGGTGGTCATGAAGGAGTGTAGAGCATGATTCCTGAAACACTCCAGTTACAGACGAGTCTCCGCATTGATCCCGTGGGCCAGCCTGAACACCCGCCGGTGACCTACTCACACCTGCAGCTTCTCAATGATGAACATCCAGCATTCTCCAGCCTTTGATTCCTAGACTGCAGCTCTGAACAAGAAGTTTGGCCAGAGGAGAAATGGTCGTGCCCAACTGAGTCTGGTTTCTCTCAAGGTTTTTTTTTTTTTTTTTTCTTCACTTTCGTCAATTGGTGAAGTTTGTTCCTCTCCACTGTCGCCACTGGCTTGCTTGGTTTGGGGATGCGCATCGATGGAATTGCTCTTCAGTGTTTGGACTTTCAGCAGTGAAAATTAAACCACACTGAACTGAACTAAACTGAACCTTAACTCTGAAAACTGGACTGACACAGTTTTAATCTACTACAACTTCTATGTTAAGCTGCTTTGACACAATCTACATTGTAAAAGCGCTCCAGAAATAAAGATGAACTGAATTTGCAGGTACTCAGTGGCCAGATATCATCGCGTTTATGCACTTTTTTCCAAACTAGTCTGAATAATTGCATATCGTCCTTACTCTGTAACTAATTACACTCACTGATTATCATAATACATTTGTAAAAACATTGAAGTCACAAATCTATACAGTAGAATTAAGCAGAGTATTCCTGTCTGAAATGAACCTTTATTAGACTGAATATTGAGCTGTGCATGGACAGAAACAGAGCTATAACTGCAGTCAGTCTTGAAGAATAATGTCTATGATAAACAGATGCTGTGTCCTCTCACTGACGCCACTCAGCTGAGGTGAATCTCTGCAAAAGCTGCCGCTCCGAATGTGGAGTCTGCAGGGGTGTGTTTGACCAGTTAAATCGATGGTTCCACACCGGGGCAAGAGTCTTCATTCAAATGAGAGAAATTGATTGGTTACCATTTCCATTTCCATATAAATGAGAGCAGTTATCGGCGCGTCCACTTGTCTGAATTTCCTGACAGCTCTAACTTTGTTGAACTCATTTTTTTTTTTGGACAGTCTCCAGTCCAGAAGAGAAACCGTGATACACGCACGAAATAATAAATTAGACAGCTATTATGTGGGAAATTACATTGAGAAGCTGGGAAAACTTTCCATTTCGTTTCAAGGAGTGTGAAAACGGCTGGATTCTTTTTTTTTTGGGTTTACAGCCAGACAAGACAATATTACTGAAGAAGAGCTGAAAGCACAATTACATACACACTAAATGTTTATGGAAACTTCTGAGCAGGAGTTATGACTGGAATGTAGTGAGGATTCAGATAAATATAGTTCAATATTTACATATATTGGGGTGTCACAGTGGCGCAGTGGGTACCACGATCGCCTTACAGCAAGAAGGTCGCTGGATCGAGCCCCGGCGGGATCAGTTGGCATTTCTGTGTGGAGTTTGCATGTTCTCCCTGTGTTCGTATGGGTTTCCTCCGGGTGCTCCGGTTTCCCCCACAAGGCCAAACACATGCGCTATAGGTGAATTGGATATGCTAAATTGGCTGTAGTGTATGTGTGTGGGTGTTTCCCAGTGTTGGGTTGCGGCTGGAAGGGCATCTGCTGCGTAAAACATATGCTGGATAAGTTGGTGGTTCACCGTCCGGTACGTACCTCGATTTTGAGATCACGGTTCGATACGGGTACGGTACAACAGGAATAATAACAAATTCCCAATGCTTACTTTTTCTCTTGATTTTAACCAGGCAGAAGTTTTGTCACAATCAGCTACAGATAAGACTCTTGTGATGAAAAAGTAAAAATAAAACGTTATAATTAGGAGACTGTGAATTAAACTTTAAAAGGTTGAGCCCAACCCTCTCCTAAATCAACAGAAAAACAGTGCGTAAGATTCAGTGTGCTTCAAACCTGAAATCTCTTTTAATGAAAATGCTAGCTCTACAATGTCTAACAACTCACGTGTGCACAAGTTAAGACAGAATCTTTAATTCCCATTGTTTTTCTATGTAAATATGGTTGACAGCTGTTAGTGACTAGCGTCTTTTGTAAATGGGCACCGTGTTTTTTTAGACAGCATGTCAAGATAACACAGTTTCAACTTTTACCCGCAGCGCTCATTACTGTCAGTTCCAGAGCAGTGGACCAAACTTCTGTTTAGCAAGTTGGCACGACAACAGCATCATGGCGGAATTACTTCTATATCACACTCATAGCAGTGCGATATGGCTGTGTATTGCCACTGGTGGGAGGCATGCGCTGGCTCGAGGCAGCATGCAGGCCGAGTGCCTTAGTGTCCCACCAGTGCCGATATACAGCAATATCGCTCTGCTACGAGTGTGATATTGCATTTATACAACAGTTTGACCGCATAATTATGTATATAAAATAGAAAATCAAACACGGAGACTCTTAAAATCCTTTTGTATGAGGAACTACTTTCTTCCGCCATTCATTCACATCTGCAGCTGACGTCAGAACAGCAGAAGCCATTGTTACTTCACAAACATCACTTTAGAGCTAGTGTTTGAATGATTCTCTAGCGTAATGTCTAAAGTGATGACAAAACAGGTGATTTTGCTCAGCATTTTAAGATTATAAGGCTGAACAGCATGAAATGCCATCAGTCTACAGAGATTTTCCAGTTTACATTTCTCTGTTGCAATCGGGAGATCACAATAATTAACACAGAAAAAGCCACAGCAAAGCAAACACTAGCAGATTACTATGGTATAAATACAGCACTACAACATACAAAAGAGAGAGTTGATTAAGGGGCTGATCACACCGAACGCACTTTTTGTGTTGAGAGGTGCCTTTATTGAATGATTTACTAACGGCCGAGAGCACTTTGTGCGCTGCTTATGCACTACGGGCACCTCATGTTTTAACCGCCTGCTGTGCTTCATTTTTTTGCCGTTGCACGCTGTGCGCTCACAGTTGAAAACAAGTCAACTCTGAGTGGAAAAAGCATGCTACGTCAGTCGCATCTTTTTTATTCTCCAATCAAATGAAAGCAGATGCGGGGTTTCCGTTGAGGTGACAGCAGTGTTTGTGTTGTCAAGACAACTACAGAGACTTTTAAAGATAGAGGAGAGACTAGCGGTCGCTGTTTGGAGTTTTCTAGTGCTCTATGACTTCACAAATCTTGAATATCACAATCATATTAAATATTAAAATTATAACAATATCAACAGCAACAATCTCGCACAATTCACAGCTGATTCAGTTGTTGCCCAGCAACATAAAAAGTGCAGTGCGCTTCTTTTTTTCTTGTCAACAAAAAAGGCAGTGTGGTGCACCTCGTGAAAGCAAGTTCGGTGTGATTAGCCAACGCAATCTCACGGCAATTCGTAACTTTTTGATTTAGTGGCTAATTCGTATGAATTTGTACGATCTAATTCGTACAAATTAGTACGATTTGCTCATCACCCAATGACAGTTGGGGTTAGAGGTGGGGTTAGGTGCCACGCCTCCTTTTTAAAATCGTACATTTTCGTACGACTGAACCCGTACGAATTCGTACGAATTAGCCACTAAACTGAAAAAACGTAAAATACTTACGTTTCCTCGTGAGATCAGGCTGGATTAGCCCCTTAGAATGGCAATTACCTGTTCTATAGTGATTTCTTCAGCTGCAGTTTGAATCATATGCAGAGAATGCTGTTTTTTCTCCCCTTTAATGACTTATTATGCTGTTTCTGTCGCCAACTTGTGGCAGCCACCCACTGTAATTTCCTTTGCTCTGCTTGCAGATGATCACCAATGAGCTGAATGTCCGAAATTATAAATGTTTAAAATTTTATTTTATAATAGGCACTTACAAATAAACTGCATAGTTGCAATCTAAAGAACTACATTTTTGACTAAAAAAGCCTTAAAAGTACATTATGTTGTCCTACATAATAAATAATTGTCCTACATAGAACAAAAGCAGTTTTTAATTTTTTTAATAATTATTTTAAAGTCAAAATTATTAGCCCCTTTGAGCTATAATTGTTTACGATAGCCTACAGAACAAACCATCGTTATACAATAACTTGGCTAATTATCCTAACCTGCCTAGTTAACTTTATTAACCTAGTTAAGCCTTTAAATGTCACTTTAAGCTGTATAGAAGTGTCTTGAAAAATATCTAGTCAAATATTATTTACTGTCATCATGATAAAGATAAATTAAATCACTTATTAGAAACGAGTTATTAAAACTATTATGTTTAGAAATGTGTTGAAAAAATCTTCTCTCCGCTAAACAGAAATTGAGGAAAAACAATAAACAGTTTTAATAAACTAATAATTCAGGGGGGCTAATAATTCTGACTTCAATTGTATATATATATATATATATATATATATATATATATATATATATATATATATATATATATATATATATATATATATATATATATATATATATATATATATATATATATATGAAGAGTTCAGATGCAAAAACCTCTAAATGCCGTCTGAAATGTTCTTCTAAAATGAGCATTTTTTTTCAGCCTCCTATGTTTATTTTCAGTTATTTCACTGGGAAGGCATTGAAAAGAACTTATCCGTCACTATAAAAGTAAAATTACTGAGCCTACATGCAGGAGTCAGAGAAAAATGCTAATTTTAGAAGAAAATATCAAATGGGTTTTAGAGGTTTTTGCATCTAAACTCTTCATATATATATATATATTTTTTTTTTTTTTTTATTTATTTTTTTTTTCCCACATATCGTGTGTTGGTATTCCCCAAAGCACCTGTAAACCACAAAACAATTGATTGTAATTCTTAAGCATTGAATAATGCTCTGCACTGGTGTTTGGCCCGTAGACACAAACCACAGTGAGAGACCTATTCCTACTCTCACCTATGGTCATGAGCTTTGGGTCATGACCGAAAGGGCAAAATCTCAGATACAAGCAGCTGAAATGAGTTTCCTTCACAGGGTGGCAGGGTGCACCCTTATAGACAGGGTGAGGAGCTCTGTCACCCAGGAGGAGCTCGGAGTAGAGCCGCTGCTCCTCCACATCGAGAGAAGTCAGCTGAGGTGGTTCTGGCATCTGTTTCGGATGCCTCCTGGACGACTATCTAGGAAGGTGTTCCAGGCATGTCCCATTGGGAAGAGACCTCGGCGAAGACCCAGGACACGCTGGAGGGACTATGTCCCTCAGCTGGCCTGGGAATGCCTCGGGATCCCCTGGAGGAGCTGGAGGAAGTGTCTGGGGAGAGGGAATTCTGGCGTTCTCTCCTAAGACCCCCTACAACCCGGCCCCGGAAAAGTGGTTGAAAATGAATAAATGAATAAATAATTCTGATATCATCAAATATGCGACGCAGTGGCGCAGTAGGTAGTGCTGTCACCTCACAGCAAGAAGGTCACTGGTTCGAGCCTCGGCTGGGTCAGTTGGCATTTCTGTGTGGAGTTTGCATGTTCTCCCTGCTTTCCCATGGGTTTCCTCCGGGTACTCCGGTTTCCCCCACAGTCTAATGACATGCGGTATAGGTGAATTGGGTAGGCTAAATTGTGTATGAGTGTGAAGGAGTGAGTATGGATGTTTCCCAGAGATGGGTTGCGACTGGAAAGCCATCCGCTGCGTAAAACATGTGCTGGATAAGTTGGCGGTTCATTCCGCTTTGCCGAGCCCAGATTAATAAAGGGACTAAGCCGAAAAGAAAATGATTGAATGAATATCATCAAATATTAATTTGCACTAAGCAGAAATGCATGAACTGATATCTGCTTAATTACTACTCCTCATAAATGAGATATACTGTATGCATGTTAAAGCATTTGATCTCGAATGGCGCCGTGTACGATATGACTCTCTTTAGCATGCATATCTGCAGTGATTGTGTAATTGACATGTATCTCTGCAGCAGTGACACATCACAGATGGTGCGAAGCAGGCGGCGGTGCCAGCACAGGTCACCAGAGACAACCTCAGCCTCTGCTCGGCCTGCTGGGAAAAAATGAGCTCCAAGATGCCAATTGAGGATGCAGATCACACTCAATGAATTCAAGCCCTGCAAGGTACGAACAACTCCTACAGTATATGCATGCGTGAAGTTCTGCCGCTTTCATAATCGCAGAGAACAAGAGGAAGAACATGAGACGCTCTCGGAAAGCAAGTGAGACACAAAGAAAGAGCAACAACAAAACCTGCTGTGCAAAAACTATTTTTAAAGTTTAAGGGGCAGATTTACTAACAGCTTGCACCAGCTCAAAGCCTCTTTATTGGCGTTAAAATAAAACTGCTGTCAGGATTTACTGAAGACACGCAGGGAAGGATTAAGGCTTGGACACAGTGATTTTTTTTGTGGCTGACCTTATTGCATAAGCATTTGGAGGAGTTTTCCTTTCAGATGCAAAATTTACAGGAAGAGAGAATTTAAATGAATCATCCGAGGTGATTTACTAAGGTTCACGGTAGTCAGTTTACTGTATTTGAGCCAATATTTAATGCTCAAAAATGCATGTCTTAACACAATTTTGGCTTGTGCTGGTGGTAGATTATACGCATCTGATTTTCATTGGATCTGCATGTTTGCAACCTAATTTGCTCTCCGAGTTGTGGTAAACCGAGCTGTTGCGGGTGTTTTATTTAATTCAAACATAGTTAGATCAACCATAGAATTTTTTACAGATATGCTTAGTTCTTAATAAAATGAATGTTAACTGGTCTTCAGTACTTAAAATTAAATCATTCATAGACATTTTTTGCTGAAACATCATCTACATTTGTTTTTAATGTAACACGAAACGTTTTAGAATGTTCATTCAAGATAATCTAATGTAACATTATAGAATGTTTCTCTATAGTAATTAAAAAAGTCCCCTGATGTTGCACAACGTAAAAAAAATTTTTTAAATACTAAAAATGTTTTAAATAATAATAATAATAATAATAATAATAATAATAATAAACAATAATAATAAATAACAATAAATAATAATAATAATGGGGACTAAGCCAAAAATTAATAAATAAATGAATAACAATAAATAAATTTTTAGAAATAATAATAATAATAAACAAAAATAATATTAAATAATAATAATAATAATAATAATAATTATTATTATTATTATTATTATTATTATTATAATAATAGAAACTACCCTAGCATTTTTTAACCCATTGTCATCAAGTGTAACAGATTTAATTTAAATAATAATTTAAATCTTGCTGATAAAATGGGAAAACATAATGGTTTAATATACCGGTAATTGATTCTTAATCTAAAAAAATGTCTACATACATGCTGTAAATATATTTAGATATGTTATAAATTAATGTAAATGAATCATAAAATGTTGATTGTTAAATACACTGCTTATTATTATTTAATTATTAAATATTAATATTATTATTAAATATTATTATTGTTTTATCCTAAGAAGTTGATTGTTACATATACTATTAATTACTGTGTTGCTGTTATTGTTTGTTTATTGTAAACATCAAAAATGCTTTGGCAATATATATATATATATATATATATATATATATATATATATATATATATATATATATATATATATATATATATATATATATATATATATATATATATATATATATATATTTGAATACTTTTATCCATTTCTCAGTGAATATGGGTAATATATAGTGATGCATTTAAACAAAACAGATTTATTAAACAGATATATTTATTAAAATAATATTTTAATTTTTATTTTTTTGTTTTGCTATTTTTAAACATTTTATTATATGCACAAATATAATATTGTAAAGCATCCTAAAGAAATATTCATTTAGATGAGAGATTTGTGGATGGATGGATGGATGGATGGATGGATGGATGGATGGATGGATGGATGGATGGATGGATGGATGGATGGATGGATGGATGGATGGATGGATGGATGGATGGATGGATGGATGGATGGATGGATGGATGGATGGATGGATGGATGGATGGATGGATGGATGGATGGATGGATGGATGGATGGATGGATGGATGGATGGATGGATGGATAGATAGATAGATAGATAGATAGATAGATAGATAGATAGATAGATAGATAGATAGATAGATAGATAGATAGATAGATAGATAGATAGATAGATAGATAGACACTGTTTCCCAACCATGTTCCTGGAGGCACACCAACAGTAGATATTTTGGATGCATTAACTTCAGGTTTTGGAGTCTCTTCTAATGTTCTGATGTAATATAATGTAATGTAATGTGTTTTGCTTCCCAATCATGAGGGGGGTCTCTCCATACCACCACCAGTGAGCAGCATCCACTTGGATGATGCGATGGCAGCCACAGGACAACTTGCTAGTGCACTCACCACACACCTGCTGTTGGTGTAGTGGAGAGACAGTGATAAAGCCAATTCAGTGCATGGGGAGGATTGGGAGGCCATGATGGTTAAGGGTCAAGAGGGAATTTAGCCAGGACACCGGGGTTACACCCCTACTCTTTACGAGAAGTGCTATAAGATTTTTAATGACCACAGAGAGTCAGGACCTCGGTTTAACATATCATCCGAAAGACGGCACCCACTGACAGTATAGTGTCTCCTTCACTTTTACTGAGGCATTAGGACTCACACAGACCACAGGTTGAGCGCCCCCTGCTGGCCTCACTAACACCACTTCCAACAGCAACCTAGTTTTCCCATGTGGTCTCCCATCCAGGTACTGACCAGGCTCAGCCCTGCCTAGCTTCAGTGAGTAACCAGTCTTGGGCTGCAGGGTGATATGGCTTGAGTTGATTCTCGCGTGATTGATTAGGAAGAGGTTGAAAATGTGTACTGTGCTGGTGTGCCTTCAGGAACATGGTTGGGTAACACTGCTTTATACTATAGTAAAATTGAAAATAGTATACAAGTAAAATTGATGTATGATACTATAAATTTATGAAATATGCTAGTTTACCATAAAAGTTGAAAACTATTTGACAGTTTCTACAGTATTTTGCTGTAAATTTCTGGCAACCACAGCTGCTGTTTTTTTGTTTGTTTTTTTGACACTAAATGCACAGATACAGTGTATATCTCCACTTTAAAATAAGCTGCAAATGCATTGTAACATCAGAGAAACTGCACACACACCTCTAAACAAAGATGCAGGACCTGAAACACAAAACTATTTCTGGACATCGACGGTAAAGCAGCAGTCCTGAAAGACCCTGCCGGACCCGACCCGAAGGCCTGCATTAGAAGAGCATCCTCAACAGAAGAGCGCGCTTTATGAAGGCTTGATGTGTGAACGCAGAGACTGTGAGTGTGAGGCTGGAGCTCATTAGCTGATGCTATGGGTGAACTGGGCCTGCAGGGTGGCTTTATGCCACAGGCAACACTGTTGAAAGCTTGTTTCGGCTTTGGCCGCTTGGTATCATGGGTAACTGTTAGGCCAGAATATTGACACCATTATCCCATTGATTCTCTATGGCTCTCCCAGGAGGCACTCAAGAGAAAAGAACCAAACACACTACTATAAAGTTTGTTTGGATGTCATTTGATGGTCCTTTTGACTTGTACTATGGTAATTCCACATTATTTATTATAATGCACTTCTTTCTTTGACCATGACAGCTCCACATTAACACAGTGGGAATATAATGTGTACAAATGCTAATACTACTGTATATACTACTATGTGCTACTTTTGTTGTAAAGCATCCTTGAACACTGGAAGGTGCTATATAAAATAAACATTCATTCATTCATTCATTCATTTTCCTTCAGCTTAGTCACTATTTCAGAGGTCGCCACAGCGGAATGAACCACCAACTAATCCGGCATATGTTTTATGTAGCGGATGGCCTTCCAGCTGCAACTAAGTACTGGGAAACACCCATACACACATTCCATACATCATTCAAACACACACACAATCATAAACTATGAACAACTTAGCTTACCCAATTTACCTATTGACCTTATTCTTCAATGCGGAAGAGCTGTCAAGTTTCTGCCACTCTGGTCTTGTTAATTCTTGTTTTAGTGGCAGAGTCCAGACACTAGTCCTGTCATGTCTTGTGTTGTGTTTGACTTGAGTTTTCTCCGGTCGTGCACTGCTTTTCTGTCATTGTGTGTGTCTCTGTATGAGTGCCATTGTGAGCGCGCTTGGACAGTGCGCGTTCCCGCTTGATGCGGGTGTGTGAGGTCTGGGCGTGTTTGCGATGCGCACTCTCGTCCTGGTGTTAGTGTTTGTCTGTTTGCAGCGTGGTGTTTCATTCCCAGTGTCTCAGTCTAGTTGGTTTCGGTTGGCGCTGGGATGAAACTAACGCAATCTCACAGCAATTCGTAACTTTTTGATTTAGTGGCTAATTCGTATGAATCTAATTCTTACAAATTAGTACGATTTTCTCATTACCCAGTGACGGTTGGGGTTAGGGGTGGGGTTAGGTGGCACGCCTCCTTTTTAAAATCCTACATTTTTGTACGACTGAACTCGTACAAATTCGTACGAGTTAGCCACGTTACCTTGTGAGATCAGGCTGGATGAAACATGCACGCTGCATATGTGAGTGCACGGTGAGTGTTTTCATTCATTGTGTACTCTGGTCTAGCGTTCAGTCCTCTGTTGGTGTTGTGTTTAGTGCGTGCTTTTGTGTTGTCATATAAACACGCGGTTAATGAGTTATCTCATTGGCTGCGTTGCGTATTCTAGTCTGGTTTTATGTGCGCACACGGCTTGTGTTGTCTCTTTGTGTCATGTGCTCTCCCGTCTATTGTCTAGCAGAGGTGTAAAGAGTACCTGAAAACCATACTTAAGTAAAAGTACAGATACCTTACTGTAGAAATTACTCCATTACAAGTTACCAATTCAAATAAGACTTGAGTAAAAGTATTAAAGTATCCGATTTTAAAAGAACTTAAGTATTTTACTCACACTGAATGTAATAAAACACAAACTCACAGCTAAATGCACTTGATGCAAAATGTATAAATTTAGTGATACATTTATTCACATTGCACAAAAAAATAAAATAAGCTAAAATATAGTCATGTCGCAGTGGTTTTTGCCATATCAGTAACTGTATTAATTTTTGGTAACATTATACTTACAATACCATTGTAAAGTCAGACATAATTTGACTAAATTCACATTAAATAGACTCTTACCTCAATGTGTTTTTTTTAAATTTGAAGATAAATTCTTAAAAGCACTTATTTTCGTGGTTCGTGGCAAACAAAGTAGACACTGCATCCTGTAAGAGCCATTCTGTATATCGGCAAATGAAAACATTTCTTTCAGATAAGGCCATGGATGATCATCAGTGCTGGCAATGCTTGATGTGCCGGCTTCAGCTTCATCACTGGCTGCAGCCATGTCGCTAAATAACACCTGGTATTAGGCAAGCTGCTAATTCACATTTACGTGATTTAGCCCATAAATAACATACAGTACCTTCAGCACCCTGCAGATGGCGATATCGCCTCATCCGCCCAACAAATTAGCTGTGGTTGATAAAGATGCCGACTTGTCGCGCACAATCACAATGTAATGAGTAACGGTAAGCGTCCGTTCAAATGTAGTGGAGTAAAGAGTACATATATTCAATCAAAAATGTAGTCAAGTAGAGAATAAAGTTACTTATATTTTTGATACTCAGTACAAGTACAAAGTAGCCAAAAAAATACTTAAGTAAAGTAACGAAGTCCATTTACTCAAGTACTTTACACCACTGTTGTCTAGTCCCACCCTCCTTGTTAACCCATTATTAGTTTATTAGGTCCATCTGTTTGTGTGTTAATTTATCTCCGCTTACACTCTCCTCATGTCTGCTGTCCTGTGGCAGTTCGTCGTTGTTTATTCCCCCGTCCTGTTGTGGTTTCCAGTCCTGATCCCTGCCAGCCTGCCCAGTCAAGTTTGTTTGTTTGTTTTATTAATGTTTTCCCCCTCGGGGTGGTTTATTTTGCCTTTTATTTTATTTTATTTTATTATAAATAAATACCCATTTTTTCCCTGCAATTGAGTCCTCGCTCCTTTCCCCTAACACCAACCGTGACAAGTGCACTCATTTTTGCGATTGTTTTAGAACTTCCGATTGAGCT
This sequence comes from Danio kyathit, assembly GCA_903798195.1. NCBI lineage: Eukaryota > Metazoa > Chordata > Actinopteri > Cypriniformes > Danionidae > Danio > Danio kyathit. Next base: position 5,462,973 of record LR812519.1, read on the forward strand.
GCCTATGAGAGAAATGACTAGGAATAATAAACGGCAGATAACGGTCAAACTAATTGCTCTACAAACAAGTGTTTGCATGATTATACAGACAAAGTAGAGTGATATAATAAGGAAATGTCAGTTTGCAACATCAAGCAGCAAAACGAGCTGTTGTTAACATCTAAAAATGAATGGAAGAGAATGAGACCGGAAGTCTCGAGCCAAAATGATTCAACGCGGAGAATAAGGTGAATAGCTTATGTGTTTGGACTGTGGGGGAAACCGGAGCACTCGGAGGAAACCCACAACTAATATTATTATTATTTCTATTATTATTATTATTATTATTATTATTACTCTAACATCCTCTATGTTACATTTAAAATACTGGTAAAATACTAGTACCACTGCAGAGTGCTTATTTTCCCTCATAAAAGAGTACTTTAATGGAATATTAATAAAAAAAATTAAATAATCATTCATTCATTTTCTTTTCGGCTTAGTCCCTTTATTAATCCGGGATTGCCACAGCGGAATGAACCGCCAACTTATCTAGCACATGTTTTACGCAGTGGATGCCCTTCCAGCTGCAACCCATCTCTGGGAAACATCCATACACACTCATTCACTACGGACAATTTAGCCCACCCAATTCACCTGTACCGCATGTCTTTGGCCTGTATGGGAAACAGGAGCACCCAGAGAAAACCCACATGAACGCGGGGGCATGCAAACTCCACACAGAAACGCCAACTGACCCTGCCGAGGCTCGAACCAGCGACCTTCTTGCTGTGAGGCGACAGCACTACCTACTGCACCACCGCGTCACCAATTTAAAATCATGAAATCATCATGAAAATGGGTTCATGTGCAAAATTAGTAGTATCATGGCACTTTTTTTATTAAGTGTTATAAATATTTACAAAAAAACAAATAAATAAACTGAAACACCCAACACAGGCTCATTCTAAAAAACGTAACCCTATATACATTTCTGGAGATCACAAGATTTGTATGGCTGCTTTTCGTCTTTAAAACGAACACTACGGGCCGGTATGAAACCGTTCCTTTTCGAGCTTACCAGCTGACCGCTTACCTCTGTGTGGACGACTTTCCCACTGTTACCAGTTTGTCCAGTGACTCGTCATGTACGATGGTGGACTCAAGACGGATAGAGTTAGGTTTTTGGCTTAGGTTTTTTAGGAGTTCAGGTTTTTGACGCATAGGTTTGAGTCTGGCGGAAAACGATATCAGAAAGCAGGTAAGACAAAAAAAAGCTAAAAAATTTAAATAAACAAGTAAATAACAGTGTGAGAATGAGGTAAAATTTGAAAACGTGGTAAAAAAAAAATCAGGCTGACGTGAGGGCTTTTCCTTTTCTGGATTGTTTTTGAAAACATTGATGGTTGGATTTAGGGAAGGGAGTGGGTGGGTCAATCGGTGGTTTTGAAAACACTATTGGTTGGGTTTAGAGAAAGAAGAGGGTGGGTCGGTCGGTCGGTCAGTCAGTCGATGGCCTCTGGTGGATTTACGTGAGAACAGCAGGCATGAATTGCTCTCGCGAGATAAATTTGAGATCTGAAAAAGCGCACACAGAAGCCTCTAGTGGATTTGCAAAAATAAACATTGCAAAAAAGCACCTCCTGAAACGTATTTGGCGCCAGAAATGTATATACGTAGAGGTACGTATCAATAATGAGCCTGGGTTGGAAACAAGTACAGGGGTGATATAGTAATGCATTGGTATATATCATGTTAATCATGTCATGAAAGTTACATATATACAAATATATTGCAAAATGCCATAGTAGTACCGTAGTCCATTGCCAAAATATCATTGCAGCACCATGGTATTTATTATTAATTATTATTTTTTTAAGTAATATAATGGTATTTTTGATATTTAACATGGTATTAAATTTCTATAATACAGTATATGATCATACAAAACCACTGATAATATAGTACTACTGTGGTAAATATTGAAGATATAGTGGTACCATACTACTCACAGTGATGGTGTGGTAATACCTGTGGTAGATTTATTTGCCAAATTGCCAAAGTATGAAAATGTAAAAAAATATTAAATATTAAATCAAGAAGGTCGCTGGTTCGAGTCCCGGCTGGGCCAGTTGGCATTTCTGTGTGGAGCTTGCATGTTCTCCCCGTGTTGGCGTGGGTTTCCTCCGGGAGCTCCGGTTTCCCTCACAGTCCAAACACATGCGCTATAGGGGAATTGAATAAACTAAATTGGCCTGTTACGACCTATCTAGGGGTTTAAGCCGTAACATAAAAAGTTTTTGGTATTTGGATGAGGTATAAGTGATATACCAGAGAGTGAACTGTATTTCAAAGTGATTTATTTACAATAGTTTGAATGTAAAACAATAAACAAGTGTATTTACAAACAAACGGAGTGAAATATAAATAAACGGCTAAGAAACAAAATGAATAATTATCAAAAGAACTAAGGACAGTATTTACAATCAGACGGAGCAACCAAAAAGGATAATCCAAAATCGTAATCAATAATCAGGCAAAGGTTTGGTACACAGAAAATCAGTCTACAGAAAAATAATACAAATCAAACACACTAACTAAACGATCTCTTATCATACAAAAACAAACGCACTGACGAACGATCTCTAAGCATACAAAACAAACGCACTGACGAACGATCTCTTATCAAACGAACAACATTCACTTTCTGACACAACACTTCACATACAACCAAAACGACAATCAAACGTACTTAACTTTCAGACAAAACGGTGACTCAAACAGCGAGGACGAAGGCAACGAAGCGAAAACAACAAGGTCGAATTGCAACGAGGCTTAAGCAGCCTGAACTAGTGTTTGGGGTGTCCTTTTCAATGCCTGAATCCTGAGGGAGCTAATCTAAGGCCACACCCTAACACGTACACTCTTAAAGGAGCACACACATCAAAATACACACATATCACAAACACATCTCACACTTATGAACTCCGAGTTCATAACAGGCCGTAATGTATGAGTGTGTGTGTGTGTGTGTGTGTGTGTGTGTGTGTGTGTGTGTGTGTGTGTGTGTGTGTGTGTGTGTATGAGTGTGTGTGTGTGTGTGTGTGTGTGTGTGTGTGTGTGTGTGTGTGTGTGTGTGTGTGTGTGTGTGTGTGTGTGTGTGTGTGTGTGTGTGTGTGTGTGTGTGTGTGTGTGTGTGTGTGTGAATGAGTGTGTATGGATATTTCCCAATACTAGGTTGCAGCTGGAAGGGCATCCGCTGTGTAAAACATATACTGGAATAGCTGGCGGTTCATTCCACTGTGCTGATGGATAAATGGACTAAGCAGAAGCAGAATGAATGAATGAATGAATGAATGAATGGTAGCTAAGTACTGATCATATTTATTTTTTTGTCTTTTTTACAGCAGTGGATGTCTGGTCTGTTGAAGGCTACTAATCTCATGAAATCAGCTTTTTTTTTTCTCAGCAAAAGCTCTGATTCCAGTAAAGGTCTATGAGAGTCCAATTCAACACAATATAATTCTAACACCCGCTCCGAATGTTCCTGCGGCCTGTAATCGGACATCATCAGGTTTAAAGTCACGGTGTTCCCCGGACGGGTCCATTTTCAGCAGAAGGAGGACCTGGGAGTCACATCATCATCATCATTACCACCACCATCATCATCATCATCATTATGGAGGACAGTCTGTGGTGTTTTCAGAGACGAGGACAGCTAGAAAAAGGAATGTCCACGCAGAAAGACTGAAACCCTGCTGTGAGAAGCATCTCGAAGGCTTTCTCTGAAGGTCTCCTTCAATCTCTCCATCCCTCCTTTTTCCATCAACACCTCAGAACCATCATGCCTCCAGATAAGATGAGCTGCCGTTGATTATCAGGAGAAATATTACAGGAGACCAGAAATCTCTCTTCATGACCTGCTTAGACGTGTGCAGTTTTTTTTTAATGTTATAATACAGTTGAAGAATTATTAGACCCCTGTTTATTTTTTCCCCAATTTCTGTTTAACGGAGAGAAGATTTGTTCAACACATTTCTAATCATAATAGTTTTAATAACTCATTTCTAATCACTGATTTATTTTATTTTTGTCATGATGACAGTAAATAATATTTGACTAGATATTTTTCAAGACACTTCTATACAGCTTAAAGTGACATTTAAAGGCTTAACTAGGTTAATTAGGTTAACTAGGCAGGTTAGGGTAATTAGGGTAATAAAACAATTGAGTTGTCCCCAAAAAAACCTTAAGAATTGTGTTGTTTTAACTCATTTTAAATAAGTAGCATAGATCTCAAACTCATTTTTGATTCTGTAAATGCATGAACTAAAAAAAACACATGAAGCTGATAACACTAAAATAAAATACACCAAAAATAAAAACATGCCAGGCCGCTTGCAATAGATCAGGATTAGCCTGTTTGCTTTTTGTTTTTGTTTTTTAGGTCCAGAATTGAGCAGGAGTGAAGAAGCAGGATCTCTTACAGTCGACGGGATGCTTAAACACTATCGATTTGGCCAGCGGGTGGAATAAACGCTAGCGTGTTAAGGCTGAAAATGGATTTTTAAATATGTATTCATTGATTTTCTCCTCTCTAAGTGTTCCGCCGTGACGTGTTATTTTGCAAAACAGAGGGATATGAAAAGAAGTATAAAGCAGTTTGCCTTCAATCGTATTAATTAAAGCTCAATATTGGAGCGTGAGTCAGCGGTTTAGCTTTTACCGTCCTCCAAACGGAGAGCGATGACAATAATAATCAAATCAACATGCAGAGACGTCTGTTTGTTCTGCGTTTGGCTCTAGAGGTTACGCTGACATTCATTCTGATATTTTATAGCTTTTAAATAATTATTGAGAATCACAAGTAGAAAAGCGCAAATGATATTCATCATAGAAAGTCGATGCAAATGCCTTTATATTTATGCATTTGGCAGATGCTGATATGCAGAATGATTTGCATTGCATTCAAAGTGTTCACGTTTAGAGAATGCATGTTTTGATTCATGACCTTGTGTTGTTAAGAGCCGGTGATGCTCAGGTCACAAGTTCAGTTGTACATTAATAAATGAACAAGCTGAATGGATTACAAGCTGCTTTGCATGCATTCATACACTGTAAAAAAAAATGCTGCTGCTCCACACAATCAATTTGTGTTGGCACATAATCAAGGAATTAAGTTAACTTATAAGATTTTACAAATTGAAGTGGATTGAACATAAAAAAAAGTAAAAAATAAAAAATAAAAATAAAAAGCTCAAGAATTGTGTTGTTTCAACTCATTTTAAGTAGTTGGACCAAACAGCAAACATCATTTTTTTTGAGTGTACACTAAAAAAATAGCTGTGTTCCACACAATTCATTCATTTTAGCCCAACACAAATCGATTAAGTTAACTTCATTGTTTATACAAATTTAAGTGGATTTAAAGTGGAAGAAAAACAATCAAGTTGTCCCAAACAAATCCTCCAGAATTGGGTTGTTTCCGCTCCTTTCAAATAAGTAAATCATTTTTGAGTGTACAGTTAATGACAACAGTGCATTTCATTGAAAAGCTCTTCAAAATGATTTTCTTACTTTGTCTTATACAAATATGTCTTATATAAATATACTAAATTTGTCTTGCACAAATATGTAAACATTCTTGACTTCAGAAGCATTGAACATAATAAATAACAAAACATATACAAATTTTATTTATACTAAAAATACAAGTGTTTTACAAAAAAAAAAAAAAAAAACAACAATAAAAAATAGAAAAGCCTTTAGGTGTTTCATTCTCTGATGTGCAAAAATAAATAAAATAAAGTCCAATAAAAATAATGTTTCTGTACTGCAGTTGCATCAAAACAGAAATCTGTTATTTAATATAAATTTCAGATTGTTATCCTAATTTTAAATTTTAAATATTATTTTGATATTTTTTTAGCTTGGCTTGACCTGGGGTGATACATCAATAAATAGATTAAATAAAATGCATAATTTTAAGTAACGAAATGAAAGGTTGCAAATGCATCAAGACCATCAAAAAAAATAAATAAATAAATAAATAAATAAATAAATAAATAAATAAATAAATAAATAAATAAATAAATAAATAAATAAATAAATAAAACATATTTGCAAACAAAATGTATTTATTCTGACAGAAAATCTTTTGGGGTAAATTTTATATTGTAATTATAGTGTAATTTGTATTGATGATATTTTGTGAGAAATAAATAATTTGATTTCTGAACAGAAATACCTTTAAATAAATAAAAACATACAAACTAAAATCTAAATAAATATAAATACAGTGCACAAATTAAATATTCTTAATAATTTTATTCAATGTTATATTCAAATACAACTTCTAATCAATTTTGAAAAAAACTTTTTTTTTTTCTGTGATTATTAGTTGTAATAAATGCTAGGGAAGTCTCGATCAGGTTTTTTTGCCCTCGAGTCTGAGTCGTTTGATTTTGAGCATCTGCATAAATAAAGAATAAAAAAGCTAAGAAACAGATCCAGAATGTTCCTTATTTTTTTATTTAATTTACCTTATTTTAACAAACAGAGAACTTCTGTGAGGCTTGAACAATCAAGTAATAAAAAACATCAATTGTTCACTTGTGGACTTTAGTGCAACAGTAAATATATTAAAAAAACTAATATAAAAACAAACAGCACCTCAACTTAAAAAACCCGGCAGGCAATCCCAAGTTTACATATCTCACAGTTTGCTATGGCAATGTTGTCGCCATCAACTTTATAACACCTCCAGACCACAGACATTCTCGTGTTTTCTGCTTCAAGCTGCTTCCGTGTTCTACTTTGCCGGCATTTAACCAATAGCCTCTCTGCAACAAAGTGATGTCATGACGCACGCTTTGCTGTTTCTGTGTGAAGTCAAGAAAGAGGTCTAACTCTGTGCCACAGCATAACTATAGATGTGTTAAAAATAACATATTTGAGTCCTGATTGGGAGGTAACATCTGATTCCGATCGAGTCTGAAACCGGAAAAACCTGAAATCAGGATATTCCTAATAAATGTGATAATACCATGGTATAAACATGGTAACAAAACATTTTTTTTTCTTACAACATTAACACATTTCAACGAGAAAGTTGAAAATCATTAATTCATTCATTTTCAACCGATATTCCGGGGTCGGGTCATGGGGCCGGCAGTCTTAGAAGAGAAGCTCAGACTTCCCTCTCCCCAGACACTTCCTCCAGCTCCTCCGGGGGGATCCCGAGGCATTCCCAGAGACATAGAGAGAGATGAGAGACATAGTCCCTCCAGTGTGTCCTGGGTCTTCCCGGTGGGACATGCCTGGAACACTTCCCTAGGTAGGCGTCCAGGAGGCATCTGAAACAGATGCCTGAGCCACCTCAGCTGACTTCTCTCGATGTGGAGGAGCAGTGGCTCTACTCCGAGCTCTTTCCGGGTGACAGAGTTCCTCACCCCATCTATAAGGGTGTGCCCTGCCACCCTGTGAAGGAAACTCATTTTGCCCGCTTGTATTCGAGATCTTGTCCTTTCGGTCATGACCCAAAGCTCTTGACCATAGGTGAGAGTAGGAACGTGGACTGACCGGTAAATCGAGGGCTTTGCCTTTCGGCTCAGCTCCTTCTTTATCACAACGGACTAGTACATCGACTGCATTACTGCTGGCACTGCACCAATCCGCCTGTCAATCTCATGTTCCATCCTTCCTTCCCTCGTGAACAACACCACAAGATACTTGAATCCTCTACCTGGGGTAAGGACTTTCCTCCAGCCTGGAGATGGCTAGCCACCTTTTTCCGGTGGAGCACCATGGCCTCGGACTTAGAGGTGCTGATTCTCATCTCACCCGCATCACACTCGGCAGCAAACCGCCCCAGTGCATGCTGAAGGTCTATGTTCGATGAAGCCAACAGAACAACATCGTCTGCGAATAACAGAGATGAGATCCTGTGGTCCCCGAACCGGACCCCCTCCAGCCCAAGACTGCGCTTTGAAATTCTGTCCGTAAAAATTATGAAAAGAATTGGTGACAAAGGGCAGCCCTGCTGGTGTCTAACATACACTGGAAACATGTCTGACTTATTGCCGGCAATGCAAAACAAAATCCTGCACTGTTCATTCAGGGATGAGACGGCCCTTAAAAGAGCGCCTCTGACCCCATACTCCCCGAGCACCATCCACAGAATGCCACGAAGGAACACGGTTGAATACCTTCTCCAAGTCCACAAAACACATGTGGACTGGTTGGGCATACTCCCATGAACCAAAAGGATCAAAATGCAAAAACAGCAAATCAATTGTGAAGATAATATCTTGTCACTTTGATAATGAATTAAACAGATCTTGATTTAACAATGTTACTTATAATAAAATAAAAAAGTCATTAAAAAAATGATTCTGGATACACTTTTATAATGCATAACAGTTGAAAAAACTGCAATGAACTACGATATTAAAATAATTTAAATGCAAAAGAAAATAAGTCAACTGTAGTGGAGGAAAACCCTTCTAATTATCTCCCCTGAACTAATGCGCAGCAGGAGTCTAATATGAGCTCACATGCAGAATGTGTAGTCCGGCTTCTTTTTCTGGCACATTTCTGTCCAGCAGCTCATAAAACACGCTGCTATGAAATCCTGAGACAGATTACAGTAATAGGTAATGTGAGGGATGACATTTCTAAAATAAACAGCCACATAAATCGCTGGTAAAGCCAGAGGAATGTGTGTGTTTCAGCCTTCATGAGAAAAACACACCACTCATTCATCACACACTTTATGAAACCACAGAGCGCATATATTTCACTGTGATTATGAGTGTAATCACATTAACAATCACTGTATTGTGTTGATATGAGCATTAGCTTGATACTGCTGATTATACTGTAGAGAGGAAAATTAAATACATATAATTAAATAAAATGCATAGTATGAAGCAGCAGTCAAAGTTAGCTAGTGAGAAAACAGTTAAACAGAGCATCTGCAGCACGAGGATAAAGAACGAGCCTCCTCCATTCAGCCTCTTTACTTTCAATTTACTTTACTTTTACTCTTTACTTTACTCCTTTACTTTGGTTTAGTAAGGAAACGGTGAAAACTCACTCCACTGAAGACATCCATTATCCATTATTTCTAAATTCAGTTTTAATTTCCAGCAAAGGAATAAATGAACAATAATCATGAAGTGTGGTCAAAAAACTGAGTTAAATCCAAACACACGTTCTGTTGTTATGCCCCATATGGTGATGCAGACGTCTCCAAAACCTGACAGATGGACAAATGTAAACTTGTTTTTAACAAATACTACTGCTAATAATAATAACATTATACGAATGCAAATTGTCATGAATAAACTGAAACAACTGAAAAAGCTCATAATATTATTTATTATCGTATGTCTTTTTCCAATATTTCTACATATTTATCTGATGCTAAAATATATTGAACACAAAGACAAATTAAATGAGTAATCTTACATTTTATTTAATATTATTATAAATTTATTTGTATTTATTTACATTGTTTTGTCATTGTTCATGGCTTTCTAGATATGGAAAAAATTATAATAATAAATTAATAAATTAATTAATATTATTATAATAAATATTATTTATAACGTCATAGACATTTTCTCCATTATTGTATATATTTATCTGATGCTAAGATATATTGAATGCTAAGACAAGTGAATGAATGATTAATATTAAATAGGAAATATTATTACAATATATATGTAATTTAAAAGTAATTTATTCATAAACATTGTTGTGTTATTAATTGTTGTTATAAACTTTTTTATTTACATTGTTTTGTAAATGTTCATGGCTTTCTAGATTAAAAAATAAATGAAATAACTAACTAAATAAATAAATAAAAAGTAAATAAAATAAAACATTTAAAATAAAACAAATTAAAATAAAACAAAAAATAAAACAAACAAACTAATAAATAAATAAAATAAAACAAAAATTAAATAAAACATAAAAATAAAATAAAATATATTCAAATAAAAAAACATAAAATAAAAAAAGAATATATATATATATTTATATATAAACTTAAATTAAACTTAATTTAATTCAACTTAAAATAAAACATAAATTAAAATAAAATATATAAAATAAAATAAATAAAATAAATAAACAAACAAACAAATAAATAAATACAATTAAATAAAGCATACAAATTAAATAAAACATAAAACTTAAAAAAATAAAACTTAATTTAATTCAACTTAAAATAAAACATAAATTAAAATAAAATTTATAAAATAAAATAAAATAAACAAAACAAATAAATAAATAAAATAAAACAAAAATTAAATAAAATATAAAAATAAAATAAAATATATTCAAATTAAAAAAACATAAAAATAAAATAGAAAGAAATATACAAAAATTACATAAAAAATAAAATATTACCTTTAATATGTCCCTTTAGCCATATCAATACATTCTACACAATTTATACATCCCCGAGCAAAGCTAATGAGCTTGACTCTGATCCTCTGCCATGAAAACACAGAAACTCATCATCATACTTCTATCCATTTTTTCCCTCGTTTCTTTTGCCAGTTGCTTTGCTCACCTGATTGATGTGCTTGAGTTTATCAATGACTTGATTGATCACCGGATCGGCCTCCTTCACTTTGACTTCTGGGTTTTCAGCCTGTGCTTTAATCCCGTTGCCAACCACTCGCAAAGTATAGCTATGAAGACAGAAACAAAATGAAGAATGAGAGATGAGTGGGTGTCTTTTTCAGGACTCCTGTCCAATTTTTTTTTTTTTGTGCAAAGGCGATTGAAGCTTTGTTGTTGGCTTGATGAGGAAGGCCTTACATGAACCGACTACATTTATCAGCAGAACAAAGAAAGAGGCGTAAAGAAAAGGGTCTGAGACGGCCGAATAACTCAAGCCCAGGCCAGAGAGAGACGGATTGGGGGTTTATGTGGGCCAGATTGGATGGAGCTCTGATAAGACGCAGTGGCGCAGAGAAAAACAGCGCTGACAAATGACATGAAATATTACAATCCTTTATGGGTGAATTCCTTTTACACCAATGGTAAAAATCAGCCGTCCTGGTGAGATTCACCTTGAGAAGGACACATAAGAAAAAGAAAAGTCTGGAAAAATGTATGGGTGAATAGGAAAATGTGCAGCGGGGTCCGGTAATCGACTTTGTTTATGGGTCATAAAATTATGTTGATGGAACTGGGAAAGCTGTGAATACTCTGGAAACTGGCCGATAGTATTTTAGAGTAAAGTAAAGATCTTAAGGGGAAATTTAAGGTGACCTGATTTAACAAAAAATGTAAAAACACTTTATAATATAATAATATTTATAAAAATTTATTAACATTACATGAAATACTACTAACACTACTACTACTACTACTACTACTACTACTACTACTACTACTATTATTATTATTATTATTATTATTATTATTATTTATTTATTTATTTATTTATTTTAATGCAAATATTTAAAAGGTATTATTATTATTATTATTATTATTATTTAAAAATATTTAAAATGTATTTTTATTTAAATGTAATAATAATAATAATAATAATAATTAATAAAATTAAATTCATACTATTTTAATCTTGTATAAATAATATTAATATTTTATTATTTTATTTTCATTATTATTTTTATTTTATTTTAAAATTTGTATTTAATTTAATTTATTTTTTTACTTAATTTTTTATTCGATTTTCATTTAAGGTGATTGATTAAACAAGAAATAGCAATATCTTTATTATATGTTAATATTTACTGACATTTAATAACATTATATGAAATACTACTAGTACTACTACTACTACTACTACTAATATTAATAATAATAATAATAATAATAATTAGTAATTTATTTATATTTATTTAGTAATCTATTTACTAAATAATAATATTAATAATAATAATAATAATAATAATAATAATAATAATAATAAATATTTTATATATAATAGAAATAAATATTTTATTAAAATAATTATTGATATTTTGTTACTTTAGTTTAATTATTTTTAAAGTTATTTTTAAATTTGTATTTAATTTAATTAATTAAATTATTTATTTTGATTTAAGGTGATCTGATTAAACAAAAATTTGTAAAATGTTTATTATGTATTAATATACATTATATGAAATACTACTAACACTACTACTACTAATAATAATAATAATAATTATTATTATTATTATTATTATTATTATTATTATTTTTTTATTTTTTTTATTTTTTTTTTTTTTATGCAAATATTTTACATTTATTAATATTTAAATGTGATGAACCGTCAACTTATCCAGCACATGTTTTACGCAGCGGATGCCCTTCCAGCTGCAACCCATAACTGGGAAACATCCATACACACTCATTCACACACATACACACAGGACAATTTTATCTTATCCAATTCCCCTATAGCGCATGTCTTTGGACTTGTGGGGGAAAACCGGAGCACTCAGAGGAAACCCACGCCAACACGGGGAGAACATGCAAACTCCACACAAAAACGCCAACTGACCCAGCTGGAACTCGAACCAGCAACCTTCTTGCTGTGAGGCGATTGTGCTACCCACTGTGCCACTGTGCCACCCCATAATAATAATAATAATAATAATAATAATAATAATAATAATAGTTAATCAAATGTGATTTATATTATTTTAATATTTTATTAAAATAATAGTAATATTTTGTAAATTTAATTAAAAAATTATATTTTATTTATTTTATTTTTATTATCTGATTAAACAAAAAAAAGAGTCAAATGTTTATTATATATTAATAACATTATATATACATATATATACATTTAATAACATTATATTAAATACTACTAACACTACTAGTACTACTAACACAACTAATACTACTACTACTACTACTACTACTACTACTAATAATAATAATAATAATAATAATAATAATAATAATAATAATAATAATAATAATAATAATAATATTTCCCAGTACTGGGTTGCAGCTGGAAGGGCATCTACTGTGTAAAACACATGCTGGATAAGTTGGCAGTTAATTCCACTGTGGCAACCCCAGATTAATAAAGGGACTAAGCCGAAAACAAATCAATTAATTAATTTAGTAAAATAATTAAAATAATGTATATCATTTTAACATTTTATTAAAATAATATTAATAATATATATATATATATATATATATATATATATATATATTTTTTTTTTTTTTTTTTTTTTAATTTAGTTTTTTATTTATATTTTTTATTTTATTTAATTTCCCCACATATTCTCTATTCACCGGCAGTTTCTTGTCACAAAAAGCTGGCAAACCTGCAGAGAAGAAACTACTTTACAATATTTAAAAGCACATCTGGAGCGTTCATAGCATGTAATAATGGCGATGGAGCAGTGCAAGTAAAGTGTCTACAGATGGACTGAAATGTGTGCTGAAATGTCTGATTTCTACAGGTTTGGTCCTCTCTAAAGCTGCACTGATTGAACTCTTATACAGTTCTGCAATTATGAAGCGTCTTTCACCAGCACTGGCCTCGTATATAACACTATTAAAGCAAATAAGCCACTCCACACTTTACAATGCTGTGATTTTTACCATGAGGGGTTTTTGTGCAGCACAACATGACGCAGAACATTCTTTAAACCATGGTAAAAAAAAAAAAAATCAGTGTAACATGTCCTATAATTAAAAAAGACTTATTATTAAAGACTTTTTAAATAATAATAATAATAATAATAATAATAATAATAATAATAATAATATAATTTCATCATAATAATTATAATCATTTAGACAATATATTTTTACATTAAAATTATTTTATAAAAAAAAACAGTTGTTTTGAATGTCTCCAATTCATAATTGTAAGAAACAATCGTCAACAAGATGCTTTAGATATTTGATATTTAGATATTAGAAGGTTTTTATAAAAAAAAAAAAAAATGTTTCCAATTTTCTTGATTATATAGTATTTTAATCTACAATAAAAATGTGGAAAATTGTTCATCTCTCGCTGTTCACAGCATTTTCTGAATTATTAATGGGGTTTGCCATAGGCAAAGTCCATTCTTACTATGCTATAGGCAAAGTCAGCTCTTACTATTATTCTTCTTCTTCTTCCTTCTTCCGTACGCTTTTTCGGCGCGTAACTCGTCCCGCAGTTTTCGTCCCAGACCCTTGAAAGTGGGGTCAAATCGTCCGGTCTTATCGGGAATGGTGTGCTATGACTTTTATAAGGGGTGGGGGGTTTTTTGGCCCCGCAGGGGCCAAAAAACCCCCCCAAAAATCCCATTGACTTAACATTGAGCCGAACTTTGACGAATCACAGCACGGAGTGTGGATTTCGTACAAATATGGGATTCACAACATCTGTAGGGGGTTGCAGCCTGAGGGAGAACATACCCCGCACGGGGGTATAAGTTGTACCCCTGGGGTGCTAGGACGTCCCAAAGTGGTCCCATTGACTTATATGGGCCCCATTGACTCCCATTCATTTCCTAGAAGCCCGCCGGCATAGCACTAAGTACAAAAGGCAACGCGTTACATTGACATTTGTGAATTTCGTAGAAATATGGGATTCACCACATCTCGAAAGGGTTACAGCCCGGACAAGTACATACCCCGAAAGGGTGTAAATGTTGTACCCCTGGGGGGCTAGGGGGTCCCAAATCGTCCAAATCTCCCATTGACTTAACATGGAGCTGAATTTTGACGAATCACTGCGCCGAGTGTGAATTTCTTAGACATATGGGATTCACAACATCTGTAGGGGGTTGCAGCCTAAGTGGGAACATACCCCGAAAGGGGCTATAAGTTGTACCCGTGGGGTGCTAGGACGTCCCAAAGTGGTCCCATTGACTTAACATGGCCCATTGACTCCCATTCATTACATTGACTCCCATTATAAATGTCACATGTCAATCACATTACATAGCAGTGTCATACAGACTTGGGGGTGGGCTTATTTGACTCAGGCAACCAACCAGCATCTCAATATGATAATGAAGCTCTCAAGCCACGCCCCCCAAACCTTTTAAGGACCCTTAATAACTGCCTCATTGACTTAACATGGGCTGGGACGTCCCATTGCTGATCTCATTGACTTCCATTATAAATGTCCCACATCAATAACATTACATAGGAGTGTCATAGAGACATGGGGGTGGGCTCATTTGACTCAGGCAACCAATCAGCATCTCAATATGATAATGAAGCTCACAAGCCACGCCCCCAAACTGATCCTATAGACTGCCATTATAACTGGCCTACATGCATATCTTTGCATAGCAGTGTCCTATTGACTTGGGGGTTGGCTCATTTGACTCAGGCAACCAATGAGCATCTCAATATGATAATGAAGCTCACAAGCCACGCCCCCAAACTGATCCTATAGACTGCCATTATAACTGGCCTTCATGCATATCTTTGCATAGCAGTGTCCTATTGACTTGGGGGTTGGCTCATTTCACTCGGACAACCAATCAGCATCTCAATATGATAATGACGCTCACAAGCCACGCCCCCAAACTGATCCCATAGACTGCCATTTATAACTGGCCTACATGCATATCTTTACATAGCAGTGTCCTATTGACTTGGGGGTTGGCTCATTTGACTCAGACAACCAATGAGCATCTCAATATGATAATGAAGCTCACAAGCCACGCCCCCAAACTGATTCCATAGACTTCCATTATAATAGGCTTTGATGCATATCTTTGCATAGCACTGTCCTATTGACTTGGGGGTTGGCTCATTTGACTTAGGCAACCAACCACACCCAACTTCACTCTGTAACCACGCCCATGGCAACAAAACAGAGTACCCTAGCAACCATTTATCAACAGCTATATCTCAGCATCAGAACATCGTAGAGACATGGGGATTGGCTCGTTTGGCTCATGCTAGCAAACAGAACTTCCTGTATGCTACACATGCTAGCAGTGACTAGCTACATGCTAATATTGACTAGCCAAGTGCCGTAACTTGCTAGAAATGCTTACTAGGTATAAACAAATGACCAAGCATGTATGTGAGGCTTGCCTAGTAACAACCTAGGGTACCCTAGCAACTGCCTAGCAACCACCCAAATTACCCTAGCAACCGCCTAGCAACCACCTAGCAACGGCCTAGTAATGCCTCAGTAAGTGCCTAGCGACCACTCAGGACACCCTAGCAACAGCCTAGCAACGCCTTAGCAACCACTCAGAATACCCTAGCAACCACCTAGCAACACCTTAGCAACCACCTAGCAACCGCTTAGGACACCTTAGCTACCGCCTAGCAACACCTTAGCAACCACTTAGGACACCCTAGCAACCACCTAGCAACACCTTAGCAACCGCCTAGCAACCACTCAGGACACCCTAGCAACCACCTAGCAACGCCTTAGCAACCACTTAGGACACCATAGCAACCGCCTAGCAACACCTTAGCAACCACTTAGGACACCCTAGCAACCGCTTAGCAACACCTTAGCAACCACCTAGGACACCCTAGCAACTGCCTAGCAACACCTTAGCAACCACCTAGCAACCATTCAAAACACCCTAGCAACCGCCTAGCAACACCTTAGTAACCACCTAGCAACCACTCAGGACACCCTAGCAACCGCCTAACAACACCTTAGCAACCACCTAGCAACCACTTAGGACACCCTAGCAACCACCTAGCAACACCTTAGCATCCACCTAGCAACCACTCAGAACACCATATCAACCACCTAGCAACAGCATAAATTTAACATTGGCACAAAATGGCTGACAGTGGCACAAAATGGCTGACATCCAAAAATCCCCATAGGCTTAACATTGCCACAAAATGGCTGACATCGATATCTAGATTACGTAGTCGTAGAAGCTTGGGGGTGGGCTCGTTTTACTCGGCCTGTCAAGTCGGTATTAAGTAGTGATATACCAAATTTGTAGACACTCCCTAGCAACCACTATTAGGCCCCTAACAACCACATAACAACATAAACAAGCCCTATTTGAGCACAGAAATATCATAGAAAGACAGGGTTTGGCCTCTATTGATGCAGGCTGATAAAATTGTTTTTGTTTTTACTCATTAGAACGGCGTTGCCACAGCCTAGCAACCATTTAGAATACCCTAGCAACTGCATAAACGCATGAATTTAGCCATTTCTTAGCACTCCATTGCTTTTGCCCAGTTCAGTGATTCATTTTACCCCATCGATTTGCCACGCAAACCCCATTCACATTTTCTTTAGGAAATGTACAATTCTAGTTGTTATTACTATACAGTATAAGTAGTTCATTCAAAATAATTATTTACTTAAAACAAATTTTAAAAACATACAAAAAATAATAATAGTTGTGAATGTCAGCAGTTCATGATAATGACTCTAACTTAAAGACTTCAGACTTGATTCAGACTCAAGACTCCAACTTAAAGACTTCTGGTTGTGGTATGCAGAGACCCCCTCTTATGATTGTGAAGCGCTTTAGGTATATGGCCATACATGGTAAACTCTATATAACGCTATATAAAACCACATTACTTACTTCAAACTACACTCAGACTTAAGGCTCCAACTAAAAGACTTTAGACTAGACTCAGACTCAAGACTACAACTTAAAGACTTCAGACTAGACTCAGACTCAAGACTCCAACGTAAATACTCCAGACTAGACACAGACTCAAGAATCCAATGTAAAGACTCCAGACTAGACTCAGACTCAAGACTCCACTGTAAAGACTCCAGACTAAACTCAGACTAAAGATTACAACTTAAAGACTTTACATTTGACTCAACTCACGACTCCAACTTAAAGACTTCAGAGACTCAGACTCAGGACTACAACTTAAAGACTCCAGACTAAACTCAGACTCAAGGCTCTAACTTAAAGACTTCAGATTGACTCAGACTCAAGACTCCAACTTAAAGACTCCAGACCAGAATCAGACTCAAGACTCCAACTTAAAGACTCCAGACTAAACTCAGACTAAAGGAAAATAAATAAATAGGAAATAAAATTTTAAATAGGAAACTATACAATATTATATGTGTGCATATCCATTAGATTAGTAAGTACTTAAGTCAAATATGGAGCTTATCTAACAAAATAACTTACGATAACATTGATAATGACCTAACTTAAAGACTTCAGACTTGATTCAGACTCAAGACTCCAACTTAAAGACTTCTGGTTGTGGTATGCAGAGACCCCCTCTTATGATTGTGAAGCGCTTTAGGTATATGGCCATACATGGTAAACTCTATATAACGCTATATAAAACCACATTACTTACTTCAAACTACACTCAGACTTAAGGCTCCAACTAAAAGACTTTAGACTAGACTCAGACTCAAGATTACAACTTAAAGACTTCAGACTAGACTCAGACTCAAGGCTCCAATTCAAAACTTCAGACTAGACTCAGACCCAAGACTCCACCATAAAGACTCTAGACTAAACTCAGACTAAAGACTACAACTTAAAGACTTAAGACAAGACTACTTAAAGACTTGAGACTAGACTCAGACTCAAGACTCCAACGTAAATACTCCAGACTAGACACAGACTCAAGAATCCAATGTAAAGACTCCAGACTAGACTCAGACTAAAGACTCCACCGTAAAGACTCCAGACTAAACTCAGACTAAAGACTACAACTTAAAGACTTTACATTTGACTCAACTCACGACTCCAACTTAAAGACTTCAGAGACTCAGACTCAGGACTACAACTTAAATACTCCAGACTAAACTCAGACTCAAGGCTCTAACTTAAAGACTTCAGATTGACTCAGACTCAAGACTCCAACTTAAAGACTCCAGACCAGAATCAGACTCAAGACTCCAACTTAAAGACTCCAGACTATACTCAGACTGAAGGAAAATAAATAAATAGGAAATAAAATTTTAAATAGGAAGCTATACAATATTATATGTGTGCATATCCATTAGACTAGTAAGTACTTAAGTCAAATATGGAGCTTATCTAACAAATAACTTACGATAACATTGATAATGACCCTAACTTAAAGACTTCAGACTTGATTCAGACTCAAGACTCCAACTTAAAGACTTCTGGTTGTGGTATGCAGAGACCCCCTCTTATGATTGTGAAGCGCTTTAGGTATATGGCCATACATGGTAAACTCTATATAACGCTATATAAATCCACATTACTTACTTCAAACTACACTCAGACTTAAGGCTCCAACTAAAAGACTTTAGACTAGACTCAGACTCAAGATTACAACTTAAAGACTTCAGACTAGACTCAGACTCAAGGCTCCAATTCAAAAACTTCAGACTAGACTCAGACTCAAGACTCCAACGTAAATACTCCAGACTAGACACAGACTCAAGACTCCAACGTAAATACTCCAGACTAGACACAGACTCAAGAATCCAATGTAAAGACTCCAGACTAAACTCAGACTAAAGACTACAACTTAAAGACTTAAGACAAGACTACTTAAAGACTTGAGACTAGACTCAGACTCAAGACTCCAACTTAAAGATTTCAGACTCGACTCAGATTCAAGACTCCAACGTAAATACTCCAGACTAGACACAAACTCAAGAATCCAATGTAAAGACTCCAGACTAGACTCAGACTCAAGACTCCACCGTAAAGACTCCAGACTAAACTCAGACTAAAGACTACAACTTAAAGACTTTACATTTGACTCAACTCACGACTCCAACTTAAAGACTTCAGAGACTCAGACTCAGGACTACAACTTAAAGACTCCAGACTAAACTCAGACTCAAGGCTCTAACTTAAAGACTTCAGATTGACTCAGACTCAAGACTCCAACTTAAAGACTCCAGACCAGAATCAGACTCAAGACTCCAACTTAAAGACTCCAGACTAAACTCAGACTGAAGGAAAATAAATAAATAGGAAATAAAATTTTAAATAGGAAGCTATACAATATTATATGTGTGCATATCCATTAGACTAGTAAGTACTTAAGTCAAATATGGAGCTTATCTAACAAAATAACTTACGATAACATTGATAATGACCCTAACTTAAAGACTTCAGACTTGATTCAGACTCAAGACTCCAACTTAAAGACTTCTGGTTGTGGTATGCAGAGACCCCCTCTTATGATTGTGAAGTGCTTTAGGTATATGGCCATACATGGTAAACTCTATATAACGCTATATAAATCCACATTACTTACTTCAAACTACACTCAGACTTAAGGCTCCAACTAAAAGACTTTAGACTAGACTCAGACTCAAGATTACAACTTAAAGACTTCAGACTAGACTCAGACTCAAGGCTCCAATTCAAAAACTTCAGACTAGACTCAGACTCAAGACTCCAACGTAAATACTCCAGACTAGACACAGACTCAAGAATCCAATGTAAAGACTCCAGACTAGACTCAGACTCAAGACTCCACCATAAAGACTCCAGACTAAACTCAGACTAAAGACTACAACTTAAAGACTTAAGACAAGACTACTTAAAGACTTGAGACTAGACTCAGACTCAAGACTCCAACTTAAAGATTTCAGACTCGACTCAGACTCAAGACTCCAACGTAAATACTCCAGACTAGACACAGACTCAAGAATCCAATGTAAAGACTCCAGACTAGACTCAGACTCAAGGCTCCACCGTAAAGACTCCAGACTAAACTCAGACTAAAGACTACAACTTAAAGACTTTACATTTGACTCAACTCACGACTCCAACTTAAAGACTTCAGAGACTCAGACTCAGGACTACAACTTAAAGACTCCAGACTAAACTCAGACTCAAGGCTCTAACTTAAAGACTTCAGATTGACTCAGACTCAAGACTCCAACTTAAAGACTTCAGACTAGACTCAGACTCAAGGCTACAACTTAAAGACTTTACATTTGACTCAACTCACGACTCCAACTTAAAGACTTCAGAGACTCAGACTCAGGACTACAACTTAAAGACTCCAGACTAAACTCAGACTCAAGGCTCTAACTTAAAGACTTCAGATTGACTCAGACTCAAGACTCCAACTTAAAGACTCCAGACCAGACTCAGACTCAAGGCTACAACTTAAAGACCCAGACTCAAGGCTACAACTTAAAGACTTTACATTTGACTCAACTCACAACTCCAACTTAAAGATTTCAGACTCGACTCAGACTCAAGACTCCAATGTAAAGACTCCAGACTAAACTCAGACTCAAGGCTACAACTTAAAGACTTTACATTTGACTCAACTCACAACTCCAACTTAAAGATTTCAGACTCGACTCAGACTCAAGACTCCAATGTAAAGACTCCAGACTAAACTCAGACTAAAGGAAAATAAATAAATAGGAAATAAAATTTTAAATAGGAAGCTATACAATATTATATGTGTGCATATCCATTAGATTAGTAAGTACTTAAGTAAAATATGGAGCTTATCTAACAAAATAACTTACGATAACTTTCCAAAAACTAGTA
Source organism: Danio kyathit (assembly GCA_903798195.1). NCBI lineage: Eukaryota > Metazoa > Chordata > Actinopteri > Cypriniformes > Danionidae > Danio > Danio kyathit. Next base: position 5,484,383 of record LR812519.1, read on the forward strand.
CACCCAAAATTATATGTTATATAAAAATATTATATACAAATTTAAAAGAGGAAAAATCAAAAGAACAAAAAAATGGAAACATTTAGTTGAAATGTTGTAGTTTGTATTTTTTTAGCAATATTTAGCTTGAATTTAATTGTATTATCTTTCAATTTCTAAATATGTTTAGTGACTAAAATACTATTTTAATAAATATTTCCGTTTAATAAATCTGTTTTGTTTAAATGCACCAAAATACATTGCCTATATTCACTGAGAAATGGATACAAATATTCATTCTCAACATGGGGTGTACCTCAATTATACTGAGCACTGTATATATAATTTTTTTAAATTATTTTCTTTGGTTGTTTGCAGTATTTTCTGAATTGTAAAGTGATATAAAAAGATTTCCCAAAACTTACTACGTGGAAAGAAATATATTAACCTGGCTTGATTTTAATAGTTTTTTACGTACTTCACTGTATACTTTTCACATTTATAGAAAGCGTAATACTAATATTAATCATTCAAATTGTAATAATACAACATCTTATAATGTACTCCAACATATCTGCATCTGTTGGCTATTTTTATTCCCCAGTCAGATTTCAGATGGGAATATGTGTGTTTATAAAAGCAATTACAGTTCTCCAGAGCTCCAGAGAGCCTGTTTTGGCCATAAGAGCGTATAGCTTGTGTTTTATTGGAGACGAATGAAATGCTTTTGATTGTGATATGCCTCTTATGTCAGCTGCAGTTACATTTCTCATTACGCGGATCATTTGGTGGGTGTTTTGTTGAGCAGTAAAATGCGTAATGAGCCGTCGTGCGCCGCCGCAGTGTAAATTTGTAAAGTTTTATGATTGATGCCTTTAAAAAGACAATCCTGCTCATGTGTATGCACACCCACACCGTCCCACCCTTCACAGAAACACTTTCTTCAAATTATCCATCTCTGGCTCGACGAGCGATTGAAGAGCTTGGTGATTGAGCGAGGTTTGCTGGATTTCTCCGAATGCCGCCTGTCAGTCCTTGCCAGATAAATACTATCTCTGATCTATTTTCTCTTTTGCAAAAGCGAGTGTTTTCTCAGTCGGCGGATGGCATGTGCATGCATGGAGGAGTGTCGCGCATGTTGGGACTTTTTTTTTTTTTATCATCCGACACCTTTTAAAAAGCAGCTCCGTGTTCCCCGGCTGCGTGTCTCCCTGCGAGACTCTTCCGTGAGCGTGTTATGAAATATTAGTGAAGCTTCTGCAGAGCGGCCCGGTGGCACAGTGAAAGATGGCTTTTAAATGGAGAACACACACACACATATTCACATTCACTCTCTAGCTATGGCTGTTCTTCAGAGAGCGCAAGCTGGCAGGATGTTTTTTTGAAGTGTGTTCAGGAGCGTGTTTGCAAGTGACCTGCATGTTGATGATTCAGGATTAATCAAGTCAGACATGGAGTGTTAAATGGGCACCTTGCAAGTGTTAGACTCTATCAAAGGGAGAAGTGTTATATCTGCTCTGTATGGCTAAAACATTTAGTCAACGTTGTTGACATCATTTTGATTTCGTATGACCTAATGTGAGGGCATGTAGTGATAATTTTATCCAAAGTGAAGGAGTAAGACCTCCTGGATTGAAGACGAGGGACTTGTAAGAATATCTAAATTACTCTTGATTTTTTCTGCTTTTCACTTGCCAAATTATTAGACTCAACTCAAGACTCTAACTTAAAGACTTCAGACTAGACTTGACTCTAGACTCAAATACTTCAGACTTGACTAAAGACTTTAGACTAGATTGAGATTGAAGACTGCAACTTAAAGACTTCAGACTAGACTCAACACTAGACTCAAAGACTTCAGACTTGATTCAGACCGAAGACTCCAACAAGAATCAACTCCATTCAAAGGCTTCAGACTTGACTAAAAACTTCAGACTTTGATACAGACCGAAGATTTCAACTTGACTCGACTCAAGGCTACAACTTAAAGAATACAGACATGTCTCAACTCAAGACTACAACTTAAAGAATACAGACATGTCTCAACTCAAGACTACAACTTAAAGAATACAGACATGTCTCAACTCAAGACTACAACTTAAAGAAAACAGACATGTCTCAACTCAAGACTACAACTTAAAGAATACAGACATGTCTCAACTCAAGACTACAACTTAAAGAAAACAGACATGTCTCAACTCAAGACTACAACTTAAAGAATACAGACATGTCTCAACTCAAGACTACAACTTAAAGAATACAGACATGTCTCAACTCAAGACTACAACTTAAAGAATACAGACATGTCTCAACTCAAGACTACAACTTAAAGAATACAGACATGTCTCAACTCAAGACTACAACTTAAAGAATACAGACATGTCTCAACTCAAGACTACAACTTAAAGAAAACAGACATGTCTCAACTCAAGACTACAACTTAAAGAATACAGACATGTCTCAACTCAAGACTACAACTTAAAGAAAACAGACATGTCTCAACTCAAGACTACAACTTAAAGAATACAGACATGTCTCAACTCAAGACTACAACTTAAAGAATACAGACATGTCTCAACTCACGACTACAACTTAAAGACTTCAGTGTACGCTCAGACTCAAGACTACAACTTAAAAACTCCAGACTAGACTCAGACTCAGACTACAACTAAAAGACTACAGATTATACTTAGACTCAAGACTACAACTTTAAGACTTCAGACTAGACTCAGACTCAAGGCTACAACTTTAAGACTACAGACATGTCTCAACTCAAGACTACAACTTAAAGACTTCAGACTAGACTCAGACTCAGACTACAACTAAAAGACTACAGATTATACTTAGACTCAAGACTACAACTTAAAGACTTCAGACTAGACTCAGACTCAAGGCTACAACTTAAAGACTACAGACATGTCTCAACTCAAGACTACAACTTAAAGACTTCAGACTAGACTCAGACTCAAGACTCCAACTTAAAGACTTCAGACTAGACTCAGACTCAAGGCTCTAACTTAAAGACCCAGACTCAAGGCTACAACTTAAAGACTACAGACATGTCTCAACTCAAGACTACAACTTAAAGACTTCAGACTAGACTCAGACTCAAGACTCCAACTTAAAGACTACAGACTTGTCTCGACTCAAGACTACAACTTAAAGACTTCAGACTAGACTCAGACTCAAGGCTCCAACTTAAAGACTCAGACTAGACTCAGACTCAAGACTACAACTTTAAGACTACAGACATGTGTCAACTCAAGACTACAACTTAAAGACTTCAGACTAAACTCAGACTTAAGACTCCAACTTAAAGACTACAGACTTGTCTCGACTCAAGACTATAACCTAAAGACTTCAGACTAGACTCAGACTCAAGGCTCCAACTTAAAGACCCAGACTCAAGGCTACAACTTAAAGACTACAGACATGTCTCAACTCAAGACTCCAACTTAAAGACTTCAGACTAGACTCAGACTACAACTTAAAGACTACAGACTTGTCTCGACTCAAGACTATAACTTAAAGACTTCAGACTGGACTCGACTCAAGGCTCCAATCTAACGGCTTCAGACTAGACTTAGACTCAAGACTCTAACTAAAAGTCTACAGACTTGTCTCAACTCAAGACTACAACTTAAAGACTTCAGACTAGACTTGACTCAAGACTACAACTTAAAGTCTACAGACTTGTCTCAACTCAAGACTACAACTTAAAGACTTCAGACTAGACTCGACTCAAGACTACAACTTAAAGATTTCAGACTTCTCTTGACTCAAAGCTACGACTTAAAGACTTTAGACTTGACTCGACTCAAAACTCGGAACTTAAAGACTCCATACTAGATTCAGACTCAAGACTCCAACTAAAAGACTTTAGACTAGACATAACTCAAACATGAACAAAAAGACATCAAGATTTGACTTAAAGACTTTACATTTGACTCAACTCATGACCTTAACTTAAAGACTTCAGACTTGATTCAGATTCAATAATCCAACTTAAAGACTCCAGCATGAAAATGACTAGAGTAATAATGACTTGAATCAAGCTAAATTACTAACTCAGACTTGATGATAATTTTAATGATAAAGATTTCATATTTAACTCTAGCCTAAATAATTAATAGTTGATTTCAGCTCCCACTAAAATACTCCAGACTTTAAATCTAGCTTGAAGACTTCAGACTTGACTCAGATAAAAGTCTTGTGCACGTTACAAGTTACAAACTTCCATCACTAATTTCCTTAAACAGACGTCAAGCCTTACACCTGTATCCTTTTATAGACTTACCCTAAAAAACATTAGTTTTCAAATGACAGACCGAAATATGTGGCCCTTTAGCTTTTTGTTGTTTTATTTCGTTCTTAAATGTTCCACGTTAAGCCCTTAAATCAATTTGTCTCCAAGCCTCAAGAGCACAAAATGCACCGGGAGACTTAACGGTGTATTTCTGGAGCATTTGCATCTGACTGAAGTGTGTGTGATTCTCTGGGAGCGCCGCCACCGGTCTGAAACGTATTCAGATGAGTGTGTGGAAAGTGCTGGAATGGCGAAGTGACAGCCCTAAGCTCAAACACCTCTCATGCCTTAAGCTGGAATCAAAGCAGGAGTAAAGCAGCAGAGAGACAGCAGCTCAGTGCAGTTGTGAAGGGCTTTTTGTCTCACATACTGCATTCAGACACACACACACACACACACACACCGCCAAGGTGGAACTTACATGCTCACGAACGACAGGAGGATCAGACTTAAGGCTCAGTGGGACATAAGGAGCATGTTTTAGGCCTTATTTCCATGCTATTTGTGTCCTTTATTTCCGTGGGTTTATTCTGACACTCTTACAAAATGGGTACTAGCAGGTTTCTAGCAGGTTTCAGCATATTTGGATGTAAGCTGCTGTAGTGAATGGTCCAATAGAATTTACGGTTCTTTTGTGTATGCTGTAATATATACTGGGTTCCACACAATTCCTTCATGTTGTCCTAACACAAATTGAATAATTTAACTATGTAATGTTTGCAATTTTAAGTGGTTTGAACATAAAACAATTAGGATGTGCCCTTTCTTATTCAACAAAAATATTAACACCAACAACTTTTATATTATTATTATTATTATTATTATTATTATTATTATTATTATTTATTATACTACTACTACTATATTATTGCTATAAAAAAATAACACATTTTAGATGAAAAATGAATATTAATAAAAATAAAATTGGGAAAAATAGTTATATATTTGTAAAATAATAATAATAATAATAATGATAATATAATGATAATAATAATAATAATAATAATAATAACTTAATAATAATAATAATAATAATAATAATCAGAGGGACAATAAGGAGCCTGTTTTAGGCCTTATTTCAATGCTATTTTGTGTCTTTATTTCCGTGAGTTATTCTGGACACTCTTACAAAATGGCGGTACTAGCAGTGGATTGAACATAAAACAATTAGTTGTGCCCTTTCTTATTCAACAAAAATATTACCACCAACAACTTTTATTATTATTATTGTATTATTATTATTGCTAGAAAATATAATAACACATTTTAGATTTAAAAATAATATTTATAAAAGTAATTAATTTTGGGAAAAATAGTTATATATTTGTAAAAAAAAAAATAAAAAAAAAATAATAATAATAATAATAATAATAATAATAATAATAATAATAATAATCAGAGGGACATAAGGAGCATGTTTTAGGCCTTTTTTCCATGCTATTTTGTGTCTTTTATTTCTGTGGGTTTATTCTGACACTCTGACAAAATGGGTACTAGCAGTGGATTGAACATAAAACAAATAAGATGTGCCCTTTTCTTATTCAACAAAACATATTAACACCAACAACTTTTATTATTATTATTATTAATATTATTATTATTATTATTATTATTATTGTTATATTATTATTGCTATAAACTAATAACAAATTTTAGATTTAAAAATAAATATAATAAAAGTAATTAATTTTGGGAAAAAATAGTTATCTATTTGTAAATAATAATAATAATAATAATAATAATAATAATAATAATAATAATAATAATAATCAGCGGGACATAAGGAGCATGTTTTAGGCCTTATTTCCATGCTATTTGTGTCCTATATTTCTGTGGGTTTATTCTGACACTCTGACAAATGGGTACTAGCAGGTTTCTAGCAGGTTTCAGCATATTTTGATGTAAGCTGCTGTAGTGAATGGTCCAATTGAATTAATGGTAATTTTGTGTACGCTGTAATAGATTCTGGGTTCCACACGATTCCTTCATGTTGTCCTAACACAAATCGAATAGTTAACTTTGTCATTTTTGCAATTTTAAGTGGTTGTGAACATAAAACAATTAAGTTGTCCCCTCAAAAAACCTTAAGGATTGCGTCGTTTGAACTCATTTTAAATAAGTAGTCTGAACAGCAGCAAAAGTAATTTTTTGAGTGTACTTCAAGAAATAGCATGATTTTTTGTGCTGAGTGAATTTAATGCATGAACATTATACATAGACTCTGCACAAGAAGTTCGGCCAGAGAGAAAATGGGTCGTTGCCCAACTGACCCTGGTTTCTTTCAAGGTTTTTTGTTCCTTCACTTTCGTCAAATGTTAAGTTTGTTCCGTGCCACTGTAGCCACTGGCTTGTTGGTTTGGGACTTATGGAACTCCACATCGATGGATTTGCTCTACAGTGTTTGGACTTTCAGCAGTCAAATTTAATCCACACTGAACTGAACTGATCTGAACTGAACGTCAACTCTGAAAACTGGACTGACACAGTTTCAGTTTACTAGAACTTCTATGTTCAGCTGCTTTGACACAATCTACACAGTAAAAGTGCTACAGAAATAAAGATATATTGAATTCAATTAAACATATTAATAAATTATTATACTATTGAAATGTAATTCAAATAGTAATTGTAATTGTCAATAGTAACAGTGTCAAAAGAACATATGCTGGATGAGTTGGCAGTTCATTCTGCTGTGGCGACCCCAGATTAATAAAGGGACTAAGTCGAAAAGAAAATGAATGAATGAATGAATGAATGAATAAAATGTAAAACAATTAAACATTTTAATTAAATTAAATACAAAGAAAACGTTAAAGTAAATTCAAATGTAGAAATAAAATAAAATAAAATAATATTTATAAGCATACTTCCCCAGTTGAATACATTAGCAATTGCAAACATGTGTTTGTATTACAAGTTTGCTAAAATGTTATGTTTAAATATGCAAATGAGGGATTATTTAATTAATTTTTATCATATACAGTCAAATGTTTTCGGAATCTCTTTTATCACTTCATAATTCAGAAAACACTGTGAACAGCTAGAGGAGAGACACAAAAAAAAACATAAAATAATTATAATACTGGGGCGGCACGGTGGCTCAGTAGTTAGCACGTTCGCCTCACAGCAAGAAGGTCACTGGTTCGAGTCCCAACTGGGTCAGTTGGCATTTCTGTGTGGAGTTTGCATGGTCTCCCCGTGGGTTTCCTCCGGGTGCTCCGGTTTCCCCCACAGTCCAAACACATGTGCTATAGCTATATGCTCTGTTTGCTGGCTGCCCAGCATCCTCTATTAACAAACCTCAGCTAGTACAAAATGCAGCTACCAGAGTTCTTACCAGGTCTAGAAAATATGATCGTATCACCCCAATTTTATCCTCCTTACACTGGCTGCCTGTTAAGTTTCGTATTGCTTTTAAAATATTGCTTCATACTTATAAAGCTTTAAATAATCGAGCTCCTGTTTATCTAACCAACCTCCTGTCTCACTACAATCCAACTCGCTCTTTAAGATCTCAAAACTCAGGACTTCTGGTAGTACCTAGAATATCAAAGTCGAGTAAAGGAGGTCGAGCCTTCTCATTTATGGCTCCTAAACTCTGGAATAGCCTTCCTGATAATGTCCGAGGCTCAGACACACTCTCGCAGTTCAAAACTAGATTAAAGACCTATGTTTTTAACAAAGCATACACTCAGTGCATCACTTAGCAGCATGTTACATGAATGTGCCCCACGCAGGGCATCTCGTTTATATACACCATGCACAGCAGCTATGCTAATTATACTCTTTATTCTCTATTTCCATCAGCGCCACTGATTCGATCCAGGACCAGAGATCAGATGATCCCAAGGTTTTCATAATCCTGGACCAGGCCGTATCCTGAGCAGCTGCTATGATGATCATGGAGGAGTGGAAAGCATGAGACTGATTCCGGTGACACTCCAGGGACAGACGAGTCTTCGCTAAGGTCCAGCATTCTCCGCCTCTGGCGCCTAGACTGCAGCTCTGCACAAGACGTTTGGCCATAGGAGAAATGGTCGTGCCCAACTGAGCCTGGTTTCTCTCGAGGTTTTTTAAAATCTTCGCTTTCGCCAGTTTTTTTCCTCGCCACTGGCTTGCATGGTTTGGG
>LR812519.1:5493296-5538296 GCA_903798195.1 Danio kyathit
CCGAGTTCAAACCTCAACTGAGTATTTTATTTATTAATTTTTTTTCATTTGTTAAGACATATAATACTGTTTGGGTTACTTATGTAGGTGTACATATTTTATTTACATTTTTTGTGTAACCACTGTTACAAAGGACTGGATATCTATAAAGAATTTTGCACAGAATATATATTCAGATATTGCAGGAAAGGACATTGTGATGTTTTAAAGAATAGTGTTGGAGATTGAGCTCCCCTTTAATGTTCTCATATTTATGAAAATATTTGAAGTTCTAAAGCAGCTGTTTTCTTGAAAAAGACGTGACAGTGTCATTAGAACTGAATTGGAAATGACCTTATTTTAATATAGTCAGTCGTGAACTGAGGTGGGCCGGTCTAATGCTGTGTTCACACCAGACGTGGAAGTAGCATCAAGCGTGAGTGATTTACATGTTAAGTCAATGCAAACGCGCTTGACGCGCAAATCGCGCAAATCGCTCGAGTTCAAAAATCTGAACTTCTGCGAACATTCGCGCCGCGTTAACCAATCAGGACCTTGCTCTTGTAGGGGCATGATTGTGACGTAGCATCTGTTGTTGGTGTCCCGGGGGAAATCCTCCAGCCGACACCGACAATAGTTCATCAAACTGGGCTCGGCTCAGTCAGAAGCACCGCTGAAAGCCTCCATCATCCAGGTTAAGTTTCTGGAGGAGTTTATGAGCTCACAGAGCTGGGTGCACCTCTGAAAGGATCTAGTGGACTCAGACACTGCTCCAAACGTATCGACGCTGTTTTTCAGCCTTCATAAACCACATGAACACAGTTATTTTATCAATAAAATCCATGTTAGCCACTTAGCAACGAAGCTACAGTCACCGGGCAGACAGAAGCCCTGACCATGACGCGAATCCACGTCTGTTCTGAAGTGAATTTGACAAGCGAATGAAGCAGAGTTTGACGCGCGAACGAAGCAAGTAAACTCAAATGTTCACGCATCTACAGTATTTACGTGCGAATAGCGCGATTTATCTGCGCGTTCCGCGTCTGGTGTGAACACAACATAAGACTTGAAACTCCAGGGCTGAATAGGAGTCCCACTCCGGCCTTGTTTCAGCACCTCAGGTTCTTCTACATATGAATCGTTATCAGAAGAACTAAATGTTTTTGTATTTTGTTGTTTATAATTGTTTAAATCGGTCAAAATAAGAAATGCTGAACAGCTTTTATTAGGGGTGTGGCGAGACGCTTACTCCACGAGATACGAGATTAGGTTCACGAAAAGGAGACGGGACAAGATTTTTACCCTATTTTTAAGAAATCTACAATGATGAAATGCATGAAGGGAAAATATTTTATTCAACTGAAAAAATAAATAAATAAAACAATCACAAAATGCAAAACTATTTAGGTGCTTTTTTTAAAACAACTTTTTAAAAAAGATATTTTACTTCTATTTTAATGACATCTATGCAGTAAAGGACATGCAAACACTGCTAAATATTTTGCAAATATATGAATGGAAAATAATGTTTATATATAATTTTAAATATTATAGGAAAATAGATTTTTATTCACCAGGGACAATAAAAAAGTAAATACATTTTTAAAAATTACAAAATGCAAAACAATTTAGGTTCAACTTGTAATAAATGGCATTTTATATCTATTTTAATTAATTATATGCCATAAAGCACATCCAAACACTGTTAAATATTTAGCTATTACTTATTTTAAATCAGAAAAATTCATAATTTTGTACAGTGTATGGTACAAAAACACTGTATTACTACAGTATGTTTTTTTAATGTGGGTGAAAATCCCTATTACACGTTTCTGGAGGCTGGGTAATCCAGAAGGTGAGCATTTATACATAGGGGTTTGCTCTCAGAGGTCTTACTAATGAAATCTAATGAAGTTATTTTCTCTGCACAGAGTTTGAGAAACATCAGAGTGTTTTTCTGAATGTACGACTCAACAACAACTGTGTGTGCGCGTGCATGTCTGCAAATCTTTCATGCCGGACTTCTCTCTGAAGTTCAGACGAGTTTGGTCTTCTAAGACTTTCAGATGGTGAAACATGAAGTAAAACTCAAAGACTACAAGCAGAGCTACAGCAGAACTATTACAGAGCGAGCAACAAGCCTTAAAAGCAGAGTTCAGCCAAACCACGTCTTCATTTATATCTGTACTGAAGCTTCTTTTCTTTTGAAGGTGATCTGAAGATTGTTGTGGAGCTCCAAAATGAGGAATCGATGACAATGCTAAAACGATGATATATTTTTTAATAATCATAAACATATACACAGCTATGATATACAGTTGAAGTCAGAATTATTAGCCCCCCTGTTTATTTTTTTTTCCCCCAATTTCTGTTTAACGGAGAGAAGATTTTTTTCAACACATTTCTAAACATAATAGTTTTAATAACTCATTTCTAATAACTGATTTATTTTATCTTTGCCATGATGACAGTAAATAATATTTGACTAGATATTTTTCAAGACACTTCTATACAGCTTAAAGTGATATTTAAAGGCTTAACTAGGTTAATTAGGTCAACTAGGCAGGTTAGGGTAATTAGGCAACTTATAGTATAATGATGGTTTGTTCTGTAGACTATCGAAAAAAATGTGCTTAAAGGGGCTAATAATTTTAAATTCCCTTAAATGGTGTTTAAAAAATTAAAAACTGCTTTTATTCTAGCCAAAACAAAGCAATTAAGACTTTCTCCAGAAGAAAAAATATTATCAAACATGCTGTAAAAATTTCCCTGCTCTGTTAAACATCATTTGGGAAATATTTAAAAGAGAAAAAAAAAATCAAGGGGGGGCTAATAATTCTGACTTTTTAAAAACTTTTTTTATATTGTTGCAGTTATAAAACAAACTACATTGTATGTTGTTGCAGTGGCCTAATTTGATCTTTTAGGCAATGTTTTCTATTTGAATCTTGAATAATGAATTAAAATACTCTTTTGCATTTATAACTGATTATTAGAATTATAACACTGTTCAAAATGTATAATTTTTCGGATTTTATGTAACTTTCCACAATATTTATGTACCGTTCCAAATTAAATATAATAAGCTCAAGAAATTATGAAAAAAATCAACAGTAAAATTACAGCAAAAAAACTTATTTTTGAATTACGGGAAATTTCTGTAATTTAACATCCGTTAATTTATGTTTTGTTTTTTTTTCCGGCAGCTAGGGTCCTGGAAAAACAACATAAAATAACAGATGTTAAAGGACACTTTAAATAATGCAAATAATAATAATAAAAAAAAAGACAAACTACAAAATTTTAACAAAATTGTATGCACTTTTTGTTTCTCTTGAGTTTTGCTCTATTTCGATTTTTTATCTAACATTTTCACTAACATTTAGATTTGAGTGTACTCATTTTGGACCATTATACTAAATTATTTTGTTAGATTAGCTTCAGATTCAGATTAGAAGATTTGGCTTCAGTACTGACTAATCTAATGCACATGCACAAATATAAAACTGTAAAGCTTCCTATAGAAAATATGAATTTAATGATAGATTTCTGATGGGTGTACTCATATATGTTAAGCAATGTGTATATTAACATAAATGTTTAATATATTTTTATTATTTATATTCATATATTATAGGGATGTCCAGATCTGATCACGTGATCAGAAATCGGTCTGATCACACGATTTCAGACACGATTGGAATCAGACGTTACCTCCCGATCAGGACTTGGAAAAAAAAAAAAAAATATATATATATATATATACAGTACATATACAGTTGAAGTCAGAATTATTAGCCCTTTTAATTTCTTTTCTTTTTAAAATTTTCACACAGTATGTCTGATAATAATTTTTCTTCTGGAGAAACTCTTATTTGTGTTATTTCGGCTAGAATAAAAGCAGTTTTAAAAATTTTTAAGACCATTTTAGGGACAATATTATTAGCCCCTTTAAGCAATTTTTTTTTTTTATAGTCTACGGAACAAACCATCATTACACAATAACTTGCCTAATTACCCTAACCTGCCTAGTTAACCAAATTAACCCAGTTAAGCCTTTAAATGTCTCTTAAAGCTGTATAGAAGTGTCTTGAAAAATATCTAGTCAAATATTATTTACTGTCATCATGGCAAAGATAAAATAAATCAGTTATTAGAGATGAGTTATTAAAACTATTATGATAAGAAATGTGTTGAAAATATATTTTCTCTGTTAAACAGAAATTGGGGAAAAATAAACAGGGGGGCTAATAATTCAGGGGGGCTAATAATTCTGACTTCAACTGTATATATTGTCATTATATTTTAACACATCTATAGTTATGCTGTGGCACAGAGTTAGACCTCTTTCTTGACTTCACACAGAAACAGTAAAGTGTGCGTCATGACATCACTTTGTTGTAGAGAGGCTATTGGTTAAATGCCGGCAAAGTAGAACACGGAAGCAGCTTGAAGCGGAAAACACGAGAATGTCTGTGGTCTGGAGGTGTTATAAAGTTGATGACGACAACATTGCCATAGCAAACTGTGAGATATGTAAACTTAAGATTGCCTGTCGGGTATTTCAAGTTGAGGTGCTGTTTGTTTCTATATTAGATTTTTTTATATTTACTGTTGCACTAAAGTCCACAAGTGAAGAATTGATGCTATTTATTACTTGATTGTTCGAGCTCCCTCACAGAAGTGCTCTGTTTGTTAACAGATTTGTTGAATGTTAAAATAAGGTGAATTTTCGGTGCCAATGGCCTAGTGGTTAAGTGTGCCAACATACATGTATAGAACCATGGTGCTCATGACAACCAGTGGCGTAGCGCAAAATGCGGGGGCCCCCCTGCAAAAATTATTGACGGGGCCCCCTGGTGAAGTGCGGGGTGGGGTGGGGTGGGGTGGGGGGGGGTTGTTGGAACGATCACAAACGTCATTTTTTTTTATGCATGACTGCAGTCTTCATAAACAAGATAATTACATAACTTAAACTCAAAATAATCATTCATTTCCTTTTCGCCTTAGTCCCTTTATTAATCCGGCCACCATGCAGCCCATACTTAAAATAATGTTCCTCGTTAATTTATTTGACAAGTAGCTTTGTATTGTAGTGGACAACACATTTCTAACGTTCTAGTACATCAAGGCACATTTTTACACCTGTAAACTTTGAAGTCATTTTTTTTGCCCTCCCATTAATTTAAAATAATGTTTTCCAAGTGATCTTTAACAAACCAAGGACATTTTTACAGTATTTCCTGTAAAAAAAGAAGTAATAATAATAAATAATAAGTATTTTTCTTATAGTTTATTTCTTAAATAAAAGCAGTTTTTTTAATTTTTAAAAATACAATTTTAGGTCAGTATTATTAGCCTCCTTAAGAAATATTTACTGTATATTTTTGATTGTCTACACAACAAACCAGTTATACTATAACTTGACTAATTATTCTAACTTTCCTAGTTAACATAACCTAGTGAAGTTATTAAATTACATTTTAATCTGAATACAACTATCTTGCAAAATAACTAGTAAAATATTTTACACTGACTGTCACCATGGGAAGGATAAAAAAGGTAGTTATTAGAAATTAGTTTGTTAAACTATTATGTTAAAAAAACGTGTTGTAAAAAAATCATGTGTTGAAGACTCGTATGTCAGTACTGACATCTAAAATGAATGAAGGCAAAACTAAACGAGTAGAATATTACTTTCAACGTGACTGAAAACTAAATTTTATCAATGTGTTGCATCTGTTCTCCGGTACTTGCTGACTGTTTGTAAAATCAAGACTGCATTTCCTAACGTAAAACTATGTACACTCAATTTCTGATTAATAATATGCAGAGCCGAGGACTTCCTATATTAAAAGGTTTAAAATCGCTATTGAAAACAAAAGTCTAATATAATCAACAGTGGACATTTTGATAGTGTTTGCGGGGAACTAATGCGCACAGCGCCGTTACAGAGAGCGCGCGTGAAGGCAGGGAGAGAGAGTGCACGTGAGAGCGAGTGCGCGCGACACCTAGAGCGCGCGAAAGAGGCCCCAGTCATTTCTTCGCAGTTTGCCGCCAATGATTGATATCACTTCTCCGTGACGTTTTGACACAAAAATATCCCGCGGGGGCCCCTTATCACGCGGGGCCCCCCCACGGTGCGTGCCCTGCGGGCCCGTCCGCTACGCCACTGATGACAACGCGAGTTTGATTCCTGGCTTGAGGTCCTTTGCCAACTCTTCCCCTCTCTCTACTCCCAACTATTTCCTGTCAATTCTCTGCACTATTCTATCCATTAAAGGTTACACTGCAAAAAAAAAAAAATGCTTTTCTTACTTAGATTTTTGGTCCAAGTATCTAAAATTCTTATATCAAGAAGCATTTTCTAAGCAAGCAAAACATATTGTCTTGTTTTCAGAAATAATATGCCAATATTAAGTGAGTTTTTCCTTAAAACAAGCTAAATAATCTGCCAATGGGGTAAGCAAAATAATCTTGCTTTTCCTTTTGACATAAGATGATTTTGTTTACCTCGTTGGCAGATTATTTTGCTTACTTAATTTTGGCATATTTCTTAAAACAAGTAAATATGTTTTGCTTGTCTAGAAAATTCTTGTTGATTTAAGTATTTTTAGATATTTGGACTAGAAACAAACAAAAAATCGTCAAGGAAATTATTTTTTTGCAGTGTAAAATCCCCTAAAAAATAATTATAAAAATAATAATAATAATAAAAAAGGTGAATTAAATAAAAAATAAGGAACATTCTGGATCTGTTTCTTCGCTCTTCTTTATTCTTTTTTTTATGTATTATAGAAGTATCGGATCGGGTTTCGGTATCGGTAGATCAAAGTCAATAAACCTGATTGGGACATGTATACTGTAATGTAAATGTTGACGATTTTGCTCTCTTTGACTAAATGGATGGAAACGCTGCTTTATTCTCAAATGTTTGATGCCATGTTCCAGTTCTTCACCTTTGGATGGAAACATATCTACTGCTGAACTTTCGAAGCACGTTTGCAAGTGACTTTACAAAGCATTTTTTCATCTTAAAGATGTTTTGATGCTTTAGGACGTGAAGGACTGCGACTTTCCAGAAACCAAAGAGCATCAATGTGTTGTCAGTCTCTGTAATGGAGAGTGTGGATTTCTGAAAGTCTTTTCATACTGTGTTTTTTGCGTCATCCAGAACCTCTGACCCTGTTACCATGCAGCATGTCTTTCTTCCATTCTTCTGTTTCCTTCCCAACACAAAACCCTGCTCATTCTCTTTGATTCGGTGGGATAATGGAGCAGATTTCCTTGATGCGAGCACTTCACATCTTCTCTAACTCTCTCTCTTTATCTCGTTTTCTCTTCTTTTAATTAACCGCAGCATGAAGGAGAGCGAAAGAGGGGATTTTTATTGTTGTGTTCCATTATAAATCACAAATGATACCCAGATCCCGATGGACTCGCTGCTGTTTTACTGTTAGCACTGGCAAACTTTTTTTGTTTACTTTTACAACTCCATTGAAAACAAAGAGCAGCCTGTTTATTCAGTCTGGCCCTTTGCTTGTGGAAAACAGCTTTAATGTATTATTTTATGTTATTTTCTTAAAAGAGCAACTGAATGCATTAATACTGAATGCATTACATGTCTTTTACTGGCAAAATAAGATTTTGATGCAAATGCAATTTTTGTATTCAGTTATTGTTTCGATGGTAAATATATGCAGTGAGCAAAGAAGCATAGAGATAAACTACATGTTAAGAAGTTCTGTGTTCCTCTCTTTTGTTGTGGCAAAATATGATGTTTCATAAAAAACAAGGGATAGAATGCAAGGTATAGTATTTTTGCTTATTATAAGTCAATTAAAATGTGTTGCTTAGACTTTAGACTATTTGTTTCACTATTTAAAAAAAAAGGCTGTGTGCACAAATGTTTATTTTCATCACTTTTTGGGCACTTAATTAAGTATTAGGTAAGTAAGTAAGTAATGTGGATTTAATTAGCGCATTTATCATGTATCGCCATACCCGTGGTGTAAAGTAACTGATTACAAATACTCAAATGACTGTAATTGAGTAGTTTTTCGCAGGAATTGTAATTTACTGAGTAGTATTAAAAATGTGTACTTTTACTTTTCCTTGAGTACATTTCTAGTGCTGTATCTGTACTTTTACTCCACTACGTTCCTTCAACCTGCAGTCACTACTTTATTTTTCTTGTCTATGGGCATTAGAAAAATCAGTCCTGGGATTCCTGTCCAATCAAATCACACATACCGTAGAAGGTAAATCACATCATAAAGAACTACCTCAAGACGTGTGCACTTTATAATTACAGCAAACTGTTTGGAAGTATTAAAAGTGTCCATGAAGATGTTCAAAATCTTTACACGCATTGACCCAGAGACTGTTTGGATGCATGTTACTGATGAGAAGATGACGGATGTTTACTGTATGATGACCGAAATGGCCTTAAACACCCAGCAGGCACAAGACGTCAACATGACGTCTGATTGACGTTGAACCCTAACGTCATGGGGACTTTGCATTTAGTTTGGAAATGAAAATCAGGTTGACGTCAGAACTTAACGTCAGGCCAATATCCAATGTCCAACCTAAAACCAACCAAATATCAACGTCTAATGATGTTACTGCTTGACGTTGTGTGAACGTTACCCCTATGACATCTATCAGACGTTGGATTTGGTTGCCGAACCTGATGAATAGGCCCACACGGAATCTGCGTGTGCAGAATTCCGTAGATTTTTAGCAGATCATTGATTCTGTTTATTTACTTGTGTAAATGTGTGTAAATTTATATTTATTCAGTTTTTAAATTAATTAAGTAATATTATTGACTAATATGAAAATATTTATATGATTTATTTACAATACAGTTTATTTTTTATTTACAATACAGTAATATTTTCTGTTTTTTAGTAGATTTATTATAAGAGAGACTTGCTTTGTTTACCAAATAAAGTAAATCTAATTGGATTTGCATTGTAAACATTAAATACACGTTAAAAATGTATTACTTTTTATTTAATATATTAACGATTTAGTAATGATACTCCCAAAATCATTCTGCATAAATCCGCATATTTTTAACAAAATTCTGCGCAGAAATATCAAAAAATGTCCGCAGATTCCGTCTGGCCCTACTCATGGATAAATGTCAGTATTTGACGTCATATATGATGTTGGTTTAAGATGTTGGCTCCACGCTGGATTTTGGTCACATTCTAATAATCTAAAATCAACCAAATATCAACATCATTTGATGTCATTATTGGTCATCAAAATAACGTTCTTAGCTGCTGGCTTGACAATTAATTTTGGTCACCTGACATTACAAACTAAATCTAACATAATATTAATGTCTCATGATGTTGTGTGCCTTCAGGGCAATAACTAAAGCACTACAGAATGTTACGTTTACACACACATGCACAAATTACATGTAAACATATCAGCTTTTGACAGCATAATACTCACTACTCTTGAGTACTTTTAAACGGGCTACTTTTTACCCATACTTTGAGTAATATTTACAACAGATACTTTTACTCTACTTACACTACATTTTTAGGCAAGTAATAGTACTTTTACTTGAGTATGATTTTTCAGTACTCTTTCCACCACTGTGCCATACACCCAAAGCACTTCACAATCATGAGGGGGGTCTCTCCACACCACCACCAGTGTGCAGCATCTACTTGGATAATGCGACAGCAGCCACATGACAACGGTGCCAGTGCGCTCACCACATACCAGCTATAGGCAGAGTGGAGAGACAGTGATAGAGCCAATTCGGTGGATGGGGATGATTGGGAGGCCATGATCGTAAGGGCCGATGGAGGAAACTTGGCCAGGACACTGGGGTTACACCCCTACTCTTTACGAAAAGTGCCATTAGATTTTTAATGACCACATGGAGTCAAGACCTCGGTTTAACATCTCATCTGAAAGACGGTGCCTGCTGACAGTATAGTGTCCCCTTCACTTTACTGGGGCATTGGGACTCACACAGACCGCAGGTTGAGCGCCCCCTGCTGGCCTCACTAACACCACTTCCAAAACCTATTTTTCCCATGTGGTCTCCCATCCAGATACTGAAGCTCTGCTTAGCTTCAGTGAGTAACCAGTTTTGGGCTGCAGGGCAGGGCTCGAAATTGTCACCGTTTTGGTCGCATATGTGCCCAAAATTTTATCTATGCGACCTCAAAATATATTTGGGAGTATTTGTGCGAGTGCATAAAATTGTTGTCGTGCAGTTTTCACAGAAAAAATGTTCACCACATGCGCGGGTTTAGAAGGCATTCACGCATTAAACATCTTTGCACCTAAAAACACCAAACGCAGCGCTCAGGAATGGTTTAAAACAGTTGACATGATTTGCTGCAGTAAACAAAGCCCGCAATGCTTGCCCCGCCTTCAAGCTCTTCTTATTGGCCCACTGCACTAGAACAGAACGCGAATGGATTGGTTAATATCAGCTGTCAATCACTCAGTTCTGATGACAGGGAGCTACAGCTGTGAAAATGTAAAGGTCTGGATACGAGAGAACGAAAACAACACTGACAGATTTAGTTTTTGAAACCACCTAAAGTTACAAATAATGGCAGATCTGATTAGTGATCATTTAATGAATGTCAATCCAGCATTTACACTTTTCGAAGAGTGGATAAAAGACTTCCAGAGTTTAAAGTCCGCTATGAAAATGACTAAAGCCATTCACCGTAAAGCCGGTGGGACGGAGTTTTCAGGTAACAGTGTTTGCCACTGAATCTACACATTAAGCACGAGATGTTCTAACGTTATTTAATCCTTCATTTAATTGTCACAATGCTGTCAGTCGTGCGACTGACACCGCGTTCACCATCGCTAAAGAGCATGCATTCACTGAGATGAAACTAAGATTGCAGCTCATGAAAAGACCGTTATTCATATATTAAAGTTTTAGTAATGATACTCCCAAAATCGTCCTGCATAAATCCACATATTTTTAACAACATTCTGCACAGAAATAGCAAAAAATGTCTGCAGATTCCGTCTGGCCCTACTCATGAATAAATGTCAGTATTTGACGTCATATATGATGTTGGTTTAAGATGTTGGCTCCACGCTGGATTTTGGTCACTTTCTAACAACCTAAAAATCAACCAAATATCAACGTCATTTGACGTCAATATTGGTCATCAAAATAACGTTGTCCTTAGCTGCTGGCTTGACAATTAATTTTGGTCACCTGACATTACAACCTAAATCTAACCTAATATTATTGTCTCATGATGGTTTAAAACAGTTGACATGATTTGCTGCAGTAAACAAAGCCCGCAATGCTTGCCCCGCCTTCAAGCTCTTCTTATTGGCCCACTGCACTAGAACAGAACGCGAATGGATTGGTTAATATCAGCTGTCAATCACTCAGTTCTGATGACAGGGAACTACAGCTGTGAAAATGTAAAGGTCTGGATACGAGAGAACGAAAACAACACTGACAGATTTAGTTTTAGAAACCACCTAAAGTTACAAATAATGGCAGATCTGATCAGTGATCATGTAATGAATGTCAATCCAGCATTTACACTTCTCGAAGAGTGGATAAAAGACATCCAGTGTTTAAAGTCCGCTATGAAAATGACTAAAGCCATTCACCGTAAAGCCTGTGCGACGGAGTTTTCAGGTAACAGTGTTTGCCACTGAATCTACACATTAAGCACGAGATGTTCTAATGTTATTTAATCCTTCATTTAATCGTCACGATGCTGTCAGTCGTGCAACTGACACCGCGTTCACCATCGCTAAAGAGCATGCATTCACTGAGATGAAACTAATATTGCAGCTCATGAAAAGACCGTTATTGCTAATAAGATGACGTATGCAAATAATAAGTTATATGTCAATATCATCTGTGCAATATCAGACAGCACCCGTGAGAACAGCACAGTTATTATTGTTAATTCAGTGCGTGCAGGGGCGGTGAGCACATGCAGATTTTTGTTTATTTGTTAGTTGTGATTAGAGTGTTAATATATAATAGAATATGTTAATATAAATCGTGTAGTAACGGTGCTCATAATTTTTGGTGGGTGTGACTAAGTGTTGTCTGGTGCGCATACATTTTTGAAGTTTGAAGCACCGGTTCTACCAAGAAAAAAGGTTCATTTTGAGCCCTGCAGGGTGATATGGCTGTGGCATAATTGCTATTTAATTGCCTTGAGAAGTGATCAATCGATTACAGTGGTTGCTAAGTTGTTCTGAATAGTTGCTAGGTGGCTGCTATATGTTGCTATGATGCCCTGCAAAGCATGTTTTGTTTTGTTTTGTTTTATACAAAATCAATACTTTTACGTTTTAAGTTAAAGAGGTTAAAATGGTTGTATGAACAAATAAGAGAAGAGGTGAATTGATTGCAGTGTGGTTGCTATGGTGTTCTCAATAGTTGCTGGGTGGTTGCTATATCAAATTAATTGCAGCGTAGCTACTAGGGTGTTCTGGATAGTTGCTAGGCTAGATTGATATGTTGCTATGATGCACTGAGAAGTGTAAAACTGATTGCAGTTGCTAGGTTGTTCTAGACGGTTGCTAGGTGGTTAATTTAATGGTTTTAAGTTAAAAAGGTCAGAATTGAAAGTTGCTAGGCGATTTATATGCTATTATGATGCCTTGAAAAGTTTCAAATTAATCGCAGTGTGGTTGCTAGGGTCTCCTGAATAGTTGCTAGGCAATTGAGGTTACTATGATGGCTTGAGAAGTTTCAAATTGATTGCAGTGTGGTTGCTAGGGTGTTCTGGACAGTTGCTAGGTGACTTATATGTTTCTATGATGCCTTGAGGAGTTTCAAATTATTCGCAGTGTGGTTGCTAGGAT
Organism: Danio kyathit; assembly: GCA_903798195.1. Classification (NCBI taxonomy): domain Eukaryota; kingdom Metazoa; phylum Chordata; class Actinopteri; order Cypriniformes; family Danionidae; genus Danio; species Danio kyathit. The sequence goes on from LR812519.1 coordinate 5,506,128, forward strand.
GTTCTGGACAGTTGCTATGCAATTGATATGTTACTATGATGCCTTGAGAAGTTTCAAATTATTCACAGTGTGGTTGCTAGGATGTTATGGACAGTTGCTAGGCAAGTGATATGTTATTATGATGCCTTGAGAAGTTTCAAATAAATTGCAGTGTGGTTGCTAGGGTGTTCTGGATAGTTGTGATTGATATGTTGCTATGATGCCTTAAGAAGTTTCAAATTAATCACTGTATGGTTGCTAGGGTGTTCTGGACAGTTGCTAGACGATTAATGTTGCTATGATGCCCAGAGACGTTTCAAATTGATTGCAATGTGGTTGCTAGGGTGTTCTGGACAGTTGCTAGGTGATTTATATGTTACTTTGATGCCTGAGAAGTTTCAAATTGATTGCAGTGTAGTTACTAGGGTGTTTTGGGCAGTTGCTAGGCGATTGATATGTTACTATGATGCCCTGAGAAGTTTCAAATTAATCATAGTGTAGTTACTAGGGTGTTCTGGACAGTTGCTAGGCGATTGATGTGTTGCTATGATGCCCTGAGAAGTTTCAAATTGAATGCAGTGTGGTTGCTAGGGTGTTCTGGACAGTTGCTAAGCGATTGATATGTTACTATGATGCCCAGGGAAGTTTCAAATTGATTGCAGCGTAGTTACTAGGGTGTTCTGGACAGTTGCTAGGTGATTGATATGTTACTATGATGCCCTGAGAAGTTTCAAATTGAATGCAGTGTGGTTGCTAGGGTGTTCTGGACAGTTGCTAAGCGATTGATATGTTACTATGATGCCCTGAGAAGTTTCAAATTGAATGCAGTGTGGTTGCTAGGGTGTTCTGGACAGTTGCTAAGCGATTGATATGTTACTATGATGCCCAGGGAAGTTTCAAATTGATTGCAGCGTAGTTACTAGGGTGTTCTGGACAGTTGCTAGGTGATTGATATGTTACTATGATGCCCTGAGAAGTTTCAAATTGATTGCAGTGTGGTTGCTAGGATGTTCTGGATAGTTGCTAAGCAATTGATACGTTAGAATACTATGATGCCTTGATAAGTTTCAAATTGATCGCAGTCTAGTTACTAGGGTGTTCTGGACAGTTGCTAAGCGATTGATATGTTACTACGATGCCCTGAGTGGTTTCAAATGAATCGCAATATGGTCGCTAGGGTGTTCTAGGCAGTTGCTAGGCGATTGATATGTTACTATGATGCCTTGAGGAGTTTCAAATTAATTGCAGTGTGGTTGCTAGGTTGTTCTGGAAAGTTGCTAGGCGATTGATATGTTACTGTGATACCCTGAGAAGTTTCAAATTAATCGCAGTGTGGTTGCTAGGGTGTTCTGGAAAGTTACTAGGCTAGATTGATATGTTGCTACGATGCCCTGAGAAGTGTTAAACTGATTTCAGTTGCTAGGTTGTTCTAGGCGGTTGCTAGGTGGTTGTTATGATGGCTTGAGAAGTGTTAAATTAATAACAGTCTGGTTGCTAGGTTGTTCTTGGTGGTTGCTAAGTCTGGTGATCTTCTGATCTGCCAGTTCCCTCTTTTACATCAGTACCACTAGCTATTTTATGCACTCCCCATCTTTTTTTAACACTAGTAGCACTGGATACTAATGAAGTAGCTCTCAGCCTTCTTGTACTGGCAGTCATGGCCTAAAATGGTCAAGACTTGCGGGCACGCGATGGATTTTGTATCATATGGAATTCATTTGCTATCTGCGCCGACTTCAAAGCGAGCCCGTACCTTTCTCACACCATAAATGGCCTCTCAAGGAATGTCATGAATCAAATTATGTGCCTCTGAAATTCCCACTTGTAGGGCAGCGCTATGTGAAGAAGAGGGCTCAACTATTTATAACACCCAGAGCTCTGGCAGCGATCAGGAACATGGCCGCCCGGATTTTCAGTTTACAGACTCTCAGAAAAAAAAAAATCGTCTGAAAAAGCTTATATAAACACAAAAATGTCAGGAGGTTTTTCAAGTGTGTGAGAGTAATATATGATTAGAATTGTATGTGTGTGTGTGTGTGTGTGTGTGTGTGACTGTTCAGAATGGGTGGTTAAATGTGTGATGGGAGAAATATATAAAGCAGTAAAGAGCTGATGAAAAATTGGGTTATGCCATTTATTATTTTCATTCATTCATTCATTCATTTTCTTTTCAGCTTAGTCCCTTAAGTCCATTAATCTGGGGTCGCCACAGCGAAATGAACCGCCAACTTATCCAGCATATGTTTTACAGATGCCCTTCCAGCTGCAACTCAACACTGGGAAACACCCATACACTTTTGCATTCACACATATACACTATGGCCAATTTAGCTTTTTCAATTCACCTATACCACATGTCTTTGGACCGTGGGGGAAACCGGAGCACCCGGAGGAGAAATGCCAACTAACCCAGCCGAGGCTTGAACCAGTGACCTTCTTGCTGTGAGGTGATCGTGCTACCCACTGCGCCACCGTGACGCCCTCATTTATTATTTTACGTTATAATAATGTATTTAGCTTTTGTTTTTGTTTTTCTATTAAATCATACTAACCAAAACAACAATAAAATCAATCACAGCCTGTTCCATTATAGTTTCTGGTATTTTAAGTCTATTTGAGTGCATACATTGGTGGTGGCGATTGGTGGCGTCATGGTGGTGCAGTGGGTAGCATGATCGCCTCACAGCAAGAAGGTCGCTGGTTCAGGCCCCGGCTGGGTCAGTTGGCATTTCTGTGTGGAGTTTGCATGTTCTCCCCATGTTGGCGTAGGTTTCTTCCGGGTGCTCCGGTTTCCCCCACAGTCCAAACACATGCGCTATAGGGGAATTGGGTAGGCTAAATTGCTGTAGTGTATGTGTGTGAATGAGTGTGTATGGATGTTTCCCAGTGATGGGTTGCAGCTGGAAGGGCATTCGCTGCATAAAACATATGCTGGGTAAGTTGGCAGTTCATTACGCTGTGGCGACCCCAGATTAATAAAGGGACTAAACTGAAAAGAAAATGAATGAATGATTGATTGATTGATTTATTGACTGACTAATTGATTGATTGATTCTCACAAAATGCTCACGCCCATTAGAAAACCATTCAAAAAAGGCGCCTCTCATTACAAAAAGTGCTTTCGTGTCATAAAATCTTAAGTGCGACTGATTGACTTTGAACGTTGCATGGTTGTTGATGCCAGGCGGGCTGGTCTGAGTATTTCAGAAACTGCTGATCTACTGGGATTTTCACACACAACCATCTCTAGGGATTACAGAGAATGGTCTGAAACAGAGGAAATATCCAGTGAGCGTCAGTTCTGTGGGCGCAAATGCCTTGTTGATGCCAGAGGTCAGAGGAGAATGGCCAGACTGGTTCCAGCTAATAGAAAGGCAACAGTAACTCAAATAAGCACTCGTTACAACCGAGGTCTGCAGAAGAGCATCTCTGAACACACAACACGTCCAACCTTGTGGCAGATGGGCTACAGCGGCAGAAGACCACACCGGGTGCCACTCCTGTCAGCTAAGAACAGGAAACTGAGGCTACAATTCACACAGGCTCACCAAAATTGGACAATAGAAGATTGGAGAAACGTTGCCTGGTCTGATGAATCTCCATTTCTGCTGCAACATTCGGATGGTCGGGTCAGAATTTTTCATCAACAACATGAAAGCATGGATCCATCCTGCCTTCTATCAATGGTTCAAGCTGGTGGTGGAGGTGGTGTATTGGTGTGGGGGATATTTTCTTGGCACACTTTGGACCCATTAGTACCAATTGAGCATCGTGTCAACTCATCGTGTTCAACTCTGAAAGAATCTAGTGGACTCAGGCATGGCGCCGAATGAATCTACGCTGCTTTTCAGCCTTCCTAAAGCACATAAACACAGCTATTCACTTAGTTAAATCCATGTTAGCCATTTAGCAACGAAGCTAGAGTCACAGAGCAGACAGAAGCCCTGCCCATGACCCAAACTTGAATAGCGCGATTTATTCATGCGTTCCGCATCTGGTGTGAACACAGCATTACCATATTCAAGTACAGTAACTGAATGATAAAAATAAAAATACTTCAAAAAATGTATTGTAGTTAAGGTCACAAATGGTACAATTTCTTACACCTGAATGTGTTTAAAATCATTGTACAATCACCATCAAAAACACATGCAAATGAGAAATTATAATACAAACTCAACACTGCATATTCTGCGATGTGATATTGTGAATGATCATATCGCGATACCAATGCTGAAATGATAGATGATAGCAGCCCTACTACACAACCACCACTTACACTAAAAATAAAAATTATTGTTGAAACAATATTCATGAAAAAAGACTCTTATTTAACATTCTAAGCGCAAAGTCTAAAGTGGATGGCGAAATCCGAATCCACTTTTGCTATTTTACGGATTAAAAAAGTGTGCAAATGCATTTCCTATTTAAACAGTGACTACGTTTACATGGACATCAGTAATCAAATTATTTGCTTTATCTAATTAAGAGAATAGTAAGACTAAGGTGTTTACATGAGCTGCTTTTTGGGTGTTACTTTCATGATCCCGTTTTACATGTTCGCACATAATTCGGTTAACGTCACTGCGTCATCACGCCATCCGCATTTCCTCCGGAGTTTCATGTAATTTCGGGTGTTTCATTTTTAATTTGTCGACTTTAACTGCAGTTTGGCACTTTCACTTTCATTCACGAACATTTCATGCAAGCCCACCGTGACAAACGAGATATTGGACGCAACTATGAACTGCTGGAAGAGTTGTTTTAATGCAAGTTCATACCGCATGCTGAATGAAAGAAAAAAAACCTCCGCATTTCACGATGCAGGTGTCTGTGGTCTGCACTGACTCGGTAGGTGCAAAGAGTGTCAATCAGCCATGCGTGTGTGTGTGTGTCTGGGTGTGTCTGGGTGTGTGTGTGTGTGTGTGTGTGTGGACTACCCTGTCGCAAAAAGCGGCTTAAAGTCCTACATGAGGGTAATAGTTCGATTAAGGTGTTTACATGTCTGCACTGCACTTCAAAAATGCGACTAAAATCGGCATACTCCACATGTCTTAATTCGATTTCTCTTTAGTTCGATTATGACCTTAATCTGATTAAATTAATCTGTTTACAAGGTGGACTCTTAATCAGAGTATTGTCTTAATCATTCGATTAAAATCGAATTATTGGTGTCCATGTAAACGTAGTCATAGTGGTGCAAAATGTGAAAATGAAACCTGCAAACAGCAAAAGACATGTGTGCCGCATTGCGCAGAGTGTATGATAGGGCTCCAAGTCTTTAAAATCTTTAAAGAAAAGCCAATAATGTCATTCTGTGATCGTTCACTCAATCTCATGTTGTTTTTATATCACATTTCTTTCTTCTGAAGAGTTTCTTGAAGAACATTGAGGTCAAAACATGAAAAAAGTTACACAGAAGATAAAAGGAATGCTAGTTTTAAACAGCATTGATGAGTAATTGGTGTCAAATGTTCATTTTCATCTTTTGAATGTGCTTTTTTGCTTTGTTTTTACACATTTATGAAGCTTCAGTTCATTCAAAGCAGCAGCGAGCACAGCAAACACGGCCGATACAGTTATAATACTGAATCAGCAACTCTTACAGTCTCTGGTCTCACATCAAACATGACTCTTCCCTAAAAGATATTCATCAGCTCATTAGCATAGCAACCTCAGCGGGACATTTTTCCCTAAAATCACATTTGCATAATGAATTAAGCTTCTCCCATTTACTCAGTTCTTTTTCTTGTTAACCTCTCATTAACCTTTGCATTAACAGTCCTGGCTCTCGGATCATGCCGAGACTTGTCCTAAATTCATCAAACAACAGGGCGGATTTCTGACTCGACTCATTAGGCTGAAAACCAAAGAAGTCCCAGTGAAAGCTGAGCTTTAATGTACTCTGTAAAAAAAAAAAGGCGCAGAGTTTCACACAATTCATTCAAGCTGTCCCAACACAAATCAATTAAGTTAATTCATTTTCTTTCAGCTTAGTTCCAAATTTATTAGGGGTCGCCACAGCGGAATGAACCACCAACTATCGGAGCAACCCCCGCCAACACGGGGAGAACATGCAAACTCCACACAGAAATGGCAACTGGCCCAGGCAGGACTCAAACCAGCGACCTTCTTGCCGCGAGGCGATCGAGCTACCCACTGCGCCACCGTGATGCCCTTTATATTATTCATTCATTCATTTTCTTTTCAGCTTATTAATCAGGGGTTGCCACAGCAGAATGAACCGCCAACTTATCGCTTACCTTTTAGCTTACCCAATTCACCTGTACTGCATGTCTTTGGACTTGTGGGGGAAACAAGTAAAACCCACGCCAACACGTAGGAGAACATGCAAACTCCACACAGAAATGGCAATTGACCGAGCCGAGACTGGAATCAGAGACCTTCTGGCTGTGAGGCGACAGCACTACCTACTTATTATATTATATTATATTATATTATTTTATATTATATTATATTATATTATATTATATTATATTATATTATATTATATTATTTTATATTATATTATATTATATTATATTATATTATATTATATTATATTATATTATATTAAATTATATTACTGCATATTATATTATTCATTCATTCATTTTCTTGTCGGCTTTGTCCCTTGCGGGGTCGCCACAGCGGAATGAACCGCCAACTTATCCAGCACGATTTTACGCAGCGGATGCCCTTCCAGCCGCAACCCATCTCTGGGAACATATTATATTATATTATATTATATTATATTATATTATATTATATTATATTATATTATATTATATTATATTATATTATATTACTGCATATTATATTATATTATATTATATTATATTATATTATATTATATTATATTATATTATATTATATTATATTATATTATATTAAATTATATTACTGCATATTATATTATATTATATTATATTATATTATATTATATTATATTATATTATATTATATTATTTTATTATATATTATATTATATTATATTATATTATATTATATTATTTAATATTATATTATATTATATTATATTATATTATATTATATTACTGCATATTATATTATATTATATTATATTATATTATATTATATTATATTATTTTATTATATATTATATTATTTTATATTATATTATATTATATTATATTATATTATTTTATTTAATATTATATTATATTATATTATATTATATTATATTACTGCATATTATATTATATTAAATTATATTATATTATATTATATTATATTATATTATATTATATTATATTATATTATATTATATTATATTATTTTATATTATATTATATTATATTATAATATTTTATATTATATTAAATTATATTACTGCATATTATATTATATTATATTATATTATATTATATTATATTATATTATTTTATTTTATATTATATTATATTATATTATATTATATTTTATTATATTATATTATATTATATTAAATTATATTACTGCATATTATATTATATTATATTATTTTATATGATATTATATTATATTATATTATATTATATTATATTAAATTATATTACTGCATATTATATTATATTATATTATATTATATTATATTATATTATATTATATTATATTATATCATATTATATTATAATATTTTATATTATATTATATTATAATAAATTATATTACTGCATATTATATTATATTATATTATATTATATTATATTATATTATATTATATTATATTATTTTATATTATATTATTTTATATTATATTATATTATATTATATTATATTACTGCATATTATATTATATTATATTATATTATATTATAATATTTTATATTATATTTTATTATATTATTTTATATTATATTATATTATATTACTGCATATTATATTATATTATATTATATTATATTATATTATATTATATTCATCATTCATTCATTCATTTTCTTGTCGGCTTTGTCCCTTGCGGGGTCGCCACAGCGGAATGAACCGCCAACTTATCCAGCACGATTTTATGCAGCGGATGCCCTTCCAGCCGCAACCCATCTCTGGGAACATCCACACACTCATTCACACTCATACACTACGGACAATTTAGCTTACCCAATTCACCTGTACTGCATGTCTTTGGACTGTGGGGGAAACCGGAGGACCCGGAGGAAACCCACGCGAACACAGGGAGAACATGCAAACTCCACACAGAAACGCCAACTGACCCAGCCTAGCCGAGGTTCGAACCTGCGACCCAGCAACGTTCTTGCTGTGAGGCAACAGCACTACCTACTGCGCCACTGCGTTGCCTATATTATATTATATTATTTTATATTATATTATTTTATATTATATTATTTTATATTATATTATATTATATTATATTATATTATATTATATTATATTATATTATATTATATTATATTATATTATATTATATTATTTTATTTTATATTATATTATTATCCAATCTCTCTCTCTCTCTCTCTCTCTGTTAAATGTAGTGCTTCCAAACTTCTTCAACTTTTCAAGCCATGTACAGTATTAAGACTTTGAAAAAGAGCTCAAAAGAAGCAGAGACAATATAAAAGATTTACTCCCTCAATCCAATATGAAGCTCTAGGCTAAAATGCATTGAAACAGATGAGCAAGACCATATTTATAGTCTTTTAATGTTATCACAAAGTGTCCTGTTTGTTTCTCTCAAAATAGCAGAGCGGCGAGCGTTTACAGCCCCGCGTCTGATGGCTTCATTACGGACGACGCAGTCTGGAAATTGGCCGTCATTAAAATGCAGAACTTTGTAACTTATGAGGATGAAACAGAATTGCAGGCTTTTGATATTTTCGCTGGTGCTGGAGATGCAGCGAGGATGAGAGACGACTCGGTAGGGTGAAGATAAATAAATCAGGTTTGAGTAAATAAAAAATGACGCCGCTTCTCGCACAAAATAGAACTTTGTTGGAGCTTCAAAACTGTTAGGTTTGTTGAAGTGCCGTTTGTCCTTTAAAACTTTACAGATTACCACTGACGTTGGCTCCATGCTTTGCTTTAATTGCTGTTTATGGGGCACTTTTCCAATGCGATTATGATCTTGAAATACTGGCACATGTGGCGATTGTACAGTTTCCCCTTAAGTCCAGAGTACACTCAAAACAGGTTTTTTTTTCTACTTGTTCAAAATAATTGTTTAAAATGAGCTGAAACAACCCAATTTCTGGCATTATTTTGGAACAACTTAACTCTTTTACGTTCAACCCACTTAAGGCTGATTTATACTTCTGCATTAAGTGCATGTGTATAGTTTGGCACAGCCTTCGCATGGTCGCATAGCCCTTATCGTGGCTGATGCTGACGCGTACCTCTCAAAAAATGTAACTATATGTTGCAACAACTCATAGCACAAGCTCTGTGATTGGTCGGCTTGGTAGTTGTGATGAGTGTGGGTGGTGCTGACATGGGGCGTCAGCGTCAACGCTTCCCATTCACTTTGATTGGGTGATGTCAGGCATCGCCGAACTGCATTGTGGATTCGTCGTAGGCATGGGATGATAACCGTTTTCAAGGTATACCGCGGTTTGGAAAGGTCAAGGTTTTAAAATTTTCTGTAATACCGTTCCTAAGGTATGTGTAAGATTTTTTATTTACATTTTTTTAGGACAACAATATCTTCAGCAGAAATATATCCAAAGATGCCGTTTTAAATTGTAAATAAATCTGTGTTTTTGAAATTAATGAAGACAGCAGAAGTCAATGATTCATTTGAATTATTTAGCCTGACATGTTTACTGTTCCAAAATAAATAAATATAGATTATAAATCTTTCAAATAATAAAATATATTGTTTTCAAAGGGGATAAAATGTGTTGCTTTTTTTACACAGACATTAAAAAATAATATATTTTAGAGCAGTAATCACAATACCGTGATACCGTGAAACTGTGATATTTTTATCTAAGGTTATCATACCGTCAGAATCTTATACCAGCCTATGCCGTCGGCACCGCTTCAGTGGCATTGCTCGCTGCAGAAGTTGGGAATTTCTCAACTTTTTAAGTGCCAACGAACACGTCAGCCAATGCTTTATGCTAATACACCAGCTCAGACAGTAGCCAATTGCAGGCTAATTTCATTGGCTGCTATGATGATTGCCTCAGCCCCAACTTCAGACACACCCTTTGTCAAGTGTTGAGGCTGAAGCCCCGTGTGAATCGGGTTTGATGGAGTGAGTGTTTACTCAAATACAGTGTTGGGCAGTAGTAGTGACGCTACTAGCTTAACTACATTTCTCAGTAGAGTGGCCGTAGTGTCGCTACTTTCTAAATCAAATAGCTTTTCAGTAGTGAAGCTATTTTTTTAGTCAAGTAGCGCAGTAGCGCCCACACAAGCTACATTTACCGATTGCGGATCAATAATTGACGGCACTGACATTCACAGAGCTGTGAGGCCGGTGTCTAGCCGATCAAAAGGAAACCCATATGATTGTAAGAATGACGATTTCTTCTTCCTGTTTTACGGTGGTCGACAACAAACTTTTTGTTGCATTACTGCCACCTTTCGCTCTGGGGTGCATTTCTCAAACAACGACGTAACTCGCAGCTGAACTGTCATAGTGTGATGCATCGTTTGGGAAAGGAATGATGTAGTGACGAGTGTTTCCCAAAACCCGTAGTTTCTCTGTTGCAGATCCATCGTTTGAACCACGTTAGTTATAAAATGATGCTCTAAACGGGGTGGTAACAACTTCTTTAGAGACGAACCCCATACTTTCTTTGTGCAAACGATATTGTTTTATCCGCACACACAATTTTTAAAAATATCCAATATTAGTTGTGGTAAAAACATGCTCTCGTTTTACATATTAATTAACATATATGTAAATGGCATATATAGAGCCTGTGTTTCCTTTACAAATATTATTGAGAACATTACATATTCTATTCTAAAACATAAAATAACTTACAAAAGCTAACACCTATTCTAATATCACATATAAATCATATAAATAAATAAATAATGAGGCTATTTATTAAGAAATGAAATTAATATTTATTATTTATTAGGAAATGAAAAAAATAACAATAATGATTAACAATAATGATGATGGATGATGATGATGATGATTGATTATTATTGTTGTTGTTGTTGTTGTTATTATTATTATTATTATTATTATTATTATTATTATTATTATTATTATTATTATTATTATTATTAGTACTATCTAGTATATTGTTTATTTATTTTATTTTGTTTGAAAAGTCTACTTTTACAATTTGACACATGCAAACCTCTGCAGAAATGTTCTAACCAACAGGTCCATGTCATATACACTGCAGATACTTAAACGATTTACGTATGCTATGTTTTTGATTTCACAAGCTTTGGAGACCTAACATAAATTCTGCTTTTAAATCATAGGTCACCTATAGCTTTCGTCATGAGCCATAGATGTGTTCAAAATGACATCAATGTTTTCAAAGTGCACTACGAAGGGAGCACAATTGTAAACATAAAGATCGCTAAAACCGAACTGTAAAAATAATTTGAAAGCAAATTACACCTAAGAGAGATTAACTCAATGCTTTTTTTAATAATTTCAAGTTTAAATGTTAGAATGTCCTAATTGAGTAGGGCATAGGGGAGAATACTGAATAGAACACAGCCAGGAACTATTTTTTCTAAATACAGCTCCAGAGGTGTAGTTGAAAGCATTTTGCGACACAGTTTGCGAACGTTTGTTGGAACGATGGACTTGGAAAAATGGCAAATCAACGAACAATGTTTGTAAACACAGAACTTGCGATCTTAGTTGGCTAACGATGGTTTTCAAAAACGCACCCCTGGTCGGTGACGTCGCCAACCAATTAGGCTAACATGAGAAATTTGTTTGATGGAAAGATGACTGAGGGAGAGGAGCTATTTCTAAAGCATTAATCCTCGTGACCATACCTCGAGAGATACATGTTAAGATGTAGTAAAGGCTAAAGTATACTAACAGAGCAAGGAGATTTTCACAGTATGTCTGATAACATTTTTTCTTCTGGAGAAAGTCTTATTTGTTTTATTTCGGCTAGAATAAAAGCAGTTTTAATTTTAAAACACCATTTTAAGGTCAAAATTATTAGCCCCATTAAGCAATATTTTCTTTTGATAGTCTACAGAACAAACCATCATTATACAATAACTTGCCTAATTACCCTAACCTGCCTAGTTAAACTAGTTTAACCTAGTTAAGCCTTTAAATGTCACTTTAAGCTGAATACTAGTGTCTTGAAAATTATCTAGTAAAATATTATTTACTTTTCCCAGAGATGGGTTGCGGCTGGAAGGGCATCCGCTGCGTAAAAATGTGATGGATAAGTTGGCGGTTCATTCCGCTGTGGCGACCCCAGATTAATAAAGGGACTAAGCTGACAAGAAAATGAATGAATGAATATTATTTACTGTCATCATGGCAAAGATAAAATAAATCAGTTATTAGAAATGAGTTATTAAAACTATTATGTTAGAAATGTGTTGAAAAAATCTGCTCTCCGTTAAACAGAAATTGGGGAAAAAATAAATAGGGGGGCTACTAATTCTATATATATAATGCTCATTCCTAAATATTTCCCTTTACTAAGTTAAAAAATACTTAACAATAGTATTTTAAATGTGTAACACCTGCTTTTATTGTATTTTTTTGTTTTTGCTCTTATATACTATAATTTGTTTGTTTCGTACAGCATATTATTTACAGTAAATAATGATTGACAGTTTTACTGATCACTAAGATCTGATTGACTTGGATTTAAGTTGCTTCGATTTAAAAATGAAAATTGCAAAAATAGCTTAGATGTATTTTTTTATTGCAATTTTTTTTTTAATTATTTTATTTATTTTATTTATTATTGCAATAAAAAATAGCTTATATGTAGCTAAGCTATTTTTGCCAAGTAGCTTTTAGCTTAGCTTGCTACATTTCCTGATGGTAGCTTTTAGTGTAGTTAGCCTACATTTTTAGTAAAGTACTGTAGCTAATAGCTTAGCTCACTTCATTTTTCAAGTAACTTGCCCAACACTGGTCAAATGCTAACCATCTTTTTTAAACCAGCTGTCATCAGCCGTCTTGGTGAACTTCTACCGATGCACAATAGAAAGCATCCTGATGAACTGTGTCACAGTTAGGCATGGGCCGGTATAAGATTCTGACGGTATGATAACCTTGGATAAAAATATCACGGTTTCACGGTATCACGGTATTGTGATTACTGCTCTAAAATATATTCTTTTTAAATGTCTGGGTAAAAAACAAAAAGTTTTTTCCCCTTTGAACACAATATATTTTATTTTGAGAAACATTTATAATATTTTGGAGCAGTAAACGTGTCAGGCTAAATAATGAAAATGAATTATTGACCTCTGCTGTCTTCATTAGTTTCAAAAACACAAATTTTAAATGGCATTTTGGATATCTTTTCTGCTGGAGATGCTGTTGTTAAAAAAAAATGTAAAAAAAAAAATCTTACACATACCTTAGGAACGGTTTTAGAGAAAATTTTGGCGGTATGATAACCTTGACTTTTCCAAACCGCGGTATACCTTGAAAACGGTTATCGTCCCATGCCTAGTCACAGTCTGGTATGGAAGCTACTCTGCGTAAGGCACTGCAGCGGGTGGGGAAAACTGCCCAACGCATCACAGGGACCACACTGCCAGCCATAGAGGACATCCAGAGGAAACACTGTCTGCGCCGAGCACGCAGTATTCATAAGGATTCCTCTCACCCTGCTCACAAACTGTTTTCTCTCATGCCTTCCGGCAGGCGCTTCAGGCTCCCCCGGACAAAAACCAGTAGACTAAGGAACAGCTTCTTCCCCAGAGCTGTCTCCCTTTTGAACTCTGCCCCCCACTGACTCTTTGCCCCCCATATACACCCCCCACTCTCCTCATAACTTATACTCCTCATAATCACTGCACTATTTAAAAATTGCACATATTCATTGCACTATATTGCACTGATTCATTTATTTGAACTGTACATACCCACTGGACATTTGTAATTATGTACACACACACTGTACATATACATTTGTAATTGTTTATCTATCTGCACACTTCTGATTGATAATAGCAACCTGTACATCTATCCATCTATTGTAAATCTCTGTTCATAGCTAATACAACCTGTATATAATGTTCATAGTACATCCATTTGTAAATATCGCCATAGTTTTTCTATAACTGCACTTTATAACTTATACCTGTATCCTGCACTTGCACTCCTGGTTAGATCTAAACTGCATTTAGTTTCCTTGTACTTGTACATGTGTAATGACAATAAAGTTAAATCTAATCTAATCTAATCTAATCTAATCTAATCTAAATACAACAATACATTTTACAATGTGAAGATGTTAATATCCGCCCTCTGGTGGATTTACGAGAAATGGCACATATAAGAAAACGTGGCCGAGAAATGCATTTAAGAAAATATCAGAAAATGCATTTGTCGGTTCTCAAAAATATAGCTCTGGGAACATATTTCCAATGAGCCTGGGTTGCATTTATATCATTTGTTTTTGATAAACATTCTGGAATTTATTCAGTAAATGTGCTTCTATCGTAGTTTATGCACATTACTCAGTTCTGCGCATACGTTTTTATACACATTTTCAACAATGTTTGCGCATCTTACCATTTCCATTACACATTTTTGTAATGCGATGTTCCAAAATGTGCATAAAAATAGATGTATAAAAACATGGCTAATGGTGAGATGTGAACCACAGGAGATGTTTGCCATCACCTCAACATAATCAAGCACTGTTACGAAGGGAAATTGTTTGCTTCATAGGATGCACCTGCTCTTAGGCTTCATGATCCTCTGCTATTATGACTATGGAAAACAATCTCCAAAACTAATGTGAGCTGGCAGCTGATGCCATCACTGACTCCAGCAGTGTTAATCAGCTAGCGGACCTCGCTGGCATCATCTGATTTCTGTGTAGTCTATACATGAAGGAGGATTCATCAAATGATAATAGGTTTTCGTTGAGGGTTTAGGGGTCTGCATGCATATAAAACACTGCAGTTTGAAACCACTGTACGTTTTATACAGTTTACACACGTTTTCATGCACTCTGGGGTGATTTTGAGTTTAATTTTGCTCCAACTGTCTCGGTGTTTCAGCAAATTTAATGAGTTTTGGTGACAAATCTTATTGTGATTATATATTGGGAAAATGCTTGAGAACTCAACAGTACACTCTATTCAAATTGACTACTCTTTCGTGATGTTCGAGGCTTTTTTTGCCCCATTGACTTCCATTGAAGAAAAAATGTTTTGATTACAAAGCCATGACAGCATATAATCATGCATTCTTGGTTGTTGGTGGTTTTCCCTGTGGACAATCTGTGATCTTTACTGTTAATTATCAGTTACATTGCAAAAAAAAAAAAAAAAATCTTAGTTTCTGACTTTATATGGATTAACCTCTGCACATTTACCTTAATATGTTTGAGAAAATAAAGAATAATCAGCTCAGCTCTCAGAACATAGTAAACATAGTAAGTGTATTTTTGCACACACACACATATGCTGTTTTACTCTATAGAACTCCATATAAAAGCCCGAAACTTTTCTGCACAGGCCTATCTAAAGGGTTAATGCTGACAACTGATGATCAACAGTAAAAATGACAAATTCTACCTCTTCTAATAGGAAAAATCACCAACAATCAAGAATGTATGATTATTTTGTGTCAAGGCTTTACAATCAAAACATGTGGTTATAATGAAAGTCAATGGGGCAAAAACAGACCCCAACATAATGAAAGTGTAGTAAATTTGAAATGTCCTCTGAAACATTTATTATTTTCAAATATTCCCCAAGGGAACTTTCACAGTATTTCATATCATATATTTAAAAAAATAAAAATAAATAATAATAATAATAATAAAAAAAGCTGTGATAGCCGTGGGATATTCTGCAATAGCAGCACTCGTACAGCCTCCTCACCCTTCTGTATTACTCCGCCCACACAGAGTGACAGCAGATCAATAAACTCACTAAAGTTTGACAAATATTGCAGCTGTTGGATTGCATAATGTACTTTTTTGGCTTTTTAGGTGCAAATGTAGTTGTTTAGATTGCAACTATGCAGTTTATTTATAAGGACAATGCCTATTTTATATATTTAAAATTTTGGAAATTCAGTGCATTGGCGGCCATCAGTCTGTCATACTGAGCAGAGCAAAGATGGTTGATGTTCCGCCACAAGACGCCGACAGAGACCGCATAATAAGTTTCTCCTTAAAGGAGAAAAACTCAGTGTTTTCTTTTCGTATTTCAAACTACAGCTGATCAAATCATTATAAAACAGGTAAATGACATTCTAAGGCCCAATCCCAAGTCTATTTATGTACCCTTTCCCCTTTGCCCTTACAACTGAGGATTAAGAGGAAGGGCTTCAAAATTTACCCCTAAGAATTGGGACAGCATTACAGCACCTGCACACGTCATCATATGTCATCACGATCTCTTGCTTCATATGAGATCAGACAATGGCGACTGCTGTAGTTATTCCAGTTGTGTTATTTTTTGGTATTTATCTTCAGCAAATTACTAAAGGCATGTATTATGTTATTAAAACGATCTAATGTGGCAATAAAATCGTAACTGTACTGTGCATTTACACAGTGGCCATATTCATCTACTGTTTGTAAACACAACACTAACATTATAGCAGACGCTGTGAAAAGCTCATTCTCAGCCACTAGACTTTTCTGACAGGGTATTCGAGTGTCATCGAGTGTCAGAATGTTGTGTGACTGCTATACAGGAATTATTATTAGGGATTATAGATAGGGAAATTTATCGTTATTTTTTTCAGGGTTTTTTTTTAAGCATGACGGTAAAACACGAACGCAGCTATGAATATATTAAAACCTGTTTTTGTTTGTCGTAAAAATTCGTAATAATGACAAAAAATACTAATTTGTGGCTCTCCTTACTTCCGGGTTCAGCAATACTGCCGTTGTGGCTGGTGTATTTTGGGAAATCTTCGTTTTGAGTGTGGTCCTGAAAAATTCGCTATTCACCCCTTCCCCTTAGCCCTACGACTTCAAGCTAAAGAGAATTGGGACACCGCTACCCTTTGACGTGAACGCGCAAAACGAGGGGTAGGGGTAAGGGGAAGGGTTAAGGGGTAGAATTGGGATTGGACCTAAGTCGATCTCTTTTTCATATATTGTAGAGCTGTATTTATGCCACAGTAATCTGCTAGTGTTTGCTTTGCTTTGGCTTTTTTGGGGTTAATTATTGTGATCTCGATTGGAACAGAGAAATACTGGGAAATCTCTGTAGACTGATGGCATCTCATGCCGTTCAGCCTTATAATGCTAAAATGTGAACAAAATCACCTGTTTTGTCATCACTTTAGACATTACGCTAGAAAATCATTCAAACACTAGCTTTTAAGTAGTGTTGGTGAATTAGTAACGGTTTCTGTTGTTCTGACGTCAGCTGTAGATGAAAAGAAAGTAGTTCCTCATACAAAAGGATTTCCATGTTTGATTTTCTTTTATATATACACAATTATGCCCCCAAACTGTTGTATAAACATAATATCACAGTCGGATTTGGCTGTATATTGTCACTGGTGGGACACTAAGGCACTCGGTTTGTGGCCTTACGCATTACTGCTGACAATATTTAGTTATTTTAGGCTGAACTGTCTCTTTTGTTTTTTAGTTTTTTTATTTCATTTGCATGTGCTATAGTCTAAAAATGCGGACAGTTTCCTAATTTTCTGTGCACTGATTTTCTGATGAACTCTGCTGCGCTGCTGACACTTTTTTTTCAGTCTTCAACTGTTTTGGTGTTTTGCAATTCACACATCATGATGCATTCAAACTCCAACTGTCAGCTGAAACACGCTGCTAATTGGAAGCTACTCAAACGTGACTTACTACACTGTTTAGTAACTAAAGCAAAACTCTCTTTTTCTTCTTCTTCTTCTTCTTCTTCTTCTTGTGGCATGTCTGCAAATTCCAGTTTCATCAAGCATGAAATCAAACCAGCGCTCCAATCAGAGTTGTGCAGGAAAAACGAATTTTCTGTCTCAAACGCAGGGATGCGAGACGCCGGGGCAGATGGCAGCGGTTTGATGAGACCACTTAGGTGCGAAAGCAAGACCACAATGCCTTGGTTTACAAACTGGAAGGTGCCATGAAATGAGCTTGGGAACGCTGGCTTTGTGATGTTTAATTAATGCGGCGCTGTCAAACGTGTTTTGCCGCTCATCTCATTCAGCATGGAGGAACGCAGCACGCTTTTACTGTTGCAGTGCACACATTTACAGCTGAAGGCTAAATGATTAGCCCTCATGTCAAATTGTAATTATTTTTCAAATATTTCGGAAGTGCTGTGGGAATACAGAGAGAACACACTTAAAATAATAGTCTTAATCACTGATTTCTTTTATCTTTGGTTTGGTTTGTTCAGTAGACAATTGGGAAAGAAAAATATCTTAAAGATGTTAATATTATTCACCTTAAAATAAAAATAAAAAACAACTGCTTTTATTCCAACCAGGCCTAAAGAAAAATGAAAAAATTCATCAAAAAAAATTTTCTAGAAGAAAAAATTATTATTGATATTACTATGAAATTTTCTATCACTTGGGAATAATTTGAAAAAAATACAAATTTATTGGAGTTATTCATTCATTCGTTCATTCATTTTCATCTGCTTTTCTGGGTCCGGGTTGCAGGGGCAGCAGTCTTAGGAGAGAATTAAATTAAATTAAAATAAATTAAATTAAATTAAATTAAATTAAATTAAATTAAATTAAATTAAATTAAATTAAATTAAATTAGATTAAATTAAATTAAATTAAATTAAATTAAATTAGATTAAATTAAATTAAATTAAATTAAATTAGATTAAATTAAATAAAATGATTAAATAAAATAAAATAAAATTAAATTAAATTAGATTAAATTAAATTAAATAAAATTATTAAATTAAATTAAATTAAATTAAATTAAATTAAATTAAATTACATTAAATTAAATTTATGAGAACCCCAGACTTCCCTCTCCCCAGACACTTTCTCCAGCTCCACCAGGGGGATCCCAAGGCGTTTCCAGGCCAGCCGAGAGACATAGTCCCTCCAGTGTGTCCTGGGTCTCTCCCGAGGCCTCCTCCCGGTGGGACATGCCTGGAACACCTCCCTAGGTAGGCGTCCAGGAGGCATCCGAAACACATGCCTGAGCCACCTCAGCTGACTTCTCTCGATGTGGAGGAGCAGCGGCTCTACTCCGAGATCCTCTCAGGTGACAGAGCTCCTCACCTTATCTATAAAGGTGCGCCCTGACACCCTGTGTTGGAGCCATTTCTTCTATTATTATTATTATTATTATTATGTTTAGATTTAATAGGTTGATTGGACTATATGATTATTATTAAGTTTACATTTGATAATTATATTATTCATTTTGGAGTATTTGCTCTTTTGGTTTGATTTTGTGAATGAAGACTTTTATTTTGTCTTATTCGGGATTTAAGGAAGCCAGGTAGTAGGTGGGGCAGTAAGGGAAGAGGAAACAATTTTCAGACCGTGAGTTTGTGGTGACGGGGGCTACTGATGAGAATGGAGATTTGACGGCACAAGATGTGATAAATAAATGATGACAAAATGTTTCACAACGGACTCACGCGTCATTGTTCTACCCTTACCGCGATAGCGGCTTCGAGCAAAAATGCCGCTACAACTAAGTCTGAAAATTTTCCACGAGAAGGCGGACGCGGCCCATACTAAACAACATGACCGGCATTTGATGTGGATGTCTGCGGCTGTACTGCACAGAGAGATGATTCAGCGAACGAGCTCACTTCGAAAGGACACTGTATGACTGTGCTGTACCGTGAGTAGCCATCTGGCAAGTTTATTATGAATTATGCTGGCTTTGGAGCTGCGATGGACTTGCTGTTAAGCTTTTAATACCTGATACGATGTGCATTGAAGACCGTTGATGAACTGAACAGTGAAGCGAAGTTTGTCAGTACACGTAAACGTGTTTGATGATGATGATGGCTGTTGAAAGCGTCTTGCAAGACGGGTCTAAGTTATGTGATCGCGGCCAGACATTTAAGCTGCTGCAAGCGGTTATTATGTGAAAGCTTGATTTTCTTCCGAGCTAAACATGCAAATTGATTGTGAATATTAAGTGTTTATGAAGATTGATACTGACGGTTCTGGCAATACGATGGAGAGTTTTAAATCACTCAGTGCTTCGCGTAGAGGCAAACTCGGGGCTTGTACAAGGAAAATGAATGATTTAAGAGCTTTGATGATTCATAGAAGCAATGTTGATAAAGTGAATGAACTTCACATTGAATTTCAAAAAGCTCTAGATGAATTTTATGAAGCACATGAGTCTGTACAGCTGCTTTTATCGGATGAAGTTAAAGAAAATGAAAGTGTTGACTGGTTTGAGCCTAGAAAAGCCACCTTTACTGAGTTTTTGCACGAGTTGGAAATGTGGAAAAAGATGCAGTTTGATCCACAGACTCTGGTTGATCCTTCTGATAGTGTGTCGAATGTTTCAAGAAGTTCAAGAGGATCAAATAAATCTAGAACCAGTTCAATTTTGTCTGCTCGTGTGAAAATTGCAGCTGATAAGGCAGCTTTGCTTGCTCGTGCTGAAGGTCTTAAAAGGAAACATGCGCTTGAGTTGGAAAAGATTCAGTTGGAGTCAAAAATGGAAGCTATTAATTTACAGTCTGAAATTGATGCTGCGAATGCAAAATTAAAAGTCCTGGAGATAACTGAAGCAAGTTCACTGCACAGTTCCCGTTCATCTGTCAAATTAAGAGATGGAATAAATGAATATTTGGATAATGCAGAGGAAAAAACGTCATTGCTTATTAATCCTGAAGCATCTCTGGACTTTTCAAAGATTGAAACAGTTCCAAAAACACCACTGCAAAGGATTGTTTATGAAACTCAAATTCCTCAGAAACGTTCAGCAGCTACTTCAGCTCCAAATATGATGTCACAAACTGATCAGCATCATGATGCATCTAGTAATACCAACTTTACTGGAGTTGATCTTGGAAATGTTCTGCAACGACAAAGTGATTTGGCCAATTTAATTGTGACACAGCAGAAACAAGCCTCACTTCCTATAAGAGAGATTCCAGTGTTCAGTGGGGATCCCTTGGAGTATAGACCTTTTATGAGATCTTTTATATATAATATTGAGGAGAAAACTGATAGCAATCAAGAACGACTGTATTATCTGGAACAGTTCACAGCAGGAGAACCTAAGGAACTTGTTCGAAGTTGTCTCTATATGAATGTAAGCAGAGGTTATGCAGAAGCCAAACGTCTCTTGCAGCATCACTTTGGAGATGAATTTAAGCTGGCTAGTGCATATATGGAAAAAGCTTTGAAGTGGGATAACATTCGCTCTGATGATGGAAGATCATTATATAGCTATGCAGTTTATCTTCGAGGATGTTGCAATGCAGCAAACGATCTGGTAGATCTGGCAGAGTTGAACTTGCCATTTAATTTAAGGATCATTGTGTCCAGACTCCCTTATAAGTTAAGAGAGAAGTGGAGAAATACAGCTTGTGAAATTTCAGAGCGTATTCAAAGGCGGCCAGACTTTGCAGATTTGGTGTCTTTCATTGAGAAGCAAGCTAGGATTCTTCTAGATCCAGTGTTTGGAGAAATTCAAGATTCAAAAGCAAATTCAACTTTTAGCATCAAAAAGACAGCGATAGAACCTCAAATGCATAAATCGTCTAGCAGAAAAAGTTTTGTCACCACAGTCTCTTCTATTGAAGCATCAAGACAGAATAGTCAACTGAATAGAAACAGTTCATATGATGCTAGTGCTGCTTTCAAGAAGCCTTGTCTGTTTTGTGCTCATGATCATGCACTGGATTTATGTGCCAAAATAGCAGATGTACCACACACAGATAAAATTGACTTCTTGAAAATGAACGGACTTTGTTTTGCTTGTCTCAAAAAAGGACATTTGACAAAAATGTGCAAAAAACGTCTTACATGTCAGCTTTGCTCTAAGAAGCATCCTACAGTGCTACACATCAAAAACGTAGCACCAAGGATGGCTTTACCTAATTTGATGACCGAGGTGCAAAAGAAAGACCGTAATGATGCTGAAGAAGCTAATTCCAGCAGACCTGTTGCTATGGCTGTTGTAGCTACTGAGCAGCATACAGGGGCCGGTTCTGCTGAATGTAAACTTCCAATTGTTCCAGTAAAAGTAAAATCTACTAAAGGTAGTAAAGTGCTTCAAACATATGCTTTCTTAGACCCTGGGAGTTCGGCAACATTTTGTACTGAGAGATTGATGAGACAGTTGAACATGGATGGCAAACGGATTGAGATCTTGCTCAAAACAATGGGACAGGAAAAGCCTATCAAAACCTTTCGGTTGCGTGGCTTGGAAGTGAGTAGCTTGGGCAGTGATCATTTTATAGTATTGCCTGAAACTTTTACACAGAGTTCAATTCCAGTTAGCCAGGAGAATATACCAAGGGAAGTAGACATAAAGAAGTGGCCGTATCTGGAAGAGGTTCGATTGTGTTCAATAGAAGCAGACGTTGATCTGTTAATTGGGATAAACGTCCCAAAAGCGATGGAACCTTTGAGGATTATTAACAGTCAAAATGATGGTCCCTATGCGGTCCAAACTTGTTTAGGATGGCTAGTTAATGGTCCACTGAGTGGTAACTCATTTACAGATGCACAAGGACGACCATTTGTGTCTTCTAACAGAATCTCAGTGGCTAAACTGGATGAATTGCTTAAAGAGCAGTATAATAATGACTTCCCAGAGCAAGCATATGACGAGAAACCTGAACTCTCTTTTGAGGATCGGAGGTTTTTGGATATTGTAAACAATTCTGTTGTTAAACAAGACAGCCATTACCAGATATGCCTTCCGTTTCGTAAAACAGACATCATTCTGCCTAATAATAAGAAGCTTGCAGAGCAACGAGCACTAAGTATACTCAAGAGACTTAGGAAGGATGAAGTATTTTTATCTGACTATAGAAACTTTATTGGTGATATTCTTGAGAAGGGATTTGCAGAGAAAGTACCAGCAGAGGAAATAGACAAAAATGATGGTAGAGTATGGTACATCCCCCATCATGGAGTTTACCATAAAAGAAAAAAGAAAATCAGAGTAGTATTCGATTGTGCTGCCTCATGTCAAGGGACTTCACTGAATGCAGAATTGTTGCAGGGTCCAGACCTCACAAATACACTCCTAGGTGTAATTCTCCGGTTTCGCCAAGAACCTATAGCGGTGATGGCAGACATCGAAGGTATGTTTCATCAAGTTAAGGTTCCTAAGGAGTTCCTTGATTTCTTGAGATTCTTGTGGTGGCCTAATGGTAATATTAGTCAACCATTGGAAGTGTTCAGAATGACTGTACACCTTTTCGGAGCTGTTTCTTCCCCCAGTTGTGCTAACTTTGCATTGAGAAAAACGGCAGATGATAATGAGGGCAAAGTTTCTCCAGAAGTTTTATCCACAATTCGTAATAACTTCTATGTGGATGATTGCCTCAAGTCTGTTTCAGATGAAAGGCAAGCTGTCATGCTGGTGCAGAAGCTTATTTCAGTATGTGCTACTGGTGGATTTAAACTTACCAAATGGGTCAGTAACAGCCGTAACGTACTAGCTTCAATACCTGAGGAGGAGAGATCTAAAGAAGTGAGACATCTTGACTTGCGCAAAGATGAACTTCCAGTGGACAGTGCATTGGGACTTCAGTGGGATACAGAGTCTGACACATTTCTTTTCAAAATAGCGTTGAAGCAGCAACAACTTACCAGAAGAGGTATTTTGTCGGTTACTAGTTCTATCTATGACCCGCTTGGATTCCTTGCTCCAGTATTGCTACCAGCTAAAAGAATTGGGCAAGAGTTGTGCAAAATGAATTATGGTTGGGATGAAGAAATTCCTGCAGCCATTGCACAAAAATGGGATAAGTGGCTAGAGGATCTTAAGCTACTTTCAAACTTGCGTTTTAGTCGATGTTTCATTCCCAGTAACTTTGGAAGAATATCTGGTGCTCAACTACATCACTTTAGTGATGCTAGTGAAGTTGGCTATGGTACAGCTAGCTATTTGCGTTTGACAGACATTGATGGTTTGATCCATGTGGTTTTCATGATGGGCAAGGCAAGAGTAGCACCACTGAAAGTGATGACTATTCCTAGATTGGAATTGGCAGCCGCAGTTCTTGCTGCAAAGGTTGATAGGATGTTGAAAGAAGAATTGGAGTTTGTTCTGGATGATTCTGTGTTTTGGACAGATAGCACATCAGTCCTTAAATATATCCTGAATGACACCAGTAGATTCCAGACATACGTAGCCAACAGAGTTTCAACTATAAGAAATTTGTCACAGAAGTTTCAGTGGCGCTATGTCAATTCCATTGCCAATCCTGCTGATGATGCCTCTAGAGGTGTCAAGTCTAGTGCTTTTAGAAATGATGGAAGATGGCTGACAGGTCCAGAGTACTTGAAAGGGCCCGCTTCAGACTGGCCAGAAATGCCTAAAGAATCACTTCGCATTCCAGATAGCGACCCAGAAATAAAGAGAACAACTGCTGTTTTTTCCATCACAGCTAATTCAAGTCCATTTACTAAGCTAATTGATCATTTTTCATCATGGGAAAAACTGCGAAGAGCGACGGCATGGTTGTTAAAATTTAGAAGTATGCTTCTGCACTTGAGTCAAAAGCGGAAAGTTGCTGCAGCAGCTTTTATAAAACATCCTAAAGCTCAAGAACTATGGGGTAATCATGCAACTAAGATTAAATCCCAGCTAGTGGTCCAGTCTTTGTTGGTGGAGGATCTGGTACGTGCCGAGGAGTTTCTAATTCGTCATGTTCAACAGCAGAGCTTTCAAGACGAAATAACTCTGTTAAATAAAGGTCAAGCTGTGAAAACCAGTAGCAGAGTGTACAGGTTGGATCCAGTCCTAGACAATGGCATCTTAAGAGTTGGTGGAAGGTTGAGTAGAATGGCAATGCCAGAAGAACTCAAGCACCCAGCAATTTTACCCCATGAAAGTCGCTTGTGCAGACTATTAATGGACTATACACACAGGATGGCAGGACATTGTGGTAGAAGCCAATTGCTTGCTGAACTTCATAAAAGATTCTGGATTACTAGAGGTAATGCTACTGCCAGAAAAGTAATTCGAGATTGTCTATTTTGTAGACGTTGGCATGGAACTCCAATCGAACAAAAGATGGCGGACTTACCTCTGAATCGAATCACTCCTGACTTACCTCCATTCAGTCACGTTGGAGTAGATTATTTTGGTCCTATTGAGGTAAAGAGGGGAAGAGCACATGTTAAAAGATATGGAGTGATATTTACTTGTTTCAATAGCCGAGCTGTTCATCTTGAAATGGCCTATACATTAAACACAGATTCCTGTATTTGTGCTCTTAGAAGGTTTGTGTGTAGAAGGGGACAAGTGAAAGAGTTTGTTTCTGATAATGGAACCAACTTTATTGGAGCGGAGCGTGAATTAAGGCAGGCGCTTGCTGACATCAACCAAGATAAAATACAGAAGGAACTGCTGAGAGAGAGTGTGAAGTGGACTTTCAATCCCCCTTTAGGCTCTCATCATGGAGGTGTATGGGAACGAATCATTCGAATTCTCAAAAAGATCCTATGCTCCGTCCTTCGACAGCAGACCCTTGATGATGAAGGCTTGCAGACTGCTTTATGTGAAGTGGAAGCTATACTAAATGACCGCCCAATTACTACAGTTTCTGAGGATGTTAAAGATCCAGAAGCCCTAACCCCTAATCATTTACTTCAGTTGAAAGGAATTCCCATCTTGCCTCCAGGAGTTTTTCAGAAGGACGACACCTATTCCAGAAGAAGGTGGAAACAAGTGCAGTACATATGTGATCTTTTCTGGAAACGATGGACTAGAGAGTACTTACCGTTATTGCAGCAAAGGCAGAAGTGGAATAAAACCAAACAAAACCTCAAAATTGGAGATATTGTTCTTCTTATCGACGATACTTCACCACGGAATTCCTGGCCTATAGGTCGAATTTTGGAGACGTTCCCGGACAGCAAAGGATATGTACGCCGAGTTAAAGTGAGAACTAAGAACAGTATCCTGGAAAGACCTATTAGCAAATTATGCTTTCTCAGAGACATGTCATGAGAATTTGAAGAAACTAGCCAGAAGACTTTATAGTGCCTTGGACAATCTTATAACGTTTCTTTTCTTTGTTATTTTTCTTCAATTTATGGCTCCTTTTTTGAAATCAGAATTGTCACAAGATGACAATTAGGGGCCGGAATGTTGGAGCCATTTCTTCTATTATTATTATTATTATTATTATGTTTAGATTTAATAGGTTGATTGGACTATATGATTATTATTAAGTTTACATTTGATAATTATATTATTCATTTTGGAGTATTTGCTCTTTTGGTTTGATTTTGTGAATGAAGACTTTTATTTTGTCTTATTCGGGATTTAAGGAAGCCAGGTAGTAGGTGGGGCAGTAAGGGAAGAGGAAACAATTTTCAGACCGTGAGTTTGTGGTGACGGGGGCTACTGATGAGAATGGAGATTTGACGGCACAAGATGTGATAAATAAATGATGACAAAATGTTTCACAACGGACTCACGCGTCATTGTTCTACCCTTACCGCGATAGCGGCTTCGAGCAAAAATGCCGCTACACCCTGTGAGGAAAATTCCTTTCAACTGCTTGTATCTGAGATTTTGTCCTTTCGGTCATGACCCAAAGCTCATGACCATAGGTGAGAGTAGGAACGTAGACTGACCAGTAAATCGAGAGCTTTGCCTTTCAGCTTAGCTCCTTCTTTACCACAACTGACTGGTACATCGACCGCATTACTGCTGCCGCTGCACCAATCTGCCTGTTAATCTCACGTTCCATCCTTCCCTCACTCGTGAACAAAACCCCAAGAGACTAGAACTCCTCCACCTGGGGTAAGGACTTTCCTCCAACATGGAGGTGGCAAGCCACCTTTTTCCAGTGGAGCACCATGGCCTTGGACTTGGAGGTGCTGATTCTCATCCCAGCCGCGTCACACTCGGCAGCAAACCACCCCAGTGCATGCTGAAGGTCCATGTTGGATGAAGCCAACAGAACAACATCGTCTGCAAATAACAGAGATGAAATCGTGTGGTCCCCAAATTGTATATATGTGTGTATACTGTATGTCATCACAATTCAAACATGAAATTACATATAAACAGTAGTAGTTCTTTACAGTATTTTTTACATGATCACCTTAATTTATTTTTATAATTTTATTTTTTACCCAAACAGACTAAAATAAATAAAGACTTTTTATCCTGAGGAAAATATTTTTTATAGGAATTATTGTGAAAATTTCCATCACTTGGGAAATATTTGAAAAAATAATGAATTGGAAAGTAATTATGTCGGTAACACTTTACAACAACTACACACTATGAACCATTTATTAAGCATTAGCAAATATTGAATTCATTATCTGTTAAGCATTAACTCTACTTTAATAAACGTTAGTAAGCAGTTTATAACGGCAGCTACAAATGCTGTTTTAATTGATTTATAACCACATTATAAATGTTTACTGTGCTTAATAACTGTACTTTCATACTTTGTTAATGATTTATTCTTCATTACTAAAGTAAGTATTACATTATTAACAAACCATTTGTAGTTAAGAGTAGTTGGTGGTTTTTAGGATAATTCAGAATGAGTTAGTAAATGATTAATAAACTATTGAAATTAACATTTATAATTCTTATTATTCAGGCATATAGTAATGGTTACTATGTATGCTAATAAATGCTTTATTAACTCCACTTCATGCAGTTTTGTGACCTAATCTAAAGTGAGGACTATTTATGCTTTATAAATCCTTTATAAATGACATATAAAGGCTTAGTATCAAATAAATAATAATCTTTGCAATCTAAAATTTCTATAAAGTTTAAACATTGCTGAATAACAGGAGTGTCAAAATGTGACATAAAATTGGATAAAACTGTCACGGTAGGGTTAGGGGGAAAAGGAGGCGAGGACTTAAGTGCAGAGTTAAGATATTTATTTATAATAAAATAAAACAAAAGGGCAAAATAAACAACCCCGAGGGGGAAAACACTGACAAAACAAATAAACAAACCAAACTAGACTGGGCCGGCTGGCAAGGATCAAGACGGGGACACATCAAGACAAGGCGATGTACGATGACGAACTGGCACAGGACAGCAGACATGAGGAGATTTTAAGCTAAAGTAAATTAATACACAAACAGGTGAACATGATAAACTAATAATGGGTTAACAAGGAGGGTAGGGCTAGACAATACAAGACTAGAACACGCAGCCAATGAGAGAACTCATTAACCGCGTGTTCTCGAGACAACACAGAAGCACACCACAAAAAGCACGCGGTCACAAATGTAAACATCCAACCGCGTGCTTAGACAACACCAACAGACGCAAGACACGAGCACACGATAGATGAACACCTTACCGTGCGCTCACACATAAGCAACGCGCATGTTTCATCTCAGCGCCAACCGAAACCAAAACCAACCAGACTGAGACGCTGAGAATGAAACAGCGCGATGCAGACAAAACAAAACACAAACACGAGTACGCGCACGTCACAAGCGCACGCAGACCATACGCATCAAGCGGGAGCGCGCACGGTCTGCACGCACTTACGACGGCACGCACACAGAGACGCACACAATGACAGAAAACGAGTGCCCGACCCGAGAATAGACCAATTACCAACCTACGTCACACATGACGTCACATGGGTCCCCGGTTGCAGAAAAAGACCGGCTGCTATAGCAAACATGTCGTGTTTTGCGGTAGGATGCCAAATTCGAAAGCCAAAAAATAGAAAACTTGACTTTTACCTTACACCACACTGCTTTCAATGCCTACTGCAGACGTCTTTGGCTAAAAGGGAGCTGAATGAAGTGACGACCTAATTATAAATGCTGGACTCTGCAGTTCTCATGTTATATCAGGTCAGTTCAGGCTATGCTGAATCATACACATTACTCGTTTTTGATTGCAGCAATGATTTCAGCAAAAACAGTTACATGTGGTTAATTAAACTACGGACACTGAATGCTTAGAATGAAACGTGAAAGTCTAAGTTATTAAGGTAAAGATGGTTTTATATTCACACATTCATTCAGTGACAACTTGTGACACACTCCCTGTTTACCACGGCACTTTGACTATTCGGTCTAAAATAACCTGCAAGTGTGACTTGAAAACAACATTAACACTGTTTATTTGACTGTGAACAATGTTGTACTTTGACAGTCATTGGCTGCTAATATGATTTCTCTATTTAGAGTTTGCAAATAATACTTTTATGAAATTATATTATTAAGGGGAAAGTTCGAATGTGCGAACATAAAACCAGCTTTACCTTTATGTGTAAGTTCACATACCCTGGGCCTGCCGTACAAGTGTAGTTCGCTGTCAGAATGCAGTTGTTTTGCTTGTTGATGATCACCCTGGCCTTGTATAACGTTAGCTCCGTCTTTTTTTCCTTGTCTTTGGCTCGGCAGATCCTCGGTTTTTAGCACTACATAGTTTTGAATCTGGTAATCATGGAGCATTATTTCTTGCACATGACCACACAGAACACAATTGTTGGCATCCAAACACTTGTAGACCTTTAACTTCTCTCGTAAAATCCCTTGGAGCTTCAATGAGATTGTATATTTCGGGCTGGATGCTTGGTCATTTCGCCTTATTAAATATCCAATGGGAGGGTGCTATCGCAGATGGACCTGTCAGACAAACGCCGCTCATTTTAACGTTAATTTTGCCGAATCACTGTGCTTATCACTGGGTGACAAGCTGTTATAATACGCTGAAAGCATTATGTAAATAATATATATAATATGTAATCAATATAACTTATCTCTAAAACAACAACAAACTCTGAACCGCATTGGATGTCATTCCCTCGCTGTAAATGCTAGCGCTCCCGGTTTTTTTCTGCCACCTCCATGCGCGCGCATCCTGAATGTTTACAAACAGGGTAATTGGTCTATACTCGAGCCGAGCACAACAGGGCATGGACAAGACAGAGCTAGTGTCCGGACTCTGCCACCAAACAAGAATTTACAAGACCAAAGTGGCAGAACCCTGACAAAAACATCAATATAATAATTTAACGATATAACACGATGAAATGTTTAAACTGTACAGTAATTTTATATTAGATAAGGTTGCAAAGATTTATTTTTCATTTGATATAGTTTCATTTGTCTATCTTCAAACGAATAGAAATAAATGATGTCATTTATGTTCTTTTTTCCTGTTTAGAATTTAAAGGGTCACGAAACACCAAAACTCATGTTTTGAGCTGTTGACAGTCATATATGTGTCCCAAGCTGCTATAAACACTATTAGGACACATACATTGCACTAAAAAGTGAAAATTGGTTGTTTTTGCGTTATTTTGACCAAATTCGTTCTTCCGGTTTGAAACGAATTTTTGAAGCTACGTCACGGCCATGAGATACTTAGGTGTAAATCCAGCCTGGAGAATGGCTGTCTGTCTTTTCTAGGGCGCTCTGACGTATCTGAGTGTGCAGTATTAATTCATGAGAAAGACGTGCTTCAAACCAATCAGCGCGCTCTATTGTGTATGACGTGAAACTTCATTAATATGCATGATAGCTCCGGAGACTGTTTACCTGTTTACACTGTTCAGACGGCAGAGAAACGCCACGTTGTGTTGCCAAAACAAGTGAAAGTACAAGAATTTCAAGACAAGAGTCGTAGGTGTTATTAGTGTGTTGCAACGAAGGTTTTGTTTTCATTTTCCCTCTATGAGAGAGCAGCTGGACTCACGTGTGGATTACAGTGCACGCGACAGAAACGCGTTTGTAAGGAACATTTTTACCCGAGAGCTTTTTCTCATCTGGAAATGGTGAAATCCGGATTTGCCGCTCATCTCCTTCTAATAAAAAGACACAGCTCTAGTTTGATTGTCTGTCTACAGATTTGGTAAGTGTTTGCAGTGGACTGCCCTTTGTTTAAATGCTGCTCTCCGAGTGTAAACATGCAAACACAAACTATTCCTGTCGTGCAGGATTTTCGCTGCAATTTGTGACAGGATAGTCTATACACACACGGCTTTCTGACGCTACCTACCGAGTACATAAGTTACAGAGAAATGCGGAGGATTTTTTTCTCTTATTCGCCGTTTCAATCAGCCTCTGTGTGTTTGTTTTTCCTGTCAAACTTAGCGCGCGCCCAAATGTTAACTCCTCTCTATGCAAAATCTTATCCTCTTTTCCTCCCCCGACACTCTTACACTCCCAGAGCTGGACACGCCCAACTTTCCTGACTTTTTTCAAAACAGAGGTGTGAAAACACCCTGCTGAGACAGGGGGTTTCATGGCCCTTTAACTGAGCTTTATATTGTCATTTATAAGGGATTTATAAAGCATAAATCGTCCTCACTTTAGATTAGGTCACAAAACTGCGTGAAGTGGAGTTGATAAAGCATTTATTGACATACAAATTAACTATAAGTATATGCCTGAATAATAAGAATTATAAATGTTCATTTGAATAGTTTATTAATCATCTACTAACTCATTCTGAATGATCTTAAAAAACAACCAACAATGCTTAAATAACTGTTTTTTTAATAATGTAATACTTAATTTAGTAATGAAAAATAAATCATTAACAAAGTATGAAAGTACAGTTATTAAGCACATTATAAATGTGGTTATAAATCAAGAATAGAGCATTTGTAGCTGGCGTTATAAACTGCTTACTAACGTTTGTTAATGTAGAGTTAATGCTTAACAGATAATGAATTCACTATTTGCTAATGCTTAATAAATGATTTATAGTGTGTAGTTATTATAAAGTGTTACCATTATGTCTTAATTTAGATCTATACATATGTTTCTTTTTTTAATGTCCATATTTGAACCGTTTTATTATTTGAGCATTGCACTCTGTATTAATCTTGACAATGATAGCTAAACTGTGTGTGTATCTCACTGGGGTCAAGATCTTGTAGTATTTTCAGTTCAGTTTGTCAGTTTTAGTGCTGAAGGAGGAGGATCTGGCGTACAGGTTAAAGGGTAAATAGCCTTGA
>LR812519.1:5543296-5548296 GCA_903798195.1 Danio kyathit
TATGGGCACAGGCCCAGGGGTCCGTGCGCACGTGGGGCCCCTGCGAGGGGGGGAAAAAACGCTGCTTTTGTAGTGTCTATTTAGGCTAAGTGCAAATAGCACACCTCGTTGGAATGAGCTAGTTGAGTGATTCCCGCCCATCACCGTTTGATTGACAGAGACAACATAACTAAAGACAGCGGCAAACAACAGCAGTGTGAGTGGCGTAGCTCGTAAAGCGCATGGCAACATGTTTTGACACTATCGATCATGAACCCGGTTCGAATCCAGCGTCTGATGAACTCATTCTTCTTTTTTCCCCCACTACATATCAGATTTTGCCTACTCTTCATCACGAGTAGGAATTATTAACAAGTGTGTGTATTATGGAAGACTTAAATATATATATATATATATATATATATATATATATATATATATATATATATATATATATATATATATATATATATATATATATATATATATATATATCAAGGTTTCCGCTACATTCATTTATCCGTGGCGGGCCGCCACGCCAAAATTCATCCCGCCACGGCTACATTACAGCTTTTTATTTAAAACATTTAGTCGTGTTTTTTATAGCGGATTATAATCGCACCAAAACATATTAGAGGTAAACCGCGCAAACTTTTCTGTAACCGTAGTAGTGCTGTGCGCTATTTGTTCAAGGTGACATGCTGACTGACTCTCTGACAGACTGACTGACAGGTGCGTGAGTCTAGCAAACACCGCGTAGCTTTCAGTTAAGATGAACAGAGTTTCCATAAGTATACTTTATTGATAAAGGTCATTGGCTCTGCATACAATGACTTTATCTTGCTGGAGTTTAATGCCGTTTCACTTTACTTCAGGACGCGTTAATGTCGGAAAACGCACTAAATCGCGCTTCAGCAGCGCTTACTGGAGAGCGCACAAGAAGATCTGCACTTGAACGTGTAAATTTGAGTGCGTGCAAGAAGTTCTGTGCTCGAACAGAGGAAATCGGCGCGCAAGCAAAGAGATTCGCATGCTCGTATTACATGAATGCTATCTCGACTTGTAATACTGCGTGTAATATTTGTCTTTGAAATAGTTGGCAGATCTGTGTAAAAAAAAAGTCCTGCCGCCACTGCTGGAAAAAATCCTAGAGGAAACACTGTATATATATATATATATATATATATATATATATATATATATATATATATATATATATAAATACCCTTAAATATAAATTTTTGTACTGCTTCAGTGAACTTGAACAAATATATTTAAAATCCATTAATTTTGTAAAAAAAATAAATAAATAAATAAAATAAAAATAAATAAATAATATCCATTAATTTTCACTAGTTGTAGTATATTTTTTTCAAAGTGTGCTTTAAAAATAAGTTAAATCTTTGTAGACTAGAAATATATGTACTGTATATCATTTATTTAAAGAAAATGCGGGCAATACATTATAGATTAATTTTATTAAAAAATACGATATTAATCTTATTTTTTAGGGGTGCGGCCAGGTAGGGGGGCTACAAGACATTGTGCCTAGTGGCCTCAGAATTCTTAATCCGGGCCTGCTGGTTGGACACTAAGGCGGTTCATTCCACTGTGGCGATCCCTGATTAATAAAGGGACTAAGCCGAAAAGAAAATGAATGAATGTATTGTGTCTTACTTTTAAGCATGGCAAACAATAGATCCATAAATTTATCATTTTAAAATCATAAATATTTTGAAAGCAGCCAGCTCTGGAATTTAAGTCAAAGCATGTTTAATATCGAATATTCCAGAACGACGGTCAACGAACCCTGAAGTTGAGTTGAGATCAATAGGCATTATCAGTAAAGCCTGCTCTCCTCTCTATCTCTTCCAGTGCTGGTGACCGATCACAATGAGATCTGAACGGGTTTGCATGTGTTTGCCCGGAGCGGATCGATGGCGAGCATCAGTGAATGGCACCTTTAATCTGGAGCTCAGTGAAGTCAATAGGATTGGGTTGAAGCTGCAGTGATTAAGTGATGGTCTGGCCACTGATCCTCCAGCCTCCGCTAAAGAGACTGTTCAATCTGTCACACACCCAAAGCATCCCATACATCACAGCTCATCACAGCCATGAGGAAACCTGCTTTTCTTCAGTGGGTTACACTGCAGAGGAAGGTCAGCTGGGGGTTATAGTGTACTGTAGAAAACAGCAATGACTATAGGAATTTAAGACAGTACTGTAGTGTAAACAGAAAGTATTGAAGTACTGTAGTGTAATAAAGTACTGTAGTGTACTGTAGAAAACAATAAGGACTATAAGAATTACAGGAAAAATTATTTGGAGTGTTGAAAACTAGCAATAAGAAATAATAATCACAGATAATACTAATATAATAAAAACTATATATATATATATATATATATATATATATATATATATATATATATATATATATATATATATATATATATATATATATATAGTTGAAGTCAGAATTATTAGCCCCCCTTTGATTTTTTTTTCTTTTTTTTAAATATTTCCCAAATGATGTTTAACAGAGCAAGGAAATTTTCACAGTATGTCTGATAACATTTTTTCTTCTGGAAAAAGTCTTATTTGTTTTATTTCGGCTAGAATGAAAGCTGTTTTTAATTTTTTTTAAATCATTTTAGGGTCAAAATTATTAGCCCCTTTAAGCTATTTCTTTTTTCGATAGTCTACAGAACAAACCATCATTATACAATAACTTGCCTAATTACACTAACCTGCCTAGTTAACCTAATTAACCTAGTTAAGCCTTTAAATGTCACTTTAGGCTGTATAGAAGTGTCTTGAAAATTATCTCGCAAAATATTATTTACTGTCATCATGGCAAAGATAAAATAAATCAGTTATTAGAAATGAGTTATTAAAACTATTATGTTTAGAAATGTGTTGAAAAAAATCTTCTCTCCGTTAAACAGAAATTGGGGAAAAAATAAACAAGGGGCCAAAAATTCTGGGGGGCTAATAATTAAAAATAAATAATTCTGAAGGCATTCAGAATATGTGTGCTACCAAAATAATAAGTCTTTGAGAACGGGTTTCTCAAGCCAGGTGACGCATTAGACCAGGGGCTCATCTGCGGTTTCCAAAATGCATCACAAACTGCTTGAGAAACTGTTTTACTATGATAATTGATGAAAAAAATGATGTTCAATAAGATGTACTTGTGTTTACTAAATGTATGTTTAGTTAAACATGAATTGTGAACTGTAGGCCTACATAAGCTCCAAACAGCGATTTCATACTTGCTTTTGATGTACGTACATACAGAAAATGCTGCTTCACAAAGGCAAGTTCACAGAGCCCTGATGGTGTGTCAAGCATTGAGTATGTTTACATGGGCACCAATACTTTAATACGATTTTAATATGATTAAAACAATACTCTGATTAAGAGTCTACCATGTAAACAGCGATTTTTGATTACTTTAATGCGACTAAAGTCATTACTGAACTAAACAGAAATGAAATTAAGACGTGGAGTATGCAGATATTAGTGGCATTACTGACAAACTATTACGGTCATGTAGGACTTTTGCCATTATTTCCAACAAGATCCACACAGGCGGCTGTCAGTAAAGGACCGCACACACACAAACACACACACATTGCGAAATGCGGAAGTTTTTGTTATTTCCATTTGGCGTGTGTTATTAAATTCCATAACACTCTCACCAGTCCTTACTCATTTATTTGCGTCTAATACCCCAGTTTGTCACGGCGCATGAATGAAATGTTCATGAGTTAAAGTGAAACTGTCGAACTGCAGTTAGAGTCAGGCATCTTGCTGATTTGATTCAGAAGGGCACTTTTTTCTCAGACGGCTCACCGGCCAGGTATACATCCGCACTAAAATATCAAGGTGAAAGTCATCATAGCTTGCGTAGAATAGACCCAGCTGCCAACCCAACTTTGAGAATAGATTAACGGCGATATTTTTTTTATCGCGCGATAAGAGTCTCATGTTAACGCAGCACGTTAACGCCGATAACGGCCCACCACTAATATATACAAATTATATATACAAATATACAAATTTGTACCAAAAGGTGCATATTATTACCTCAAGGGTACATATTAGTACCTAAAAGGTACAAAAGTGATCCTCTTGAAATTTGTAGGTACTAATATATGCTTTTGAGGTACCAATATGGACCCTTTAAGTAAAAACGTGTAGCTTTTGAAAAGGTACCACCCCAGTGACAGCTCGCGTACCTTTATTTCTGAGAGGCTGGAGGTTGGTTCGAGGCTGCAGGCCGAGTGCCTTAGTGTCCCGCCAGTGAAAATATACAGCCATATCGCACTGTTACGAGCGTGATTTTGCGTATATACAACAGTTCGAAGGCATAATTATCTATATAAAAAAGAAAATCAAACGTGGAGAGTCTCAAAATCCTTTTGTATGAGGAACTACTTTCTTCCGCCAGTCATTCACATCTGCAGCTGACATCAGATCAACAGAAGTCGTTACTACTTCACAAACGTCACTTTAGAGCCAGTATTTGAATGATTCTCTAGCGTAATGTCTAAAGTGATGACAAAACGTGATTTTGCTCACATTTTAAGATTATAAGGCTGAAAGGCATGAGATGCCATCAGTCTACAGAGATTTCCCAGTATTTCTCTGTTGCAATCGGGATATCACAATATTTAACACAGAAAAAAGGCTGCCGCAGACTGGCTGAATGTCCAAAATTATAAATATTTAAAATAGGCACTATGCTTATAAATAAACTACATAGTTGCAATCTAAACAACTACATCCTCGCCTAAAAAGCCTCAAAGCACATTATGTTGTCCAACAGCTTCAATATTTGTCAAACTGTAGTGAGTTTATTGATCTGCTGTCACTCTATTTGCGCGGAGTAATACAGAAGGGTGAGGAGGCTGTACGAGTGCTGCTATTGCAGAATATCGCACAGGTATCAGCCAATCAGATTCGAGAACGATATATAGAGGTTTTGTAAATATAAGGTATGTAAAATCATTTAA
>LR812519.1:5550796-5566265 GCA_903798195.1 Danio kyathit
GCAGGCAGCGCTCATCACCAGGCTAATACCATCCCTACAGTGAAGCATGGTGGTGGCAGCGTCATGCTGTGGGGATGTTTTTCAGCAGCAGGAACTGAAAGACTAGTCAGGATAGAGGGAAAGAGGAATGCAGCAATGTACAGAGACATCCTGAACGAAAACCTGCTTCAGAGTGCTCTTGACCTCAGACTGGGGCGGCGGTTCATCTTCCAGCAGGACAATGACCCAAAGCACACCGCCAAAATATCAATGGAGTGCCTTCATAACAACTCAGTGAATGTCCTTGAGTGGCCCAGCCAGAACCCAGACCTAAATCCTATTGAACATCTCTGGAGAGATCTGAAAATGGCTGTACACCGTCGCTTCCCATCCAACCTGATAGAGCTTGAGAGGTACTGCAAAGAGGAAGAGGCAAAAATTCCCAAAGACAGGTGTGCCAAGCTTGTGGCATAATATTCAAAAAAAATTTGAGGCTGTAATCGCTGCCAAAGGAGCATAAACAAAGTATTGAGCAAAGGCTGTGAATACTGATGTGATTCTTCGGTTTTTTTATTTTTAATAAATTATTTTTTTCACATTGTCATTATGGGGGATTGTGTGTAGAATGTTGAGGAAATAAATGAATTTAATCCATTTTGGAATAAGGCTGTAACATAAAATAATGTGGAAAAAGTGAAGCGCTATCAAGACTTTCCGAATGCACTGTATATTCTGTCATGATTTGCAAATACATGTGTGTTAGCATACATCATCATCTACACAAGCACAAGTTCAACTTTGTTGGCACTAAATGAAAAGAACTTTGCTTTCTGATGCTACTGTTTCTAATGAGATGCGTTAGAAGACAGCAGATGCGCTTCAGGAAAAGATGATGTGTCAAAGGTGCGACATCTGACAGGAAGAATCACAGCTGAACATATATATGAAGCTCAGAACAATGACAAAGGCTATGAAGAGCGCTAATGAGCTCATGCATCAACTTACAGCACATGGAAACAAACCCACTGTGTTTTAACTGAATCTGATGCATTTGTATTTGTCACTTCACTCCTGTCATGCCATTTCACTTGTCACTAAGCATCCCGAAACTATTTGATAAGTCACGAATCTGCGTGAATGTTTCTGTGGGCATGAACAAATAAAAAATTATGATTTGCAAGAAACTTTGTCTTGTCTTGTCTTGTCTTGTCGTCCACAATAAAATGATTTTCGATGCCATCAATTGGGCGTCACTGATGTGCTAATGTGGGCGCTTGTGTTCAACTTTAGTTTTTTTTTTTGACAGAAAGTTGCATAAGAATTATATAAGAAAGATGTTTTAACTGAAGTATAAATTTCCAGTATTCTTATTACAGGAAGGTATCAGCAAAGGTCAGTTGTTTTTGAAGAAATGACCAAAGAAGAAGACACGAAAAACATCCAAAGACAGAAACTGCACAAAAGTGTTGAATTAAAGCACGGAGGCAAAAGAAAAGTGGCTGATGTAATTAATGTGGGATGCAAACAGCTAGAAAATGAGAGCGAGAGCTGTGGGTGGAAGAAAAGAAGAATAGATCAACAGAAGAAAGAGATTCAGGAGGAGGAGAAGAGGGAGAGAGAGAGCATATATTGTAATTCTGCATCATAATTATCTGTACATCTGTGTACAAGGTGCCCACATGTCATCATTGAGTAAAACACAGGTTTCATGCTCAAGAGATGAACGTAAACTTTATACTGCAGGCCCGTAGCCAGCCTGGTGAAAGGGGTGGTTCTTTTTTCTCAAAAAGTGGACCTTTTGCAGTTATACGCCTCAGTTTCTATTTAACTATGAGATTTAAATACTGCATTTAGTGACATTTTAAGCAGTACTTTTTTTTTTTTTTTGCTGGATTAGCTAGTCAGATGTCATCATAACCACACTTTTTGATGTACTAAAAATGTTTCCTAAAAATTTGCAATAAAGAAAAATTAAAACAAGACTCATTTTTAAAAGACAAATTTGTTACATCATCATAGGAAAAATAGAAATCTGTTAAAGTTTTACAGTAAAAAAACTGTAGCCTACTGTCATTTATTAGACAAAAAACAAACTGGCCAGCACATTCAACTGTCCTCAGTCACAATTTGACCATTTCAATAAAAATAATAATTAAAACATAATAATAATAATAATAATAATAATATTAATAATAATAATAATAATAATAATAATAATAATAAGAAGAAGAATACTAATACTACTACTACTACTACTACTACTACTACTAATAATAATAATAATAATAATAATAATAATAATAATAATAATAATAATAAGAAAACAATAATAATGAACTCTTCAGAATTTTTCTAGCCTCTTTGGTAAAAAAAAAGTTCATTTGGAAATTTCTGGATATCAACAATAGCCAAAATATATTCAAATAAATTTAATATGGTCCGCTTCTGGTGCTTCACACCTTTTTATTGTTCATTTTTATTTCAGGAATAAGGTCCAAGATTTAGAATAAAAGTTACCTGCATTTTTTGTCTGTTTAAAAACAATACAGTAGTGAAAGAAGACTTCTCTTACATCAGATTATAGTCCCACTGAAGCAACAGCCGACAGAGGATTCCGTTTGGTCTTAAAGCCTTTTTCGATGGATTATTTTCATTATTTATGATGGAATAGCAGTCAAAATAGGACAAATGAGTGCGTAAATGGGACAAATTCTGGACCTTTGTCAGTGAGGGGTGGGTCTTCCGAACCCCCGCTGGCTACAGGCCTGAAAAGTTAGAGCACATGTTTTATGCTATAGTAAACAAGTTTTTAATAGAATTTTGGCTGTAAAAGCACACCTGCAGGTGTTTCAGGCGCAGGTCAGATTTTCTCCAGGTCATCATTTATTTTATTTACATTAGTTTTGTCTAAAAATGATTAGACCTGTCCAGTTTCATCTGGAATGCATCCCAGATCACCTTCTGAAGTGGTTTAAGCAATCAGATTTATATCCGATCAGAATAAAACGAATAGAGTGACCAAACAGCCTCAAAAACACAGACGTGACAAGAATAACTGTTTACGCGTCTTGCTGTGAGGTGACATCTGACGACTGAGGACTCTGCTTGCCATTAAAGCCTTCGTCGGACAGTTATTTAAAAAAAATAATGGCAAAAATAGGGAAAGGGAGGTCATGTACTGGACAAGTCAATAAATATATAGGACGTCCCGGCTAATGCGGCCAGTTAGCCTAGGACCTCATGGATAGGGACAGATTCCAGGTTAGGAAGTAAGTAACTTTAGCCCTACCCTGTTTGGCAGTCTTTTTGAACATATGGTCAATATTTTGCGATAATGATGCTGCTGCCTGCCTTTTCTGCCTCTCTTGCTCTTTTCGACCCATAGCATTACTCAGTATGGATGTCGCATCAAAGATTCAAATGTTACCACTCAGTGGGTTTTGTCACGTGACTCGCATCACATTATTGTGGCTTTGAGGCTCCATGGGATTCGAAATACTGGCCATAGTTATTTAAAATGACACTTTATTATAATATATTAAATATATATACTAATTATATAATAAATATATTATATAATATTAAATTACATAAAATAATTAAAAGGACAAATTCTGGACCTTTCGGCCATGGGGGGTGGTTCGTTCGAACCAATCGAAACCCCCCCTGGCTACGGGCATGTACTGTACTGTTTGTGTAGGTTATGTTTCATATATCTGATCAGTTTTGAGGTGTTCGAACATTTAAATTTGTTATCGTAATTGATTAAATAATGAAGCAAAATGTGACGGCAAGGGTGTAAATTTGCTCTTGACATTGGCGGGGACCAATGAACCTGTGTTTTTTCATTTGCTGCAAAATCACTTTAGCACTAGCTAAGCTATTCAATTTATTTGACAATATACAATACAACTCATTAAGGTCAATTAAGGAATAGTATAATGTTAAAAAATGAGAGATTAGGAGAACTGATGGATTCAATTATTGGTGGGGACATTTCAATAGTCGGTGGATATTGGTAGGGACATGCTAATTCTATGCCTCTGTGTGCATGTACTTCGTTCATTACAATGTTACTAAAAGTGACTTAAATTAAACACCTTAGTTGAAGGGGTGTCATAAGAATGTCATGAAACCTTTATAATCATGACATGTCATGATGTGAATGAGATTGTATGCATGCTTATTGTAACAAGGATAGATGCTGCAACGTAGTGAGGATCCGTATGCAGGACTTTATTAGTAGAATGGTCAAACAAGCAGTGGTCAAAACAGGAACAAACAGATGTATATGGGCAATCCAGAGTCGTAGTCGTAATAGCAGGCAGATGGTCACAAGGCAGGCGGCTTACAGGGAATAACAAACAAAACAAAGGTCTAAAACACGGAAGGCAAGGCAAGGAGAAACGCGTCGTAATGTTCACTTGTTCAGTTAGCAAGACTCGGCAACTGGAGTGAGTGTGTGTGCTGCTTATGTAGTGCATAAATCAGTCCTTGAGCAGCTTCAGCTGTGGGATGTAATCAGTGATGATCTGTGTGTGTGTGTGTTGTGAGACTGGGTGTTGTAGTCCAAAACATGGCGGATTTGTAGTCCATATGAATATGTGTGTGTTTACCAG
This sequence comes from Danio kyathit, assembly GCA_903798195.1. NCBI lineage: Eukaryota > Metazoa > Chordata > Actinopteri > Cypriniformes > Danionidae > Danio > Danio kyathit. The sequence goes on from LR812519.1 coordinate 5,555,395, forward strand.
CGATCTCTGGCTGTAGATAACTGTGGTGATCGTGACACTTATGATTACTGTTATTAAGTGCCATTTGCTCGACATGTCTCTTTAAATGCGAAGATGATATTGTTTGTTATGACAACTTGCTATAAACAAATACATCATAACCAGTCTCATGTCAGTATCATGACAACATGACATTCTCAAGACAAGAAAACCTGCCATAAACATGACTGTCATAAGGCATTATAATTGTGTCATGAATATTTTTTTCATAAAATGTCTCATTATAGGTGTCATTACTCTGTCAAATCATTTTTAAGTGTGTTAAGTGCGTTCATTTATATTTTATGGCATTTTAATGACAAATTCAACCTGTACCACTGTAGTTGAAAAAATAAATAAATAAATAAATATATATATATATATATATATATATATATATATATATATATATATATATATATATATATATATATATATATATATATATATATATATATATATATATATATATATATATATATATATATATTAATGACGGTGTTATAAAATTCTTGACATATTCATAAAGGCTTCATGACCATCATGTTTATGACAGATTTACGACAAGTTTTGCTGTCTTGGTAAAGTCAAGTTGTCATGACAAAGTCAAAAACAGGTTGAGATGTATTTCTTTATCTCAAGTTGCTTATGTCAATTCAAATGACCAACCGAGGCTCATTCTGAAAATGTACCCCTATATACATTTCTGGAGAGCGGCAAATATGTCCTGGAAGGTACTTTATTGGCAATTCTTGTTTTCGCAAATCCACCAGAGACCACTGTGTATGCTTTTTGAGATCTCAAATTTCTCTCCATTCGCGCCTGCTGTTCTCATGTAAATCCACCAGAGGTCGATGTCGACTGACTGACCGACCGATACCCCTACCACCCCCTTCCCTAAACCCAACCGATAGTGTTTTGAAATGCAATCCAGAAAACGTAAAGCAAGTGACGCAGTGGCGCAGTAGGTAGTGCTGTCGCCTCACAGCAAGAAGGTTGCTGGTTCGAGCCTCGGCTGGGTCAGTTGGCGTTTCTGTGTAGAGTTTGCATGGGTTTCCTCCGGGTTTCCCCCACAGTCCAAAGACATGCGGTACAGGTGAATTTGATAGGCTAAATTGTCCGTAGTGTATGAGCGTGAATGAGTATATATGGATGTTTCCCAGAGATGGGTTGCAGCTGGAAGGGCATCCGCTGCGTAAAACGTGTGCTGGATAAGTTGACGGTTCATTTTGCTATGGCGACCCCAGATTAATAAAGGGACTAAGCCAAAAAGAAAATGAATGAATGAAAAGGAAAAGCCCCCTGATTTTTACCACATTTTCAGATTTTACCACATTCTCACCCTGTTATTTACTTGCTTGTTTTATTTTTTACTTTTGTTTTTGTCTTACCAACTTTCTAGAACTGTTCTTCGACAGACTTGAACCTCGGCATCGTGGTCAACTAGTAGAACAAACTAGTAGAAGCAGGAAAGCCGCTCATATGGTGGTAAGTGGTCAGCTTATAGCGTCATACCACCCCGTATCATTCGTTTTACAGACAAAATGCAGCCATAAGTTCCTCTGTCTATATAATTCATGACCTCCAGAAATGTATATAGGAGTACGTTTTCAGAATGAGCCTATGTTGTTAATGACAGTTGTTATAAGCATGCATAAAATCTCATTCACATTCAGTCACAGTCTTATGAACAACCTTTCAAGTAAAGTGTTATTGTACCTTATTGAAACAAAAATGTACATTCAGTCGTTTGTTTGTTTGCTGTTGAGACTGAGGGACTTTTCATTTATTCACTGCCTTTTGAAAATATTTGATGTAATTAAATAGCTTCTACTTCTCTCTTTTACTGCATTTGCCATGTTTGGATCCAGCCTTCTGGTGCACTGTTATTCTGTCTAGAAAACTGTTAACTCTTTGACATTTGTTTTATTCAGTATTTATTTTTATAATGGTACAAAATTTCATCCCTTGTTGGCATTGAGTACAATTCAATCCCATTATGTTTGGCAGTTGGATTATTTGTTTGGAATGGGCAGGTTTTGGAGAAATTTTTGGCTAGAAATCATCATCTAACTCTGGCAACACTGAACACCCTCTTACTTTCTTCCAGTAAATAAATAAAACAAGTCTAGTCTGTGTCATCAAAATACAATTGGAAAAAAAAAATCAAGAACTTTGGCATACTTAATACAAATATAGACATGCAAAGAATGACTTATGTTGTCAGAATATATATGGAAATACAACTGAACATTTTGGTTCATGTAATAAGAATAAAGATAAGAATGAAACTGTAAAGACAAAGGCTAAAATCATCATAATATAGATGGAAATGCTGTATATGCAGTGGTGGAAAGAGTACTGAAAAATCATACTTAAGTAAAAGTATCATTACTTGCCTAAAAATGTGCAAGTAGAGTAAAAGTATCTGTTGTGAATATTACTCAAAGTATGTGTAAAAAGAAGCCCTTTTAAAAGTACTCAAGAGTAGTGAGTAGTGAGTATTACGCTGTTAAAAGCTGATATGTTTACATGTAATTTGTGCATGTGTGTGTAAACGTAACATTCTGTAGTGCATTTAGGTATTGCCCTGAAGGCACACAACATCATGAGACATTAATATTATGTTAGATTTAGGTTGTAATGTCAGGTGACCAAAATTATTTGTCAAGCCAGCAGCTAAGGACAACGTTATTTTTATGTCCAATAATGTCATCAAATGACGTTGATATTTGGTTGATTTTAGGTTGTTAGAAAGTGACCAAAATTCAGCATTGAGCCAACATCTTAAACCAACGTCATATTGACGTCAAATACTGACATTTATTCATCAGGTACGGCAACCAAAATCCAACGTCTGATAGATGTCATAGGGGTAACGTTCACACAATGTCAAGCTGTAACATCATTAGACGTAGATATTTGATTGGTTTTAGGTTGGACATTGGATATTGATGTTGGCCTGACGTTGAGTTCTGACATCAACCCGATTTTCATTTCTAAACAAAATGCAAAGTCCCCATGTATTATCCCAATAATAGGGTTCAACGTCAATCAGACGTCATGTTGATGTCCAGTGCCTGCTGGGTGTTTAAGGCCATTTCGGTCATCATACAGTAAACATCCGTCATCTTCTCATCAGTGACATGCATCTAAACAGTCTCTGGGTCAATGCGTGTAAAGATTTTGAACATCTTCTTGGACACTTTTAATACTTCCAAACAGTTTGCTGCAATTATAAAGTGCACACGTCTTGAGGTAGTTCTTTATGATGCGATTTACCTTCTACGGTATGTGTGATTTGATTGGACAGGAATCACAGGACTGATTTTTCTAATCCCCATAGACAAGAAAAATAAAGTAGTGACTGCAGGTTGAAGGAAAGTAGTGGAGTAAAAGTACAGATACTGCACTAGAAATGTACTCAAGGAAAGTAAAAGTACACATTTGTAAAACTACTCAGTAAATTACAATTCCTGAGAAAAACTACTCAATTAAAGTAATTTGAGTATTTGTACTTAGTTACTTTACACCACTGTGTATATGTAATCAATATTTATATGTATTTATATATGAATAAAACTGTAATACACGCTGGCTCAGGGGTTAGCACTGTGGCCTCACAGCAAGAAGGCCACTGCTGGGTCAGTTGTCAGTTCTGTGTGGAGTTTGCATATTCTACCCGTGTTGGAGTGGGTTTCCTCTGGTTTCCCCCAGAGTCCAAATACATGCGCTACAGGTGAGTTGAATAAACTAAATTGGCCTCAGTGTACAGTTGCAATCAGAATTATTCAACCCCCTGATTTATTAGCCCACCTGTTTATTTTTTTCCCCAATTTCTGTTTAACGGAGAGAAAACTTTTTCAACACATTTCTAAACATAATAGTTTTAATAACTCATCTCTAATAACTGATTTATTTTATCTTTGTCATGATGACAGTAAATAATATTTTAATAGATATTTTTCAAGACACTTCTAAACAGCTTAAAGTGAAATTTAAAGGCTTAACTAGGTTAATTAGGGTAACTAGGCAGGTTAGGGTAATTAGGCAAGTTATTGTATAATGATGGTTTGTTCTGTAGACTATTGAAAAAATATATAGCTTAAAGGGGCTAATAATTTTGACTTTAAAATGGGTTTTAAAAAATTTAAAACTGCTTTTATTCTAGCCCAAATAAAACAAATAAGACTTTCTCCAGAAGAAAAAATATTATCAGACATACTGTGAAAATTTCCTCACTCTGTTAAACATAATTTGGGAAATATTTAAAAAAGAAAAAAAAAATCAAAGGGGGTTGAATAATTCTGATTTCAACTGTATGTGTGTGAATGTGAGAGGGTATGGGTGTTTTCCAGTACTGGGTTGCAGCTGGACAGGTATCTGCTGTTTAAAACATATGCTAAATAAGTTGGCGGTTCATTCCGCTGTGGCAACCCCTGATAAAGAAAGGAACTAAGCCGGAGGAATATTAATGAATTAATATAGATGGAAAAACAACTGAACATTTTGGGAATAAAGGAATGAAGATGAGAATAAAACTGTACTGATAAAGACTAAAATTATCATAATAATGATGGAAATGCTGTATATGTAATCAATATTTAATATGAATAAAACTAATGTTTACAATTTCTGACAAAATCTGCCTATAAATATACAGTTGATGACACAATTATTGATGTTTTAAAAGCAAGGCTATTTTTTACAGTATTCCCTGTTTTATATTTCTTCTAAAGGACACCTTATTTCTAGTTTTAGCTCAGCTAAAACAAACAAAAAATAATAATTATGATAATCAAAAAAATAAAAATAAAATAAATAAATTAAATAAATAAATAAATAAATAAATAAATATATATATAAAGTTGAAGTCAGAATTATTAGCCCCCTTGAATTATTAGACCGCTTGTTTATTTTTTCCCCCAATTTCTGTTTAACGGAGATAAAAATTTTTTTAACACATTTCTAAACATAATAGTTTTAACAACTCATCTCTAATAACTGATTTATTTTATCTTTGCCATGATGACAGTAAATCATATTTGACTAGATATTTTTCAAGACACTTCTATACAGCTTAAAGTGACATTTAAAGGCTTAACTAGGTTAATTAGGTTAACTTGGCAGGTTAGAGTAATTAGGCAAGTTATTGTATAACGATGGTTTGTTATGTAGACTATTGAAAAAAAATATAGCTTAAAGGGGCTAATAATTTTGTCCCTAAAATGTTAAAAAAAATTAAAAACTGCTTTTATTTTAGCCGAAATAAAACAAATGAGACTTTCTCCAGAAGAAAAAACATTATCAGACATACTGTGAAAATTTCCTTGCTCTGTTGAACATCATTTGGGAAATATTTAAAAAAAGTAGAAAAAAATTCAAAAGGGGGATAATCATTCTGACTTCAACTGTATATATATCCAGAGATCCAGAGTCGTGGTCAGTAAACGTGTGGATGGTCAAAACGCAGACAGCAGACAGGAATAAACAGTACAACAAAGCAAGGGTCTAACACGCAAGCCAAGGAAAAGGTGTCGTAATGTTCACAAACAGATAAACAAGACTCAGCATTGATGCGTGTGTGTGTGTGTGTGTGTGTGTGTGTGTGTGTGTGTGTGTGTGTGTGTGTGTGTACGTGTTTTTGTGACATATCAGGACACAAATCTGTATAATGACATGGGTATGACACAGGTATTACAAAAAGCAGGTGAAATATGAGGACATTGGTGACGTCCTCACTTCTCAAAAAGCTTATAAATCACACAGGATGAGTTTGTTCAGGGAGTAAAGCTGTACACTGTCTCCTGTGATGGTTGGGTTTAGGGGTAGGGTGGGGTGAGGGCAATATAATATACGCTTTGATCTGTAGAAAATGAATGGAAGTCTATGTAATGTACCCACTTTTCACAAAAACAAACATGTGTGTGTGTGTGTGTGTGTGCTGTTTAAATAGTCCTTGTAATTCGTCCATAACGATCCTCCGCCTGTGTGTGAGTGTGTAATCAATGGAACCCAGAACAGGTGCGTGTGAGCGGTGCATGACTGGATATATAGTTCTTTAGTGTAGCGTGCGTGTAGTTCTCCAGCGATCCGCATGTATACATGCAATCTGCAAGGATTAGATCGCTAGTGATTGTGGCATATATATTATATATAATTACATTGCACTTTAAATTAAATAGTATCTTGCAAATTAACTACTAAAATGTTATTTATTGTCATAATGGCAAAAATAAAATTAAATTAAAATGAGCTATTAAGACTATTATATTTAAAAACATTTAAAGTATCTAAAATTTCACAGGAGGGCTAATAATTCTGCGTTCAACTGTATGTACTGTATTGTAATTTAAATCTACAAATGCGAATAGATAATAGAATATAAATGCTTTTTTCTTCCCAGCAAACATTGACCCTATCAAGACTCAATATTTAAACTATCATATCATAAGCTGATCTATATATAAGATGACTGGCAACTCTTTGCTCAGTTGAATGAGCTGAACTTTTGCACAAGGAAATCTAATAGATCCAATCTAATCTCTTTCACATCACTTCTGGAAGCGCGGAGCTGCACTTCTGTGGAGGTCTCCTGCCAGCCTGCCGTGCTCTTTGAGTTCTCTTATCTGCAAATCAAAGCCGCGCTGAATAGTTGAGTTAAATCCATTGGCCTTGCCATAGTCAGTCTTCACGAGTGCGATGAACAGAGTTTGCCGCTGATAGGAGCAATTAATCAAAAACCCCTCCAGAGCCCAGGAGACGTGGCTGAGGTAATAAAACAGTCAATGCACCAACATCAACAGTTTGTAATGAGTTTGTTTTGAGCACATTCATGACTGATTTAGACTCTGATCTACTGGCTGGTTCACTTTCACTCACTTTAGAGTTTGTTTATTCCCTTAAAAATCAAATTAAGTGCTTTATCATCTACCGCTTGCATTCAACTCTATTAAAGGGGCAGTTCACCCAAAATTTCACTTGCATTTTGTGAGTCGCTAACATTGTCTTCAATGTTCCACTGAAGAAAAAAGGCACCTGACATTTTGGATTTCCTTAGGGTGATAATGAATTACTGAGTAAAACACACAGCTCTCAAAGGAAATCAGCTTTTCAAATGAATGAGTCGAGTGAGTAAATCAACGACTCGTTAAACGCTCATAAATGCAGCAATTTCTGTCTTTCTTGAATCGGTCAACATTTTAAATGAATCAGTTGAGTGAATAATTCAATGACTCATTAATTAAAATGGTTATTTATTCAATTTCTAAACGAATTTGAACTTTTAAACCAATGGTGGATGCAAGAATTCAATGTAACACATGAACGCAGCAATTTGTGTCTATCTTGAATCGGTCAACATTTTAAATGAATCAGTTGAGTGATTTATTCAATGACTCATTAACTAAAATGGTCCTTATTCAATTCCTAAATTAATCTGCTTTTTAAAGTTAATTAGTGTAAGCAATAATTCAAGGCAACATACATAGATACAGCTAATTGTGTCTTTCTTGAATCCGTCAGCGTATTAAATGAATCAGCTCGGTGAATAATTCAACGACTCTTTAACTAAAATGGTCACTTATTCAATTTACAAAATGAATCTGCATGTTTAAGTTAGTTAGAAAAAGCAAGAATGTAATGTAACACATATATACAGCTAATTGTGTCCTTCTTGAATCCGTCAGCATATTAAATGAATCAGCTCTGTGAATAATTCAACGACTCAATTAAAATGGTCAGTTATTCAATTCCTAAATGAATCTGCATTTTTGAGCTAATTAAAGAAAGCAAGAATGTAGTGTAATGCACATATAGACAGATAATTGTCTCTTTCTTGAATCAGTCAGCATTTTGAATGAGTGAGTTGAGTGAATAATTCAATGACTCACTAATCAAAATGACCACGTATTCAATCACTAAATTAATTTGCACTTTTAAACCAATGGTGGAGGCAAGAATTCAATGTAACGCTCATAAAGACAGCAATTTGTGTTTTTCTTGAATCGGTCAACATTTTAAATGAATCAGTTGAGTGAATTATTCAATCACTAATTAAATAAAATGGTTATTTATTCAATTTCTAAATGAATTTGCACTTTTAAACCAATGGTGGACATAAGAATTCAATGTAACATACATACATATATATATATATATATATATATATATATATATATATATATATATATATATATATATATATACATATATATATATATATATATGAATATATATATATATATATATATATATATATATATATATATATATATATATATATATATATATATAGCTAATGCTGTCTTTCTTAAATCAGTCAGCATTTTGAATGAGTGAGTTGAGTGAATAATTCAATGACTCATTAATTAAAATGGTCACTTTTTCAATTTCTAAATGAATTTGCACTTTTAAACTAATGGTGGATGCAAGAATTCAATGTAACAAATGAACGCAGCAATTTGTGTCTTTCTTGAATCGGTCAACATTTTAAATGAATCAGTTGAGTGAATAATTCAATGACTCATTAATTAAAATGGTTATTTATTCAATTTCTAAACGAATTTGAACTTTTAAACCAATGGTGGATGCAAGAATTCAATGTAACACATGAACGCAGCAATTTGTGTCTATCTTGAATCGGTCAACATTTTAAATGAATCAGTTGAGTGATTTATTCAATGACTCATTAACTAAAATGGTCCTTATTCAATTCCTAAATTAATCTGCTTTTTAAAGTTAATTAGTGTAAGCAATAATTCAATGCAACATACATAGATACAGTCTTTCTTGAATCCGTCAGCATGTTAAATGAATCAGCTCGGTGAATAATTCAACGACTCTTTAAATAAAATGGTCACTTATTCAATTCCTAAATGAATCTGCATGTTTAAGTTAGTTAGAGAAAGCAAGAATGTAATGTAACACATATATACACCTAATTGTGTCTTTCTTGAATCCGTCAGCATATTAAATGAATCAGCTCTGTGAATAATTCAACGACTCAATTAAAATGGTCACTTATTCAATTCCTAAATGAATTTGCATTTTTGAGCTAATTAAAGAAAGCAAGAATGTAGTGTAATGCACATATAGACAGATAATTGTGTCTTTCTTAAATCAGTCAGCATTTTGAATGAGTGAGTTGAGTGAATAATTCAATGACTCATTAATTACAATGGTCACTTTTTCAATTTCTAAATTAATTTGCACTTTCAAACTAATGGTGGAGGCAAGAATTCAATGTAACGCTCATAAAGACAGCAATTTGTGTTTTTCTTGAATCGGTCAACATTTTAAATGAATCAGTTGAGTGAATTATTCAATCACTAATTAAATAAAATGGTTATTTATTCAATTTCTAAATGAATTTGCACTTTTAAACCAATGGTGGACGTAAGAATTCAATGTAACATACATACATATATATATATATATATATATATATATATATATATATATATATATATATATATATATATATATATATATAGCTAATGCTGTCTTTCTTAAATCAGTCAGCATTTTGAATTTGTGAGTTGAGTGAATAATTCAATGACTCATTAATTAAAATGGTCACTTTTTCAATTTTTAAATGAATTTGCACTTTTAAACTAATGGTGGATGCAAGAATTCAATGTAACACATATATACAGCTAATTGTGTCCTTCTTGAATCCGTCAGCATATTACATGAATCAGCTGGGTGAATAACTCAACGACTCTTTAATTAAAATGGTCACTTATTCAATTCCTAAAAAAATCTGCATTTTTAAGCTAATTAGAGAAAGCAAGAATGTAATGTAATGTACATATAGACAGATAATTGTGTCTTTCTTTAATCAGTCAGCATTTTGAATGAGTGAGTTGAGTTAATAATTCAATGACTCATTAATTAAAATGGCCACTTATTCAATCTCTGAATGAATTTGGACTTTTGAACCAATGGTGGAACCAAGACTTAAATGTAATGCTTATAAATGCAGCAAATTGCGTCTTTCTTGAATTGGTCAACATCTTAAATGAATCAATTGGGTGATTAATTCAACAGCTCATTAAATAAAATGATCACTTATTCAATTCCTAAACAATCTGCATTTTTAAGCCATTTAGTAAAAGCCTGAATTCAATGTAACACTCATATATGCAGCAAATTGTGTCTTTCTTGAATTCATCAGCATTTTGATTGAATAAGCTAGGTTAATAATTTAATGACTCATTAATCAAAATGGTCACTTATTCAATTTATAAATGCATCCCAATCATCACAAATACTGCAGAAGACCTATTGGAACCCGCATGATTCTCACAGAAATGAATCAAGTTTGGTGAAGGAAAAATCACGGTTTGGGGTTACATTCAGTATGGGGGCGTGCGAGAGATCTGCAGAGTGGACGACAACATCAACAGCTTGAGGTATCAAGACATTTGTGCTGCCCATTACATTACAAACCACAGGAGAGGGCAAATTCTTCAGCAGGATAGCGCTCCTCATACTTCAGCCTCCACATCAAAGCAAAGAAGGTCAAGGTGCTCCAGGATTGGCCAGCCCAGTCACAAGACATGAACATTATTGAGCATGTCTGGGGTAAGATGAAGGAGGAGGCATTGAAGATGAATGCAAAGAAGCTTGATGAACTCTGGGAGTCCTGCAAGAACGCTTTCTCTGCCATTCCAGATGACTTTATTAATAAGTGATTTGAGTCATTGCAGAGATGTGTGGATGCAGTCCTCCAAGCTCATGATGGAGTCAGACACAATATTCATTCTGTTTCCACTGCAGCATGACTTTATATTCTATACTGGACATTATTTCTGTTTAGTGACAAAACTTTTGTCTAAGCAAAGTCAGAC
>LR812519.1:5566365-5598865 GCA_903798195.1 Danio kyathit
GCGGGAATCTGCTTGACTACTTACTTATGCATTGAATCTGTGACACAACAATGTTTATTCAAAACGGCAAGCCGAGGAGATTTCCGGAGCCAGATAAACATCTTCATGGCATCATTAGGCACCGCGGATGCCTTACCATTCCTCAAACGCAGCCCAAAGACACGTCTGAAGCATCACAATGTTGATTACAGTAAGAGAAACACACTCATGTCCTTCAGTCTGATTTCTCTTCTGTTTAAATAACCAGAAATACAGCGACGCTACACGCAGGGATCTTACACTTTCATCACTTCAAGCACTTTCCAGATGTATTTTCAGACCTTTACAGCACTTAGTACGTGTTGCAAATGACATATTTACATACAGACATATACTTCATACCACATTATATCAGATGTTATATGATACAGTATTTTGTAGCATAGCATGGTATATAGCATACAGTATAACAAGGGCTGTTTCTCAATATGCGTTCTTCAGAGGTCTTGCTTCCTCGTGTAACGTCATCATCAGCTGCCAAAGTTCAGTTACAATACTCAAGACCGCAAGTACAGAGGACGCGTGAAACTTCCCGGATGTGTTCTTAATTTTGAGGACGCATCAATGCAGACTTGAGCACCAATCTCGCTCTAGAAGTCCCAGAAGTCATTGCGACTGGAGGTGGGAAGCGCAGCATTTTATTTAGATTTATTATTAAAGTTCAGAGATATCACTTATTTACCTCAGGAGTTTCCCTAAATGAAATGGTGAAAATAAACATTACCACGGACATCTTGATAAAGGAATAAACACATTAAGAGTGTTTGTTTGCTGAAATTCGTATTAAAATCAGTTTTATTTGTATTGTGCAACGTATATTTATAATGTTTTTATGCAGAGTATATATTTTGAAAAGGGGAAAAACAATAAATCATTGTGTGAATGCTGTAATGTTTAAATCATTTTTCATTTAAAACGCGTGAAGGTCACGTGACCATCAGGAAGAACGCAGCATCTCATTTCTCACAGGACGCGTTCTCTGTTCTCGTGGTTTCCCGAGTTCGTTCTTCCGAGGACACCTGGCAAGACCGGTCTCCACAAGAACGCAAGTCCATTCTCTGCGTTCTTGGAATTGAGAAACAGCCATAGAATAGCATAGCATAGTATAATCTTAGGGAAAATATGCTGAGACTCCAGAGTTTTCATTATTAATTCCTTATCAATAGTTTATTATGAGAGGGCATCCGCATATGTTGGAATAGTTGGCGGTTCATTCCGTTGTGTCGACCCCTGATAAATAAAGCAGGGGCGTAGATTTAGGGTGGCACATCTCCATCAATATTCACCGACCATTGAAGGTCCCCATCAATAATTTAATCCACTTTAAAAAAAAAATAAAATAAAAAATAAATAAATAATAATAAAAAATAAATTAATTAATTTAAAAAATAATTAACCTAGACACGCACAAAGAGTTAAATGACGTTCTCTCCTCGAGTCCTCCTGCCCCCAAAACACATATGGACATTTTAATTGGCTTTGCGTTTCCCTGCTCTCATGTGAGGGGGTGTGGCTGTCTTTAGATACAAGCAGCGCCAAATGCAGTGGATTGTTTTTTTCCCTGCAAGAATAAGGTGTGTTGGGTGATACACACGCGAGGATGGCGGCAGCAAAAAAAAAACGAAAAGTGTAAGTTTCGTTTTTAAACGAAAAGTGTAAGTCTATCATGATAATGCCGTTAATGCTCGTGTTTTTTCCCCGCTTTAACGCACAGTCTAATGTTATACAGCCTGATCTAGTCTGTGAATAACATGCCCTGAAAACTAACTGCAGTATAAACGGCTAAATGTAAAAGTACATGATCCCCGCCAGTTCTCTAATCTCTCAGAGTAGCATGTCCAACTTCGGTTGAAACAATTCGTTAGAAAACATACAGCCTGAGTATAAGCATAATACTGATATATGAGACATGTTTAGTTTGCACTATGGCTAAAACAAACTGAAGTCTTCATTAAACTCTCTCTTTATCAGTTAATAAACATTATTCTAACATTACACTATCAGGCCTGTAGCCAGCTTATTGAAGGGGGGGACTGAACCTTTTTGCAGTTATTTGCCTGTTTTTCTATTTAATTATGAGGTATAAATATTGCATTTTAGTGACATTTTAAGAACAATTGTCTTAAAAAAAGAAAACTTTCTCCAAACTGTTGTCTTGTCTTGTGTTCATGTGTGTTTTGTGATGACTCTGCTGTTCATTTTGCTGTATAGTAGCTCACAGGCCTGAGTCACTAGAGGCTCAATTCTGTAGGAGCTGCGAGTCTAACATATATTTGAGCTTGTTTTATCATCCACTAGGTCCAAATTGTAAGCCTGATTGCTTGGAAAAGTAATAAGAAATTTCATTTTGGCAGTGTATTTTTGAGAAGTGCTTTGTGTCTGCTCTCCTCTGAGAAAACGAGAGGATGGTGGAGTCCCAGCAGCAGCAAGACTTTGGGGTTGCTGTGGACACTCGCTTCCATTTATTTCTTTTCAGCTCAGGTTTGAAGGCCTGGAGGGTTTGAACCTGAGGGTCCTGATTCAGAGAGACCCTACTGGTTTAAAGGGTTTACTGGTTTACACCCTACCATGAGGGTTGGGTTAAGGGTTGAGGTAGGGGTAGACGCTAATAAAATACAATTAATTTGTAATTTAATAAATAATATAAATATAAATACTTCTCGCTAACTTATGATCGCAGCTGTATCCCTTCTAGCAACAAGCTGCTGGATTTACGAATTTTACGAAAATTTACGTATTTTTCTTCCAAAATACATGAAGGTAAGCAACTGTTTATCTGGGAGAGGAATAGAGAAAATATTCTAGTAACATAAACCGTGTGTATCTTATGTGAAGAAAGCATCGTCTAGTTATAATCAGCATCTCCATAGACATCTGCGTGTATTTTACAAACCTTAAATGTTATGTTTTGCTTGTAGTTATGTGTATTTGAATGTCTGAAACCTAAAATAAATGTTATTTAAAGCATGGATAAATTGTGATTTATGTGTGCTCGGAACGTTCTGATCACACCGGTGTGATCATGCATTTCAGATACCAGCCAAGACGGATCACATCAGTGTGATTTTATGCGCGAAAGTGTTAAAAGACACAGAGACAGGAGGATCAGATCATGTCAAAGAAGTTGAAGTCATGTCTAGACAATTGATTATCAGTCAACAACAGCACATCTCCAAGCAGCGCTCCTCAATTAATTTCTCTGTTTCTTGGCTACGGATCACAGATCTGCCAGTCTGCGTGAATCTGCATTCTGTTTGATCCAATTTACAGAATCACAGCCGACTCGATGTACTTCAGCTTAATGACTTCTGCATCAGACACACACAACCTTCTGACTTCAAAAAACACAGAGGAAAAAATGAGCTGAGAATGCTTGGTTTTCGGGAACCAGTGTGGCGTCATCCCAATTTAAGGTTATCTGATGCTCTTTCTCAGGCCGGACGAATGCAGGAGCTTTTCTTCACTGTGTGTGTGTGTTATTTTTTTCATCTGATGGTCACTGATTGACGGGGAACAATCAGCAGGGACATGGGATATTTTGGCAGTGATGTCTATCCGTCTTATCGCAACATGCATATGGATGAGAGCGTCTCTTGAGCATTTTTCCCCCCTCTTTCAACAATGAAAGGCACATTAAATATTGAAGATAACAAAACTGAAATCCCATAGAGTGCAACGGATTGTTGAAGTCAGACTGCTGAATGTGTGCATGCAGATGTTACTTGGTATGTTGTGGCGGTGGTTGAGTGTGTGACTTTAACCGGTGCATTTATTTCAGATTGATCCTGATATTTTGAATATATCTGATGAAAAAAAAATATATATAAATAAATAACAAAAACAATAATGCAATAAAAAAAACTAAATCTAAATTCTAAATTAAATTAAAAATAATGAAAAAGAAAATGTAAAAATACATTAAATAAAATAAATAAGTAAATAATATTTAATAAACTACTACTACTACTACTACTACAACTACTGCTAATAATAATAATAATAATAATATTAATAAAATAATGATGATGATGATAATAAAAATAAAATAATAATAATAATAATAAAATAATGATAATGACGATAATAAAAATAAAATAAATATAATCAATAATAATAATAATAATAATAATAATAATAATAATAAAGCAATAAACAAAACACTTAAAATAAATTATTTATAAAATGCTTATGTTGATAATCTAAAAATTTATAAAAATGTTGCAATAATATTGTAAAATGCAATAAACATAGAATTTATTATATTGACATTTAAATAGTTGCATTTTATTACTATTAGTTGTGATAATAAAATTAAAATAAAATAAAATATAATAAAATATATTTGGTGAAAAAATGTAAAATAAAAAAATTATGAAAATAAAAAACTCTAAATTCTAAACTAAATTAAAAACAATTAAAAAGAAAATTTAAAAATACTTTAATATAAATAATTAAATAGTATTTAATAAAGTACTACCACTACTACTACTATTACTACTACTACTACTACTACTAATAATAATAATAATAAATATGAAAATTATGATAATAAAATACAATAAATAATAATAATAATAATAATAAAATAATATTAAAGCAATAAATAAAACACTTAAAATAAATTATTTATAAAATGCTTATGTTTATAATATTAAATATTATTGATAAAAATATTGCAATAATATTATAAAATACAATACATATAGAATTTATTATACGGACATTTAAATCGTTGCATTTTATTACTATTAGTTGTAATAAAATAAAATAAAATTAAATTAAATTAAAGAACTACTACTACTACTACTACTACTACTACTACTACTACTAATAATAATAATAATAATAATAATAATGATGATGATGATGATGATGATGATGATAATTTAAGTAAAAAATAAATAAATCAATAAAAAACAATAATAATGATAATGATGATGATGATGATAACAAAATAAAATTAATAATAATAATAATTAATAATAATAATAATAAATAAAACATTTAAAATAAATTATTTGTAAAATGCTTATTTTCATAATATAAAAGATTATTTATAAAATATTGCAATAATAATATAAAATACAATACATATATAATTTATTATATTGACATTTAAATAGTTGAATTTCATTACTATTAGTTGTAATAAAATAAAATAAAATAAAATAAAATAAAATAAAATAAAATAAAATAAAATAAAATAAAATAAAATTTCAGTACATTATAATTTGTCTTCTAGTTTTGGATTGTGTCAGAGAATAAATATTTTAATTTCAACATTTATTTTTACATGTGCAACATTTGAATCCCTAAGCGAAAGAAAGTCAAATAAGTTCAGCACAACAAAAGTCTAGAGTCATGAACAAGGTGAAGCAAATAAATTAGCATTCTGCATTTGTCCACTGATACTGAATGTAATTTTCCAGTGGGCTAGTCTGAGAGAGGTCCTGAAGTTAATGAATCAAACAATGAGGCGGTTGTGCCTTGACCGAACTCAAGCACACTTCTCAAGGGCGACTTTGACTAATATAAATAATGTGCACAGTACTCCAAATCTCGATATTCAATTTAATTCAATTCAAGTTTATTTGTATAGTGCTTTTCACAATATTACACCTCTATATGCAATAGGGCTGCATTAATATTTAATATTGTTGTTAAGTATTGCAATAACAATATTTCTTATGATGTAACATTTCCAGAGAAAAATGCTATTTTTATTAGCTCTGCTTTAAAATCTATTATATATTTAATGATATTAAAATAAACACATTCTTCAGATCTAATTAGTCATAATTTAGACTAAAAAACTGTGTCAAGTTGCAAACATTTAGTCTTTAAAGGGGGCCTATTATGCAAAAATCACTGTTATGTGTGGCAGCAGTGTGTGAATATAGCCAGCGTCTTATGGTACAAATATATTTATTGTATTTTTTATAATCAGACTTGATAAAAAACAGTCTGCAGAAACACTTTGATTGACATTCTGCCTTCGTACATGTCATCAGAGGGGGAAAGCCCCACCCACTAGTGATGATCTATCTCTTATTAGCATAAGCCCTGAGTGAGAAGCAGCCATCTGACATTAGAGTTTTGAATCTGCCTTTAATCTCTTTTGAAAACAATCTCATTAAATTCAAAGCAACAGTCACCAAAATGGCCCTAATAGGGGCAGTTTCAGAGAGTTATAAAAGATATTTGTGTGGTATTTTAAGCTGAAACGTCACACACACACACACACACACTCTAGAGCAATGGTCTAAAAGTCAGTTCCTGGAGGGCCACAGCTCTGCATAATTTAGCTCTAACTCACCTCCAAATAACACACGCTTAATAGTCTCTAGTAGTCTTAAACACCTTGATCAGTTGGATTAGATGTATTTGATTAGGGTTGGAGCAAAACTGTGCAGAGCTGCAGTCCTCCAGGAATTGAGTTTAAGACCAATGCTCAAGAGACATCAGAAACTTACACTCCCTGGCCACTTTATTAGGTACACCTTACTAGTATCAAGTTGGACCTCTTTTGCCTTCAGAACTGCCTTAATCCTTCATTGCGTAGATTCAACAAGGTACTAGAAATATTCTTCAGAGATTTTGGTCCATATTGACATGATAGCATCACACAGTTGGTGTAGATTTCTCGGCTGCACATCCATGATGCCAATCTCCCGTTCCACCACATCCCAAAGGTGCTCTATTGGATGGAGCTCTGGTGACTGTGGAGGCCATTTGAGTACAGTGAACTCATTGTCATGTTCAAGAAACCAGTCTGAGATGATTGGCGCTTTATGACATGGTGTGTTATGCTGCTGGAAGTACAGGTAGCCATCAGAAGATGGGTACACTGTGGTCATAAAGGGATGGACATGGTCAGCAACAATACTATATTTTTCCAATTTTGAGCCTGTGTGAATTGTAGCATCAGTTTCCTGTTCTTAACTGACAGGAGTGGCACCCGGTGTGGTCTTCTGCTGCTGTAGCCCCTCTGCCTCAAGGTTGGACGTGTTGTGCATTCAGAGATGTTCTTCTGCAGACCTCGGTTTTAACGAGTGGTCATTTGAGTTACTGTTGCCTATCAGCTGGAACCAGTCTGGCCATTCTCCTCTGACCTCTGGCATCAACAAGGCATTTGCGCCCACAGAACTGCCGCTCACTGGATATTTTCTCTTTTTCAGACCATTCTCTGTAAACCCTAGAGATGGTGGTGCATAAAAATCCCAGTAGATCAGCAGTTTCTGAAATACTCAGACCAACCCATCTGCCACCAACAACCATGCCACATTCAAAGTCACTTAAATCCCCTTTCTTCCCCATTCTGATGCTCGGTTTGAACTGCAGCAGATCGTCTTGACCATGACTACATGTCTAAATGCATTGAGTTGCTGCCATGTGATTGGCTGATTAGAAATTTGCATTAACGAGCAGTTGGACAGGTGTACCTAATAATGTGGCCGGTGAGTGTATTTACACGAAGCCTTTAATACAATATAAATGAGTGAACACCTCAACAGATATTCTGACTCTGATTGGCTGTTGTCATTTTCTACTCTCGTCTTGACACCGCCCATTAGTGTTTATTTTCAGCTATGGCTTCACCTTTGAGCCGCTCCAGTCAATAGCAGAACAGCAACTACTAGGAGAGGGCGGGGAAAAATATAATAAATCTCCATCTGATTGGTCAAATATAGATAAAAACCAATGCATATAATACATGTAAATTATCCCACATGTCTCTGATACAAATATTACCTATACTATTACTGCGATGTTTGACGCAAGGTGGCACAGTCGCCTCACAGCAAGAAGGTCACTGGTTCGAGTCCCAGCTGGGTCAGTTGTCATTTCTGTGTGGAGTTTGCATGTTCTCCCTGTGTTGGCGTGGGTTTCCTCTGGGTGCTGCGATTTCCCCCACAGTCCAACAACATGCGCTGTAGGTGAATTGGAGAAACTAAATTGTCTGTAGTGTATGAGTGTGTGTGTGTGAATGTGAGTGTGTATGGTATTCCCCAGTCCTGGGTTGCGGATGGAAGGGCATCCGCTGTGTAAAACATATGCTGGAATAGTTGGCGGTTCATTCCGCTGTGGCGACCCCTGATAAATAAGCGACTAAGCCGAAGGAAAATGAATGATTGAATATATTGTGCAGCCCTAATATGCACTAAAATCATGAATGAAGGAGTACACTAGCACTGTAAGCTGAACACAGACAATGAGTGTGGCCTTCTTCAGAGATGCTGTCAGAGGAAAAAGTGCACATGAAGAAGTTTTTCTCTTAGCGCTGCTTATCTGTTCTGCTCGGAGCGTCTTGAGATCAGGCGCAGATTACTGGAAGCTGCAGAGCTCGAAACAAGAAGAAAAGAGTATGACAAATGCAGAGCAGATAACCACACTATCTAAAAGAGTAGACTCTAGCAGGGCAAACAGGTAGTTAAAATACCTCACAGAGAAGAGCAGTCACAATGAGAGGACTAGAACAGCGCAGCTCTTTCATCTGCACCGTAAACAGACTAAATGGAGATCAAATGGGGGATTTTGCACAATGTTTCCATGAGCAAAAGGATAGAAAGTCCTTAAAACTACTCTCAGCAACTTAGCAACCACTAGAAATGTAGCAGTGCCACTCAGAGCGACTATGAAGCAACCACGACACTGCACAACAATTTACTGTAGCAATGCTCTAACCACAAATCAATGACCCAATAACCATTCAGACATAATCAACCACCTAGCAACAACAACTGCCTAGAAGCTATTTCAAATCTAGAGACATTTTAAAATCCACCCTGAGCAACAACTCTTTTATACCTTAGCAACCCCCTAGTAACCATCCAGACAGCCTCAGAAACCACTTAGCAACAACACAACTATAAAATACTTAGCAACCACCCATCACATTAGTAGAAATTATTTGAAACCTTAGCAACATCATAGAAACCACATCACATATGCAAGCCATTATCTAGAAATGCCTTAGTAACCATTCAGACAGCTTTATCAACCACCTAACAATGACTAATATATACAAAACATCTCAGCAAATATCTAGCGATCAGATTACACCGTAGCAACCCCCTAGTAACAACCCATCACTTTCCTTGAAATTATTTTGTATCTTAGCAACACCCTAGCAACCATTCAGATGACCTTATCAACATCTATAAATGCCCTAGCAACCATTCAGACAGTCTTATCAGCCACCTAGCAATGACTAACATATCCAAAACATCTTAGCAAATTCCTAGCAATTAGTTTACACCTAGTAACCATTCGGACAGCCTTAGCAACCACTTAGCAAAAAGTCATACTTAGCAACCCATCACTTTTCTAGAAATTATTATATATCTTAGCAACACCCTAGCAACCATTCAGATGAACTTATCAACCATCTAGAAATGCCCAAGCAACCATTCAGACAGCCTTAGCAACCACCTAACAATGACTAATTTATCCAAAACATTTTAGCAAATACCTAACAATTAGTTTACACTTTAGCAACCCCCTAGTAACATTCAGACAGCCTTAGCAACCACTTAGCAAAAAGTCATACTTAGCAACCCATCACTTTCCTAGAAATTATTATATACCTCAGCAACAACCTAGAAACCACATAAAATGTGACAGTGATTATCTAGAAATACCTGAGCAACTCCTAGCAATGACTAATATATCCAAAACATCTTAGCAAATTCCTAGCAATTGGTTTACACCTTAGCAACCCCCTAGTCACCATTCAGTCAGCACTAGCAACCACTTAGCAAAAAAGTCATACTTGTCAACCTATCACTTTCCTAGAAATTATTATATACCTTAGCAACACCCTTGCAACCATTCAGATGACCTTATCAACCATCTAGAAATGCCCAAGCAACCATTCAGACAGCCTTAGCAACCACTTAGCAAAAAGTCATACTTAGCAACCCATCACTTTCCTAGAAATTATTACATACCTTAGCAACACCCTAGCAACCATTCAGATGACCTTATCAACCATATAGAAATGCCCTAGCAACCATTCAGGCTGCATTACCAACCACCTAGCAATGACTAATATATCCAAAACATTTTAGTAAATTCCTAGCAATTGGTTTACACATTAGCAACCCCCTAGTAACCATTCAGACAGCCTTAGAAACACCCTAGCAACCACTTAGATGACCTTAGACCATATAGAAATGCCTGAGCAACCATTCAGACAGCCTTATCAACCACTTAACAATTACTAATATATCCAGAACATCTTAGCAAATACCTAGCAATTAGATTGCACCTTAGCAACCCCCTAGTAACCATTCAGACAGCCTTAGCAACCCATCACTTTACTAGAAATTAGTCTATACCTTAGCAACCCTCTAGAAACCATTCAGATGACCTCATGAACCAAATAGCAACACTTAAACTATCCAAAACCGAGCAACCAAACTGTTTTAGAATAAACTGCCAAGTAACCACACGCTGAAGATCTTCTAAACACAGAGCTGAACATCCTTCGAGGTCTAGCAAAATGTCCCTTTTCCTCCTTTAACCGTGCACAGATCTTCAGCTCAGCGGTAGATTCTTGTCTCAGTTTCTATAGCTTATTTTCCTCTGTAATGTGTCAAGGCTCTGCTTCAGAAAGCTGTATTATGTGGCCGATAAATAAGGCTTGTGTCCGTCAGTCTGAAAGCAGAAACACGTGTTTGTGCTCTCGTAGATCTCTGCACACCGGCTCATTTATCTCGCTTGTCAGGTAAAGGGCAACGTACCAAAAGGTGAAACTTCCTCTCTCTCTCTCTTTCTCCCAAACTATTTCTTTAAGACCACACATACACACAACTTTGCAGAAAGTGATGTACAGCGGGCCTGATTGCACATGCACAGTGAAATAAACACACAAAGCCTTCATGCACATTTAATCATTTCCTTTTAGATGACACATACAAGGAAACAGCCGATGTTGAGCTGTTCTTGGGCATGTAGGACATCCTCACTGGTTTGCATCCAACATGATGTTTTGAAACTCCACGAGGGCCACGTGTCATCCGCAAACACATCTAATGAGTTATGATTAAGTTTTAAAAACCTGTCATGTGTTGAACAATCAAATGTTCAACAAGCAAACGAGAATGCATGATATAAAGGAATGTTCTGGATTCAAAAATACCTTCAATCAGCAGCATCTGTGAGACACCGCTAATTACTGCCCAGATTATAATTATAGTTATATAAAACGTATAAAAAACATAAAAGTAAAACTATTTTCTTGCTTTAAATAAAATAAGAAATAGATTGAGTGTTTTTTCTTTATTGTAGCTACTGTATTTTCAAGGAAATTATTCATTTTCTTTTTGGCTTAGTCCCTTTATTAATCTCGGGTCGCCACAGCGGAACTTATCCAACATATGTTTTAAGCAAGATGCCCTTCCAGCTTCAACCCATCACTGGGAAACATCCATACACACTCATTCACACACGTACACTACGGACAATTTTAGCTTACCCAATTCACCTGGACTGCATGTTTTTGGACGTGTGGTGGAAACCGGAGAACCCGGAGGAAACCCACGCCAACATGGAGAGATCATGCAAACTCCACACAGAAATGCCAACTGACCCAGCCGAGGTTCGAACCAGCGACCTTCTTGCTGTGAAGCGATTGTGCTACCCATTGCTCCCAATACATAACAAAATATATTAATAAATAAATAAAATACATTATTTTATTATTAATAGTATTTTTATAATATACACTTACTGGCCTCTTTATTAGGTACACCTGTCCAACTGCTCGTTAATGCAAATTTCTAATCAGCCAACACATGGCAGCAACTCAATGCATTTAGGCATGTAGACATGGTCAAGACGATCTGCTGCAGTTCAAACCGAGCATCAGAATGGGGAAGAAAGGGGATTTAAGTGACTTTAAACGTGGCATGGTTGTTGGTGTCAGATGGGCTGGTCTGAGTATTTCAGAAACTGCTGATCTACTGGGATTTTCACGCACAACCATCTCTAGGGTTTACAGAGAATGGTCTGAAAAGGAGAAAATATCCAGTGAGCAGAATTTCTGTGGGAACAAACAGCTTGTTGATGCCAGAGGTCAGAGGAGAATGGCCAAACTGGTTACAACCGAGGTCTGCAGAACAGCCTCTCTGAACGCACAACACGTACAACCTTGAGGCAGATGGGCTACAGCAGCAGAAGACCACACCGGGTGCCACTCCTGTCAGCTAAGAACAGGAAACTGAGGCTACAATTCACACAGGCTCACTAAAATTGGACAATAGAAGATTGGAAAAATGTTGCCTGGTCTGATGAGTCTCAATTTCTGCTGCGACATTCGGATGGTCGGGTCAGAATTTGGCATCAACAACATAAAAACATGGATCCATCCTGCCTTGCATCAATGGTTCAGGCTGGTAGTGGTGATGTAATGGTGTGGGGGATATTTTCTTGGCACACTTTGGGTCCATTAGTACCAATTGAGCATCGTGTCAACACCACAGCCTACCTGAGTATTGTTGCTGACCATGTCCATCCCTTTATGACCACAGTGTACCCATCTTCTGATGGCCACTTCCAGCAGGATAACGCGCCATGTCATAAAGCTTGAATCATCTCAGACTGGTTTCTTGAACATGACAATGAGTTCACTGTACTCAAATGGCCTCCACAGTCAGCAGATCTCAATCCAATAGAGCACCTTTGGGATGTGGTGGAAAGGGAGATTTGCATCATGGATGTGCAGCCGTCAAACCTGCAGCAACTGTGTGATGCTATCATGTCAATATGGAGCAAAATCTCTGAGGAATATTTCCAGTACCTTGTTAAATCTATGCCATGAAGAATTAAAGCAAATCTGAAGGCAAAAAAGGCGGTCCAAACTGGTACTAGTAAGGTGTACCTAAAGTGGTCGGTGGATGGATGGATGGATGGATGGATGGATGGATGGATGGATGGATGGATGGATGGATGGATGGATGGATGGATGGATGGATGGATGGATGGATGGATGGATGGATGGATGGATGGATGGATGGATGGATGGATGGATAGATAGAAATAATATTATTATTCATAGTATTATTATTATTATCATTACTATTATTTATTTTTTTAAATAATAGTATTATTACTATAAGAATGTCATTTATTTATTTATTTATTTATTTGTCATTTATTTTTCTTATTTTATAAACATTCATCTTACTTCCTCAAAACTATTAATATAAAAATATATGCTATTGTACTGTATGAATAATGCAGTAATAACACAAATACTTCAAAAAGTGTGTATTTTACTTACTTTCCATTTACTCTATTGCAGTGGGCCTGCCTCATATATGTTCACTGTAAATGCAACCCATAAGCACAACTCTTGCTATTCACAAACTGAAAGACGAGCAGAAATCATTTCCAGCAATAATTAACAGCACGTCAGCTTGTATTCATCATGGTCCATTTATTTAACCTCTCATCCTGCAACCCGACGCCATTGAAAGTTAGTAAATGCTGAGCGCAGATGTCTAAATATGAGTCTTCGTTGTTTACCGTTCAGTGAAAGCCAATAACTTCAGGCGCTACTCTTATAATTGAAGAACGCATTTTAGTCTCGTTCTGCATTTAATGAAGGCTGCAGAAGAAGAACGCAGCGCCGTCAGAGCAATGATGTGTACATTATGATAGCCACGGGCCAGACACTTCCAAATAACACTTTTATGAATGTATTGGCTGTGTTTTTTTGCTTAAATGAGTGCAAACAAACAGGCCTGGGAGGATGTTTGGCTGCAGTCGATGCTGGAGTTTAAAGGTGAAGGCACTATGTTTAACGCTTGATTTACGCCTGAGCTTTTAATTAGAAGATTGCAGAGCTGGTGTGACGGGACACATAACACATGGTCGTCTGGATGCTGCAGTTAATTACTAAGAGGTTATTCATCTTCAGTGCCCTCAGACTGCCGAAGCTCAGGGTTGAATACATAATCGCACAATTGGCTCGCTGAAAAACGACGCCGCAGTGTTATTCATTGTGATGTAATGGTGTCGAGACAGATGACACTAAGCGGAGGCTTCTCGTGCTGCTTCTACACGGATCAAATAAATAGCATCCAAATTCGTGTAAATGTCTGGAATCACAGCTAAATTAATGGGCAGCGTTTCAACTGGAGTCCATCTGCATGTCCACTGATTTTCATTTTCACAGCTGAACCTGAATCCTGCGCAGAAACATTCCTGAATCAAAAATACAACTGTTTTCTTTGTGTTTAAACACATATATGTATTGTAGTGGCTGTGGCTACATTGCTAGGCGAATATCAACCGTTTTCTCAGAGGACGACATGCTGACAAAACATTGCTGCAACTCTGATACAAGTTTTATTTATGGAGAAAATGTAAAAATGCTGCCGTGTTTTGGGTGTTTGGGTGTTTGTATGAGATAATTAGTCTATCAAAATGTGTATATTCTAGTGATGCAACAATACAGTTAGTCTACGGTTCAATACATACCTCGGTTTTTTAACACGGTTTTCGGTTCGGTTCGGTTCTGATGGTTTGACACATGTGTTTGTTTTTTTTGTTATTCTATGCTTAATGCAATAGGAGAAAAAATAAAAACGATTTATTGCAATACAACTTTATTTTACTTAAAAGCCAAGAAACGTACACTAGTTCCTGGTGTATTGTATAATAAAAAAATGAACACTGAAATCTCACAGCTGCTGGTAGCCCATGTACAAACTGGGGAACACATACATTCTTGCATTTTTAAAATAAACATGCATGTGAAGTTAATAAACATAAATTGACCATTTCAAATAAACATTTGTAAGTGTCTCTCGAAAACAGTTATGTATGTTTGCTGGGAAGATTCAGCGAGGGATTGGAGGACTTTATTATGTTCTCTGCTATCCTGCCTTCAGACAGTGATATTTCTGGGTGATGGCTCGGAGATGTGCAGTCATGTTGGAAGTGTTTCCGTTTGAGTAGGCTATACGTAGGGTTGGACGGTATGGCAAAAATTGATATCACGATATATTTCTTAATTTCGGTCGATACAATATATTTCCGATATTGATATGGACAATATTAAAAAGCCCTAAAAAAGCTGGCAAGAACGCACACAATGAATGTCTGTACCCACAAATGTCTGCAAACTGAATTTGCAAAGTTTATAATAACATCCAGGCTCTTATAACAAAAAAAAAAAAAACAGTACAAAAAAATTAATGTTCACTTTTTATTTGTATTCAGCCTTTACAAACAAGCAATGTGAAATAAACTATCAAATAAATAAAACTCTCAGACTCAGCTTATTTATATATATATAAGCTGAGGATTCTATCTGTCTATTTATTTTTGTGTATAATTAGCTAATTAAAGGTTTAACATAAACTATTTCTTATATATTTTATAGTCTATTTATATCGACTAATATTTTATATTATTTTATATAACACATTTTCATTATTTAACAGATTTAATACCTCTATTAATCACATTCTTTCTATTTTTAGCAGCTTTGCAATAACCTGATTCCTGATATTTTATTTTGTTATTCTATGTTATTTTGTATGTTTGCGCGAGTGCTATATGCCAGCATGCAGCTAGTTTATGTGTATAATGTGAGTGTTCATTTGGGTGTTTATGCGACGATGGATATGCAAGGATCGAGTTTGTGTACGTGCGTGTGTATATGGGTGTATGCATGCATCAAGTTTATATGTATATGTGCAAGTTTCATACATGTTTTGAACATTCAATAGTATAGGTGTATATGCACGTGTTTTATGTATGTGTTGATAAGCGAATTTCAATCCTACACGGCGCCTCATAGCATCTGTGTTTGCTTCATTGCCTTCTCTTCTGAAACCGCTGGTTTCGGTGTCGGGGAGGTTGGCTTAAACTTTTAAGATGCCTCATCTTCTCACTCCCTGCATGTTTTATCGGGTGAAACAGATTTGATGTGTTCCCGTTCATTCGTATCTGTAGCTAAAACTTTCTGCGACGGTCACTGAGCTTAACCAACTGCTTAGCGCCGGCAGCGCGTGTCAGTGATGTACGTCATTACGCAAGTGACATGTTGCCTCTTCACTGCCACTCACCATGGCCGTGGAATGATTGTTAAGCGCCCCCTAACTTTAGAGCATAGTTATTGGATGTATACACGCGGGGAGGAGTTTCCTCAACTCAGCTACAGGCACACACATACAGTCAATTCGGCGAGAAATGAAACGCACAAATTATTTAAACGTAAAACCGAGAAAACCGCAATTCACAAGCGCGTATTGAACCGTGGATGTCGTACCGGTTCAATATTGTATTGAGAATTGTGGCATCACTAGTATATTCCATACAAAACATGAATCTGATGGGTCAGTTTTTGTCACATGACTTAAATTCTTCCAGGTGCGAGCACATCGTTCTCAATATGCACATGGAAGCCGTACACCTCCATTGGAAATAACGAACTTGCACGTGGAAAAGACGCAATATTTGAATGGACGCCGTAAATTGCAATACAGAAGTTGATCTTCTTGCACACCTGATCTTCTTGGATTCACCTGATTTGTTGACAAATGGGTTGTGACTCCATTCCTCAGCAGTTCGTGGGTGCTACACTGGGCCTTTTTCCCTTTACAAAGAAACTTTGCAAAGACGTCTGTTTCTTACTCATTTTGCTGCTTGTGGGTTACATTTGTGCGCTAAAGTGACCATGATGTAACCGAGAAAATATGGTCATTTATCAAAATAAATTATTTTTCAAAATAAAAGATTGCTCAGACTCAGACGCAGATAATAATTAAAATGGTAATAATTAATGATTTCTTGTGTGGCCCGGTACCAATTGATCCACGTAGCGATACGAGTTCGCAGCCAAGGGTTGGGGGCCACTGATTTTGAGCACCCTAGCAACTACTTAGAAAGCATTCAATCAATTATCTAGCATATTGCTATATCAACCATCCAAACATACAACCAGAACTTCTAATCATGCACCTAGCACACATTGAAATAAGCTAAACTAGAAAACCAGAACTCACTAGCAACCTTTTAGAGCACCCTAGCAACAATCTGCATCCAGAAAATGCATCATGCACCTATCAGTCAGCCAAACATACTGTACAACCAGAACAACTAATCATCCAACATAGCAACAACTAAATTATGCAAAACTAGAACAGAACATGCCTAGTTACCTAGCAACCAGCCAAACAATTGTTCAGAAGACCTAGGTAACTAATACATTTCCTAAATCCAAACAAGAGCCCCAATATAAGCTAGCAATAAGCTAGTGTAACCCCACTACTACATCCAACCCGCTCTGAGCTGGGATCGAACCAGCGACTCTTCACATGGGAGTCGGTTGCTCTAACAAGGAGGCTCAAGACCATGGCCTCTAGTGTCTGTTGCTAGAGCACCTTTTAGAGGTCACCTCACTCTCATCCGGGTATATATCCGGGTACCAATATAATCCTGCCGGTCCCACTGCACCCAACCCGTTCCAAGCTGGGAACGAACATGCGATTCTTTGTATGTGAGTCAGTTGCTCTAACAAGGAGGCTAAAGACCATGGCCTCTAGCGTCTGTTGCTAGGGCACTTTTTAGAGGTCAGATGAGTGAGGTTTACCTGCATAGCACTTCACTAGCTGGCCTCCGTTACACTCACCCCCCCTAAAACCTCACTCCCATTCGGGTCACGGCACCAATGTAACCTCTCCAATCCTATTGCACTCAACCCACGCTGAGCTGAGATCAAACCAGCAATTCTTTGTATTGGAGTGGGTTGCTCTAACAAGGAGGCTAAAGACCATGGCCTCTAGTGTCTGTTGCTAGAGCACCCTTTAGATGTCAGAGGAGAGGGGTTTACCTGCACAGCACTTCACTAGCTGGTCCTCGTTACACTCACCACCCTAAAACTTCACTCTCATCCGGGTCACGGCACCAATGTAGCCCCACCGGTCTTACTGCACCCAACTAAGTCTGAAATGGGATCAAACCGGCGACTCTTTGTATTGGAGTCGATTGCTCTAACAAGGAGGCTAAAGATCATTGCCTCTAGTGTCTGTTGCTAGGGCACCCTTCACGCCCCATTTACACGAGGCTTCAGCTTCAGCGCTTGACAGAGGGCGTGTCTGAAGTTGGGGCTGACGCGATCGTCATAGCAGCGTCAGCCAATGAAATTAGTCAGCAACAGGCCACTGTTGGAGCTGGTGTATTTGCATACAGCGATCTGATTGGCTGACGCTTCCGTCGGCGCTTGAAAAGTTGAGCATGTCCCAACTTCTGCAGCAAGCAACGCCTCTGAAGCGGCGCCGATGGATCCACAATGCAGTTCGGCAACGCCTGACGTCACCCATTCAAAGTGAATGGGAAGCGTTGAAGCTGACGCCCTGTGTGAATGGGGCGTTAGAGGTCAGAGGAGTGAAGTTCAACTGCACAGCCCTTCGCTAGCTGAACTCTGTTACACCAGCAACATCGTAGCAATTGCCTAGCAATCCCAAAAATAAGAAATAACAAAAGGAAATATTAACTTTGCATAAAACATAATGAATAAATCAACTATTACATTTATATGTATGATATGACCATTTACAAAATGTGGAAAATGAAAAAATACATCCAGAATAAAACAATAAAGCTTATAAAAGGATGTAAAAAAAAATAATCACTAAAAATAACTGCCTGTTAAAATATAAAATATTCAATTACTATACGTTATAATAGACATAGATTACTATAATATGTACTAATAGTTATTATAATAATTTCTGAATATTTGTTTATTTAGTTATATTTAATTCAATGGTATTGTAAAATTTAATGTTCCATTTAAATTTAATGTTATTATTTAATTTTTTTTTATTGTATTTCTTACAAATAAAGAATAAAATAAAGAAAAAAAAAATGTGCACATAAAATTTAAAGAGCAAAAATGACAAAAACTACAGAGAGTCTTAGATAATTATATTAAACTAAATCAATGAATAAAAATTCCAGTTTTTCTGAAGTGCATTTCTCTTGAGCGCAGGGCTGACTATTGTATTACTGTTTTGGAAAAACAGCAGTGAAATGCTTATACAGTATGTACACTTGGTCATTGTGGTCCTGTGCTTTGGGTTTGGGTGTAGATGAGCAGCTGATAATGCTGGGCCTCCACATTTCGCAGAGTCATGTTTCTTTATTTTGGAGAACTGAAGGACAGTGTGTGTTTTCTGTGGGCATGTGGGTGTTGAGTTTGATGGTAAAGTGTTGAGTGAAATGAACCTACAGTTGTAGGTCAGAGCCGACGGGTCACGAAGGTCACGTTTTATATTGAGAACAGACTTTTCTATTACTTGAGTCTGGAGGAGAGGGAGGGTTCAGAGGATACAACAACACAAACTCTAACAATTGTTCAGCAAAAATTACGTTTTGACTGTGTGTAGGTATAGTGTGACCAGTCATACTGGAGTGATAAAAACACCCCTTTTGCCTTCAGAACTGCCTTAATTCTTCATACTGGAAATATTCCTCAGAGA
Organism: Danio kyathit; assembly: GCA_903798195.1. NCBI lineage: Eukaryota > Metazoa > Chordata > Actinopteri > Cypriniformes > Danionidae > Danio > Danio kyathit. The sequence continues at coordinate 5,585,904 of LR812519.1, forward strand.
TTTTGCTCCATATTGACATGAGAGCATCACACAGTTGCTGCAGATTTGTTGGCTGCACATCCATGATGCAAATCTTCCGTTCCACCACATCCCAAAGGTGCTCTATTGGATTGAGATCTGGTGACTTATGAGTTTGGTTTCCCCGCCCACCGAATTAACTGACAGGAACATATTAGCATATCTCCATGGTAACATGTATAAACATGTCCACATAACAGGATTTGCAAAGAAACTGTAATTAAAAGATCTGTTCCGACTCTCTGTGATCAGCTGCATCCCAATAATAAATTTGCAATAATTGCATTATTATAAACATTTTTAAAACAGAGGATGATTGTATTGAATACAGTAAAATCGCTGTAATCCATAACCACTCGAATGACCACAGCCACATAGTGTCAGTACAACTATATACAAGAAGCAAAAACAGTGCAAAGCTAAATGTGTGTGTGTGTGCGTGCGTGTGTGTGTGTGTACGTGTACGTGTGTGTGTACTGCAAACTTTGTAATGGCATTTGTGTGTGGCACATAATTTCAGAAAGGCTTAAATAAACTCCAGCCCAAATAAACTGACTTGGTATTTTTGACTAATGAGCGGGATTTCTGCTTTATCCATGTCTGTCTCTGTCACTGACTGCTGTTTATCTGAATGACCATATTCTGCATTGTATGATAAATATAATAAATCTGATGGGTATTTTGAGCTGAAACGTCACACATACATTCTGGAGACACCAAAGTCTTATCTTACATCTTGTAAAAGGGGTCAAATAGGAGCTCTTAAATGAACAGAAAGCTGAATGAATAAGCATTCCATTAATGTGTGGTTTGTTAGGACAGGTATCTGAGGGGTATAAAAAAAAAAATAAAAATAAAAAAATCAACATTTTGATAAAAATCACCTTTAACGTTGTCTAATTCAGGGGTTCCTTTTTCTTCCTTTAATTCAGGGGAACCTTTTTCACTTCGAGGACCACCTTTTTCTCAGAAAATTTTTTGAAGGCCCAAACTGATTGTGTAGAGAAAATGCTTATTTTAAAGCTTTATTTTTTAGCAAAACATTTATTTTGCCCTCCATTATTTCCTTATTTTTCTACATCATTTTATAAAAAAAAAACATACATGTGTATATATATATATATATATACAGGGCTCGAAATTGCGACCATTTTGGTTGCATATGCACCCGAAATTTAATCTATGCGACCTCATAATATATTTGGGAGCATTTGTGCGACTGCATATAATGGTTGTTGTGCGACTTGTTTCGATTATTTCTAAAAACGTGCTGAATCGGACTTCCCTGCCGCTATATTGGTTCATATTGGCTGTCAATCACTCAAGGCTTTCCGCTGTCAGAAAAAAGGGAGCTTATAAGGACGCCAGCCGAGATCAATCGAGGGTTTTCCGAGAAGGTGCCCGAATCTCGATGCGTTGCATTCACTGCGTGTTCAGCGCAAATGTCCGCTAAATCTAACACTGTATACATCATCGCCAAAGAAGCTCGTCTTTACTGAGTTTAAACAGAAACTGCGGCTCATAACAAAGAACGGTATTGCGCCGGTGGTCATCACGAGAATCCTGCTCTGTGCATATATTAGACTGGCTGACTCGCCTGCTTTTCCACAAACACAGAAAACTGTAAAATCAGCGCAAAACGAGACTGATCATTTACAATGACACAAACCCAAACCAAAACTTTTAAATAGTGACAGAAGTGAGACTTTTCTTACTTTCTTTGGTCCATTCTTTCTTGAGATGTATATTATTTTTCTATTTACTGATGACTGCTTCTGGATTGAATGATTTATTGTAATCTTACGTTTGTTTTGTAGCAGAAATATTATTTATTAACTTGACATGCGTATAAAAACAATAGTGCAAAATAAATATTTCTTACTGCAATGCTTCATTTTTGTTTGATGCAAACCATAAATGTATTTTTCATAAAGTAACAGCAGGACCTTTTACAGTACATAACTCGCATTCAAGCACATTCAGGGCAGCATGATAATGAGAAATTTTATTCATTGTAAGTATTATTGACATCATTGTCATCATTAATAATATTTTATTATTAATATACAGTCATTTTGGAATTATTGCACAGATATCAATAAGTCATCTCAGCATTAGTTAGATAGTTGTTTCTGGTTATTGTTAGTCCTGATTGATGTTGTTTTCAAATACAATAAATCCATAAATATACAATTTGCAGTGGTGCTCATTTATTTTTGGTGGGTGCTCCTAAATTTTTTCTGGTGCTCCTAAATTTTTTAAGTTGGGAGCACCGGTGCTACCAAGTAAAAAAGTTAATTTCGAGCCCTGTATATATGTATGTATGTATGTAAATATAGTTAAATATAATATAAAATACAATAATATATATTGTAATAATAAAAAAAACGCAGAGACCGGTTAAAAGCTCCTGAATTCTTTACTTCAGTTATTCTTTACAACTGCAGAGTATTTGGGTCTTTTCTTCAGTAAATGAACAGGACTACTACAGGAGATTAGACTCACTTCTATTCATCTACTGATCGATATCTATTAAAATAAATAACCTAATTCTAACCCTAAATGTAAAATACAGAAAAAACCCTCAAAATCTGTTGAAATACATCGATCTAAAGGTGGTTGGGTTTGTAGCTTGACATCATTGGAGTTCGCTGACAGGAACAGTGAACAGCTATTCACTACTGAAACACCACCGAGTCTCGCTGGACCCTGTACGGACGCGCGTCAGATATAAAACGCTTGCACGACGTTAATTTGGACAACTATGTGGATATTTTAAAGTGTTCACACAAAGAGAGCACGCATAGTTTGTGAATCAACGGACTTGTGCAGCTCTGATACAGCACGAGTCGCAGACGTGAGGCACATGCAAGCTTGGTTATTATATCTCTAATCATCGTTACCTTTACATTTGCGTGACAGTTTGATTTACACAACTGAGAACGTAGTCCTAGTTGACGTGCGGAAAGGGAGATCCTACTACTACTATAGTTTTGAATATGACATATTTAATAATGAATTCAGATAATTATTCAGTATAATATTTAAGTGTTTTTTTTTTTTAAGTTGAACATCTTCCATGGCCCACACAGTACCCAGATCTAAATATTATTAAGCACTTTGGGGTGTTTTGGAGGAGTGAGTCAGGAAAGGTTTTCCTCCACCAGCATCATGTAGTGACCTGGGGTGTGTTTCCCAAACAACAACGTAACTCGCGGCTGAACTATCATAGTGCGATGCATAATTTGGCAAAAGAACGATGTAGTGATGAGTGTTTCCCAAAACCCCTAGTTTCTCTGTCGCAGATCCATCGCTTGAACTCTGTTAGTTATAACGTAAAACGCCCATAATGATGCTCTAAACGGGGTGGAGTAACTTCTTTAGAGAAGAACCCAATCATTTCTTTGTGCAAATTATATTGTTTTACACAAACACGCATTTCAAATAAAATCCAATATTAGTTTTGGTAAAAACATGCACTCGCTTTTTTTATATTATTTTAAAATATAAGTAAATGGCACATATAGGGCCAATGTTTGCTTTACTAATATTATTGAGAAGTTGAACATTACATATTCTATTCTAAAACATAAAATCACTTACAAAAGCTAACACTGTTCTAATATCATATATAAATCATATAAATAAATAAATAATGAGGCAATTTATTATAAATATATTTACTTTAATAATAAAATTAATAATATTAATGATGATGATGATGATGATGGGCAACCCAGTGGCGCAGTAGGTAGTGCTGTTGCCTCACAGCAAGAACGTCGCTGGGTCGCAGGTTCGAACCTCGGCTGGGCTGGGTCAGTTGGCGTTTCTGTGTGGAGTTTGCATGTTCTCCCTGGGTTCGCGTGGGTTTCCTCTGGGTGCTCCGGTTTCCCCCACAGTCCAAAGACATGCGGTACAGGTGAATTGGGTAAGCTAAATTGTCCATAGTGTATGAGTGTGAATGTGTGTGTGGAAGTTCCCAGAGATGGGTTGCGGCTGGAAGGGCATCCGCTGCGTAAAATCGTGCTGGATAAGTTGGCGGTTCATTCCGCTGTGGCGACCCCGCAAGGGACAAAGCCGACAAGAAAATGAATGAATGAATGAATGAATGAATGATGATGATGATGATTATTATTATTATTATTATTATTATCATCATTATTATTATTATTTAGGATATTGTTTATAAGTTCTAACCAACAGACCCATGTCATATACAGCAGAGAAACTTAATAAACAACCAACTATAAAATTAAATAATTAACATATATGTTTTTTATTTTCACAAGCTTTGGAGACGTACTGTAACATAATTTCCGCTTTTAAATATACCTATAGCTTTCGCCATGAGGCTGTGTTCAAAATGACATCAATGTTTTCAAAGTGCAATGCGAAGGGAGCACAATTGTAAACATGAAGATCGCTAAAACTGAACTGTAAAAATACTTTGAAAGCAAATTACACATAAGAGAGATGACCTTAATGCTTTTTTATTTTAATAATTCCAACTTTGAATGTTAGAATGTTCTAAATGAATAGGGCATAGGGGGGATAAGTGGGAATAGAACACAGCCAGGAACTATGCTTTTGACTACAGCTCCAGAGGTGTCGTTTCAAGTGCTCAAGTTTGCGACGCAGTTTGCGAATGTTCGTTAGAGCGATGGATTTGGGAAACAGCAAATCAACGAACTATGTTTGTAACGACGGAACTTGCGACCTTAGTTGGCTAACGATGGTTTTGGGAAACGCACCCCTGGCCACTACTCCTAAGAATGGCTCAAAATCCCTCTGGTCACTGTGCAGGACTTGTATCTGCTATTCCTAATATGAACTGATGTTATATTGGCCACTAAAGCAGGCTCTACACCATACTAAATGAATTATTGTGGTCTAAAACCACAAATACACCCATGCAACATAAGACTACGTGTGTGATCATATACTGTATGAAACAAAAACTCCATTCTGGCCAATTTTAGGGTCATAAAACTGCACGGTACATAGAAAGCCTATTAAATTAAAGATCAAAATGACATCACCAATGAGCACAGCAACAAAGTGTCGCTTATGGAATCAAAGTCTGAGTCTGAGTCACTTCCATCTGGCACTCAACCCTCAACCTGTCCAACACACACACACAACAAACAGTGTTTTGCTGCACCTGAGGGAGAAGAAGCATGAAAAGCTCTTTCTTTCTTTCCTTCTTTCATCAACAGCAGCACACACACACACACACACACACACACACACACACACACACACACACACACACACACACACACACACACACACTCAGAGCATCAGTTAATCTGTTTTTCACATCCGTGTGGGGATCGATCGCGCCTCGCTTCACCTGTGGCTTCATTTGGCCTTGCGTGACTGCTTTGGAGCTGCTCTAAAGCTAACACAACCACACACACGCACACAAACACATACTACACATGCACACACACAATCACATATGGCACTCACACAATCAAACAAACATGCACACGCACACAAACACAAACATACTCACATACACTACACATGCACACAAAAACAAACATAATCATAAATGTGAGCACAACACTGGACGTTAGAGCTATTTAAACATAACTAACACACTTCAGAAACGCACAATGTTTTTTGTTTGTTTGTTTGTCTAGAGATATGAAGTGATTGTAAGAAAGTGTCTGGTGCAAATGTGCAAAAAACTGGATAATGTCAGCATACCACCAAGAAGGACGAACCACATCCAACAGGAGTAATTGTGGATGCAAGAGGAAGCTGTCAGAAAGTGATGTCCGAGTGCTAATCCGATACATTCATTCATTCATTCATTCATTCATTCATTCATTTTCTTTTCCCCTTTATTAATCCAGGGTCGCCACAGCGGAATGAACCGCCAACTTATCCAGCACAAGCCGCAACCCATCTCTGGGAAACATCTATACACACTCATTCACACTCATACTGACAATTTAGCCTACCCAATTCACCTGTACCGCATGTCTTTGGACCGTGGGGGAAACTGGATCACCCGGAGGAAACCCAAGCGAACGCGGGGAGAACATGCAAACTCCACACAGAAACGCCAACTGACAGCCGAGGCTCAAACTAGCGACCTTCTTGCTGTGAGGCGACAGCACTACCTACTGCGCCACTGCGTCGCCTAATCCGATACATACAAACATTAAACCACAGTTTCTCAACTCACAGCAGAATTAAATGTGAACCTGTTTCCACCAAAACTGTTCGTCGGGAGCTCCACATAGTCAATATACATGGCCTGACTGCAATAACCAAACCTTTGATCACTCCTGCTAATGGCAAAGCTTGGTTTCAATGATGCCAGCAGCAAAAATCTTGAGTTGTGGACAATGTGAAACTGTTTTTCCCACATCTAGGTGAGTTACGGTGTGGAGAAGCCCCAAAGAAGCATCCCGCCCTGACTGCTGCATGACCAGTAGGGGTGTCAAAATTAATTGTTTCTTCGGTTCACCGTGATGCAGACGCGGACAATTTGGTATGAGTTCAGTAATAGATCTCAATCAGTTATTGCGCACTGACGTCACTTATCTCATGTGCGCTATGTCGCGGTAATACTATAGTGAGGGAGGCAAGCGTGAGTAATTAAAATGCAGAAACTCTGCACAATTCGTCATCATGGAATTATAAGGTTCTATCTGCATTCTGAATGATTTTGAGATATTGAGCTTCAAAGTTTTTGCATTCATATAGCAAACAATATGTGTGTAACATTTGTTTTATTAAATAAAAAAGTCTTATAATGGAAACAACTTCCCATAATGTAAATAAGTTGTCATTTACAGTTTTTCTCAGTGGCTTTGGTGCATTTCTCACAACACTATTGACATTTGCACAACAGTTAATGCATTTCTCAAAACAATTAGTCATTTGTGCACATCACAGTAGCAGTTTCTCATTCCTTTCAACAAATTGCAAATGCTTTTGGACATGCATCAATTGCTTTCATACAACTCTCTGCTGTTTATAACATTATCATTTGCTTATGTCATGTCAGTCAAAATGAACTAAACTTGTGGATGCTGAATAGTCATTCCATATAAAACTAATAGTCCTCATTTCATTACTTGAGTCATTACATACAAAAATGTTGAACTAGTTGTCAAAATCTGTCTAATTTTATATAAAAAAAAAATGTAAAAACAAAATTGTTCCTGAAAATGTCTATAAATTGTACAATTTCATGAATTATTTAAAGACCTGTGTATGTTGTAGGTTCAGTTCCAATATGTACAGCAATATTGTTTACAGTTGTGCACAGCTCTACCCAAAGGACGTTTATGTTTGTTGTAAATAAGGGTGTGTTTATTCTTTTGCACAATGCTGTGAATAAATTAGAATTGTAAAGAGCAAATGCAGTAAACATGTGAAACACTTATATTCAGTGTCTTGTACTCAGATACTTCACTAATGCAGTGATGTCTAACTTTACTGTAGTTTTCAAAGGGCTGTACAAATAGTATATAGTGCTGTCTTGAGCATTTTCAAGAACTGTCACCAAAATCTGACTTTTTTGCATTTGAAAACATTAACAGAGTAAAGTGTCATAATGAAAACATGACAAAGCCATTTGACTATCTTGTTCATAAACAATGGTGTCAGGACTTTTCATCTTGATGACACTGACACTTTCATTGACATCAATACTTGCTTTTGAGGAATGAGCTCTCCATTTTGAGCAAGTGACGCGCTTTTGCAGGTTATCCACTAGGTTTTGCAGTTTGCACTAATTGTTTTGAGAACTGCATTAACTTTAACATCAAATACCTCATTACTTTAACTTAAATGGAGTAAGTTCATAGTACTCATATAGATTAGTTTTTTAACCCTCCTATTATCCTTGGGGTTAATTTCAGAGTGTTGTTAAGTAGTCAACAAAGACATCAATTACCTGACACTAACTTTTTGGCACAAAAAATTCATAATCTGGAGGTTTTAAATTGCTGGGGTCAAACTGACCCCAGTGGAAAAAAGGTGTAAGCAGATTTTAGGGTAACAGGAGGGTTAACTCAAATGGTTTGTTGCAATCGGTTTCCTTAAAGGGTTTGAGTTGCCTTAACTTATTAAGTTTTACAGTACTCAATTGGTTTGAGTTCTCTTCATTTATTTTATTGGGTTTTACTGTGCTCAAATTGCTTCGTTTTCTCAAATGGATTAAGTTTACAGTACTCATTAGGATTAGTTTTTAAACTTACAGTAAATGGTTTGTTGCAATCGGTTACCTCAAACGGTTTGCGTTACCTTAACTTTTTGGGTTTTACAGTGTATCATTTTCCCAGAGATGGGTTGCAGCTGGAAGGGCATTCGCTGAGTAAAACATATGCGGGATGAGTTAGCGGTTCATTCCGCTGTGGTGACCCCAGATTAATAAATGGACTTAGCCGAAAATAAAATGAATGAATGAACAGTGTACCATTCCCGAGATGAACTGATGCTACTGTATATTGGCCGCTAAAGCAGGCTCTACACCAGAGGTGGGCAAACTATGGCCCGTGGGCCATATGCGGCCTGCTAAACTCTTTTATCCGGCCCGCGAGGGAGTTTTTAAAATGCTGCTTCTGAGTAACGGTTTGGTTTCAGAATTAGTAAATTAATGATGCCATACAAGTGAACGCCATTTGATGGCAGTATTGCACACGGTACAGTTAGCGCAACCAGTAAAATTAGAACACACTCTCGAATATTAAAATGCACTCGACCGTTAATGACTGAAAATGAGTCAGGAAAAAGAAAAAAGAAAAATTGACTCTGAATGTCGGAAGAATGGACAACAAAATGCTTCTTCACCAATATCGGACAGAAAGCGGTATGTCTAATATGCCAAGAAAGTATTGCTGTTTTTAAAGACTACAACCTAAGTCGGCTTTTTTTTCACGCAAACATTATTTTTAATGTGTTAATATAAGATTTTTTCTATCAGACAATATCTTTTCTATTCTCCACTGTAAAAATTATTACATTATTATTATTATTATTATTATTATTAAGTAAATATAAATAGCAGTGCAAATTAATTTGACTTGTAAATATGACTCAATAATAACTATTTAAAAAAAATGTGTGTTTATGTGTAATGTTTCTGTCCGACATTACATGTTCGATGCATACCGCCACTATAAATAAAAGTTATTTTTTGAAGGATTTGACATGTGGCTCTTTACTTGGTTTGCAAAACTTGATGTGGCCCTCGGGTCTAAAAAGTTTGCCCACCACTGCTCTACACCATACTAAAGGAATTATTGTGGTCAAAAACCAGGCGTTTCAGTTTCATTGTCCTACCCCTTTAAATGTTCAATGAAGTTTTATGGCTGCATCCCAATTCACAAACTATCCGCCCTAAATAGTATTTGAAAACTGAATTAGTATGTCCCAAATCATAGTATGCTGAAAAGAGTATGTCAAAAGTTCCCGGATGGTTTACTAATTCTGGTAAAAATTTTAAGTGTAGAACAGTCCATAACCTAACCGCTGATATTGCCCACAGTACATTGCGCGTTGGACGTGAATTCGATTAGAACTACAAATGCAGGTGAAAAAGTGTAAATAAACTACAAACATGATGGACACATGAGACCAGCCGTCAAGTAGAGAGGCTTTGATAAAGATGTTTGTATGTCTGTTAATTATTATCTCGCCCACTGGAAAACATTTCAATCGCATTTTCCTTTTGATATTTCATCTGCAACAACAATACTGAACTTATATAAAGACATGTTTGGACATTAACGTCTGAATGCATAGTTATTCAAAGACCTGAGGAGATTTCTCTGCATGACAGACTGGTGAATAGGAGATTAACCTGCTGCTACTTCTCCAGTAGGTCGGAACATAATATGAAAGAAATGTGGATGATTGACAGGGCTCGCTACTAAGCAACATAACGATCTGTTAATGAGGAAGTAGTGTGACTCAAAGCTTACACACTCTTCTGTCACATACTCAGACGTATATATTTTTCCTTCAAAAAAAGTACATACTTTTAGGGCGTAGTGAAAGGGTGCTTTCACACTTGGTTCAATTGCCTGGACCGTACCCAAGTTCGATTGTCCCCCCATGCCACCTTCTCGGTTGGTTTGTGTTCACACTGTCTTTTTTCCTTCTGAACCCCGGTACGCTTGCGTCATAGAGCTGCTGTTTTGTTTACGGCTGTTGCTAGGTGACAGTCACGAAAGCAAAGCGCCAAAATGGAGACTTCCGCACATCGCGGTCGATTTGCTTTTACTGAATCATAAGTTTTGGACATACAGAAAGCGACTCGCGTCTGTCTGCAGCAAAAATATTATAAACATTCAGAACATCACACAGTGTGTGCAGAAGCTGTTTCTGGAGGAGAGAAGCAGACATCACTGTGTATCACTGTGCTTGGCTCAGTCCCGCTAAAGGTACAATACGTGGCGCACATACACACACACACACACACACGAATGAACGTTATGAAAACGATAGTTTGTTGTACAGTTGCCGGTTCACTTCCGCTATTTGGTACGATTGCATTCATACCAGAAGTGAACCGTACCAGAGTTCGCATGAAGCGTACCCCAGACCACCTCTTTCAGGCGGACTCGGGTACGGTTCACGGGTGCGCACCCGAGTTCAGAAGACACGTTCACACTGGCTAAACGTACCGTACTATGACGTCAAACGAACCCGGGTGCGGACCAAAAGTGCTAGTGTGAAAGCACCCTAAGTATACGAATTGGGATGCAGCATACTGTATGTGTTTATTAAGTGTTTATGTTGTCCTCAAAGTGTGGTCAAATATCCCTTTAACACATCTCTAGCTTTATTTAAACGCGGGATATTATTCACAGAAGAAAACTCAACACGGAGACATCTGAAACAGGGCTCTCTGATATACGAAGAATATAAAGACATACTTAAGGAAGGCGAAAAGCATAATAAGAGCCCTTTTATTAAAATGCAATATAATCTAATCTCTGCTTTCTTGCATTGTCAGGCTTCTTTTTCATACTCATCGTGGGCTTTATTTTAAACACTCTTTACAATTCAAAGCATTCGTCTAATTCCTGAATTACTCACCGCAGGCATTTTACTCTGCTTTTAATGCATTACAGCGCTGGCTTTTAAAGAGCGTGTTCATTTGTCCTCTCCGTCCGCTCTCACACAGAGGTGAAGCAGGGTTTTACCGCAGTTTCTCAACACCTGATTTCACCATCTGCTTTTCTGCGTGCCGGCAGATGGTATTTATTTCACAGAATAAAACGCCCGCACCAAAATATGCAATTAATGTCCGTGTTCAGCAGACTGCGTGGAGGTTCTGCACATCTATAATACTCCCATTATTGATGAGCAGCTACTGTGTGTTTTTGCTTAGAATCATCAATACGGCCTTTTAGAGGTCTTGTGAAGTGCTTCGGAATGTGCATTTTTATTCAATGTTTGACGTAATGGCTGCACGGTGGCGCAGTGGGCAGCACGTTCGCCTCACAGCAACAAGGCCGCTGATTCGAGCCTCGGCTGAGTCAGTTGGCGTGTATGTGTGAAGTTTGCATGTTCTCCCCATGTTCGCGTGGGTTTCCTCCGGGTGCTCCGGTTTCCCCCACAAGTCCAAAGACATGTGGTACAGGTGAATTGGGTAGGCTAAATTGTCCGTAGTGTATGTGTGTGAATGAGTGCGCAGGATGTTTCCAAGTGATGGGTTGCAGCTGGAAGGGCAACCGCTGCGTAAAACATATGCTGGATAAGTTGGCGGTTCATTCCGCTGTGGCGACCCCATATTAATAAAGGGACTAAGGCAGGGGTGTCAAAGTCAATTCCTGGAGGGCCGGAGCCCTGCAGAGTTTAGTTCCAGCCCTGCTTCAACACACCTATCTGTAGGTATCAAACAAGCCTAAAGCACTCAGTTAGTTTGATCAGGTGTGTTTAATTGGGGTTGGAACTAAACTGTGCAGAGCTCCGGCCCTTCAGGAACTGGCTTTGACACATGTGGACTAAGGCGAAAAGAAAATGAATGAATGAATGTTTGACGTAATCTAAACTGGAAAATAAAGAGAGGGCGGGGCATACAGTAGCTCCTCTCCTTTTTAAAACGCATCCAATAGGGTTTAGTTTTTCTCACAGCTCTGCCAGTGAGAGTGAAAAGCGAATGAGAATAAGGGGCGGGGCATGTCAGACACTAGAGAGCATTTGATTGGTCAGAAGATTTGATGAGAAAATAAAGTATGAGGTGACGTGAATAAAACGTTGATCCATTTAGGCCAGGGGTGTCCACACTCGGTCCTGGAGGGCCGGTGTCCTGCAAAGTTTAGTTCCAACCCCAATCAGACACACCCGTGCCAGCGAATCAAGCTCTTACTAGGCTTTCTAGAAACATCCTTGCAGTTGTGTTGAAGCAATTTGGAGCTAAATTCTGCAGGACATCGGCCCTCCAGGAACGAGTTTGGACACCCCTGATTTAGGAGGAAGTGACAAACTGCAAGCTTTACATGTTTATATCAGTTTTATGTCTTCTAATTTCGCTTCTTGATTGTCTAAGTGAAATGAAGGCTTGGATGGCTTTTAATTGTTTAAGTTTTAATGAAAACACAACAGAAGGTACTTTTGTACTGTTGTTAATGGTTTTTGAAGGTACTATTGGGTCTCCTCTGGTCAATTTGGGTTCAATAGCTCAGCATATTAAGCCTACAGTAACCAATTTAGGGGTGAGATTTGACTAAATTTGACAATCAGATTAAAACAGTAGTTAAATCTAGCTTTTTCCAATTAAGAAAACTAGCAAAAATTAAACGATATATACCACAACAATGGTTTGAGGCAGTAATCCATGCTTTTGTGACCACTCAGTTGGATTACTGTAATGCACTGTATGTGGGGAGTAGCGGGTAAGCTATTGCCCATTTGCAAATGGTGCAAAATGAGCTCTTAAATCAGCTCTTAAAACTTTTTTTTTTTTC
>LR812519.1:5603865-5631365 GCA_903798195.1 Danio kyathit
CTGGTTTCCCTCACAGTCCAAACACATGCGCTATAGATGAATTGGGTAAGCTAAATTGTCCATAGTGTATTTGTGCATGTCCTGGTCCTCTAGGCTGGGAGTTGAGCACTGGGCTAACGACCAACCTCTTAAAAATTAGATGTTACGAAACACCAATATGGTGTGGCTAAATATCAACGTTGATATTTAGCCACCCTGGGAGTAAGTACATAAGTAAGTATTAGTAACTAATAAAGTTGGTAACTAATAACCTTAAATTTTCCGAATTTGATTGTAATGCAATAATGCGCACCTTTAAAGCTACTTTGAAACAATACTTATTGTGAAAAGCGCTCTAAAAATAAACTTGAATTGTGTTGTCCTAGTGTCCATAGCCAAGCAATAGAACATCATAGTTTATTCTCGAATGTTATTTTGCTACAAATAAATTGCAAACACGAGACTGCAGCATCCCTCGTCAGAGTAAATGGGTCGATGAGGCTTGGGAAAGGTAATCGGGGGTAACGGCGCTCGCCACCGTCCCACCACACGCACCGGCCTGAGGAAACAGGAGCTAAGGGCGCAGAGGGAGAGCCGGGCACTGGAGTGCAGTGGCTGTGGGAGAGCGACTCATTAATCCTGGAAGTGGATGTGGTCGCCCACATGCGCACACTAATAATTTATGCTAAACAGAGTGAAGAGGAGAAATGGGACGCCGAAGCAGAGGTCACACTCATTAACAATGCCTTTTGTGCTGCAAAATAAAGCCTTCCAAACATGAAGTGACGGGTTATGTGTGCTCGTTTTCTTTTATGGTGAAGTGACTTTAGAGGCCTTAAAGGAACAGCTCACTTACAGTGATCATTTTGTCATATTCTTGTCATTCCAAAGCTGCAATTTACACTGGAGTTACAATGGAAGGCAAGGTTATTGAGATTAGTCTTAAAAGAAACATACAAATCTCTTAATTTGAGAGCTGAGACACTGCAAGCTAATTGAATTCATATTAAAAACAAAAAAACATATACTGCAGGAGTGGAGACTAAATGCTGGAGACAGTGTTGGTACCAGGAAGCCAATCACTGGCATATATTTTGGGAATGTCCAGTGGTAAATCATTTCTGGGTGGACGTGCATAAAGTAATGGAAAAAATATTTAAAATTACACTATACCTTTTCAATTTACAGCTTTATTTTTAGGAATTTCTGACATCCAGACAAGTAATCCTGAGAAATTCATTCATTCATTTTCCTTCGGCTTAGTCTTCGGGGTGTCACCACAGCGGAATGAATCGCCAACTTATCCAGAATATGTTTTACACAGCAGATGCAACTCAGTACTGGGAACTGAGAAATATCTATTTGACATATTAATAACTGCAGCCAAACAAGCAATCACAAGGCATTGGTTACTTCCTGAAACCCCTACAATCCAAGAGTGGTTGGAAATTGTATACGACATTTATGTTATAGAAAAAAATATTTTCCCTTCGCCTTCAAATTAGCATATTCAGAAATATCTGGACCAAATGGCCAAATGTGTAAGGTTACTCTATCCAGATTTTGTAGAAGAAAAAAATTATTGCTACTTGGTTTTAATCTGCAAGGTACACATTTTCCAATTTAATAACCAGTAAGCTTTCTTTCACAGTCTCCTCTTTAGACTAACAAAAATTTACTATTATTTAATACAGAGTTTGACTATTAGGTGTATATTTGACCTTTGCCAAATTGTGTAAAATTTGTTATTATAATCGTTTACACTGAGAAATAAACTTTCAAGCAGTATTTCATTCATTCAATTAATATATTAATCAATTAATATATATATATATATAGTTAAAGTCAGAATTATTAGCCCCCCTGTTTATTTTTTACCCCAATTTTTGTTTAACGGAGAGAAGATTTCTTTAACACATTTCTAAACATATTAGTTTTAATAACTCATTTGTAATAACTGATTTATTTTATCTTTGCCATGATGACAGTAAATAATATTTGACTAGATATTTTTCAAGACACTTCTATACAGCTTAAAGTGACATTTAAAGGCTTAACTAGGTTAATTAGGCAGGTTAGGGTAATTAGGCAAGTCATTGTATAACGATGGTTTGTTCTGTAGACTATTGAAAAAAAATCTAGATTAAAGGGGCTAATAATATTGACCTTAAAATGGATTTAAAAAAATAACAACTACATTTATGCTTTTTATCACTTCAGTTTAATATTATTTGTTTGTTTTTTTTATTATTTTTTATTATTTTTTTTAAGTAATATATATCAAGTTCAAAACATAGTCAAATATAAATGATTTTGATTAAGAGCTCAACTAAGAAATTTTTGTTTTGACTAATGTAAAATTTTAAGGTTATTCACACAGGCCAGAGCATGTGTATTGAACAGAAACTCAATACGCTTTGTACTTTCATTGACTTAAAAAATATATTGTTTAAGGCAAATGATTTATTTTACATTGGCTCAAGTGATCAAATTTAGATGTGGAACCATTACTCTAGTTTTTTAGTTTTTTTATTGGATGAATGAATATTTTATGAGAAGTGTTTTGTTGATTAAAGCTACAGTTGAATTTTTATCTTTGCCATGATGACAGTAAATAATATTTGACTAGATATTTTTCAAGACACTTCTATACAGCTTAAAGTGACATTTAAAGACTTAACTGGGTTAATTAGGTTAACTACGCATGTTAGGGTAATTAGACAAGTTATTGTTTAATTTCTTTTTTTTATTAAAAATTGTTTTTATTAGCTGAAATAAAGCAAATAAGACTTTCTCCAGAAGAAAAAATATGATCAGACATACTGTGAAAATGGGTCAGTTGGCGTTTCTGTGTGGAGTTTGCATGTTCTCCCTGCGTTCGCGTGGGTTTCCTCCGGGTACTCCGGTTTCCCCCACAGTCCAAAGACATGCAGTACAGGTGAATTGGGTAAGCTAAAATTGTCCATAGTGAATGTGTGTGTGGAAGTTCCCAGAGATGGGTTGCGGCTGGAAGGGCATCCGCTGTGTAAAATCGCGCTGGATAAGTTGGCGGTTAATTCCGCTGTGGCGACCCCGCAAGGGACAAAGCCGACAAGAAAATGAATGAATGAATGAATACTGTGAAAATGTCCTTGCTCTGTTAAACATGATTTGGGAAATATTCAAACAAGAAAAAAAAAATCAAAGGGGGGCTAATAATTCTGACTTCAACTGTATCTTCTTGTTTATAATTTAAATTAATTGACTTTCTTCAACAAGACAAATATGCTTTGTACCAGGTTATATAAATTTGTTCTTATAGAGATAGAAAATATTGTTTAAGGCAAATTATTTATTTTTCATTGAGTCAAGTAATAAAATTTTACCCTAATTTTTTTAATTGGGTGAATGAAAGTTTTTTTTCAGTGTACATCATTGTTTAAATAAATAGGCAAATAAATAAATAAATAATAATAATAATAAATGATTTCACATTTTTACACAGCTTCTGTTTAACAGAGAGAAGATTGTTTTCAACACATTTCTAAACATAACAGTTTTAATAACTAAATATCTAATTTATTTTATCATTGCCATGATGACAGTAAATAATATTTTCATTCATTTTCTTTTCGGCTTAGTCCCTTTATTAATCAGGGGTTGCCAAAGCGGAATGAGCCGCCAACTTATCCAGCATATGTTTTCTGCAGCGGATGCCCTTCCAGCTGCAACCCATCACTGGGAAACACCCATACATTCCCATTCACACACTCATACACTACGGACAATTTAGCCTACCCAATTCACCTGTACCACATGTCCTTGGACTTGAGAGGGAAACCGGAGCACCCAGAGAAAACCCACGCCAACACAGGGAGAACATGCAAACTCCACACAGAAATGCCAACTGACTCAGCTGAGACTTGAATCAGCGACCTTCTTGCTGTGAGGCGATCGCGTTACCCACTGCGCCACCATGACGTCCTACATAATATTTTACTAGATATTTTTCAAGATACTAGAGTTCAGCTTTAAATTCTTAACTAGGTTAATAATATTGACCTTAAAATAGTGTTAAAAATTGAAAACTGCTTTTATTCTAGCCAAAATAAAACAAAGACTTTCTTCAGAAGAAAAAAATATTATAGGAAATACTGTGAAAAATTCCTTGCTCTGTTAAACATCATTCGGGAAATGTTTGAAAAAGAAAAAAACACAGGAGGGCGAATAATGTTGACTTCAACTGTATATGTCAGTATGATTTCATTGCAGCTCTTCACAATAACCTAAAATCTGCTCTCTGTCCTCATTCTGAACATCTGGCGTCCCCGGAGCCCTGAGCTCCTCCAGAAGCACCTTCATATTCCTGTCTGACCGAATGTGTGTATTTCACCGCAGGAAATTCAATTTGGGCTTCAGGAGCGAAATGAAACATCACTAAGGGCCGCCGCTGCCGTGCAGAGGTAAAGAGATTGACACGTCGACTGACAGCGGAGCTTTCCGGAAGGATGGATTCTCGTTTCTTTTCATCCAGTCCGCCAGGATGGAGTTTACCATGGGTCTGTTATCTCGGCGGTGTGTAAAAGTGGGTAAAATCATGAATACGTTCATCATTATAGAAGTTTGGGTGATGCAAAACTAGCTTTTGAACACGCAAAGAGATGTTTCTTTGTTACAATCAGTGTTACATGGTTGCACATTGAAAATCCAGATGTGTTTCAACTGAACATCAATGGTAAAACAATAAGAAGAAGATATTTTGAAGAATGTTGGAAACTGGTAAACATTGACTTTCATTTTATAGGCAATAACGAATACTATGGAAGTCAAGTTTCGATCCACATAAAGAGTGAAAACATTCTCTTCATTTATTGACCCAAATGTAATAAACATTTGAGTTTCTTCTGTTGAACACAAAAGAAGATATTTTGAAGAATGTTGGAAACTGGTAACCATTGACTTCCATTGCAGAGAAATACGAATACTATGAAAGTCAAGTTTCGATTTACATAAAAAGTGAAAACATTCTCTCAATTTATCGACTTAAAAGTGATACAAACATTTGAGTTACTTTCTTCTGTCGAACACAAAAGAAGATATTTTGAAGAATGTTGGAAACTGGTAACCATTGACTTTCCTTGTAGGGAATAAGGAATACTATGAAAGTCAAGTTTCGATTCACATAAAGAGTGAAAACATTCTCTTCATGTATTGAATTAAGAGAGATAAAGAACATTTGAGGTTCTTTCTTCTGTAGAAGACAAAAAAAGATATTGTGAAACATGTTACAAACCAGTAACTACTGACTCCTATAGTAAAGAAAAACAAATACTATGGAGGTCATGTTTAGATTCACATAAAGAGTGAAAACATTTTCTTCATTTATTGACCCAAATGTGATAACAAACATTTGAGTTTCTTCTTTTGAACACAAAAGAAGATATTTTGAAGAATGTTGGAAACTGGTAACCATTGACTTCCATTGTAGGGAATAACAAATACTATGAAAGTTTTGGTTCACATAAAGAGTGAAAACATCATCTTCATTTATTGATCTAAATGTGACAAACATTTGAGTTTCTTCTGTTGAATTTAAAAGAAGATATTTTGAAGAATGGTGAAAACTTGTAACCATTCACTTCCATTGTAGGGAAAAACAATTACTATGGAAGTCAAGTATTCATTCACATCTTAAATTAATTGATAACAAACATTTGATTTTATTTCTTTAGGTGAACACAAAAGAAGATACTTTGAAGAATGTTGGAAACTGGTAACCATTGACTTCCATTGTAGGGAATAACAAATACTATGAAAGTTTTGGTTCACATAAAGAGTGAAAACATCATCTTCATTTATTGATCTAAATGTGACAAACATTTGAGTTTCTTCTGTTGAATTTAAAAGAAGATATTTTGAAGAATGGTGAAAACTTGTAACCATTCACTTCCATTGTAGGGAAAAACAATTACTATGGAAGTCAAGTATTCATTCACATCTTAAATTAATTGATAACAAACATTTGATTTTATTTCTTTAGGTGAACACAAAAGAAGATACTTTGAAGAATGTTGGAAACTGGTAAACATTGACTTTTATTGTAGGGAAAAACAAATACTATGAAAGTCAAGTTTCAATACACAGATCTTAAGGAGTGAAAAAAATCTCTCCATTTATTGAATTAAAGTGATAAAACATTTGAGTTCCTTTCTACTGTTGAACACAAAAGAAAATATTTAAAAGAATGTTGGATACTGGTAACCATTCACTTCCACTGTCGAGAAAAACTAATACTATGGAAGTCATGTTTCGACTCACTTAAAGAGTAAAAACATGTTCTTTATTTATTGACCCAAATGTGATAAACATTTGAGTTTAATTTCTTCTGTTGAACACAAAAGAAGATATTTTGAAGAATGTTAAAACTGGTAACCATTGACTTCCATTGTAGGGAATAACGAATACTATGAAAGTCAAGTTTCAATTCTTATAAAGAGTGAAAACATTCTCTTCATTTATTGACCCAAATGTGACAAACATTTGGGTTTCTTCTGTTGAATTTAAAAGAAGACATTTTGAAGAATGTTGGAAACTGGTAACCATTCACTTCCATTGTATGGAAAAACAATTACTATGGAAGTCAAGTCTTCATTCACATCTTAAAGAGTGAAAACATTCTCTTTATCGACTTTATCGAGTTTCCAGCATTCTTCAATATACCTTGTCCTGAGTTAAATAAATAAATAAACTTGAACAGGTTTGAAACTGCAAGTAAATATTAACAGTAATTTCGTTTTTGAGCGAACAATTTCTTAAAATAGTGAAAATGTTTATCATAATAAAATTTACAGACAATGTTCAACTGCACTGATTAAAGAGATAGCTCACCAAAAATGAAAACATACTCTCCATGTACTAACCCAAAAGAAGATATTTTAAAAAATGTTGGAAACTGGTAACCATTGACTTAAAAAACATTGAAAAACAAATACTATGAAAGTCAAGTTTTAATACACAGATCTTAAGGAGTGAAAAAAATCCCCCTATTTATTGAATGGAAAGTGATAATAAAAAAAAATGAGTTCCTTTCTTCTGTTGAACACAAAAGAAAATATTTTGAAGAATGTTGGATACTGGTAAGCATTGACTC
The DNA here is from genome assembly GCA_903798195.1 of Danio kyathit. Lineage (NCBI taxonomy): Eukaryota > Metazoa > Chordata > Actinopteri > Cypriniformes > Danionidae > Danio > Danio kyathit. The sequence continues at coordinate 5,610,974 of LR812519.1, forward strand.
CCACTCTCGAGAAAAAGTAATACTATGGAGGTCAAGTTTCGACTCACTTAAAGAGTGAAAACATTTTCTTCATTTATTGACCCAAATGTGATAAACATTTGAGTTTCTTTCTTCTGTTAACCAAAAAAAGAAGATATTTTGAAGAATGTTGGAAACTGGTAACCATTGACTTCCTTTGCAGGGAATAACGAATACTAGGACGTCAAGTTTTATATTCACATAAAGAGTGAAATCATTCAATTTATTTACTTAAAAGTAATTTAAAAAAAAAAACATTTGAGTTTCTTTCTTCAGTTGAACACAAAAGGAAATATTTTGAAGAATGTTGGACACTGGTAACCATTCACTTCCACTGTCGGGAAAAATGAATACTATGGAAGTCATGTTTCGTTTCACCTAAAGAGTGAAAACATTCTCTTCATTTATTGACCCAAATGTGATAACAAACATTTGAGTTACTTTCTTCTGTTGAACACAAAAGAAGATATTTTGAAGAATGTTGGAAACTGGTAACCATTGACTTCCATTGTAGGGAAAAAATTAATACTATGTAAGTCAATTAAAAATTGAACTTCTAATTATACACACAATCTCTTGGTCGTCTCTTAAAGCGATAGTGCACCAAAAAAAGAAAACATACTCTTAATGCACTCACCCAAAAGATATTTTGAAGAATGTTGGAAACCGGTAACCATTGACTTCTATAGTATGAATACAAAAAAATACTATTGAAGTCATTGGCTATAGGCTTCCAGTACTCATATTTACAGTATATTGTGAGATGGTGAGCGGATAGTGAGTAAATGATGACAGAATTTTTATTTTTGAGTGAACTATCACTTTAAAAAACCAATATGTCCACCTAAATACAAGTCGGAATGATGCAGGATATGCTTTTGAGCTAAACTGGTACAAACAGATGTTTATTTATTGCAGACAATGATCATCTGCTCTGTTTCAAACTACATTTCTAAATGTGTCTCAAATGCATATCAATCTTAAAGTTCGACAGACAGCCTAACATTACACTGAATGAAGCTCTTTGTTTGACTAAATGACTTAATTTATAAATAACTCTAAATAAGCGTTTGGAGACAGTGAAGCGATTGCAGAGAATGGGTTGGGAAGGAGAATTGGTGCACTGAGGGTAATCATCATGAATAAAACATGCAGGAATGCTGGCGATCGTGTTGATTTTGTGCGTGTTGTGAGTGTTTGTGGATCGTCTGGGCAGGAATTGGAATTTTGCTCATCAAACATAAACGTCTCCAGCTGCAAACAAGCCACAAACAAACAGCCCGAGACTGCAAATATAACCTCAGTATTTAGCACTGCAAAACATGGAACGATTCGACAGAAATCAGCATTAGAAACGAAACTGATAAGGTATTTAATGAATCCATCATCGTAATAAAATAATAATGATAAATAAATATTCACTTAATGACATTGACCCTTGCAAATAATTATTTGTTTTTATATATATAAAAATATATATATTTATATAATTTTTTATATATATATTTTATATATTATATATATATATATATATATATATATATATACATATATATATATATATATATATATATATATATATATATATATATATATATATATATATATATATATATATATATATATACACACATACTTACTACATTACTAAGATGTATATTATATTAAGATTATTATGTATTGTCAGTTATTACACTACAAAAATGCTTTTCTTACTTAGTTTTACCTTTTTTCTAGTCCAAAAATCTAATTATTTTTTAATCAAAAAGAATTTTATAGACATTGAAAAAAATATTGTCTTGTTTCAAGAAATAATATGCCAAAATAAGTTTGAGTCTGGTTTAAATGAGTTTTTCCTTAAAACAAGCTTTTTTTGACATAAGATTATTTTGCTTGTTTTAAAGAAAAACTCATTACATTTTGACTTTCCTAAAAATAAAACTATATTTTTGCTTGCATAGAAAATGCTTCTTGATTTAAAAATGTTTTTAAAACAAGAAAAAAATCTAATTAAGAAAAGCATTCCTGCAGTGAAAATGAATTAATGAAAAACAAAAATGAATTGTATCGATGGTTAATATGAAGTGAAACAATCAATCAGACAACCAACCGACCAAACAAAACCAAACCAAACAAACCAATTTACCAACCAACCAACCAACCAATCAACTAGCCAACCAACTTGCCAACCAAACCAAATCAATCAACCAACCAACCAAAAAACCAAACCAACCAACCAACTCAACTTACCAACCAACCACCACACCAAACCAACTTACCAACCCAAACCAAACAACTAACCAATCAACCAAACCAACTTACCAACCAACTAAACCAAATCAACCAAACAATTAACTAACCAACCAACTAACCAACCAAACAAACAAATTTAACAACCAACCAAACCAAATCAACCAAACCAAACCAACCAAAAAACCAAACCAACTAACCAACTCAACTTACCAACCAACCAACACACCAAACCAACTTACCAACCCAAACCAAACAACTAACCAATCAACCAAACCAACTTACCAACCAACCAAACCAACTTACCAACAAACCAAACAACTAACCAACCAACCAAGCAAACCAAATTACCAACCAACCAACCAACCAACCAACCAACCAACTAACCAACAAACCAACCAACCAAACCAAACCAATTTACCAACCAATCAAACAACTAACAAACCAACCAACCAACCAAGCAAACCAACTTACCAACCAACCAACCAACCAACCAAACCAACTTACCAACCAACCAACCAACCAACCAACCAACTTACCAACAAACCAACCAAGCAAACCAAACCAAACCAACTTACCAACCAACCAAACAACTAACCAACCAATTAACCAAGCAAACCAAACCAAACCAACTTACCAACCAACCAAACAACTAACCAACCAACCAACCAACCAAGCAAACCAACTTACCAACCAACCAACCAACCAAACCAAACCAACTTACCAACCAACCAAACAACTAACCAACCAATTAACCAAGCAAACCAAACCAAACCAACTTACCAACCAACCAAACAACTAACCAACCAACCAACCAACCAAGCAAACCAACTTACCAACCAACCAACCAACTTACCAACAAACCAACCAACCAAGCAAACCAACTTACCAACCAACCAAACAACCAACCAAGCAAACCAACTTACCAACCAACCAACCAACCAACCAAGCAAACCAACTTACCAACCAACCAAACAACCAACCAAGCAAACCAACCAACCCAAACAACCAACCAACCAAGGAAACCAACTTACCAACCAACCAACCAACCAACCAAACCAACTTACCAACCAACCAAACCAACTTACCAACAAACCAAACCAACTTACCAACCAACCAACCAACCAACCAACCAACCAAACCAACTTACCAACCAACCAAACCAACTTACCAACAAACCAAACCAACTTACCAACCAACCAAACAACCAACCAAGCAAATTCAATTCATCTTTATTTGTATAGCGCTTTTACAATGTAGATTGTGTCAAAGCAGCTTCACATGGAAGATTATAGTGAATTGAAACAAAGTCAGTTCAGTTTTCAGAGATTAAGTTCAGTTCAGGTTAGTTCAGTTCAGTGTGGGTTAATAATCACTACTGAGAGTCCAAACACTGAAGAGCAAATCCATCGATGCGCAGCTCTACAGATCCCGAACCATGCAAGCCAGTGGCGACAGCGGCAAAGAAAAAAATTCACCAATTGGCGAAAGCGAAGATTTAAAAAACCTCGAGAGAAACCAGGCTCAGTTGGGCACGACCATTTCCCCTATGGCCAAACGTCTTGTGCAGAGCTGCAGTCTAGGCGCAGGAAGCTGGACCTCAGCGAAGACTCGTCTGTCCTTGGAGCATCACAGGAGTTAGTCTCATGTTCTCACTCCACGATGACCACCACAGCAGCTGCTCAGGATACGGCCTGGTCCAGAAAACCTTGGGATCATCTCGTCGCTGGTTTCGGATCGCAAACCAACTTACCAACCAACCAAACAACCAACCAACCAAGCAAACCAACTTACCAACCAACCAAACAACCAACCAACCAAACCAACTTACCAACCAACCAAACCAACTTACCAACCAAACCAACTTACCAACCAACCAACCAACTTACCAACCAATCAAACCAACTTACCAACAAACCAACCAAACCAACTTACCAACCAAACAAACAACTAACTAACCAACCAACCAAGCAAACCAACTTACCAACCAACCAAACAACTAACCAACCAATCAAACCAACTTACCAACAAACCAACTAAACCAACTTTCCAACCAACCAAACAACTAACCAACCAAACCAACTTACCAACCAAACCAACTTACCAACCTACCAACCAATCAAACCAACTTACCAACAAACCAACCAAACCAACTTACCAACCAAACAAACAACTAACTAACCAACCAACCAATCAAACCAACTTACCAACAAACCAACTAAACCAACTTACCAACCAACCAAACAACTAACCAACCAACCAATCAAGCAAACCAACAAACCAAACCAACTTACCAACCAACCAACCAACCAATCAAGCAAACCAACAAACCAAACCAACTTACCAACCAACAAACCAAACCAACCAAACTAACTTACCAACCAACCAAACTAAACCAACCAACAAGCCAACTAAACCAACTTACCAACCAAACCAAACCAAACCACACCAACCAACCAACCAACCAACTAACCAACCAACCTACCCACCCATCCATCCATCCATCCATCCATCCATCCATCCATCCATCCATCCATCCATCCATCTATCTATCAAACTGGTGTATTGGTGGTCCTAATATATAAGGTAAAATACAATCCAACAAAAATATGGGTCAAAAAATCTGCCTAAACAAGTGTGTCAAACATCACTGCATTGAGAACATAAAACATATTTAGCTATTTTTTAAGCTGTGGTGTGCCAACTTAGATTTGATATTATCCCTACATTATATATTAATACAAGCACTGGTTCTGAAAGTTACTGCAACCAATCAATCAATCAATCAATCAATCAATCAATCAATCAATCAATCAATTTGATTGTTTATGCACAATAAAAAAGCATGTTTAAAAGGGTGAGTTTGCCCAAGAATGAAAATTATGTCATGATTCACTCGCCTTCCACTTGTTCCAAATCTGCAAGAGCTTCTATCTTCAGTTGAACCAAAAAGAAGATAAAGGATGTACTGTATAGCTAAATAAACCATTGCTGATAATCACTGATTTTCATAGAAGGAACATTAGTTTCAGCTGTCACCATCACCTGTCAGATCACCATCACTTTTTCAAAATTAGTTCTGTTGTGATCAGCAAAGGAATGAAACTCGTACAGGACTGGAATAAGTGAAGATGAATACATGATGATTAACCCAAAACTCACACAAGAATCAATAAAGTCATTATGTTGCCTTCAAGGTAAGAAAGTACGTTTGTAACAGCATGTTGGTGACCCTTATAATGGATTTTGAGCATGAGTCAAATCCTCCATCAGAGCCAGCGCTGGTCTGCAAATGCTGTGAGCAAATGTTTGTACAGTCGAGCACCACTGGGAAAATTTATAACAGAGCCTGTGATTCTCTTCACTGTAATGCCACGAGTCTCAGACGGACAAAGCCTGTCAGGAGACCCTGCTGGGAGGCCAGAGCTTCTGCTGACAAAGGTACATGTCTGTCAGCCGGAGGAAAAGTCTCTGAGAATCTTTTGACCATTTTATCTGAAGCTGTCCGGAGGCTATATCAACATTTAGGAAACACATAAATAACCCTTTAAGGTCCACAAGACCAGTTTGGTCAGGACTAGAGGCTATTCCTGGCAATATGGTTGCAGGACAATATTGAGTGAGACCGGCATAGAACACCAGCAGAAACAACATTAACAGTTAGCTAAAAACAGTTGACATAGCAACCCCTACCAACAGCCTAGCAACAGACCATCAACCACTTAGTAACTCTGTTGGAACCACACTTAAAGTAAACCAAAAACACACCACAAAGCAACCGCATTACAAGTGTGAAGAACTTTCCACATTAGAATAACTTTCCATAGCAACACCCTAGCAACCACCTTACATCTCTGCAACAGCCACAATAAAGGTTAACTTATAAGACAGCATAGCAACACCCTAGCAACTACATTAGAATTTTACTTTTAAAAGCAACAGTCTAGCAACCACCTATCCCAACCACACTAAGGTGCACAAATAAACTACATAGCAACACCCTAGCAACTACATCGCAGTTTTGTTACAGCTATACTAAAAGTTTACTAATAACACTGCATAGCAACACCCTAGCAACCACCTATTCCAACCACACTAAAGTGCACAAATGCACTGCATATCAACACCCTAGCAACTGCATTAGAAGTTTACTTTTAAAAGCAACACCCTAGCAACCACATATTCCAACCACACAAAAGTGCACAAATACACTGGATAGCAACACCCTAGCAACTATAGCTGTAGCAGCTCTGTTACAGCTATACTAAATCTTAACTTATAACACTGCATAGCAACACCCTAGCAACCACCAACTCCAACCACACTAGAGTGCATAAATACACTGCATAGCAACACCCTAGCAATCACCTTGCCGTTCTGCAACAGCCACGCTAAAAGTTAACTTATAAGACTACATAGCAAAACCCTAGCAACTACATTAGAAGTTTACTTTTAAAAGGAACACCCTAGCAACCACCTATTCCAAACACACTGAAGTGTACAAATACACTGCATAGCAACACCCTAGCAACTACATTGCAGCTCTGCTACAGCTATACTAAACATTAACTTATAACACTGCATAACAACACCCTAGCAACCACCTATTCCAACCACAATTCAACTCAATACACTCTACATAGCAACACCCTAGCAACTACATTAGAAACTTACTTTTAAAAGCAACACTCTAGCAACCACCTATTTCAAACCACACTAAAGTGCACAAATAAACTACATAGCAACAAACTAGCAACCGCCTTGCAGCTCTGCAACAGTTTAGCTAAAAGTTAACTTATAAGACAGCATAGCAACACCCTAGTATCTACATTAGAAGTTTACTTTTAAAAGCAACACCCTAGCAACCACCTATTCCAACCCCAACTACACTAAATACACTCTGCATAGCAACACCCTAGCAACTACATTAGAAGTTTACTTTTAAATGCAACACCCTAGCAACCACCTATTACAAACACACTAAAGTGCACAAATACACTGCATAGCAACACCCTAGCAACTACGCTGCAGCTCTGCTACAGTTATACTAAACGTTAACTTATAACACTGCATAGCAACACCCTAGCAACCACCTATTCCAACCACAATTGCACTAAATACACTCTGCATAAAAACACCCTAGCAACTACATTAGAAGTTTACTTTTAAAAGCAACATTCTAGCAACCACCTATTCCAAACACACTGAAATGTACAAATACACTGCATAGCAACACCCTAGCAACTACACTGCAGCTGTTACAGCTATACTAAACATTAACTTCTAACACTGCATAGCAACACCCTAGCAACCACCTATTCCAACCACACTAAAGTGCACAAATACACTGTTTAACAACACCCTAGCAACTACATTGGAAGTTTACTTTTAAAAGCAACACCCTAGCAACCACATATTCCAACCACACAAACGTGCACAAATATACTGCATAGCAACACTCTAGCAACCACCTTGCAGCTCTGCAACAGCCATGCTAAAGGTTAACTTATAAGACTGCATAGCAACACCCTAGCAACTACATTAGAAGTTTACTTTTAAAAGCAAAACCCTAGAAACCACCTATTCAAACCAACCACACTAAAGTGCATAAATACACTGCATAGCAACACCCTAGCAACTACCTAAGAAGTTTACTTTTAAAAGCAACACCCTAGCAACCACCTATTCCAAACACACAAAAGTGCACAAATATACTGCATAGCAACACCCTAGCAAACATCTATTCCAAACACACAAAATTGCACTAAATACACTCTGCATAGCAACACCCTAGCAACTGCATTAGAAGTTTACTTTCAAAAGCAACACCCTAGCGACCACTTAGTAAGTCTGAATAGCAACACTCTAAGAAAACCAGCAACAACAACACAAGATGTTTATTTTACACAGCAACACCCTAGCAACCACCTAGCAACACTGCTGCAGCCACAATAAAAGTAAATAAAAAACTGCATAGCAACACTCTAGCAAACAAAATAGATCTGCAGTAAGCACCCTAACAACCAAAATAGATGTGCGGTAAAACACTCTGAATGGAAACATCCTAGCAACTACCTTGTGATGCTGTAGTTACCACATAAAAGTTACACTATGCGACAACAGTCTAGCAATCACCCACAACAGCCCTACTAGTTTTGCAAAGTCAGACAGCACTTATGTTTCTATTTACAGCCCGAGAGTGAACTGCCTTTTAAATATCTGCAAGGTTAACCTAAAAATACAGGTTAGTGATTAATAAGTATGTTTTATAATATCAGTAGCATGCATTAATATTCTACAAGGTCACTTTATGCCTGAATCGTTTGTCATTTTCCAGCGACTTTAGAGATATATGGAGGGCCTTACAGGCGTAATGAGAAGAAGATGAACAACATCTTGATAGGATTTGTTTTCTATTACATTTAAAGGAATCGTTTCACAATATCTCCAGGGTGATTTCATTTTGGCAAAGTAATAACTAAATAAAAACATATTCACATTTGAAATGATAGATATTTTTTAGTTAAATTATATACATATACATATATACAGAATTTTAAGATATTGTGAACATGGTATTCGGAATGAACTGCCAACTTGTCCAGCCCTTCCAGCTGCAACCCATCATTGGGAAACACACTCATTCACACACATACACTACGGACAATTTAGCTTACCCAATTCACCTGTACCACCTATATATATATATATATATATATATATATATATATATATATATATATATATATATATATATATATATATATATACACTAACCGGCCACTTTATTAGGTACACCTTACTAGTACCGAGTTAGACCCCCTTTTGCCTTCAGAACTGCCGTAATCCTTCGTGGCATAGATTCAACAAGCTACTAGAAATATTCCTCAGAGATTTTGCTCCATATTGACATGATAGCATCACGCAGTTGCTGCAGATTTGTCAGCTCCACATCCATGATGCCAATCTCCCGTTCCACCACATCCCAAAGGTGCTCTATTGGATTGAGCTCTGCTGACTGTGGAGGCCATTTGAGTACAGTGAACTCATTGTCATGTTCAAGAAACCAGTCTGAGATGATTTGCGCTTTATGACATGGTGTGTTATCCTGCTGGAAGTGGCCATCAGAAGATGTGTACACTGTGGTCATAAAGGGATGGACATGGTCAGGAACAATACTCCGGTAGGCTGTGGTGTTGACACGATGCTCAATTGGTACTAATGGACCCAAAGTGTATCAAGAAAATATCCCCCACACCATTACACCACCACTACCAGACTAAACCGTTGATACAAGGCAGGATGGATCCATGCTTTCATGTTGTTGACGCCAACTTCTGCCCCGACAGAAATCGAAATTCATCAGACCAGGCAACGTTTCTCCAATCTTCTATTGTCCAGTTTTGGTGAGCCTGTGTGAATTGTAGCCTCAGTTTCCTGTTCTTAGCTCACAGGAGTGACACCCGGTGTGGTCTTCTGCTGTTGTAGCCTATCTGCCTCAAGATTGGACGTGTTGTGCGTTCAGAGATGCTCTTCTGCAGACCTCGGTTGTAATGAGTGGTTATTTGAGTTACTGTTGCCTTTCTATCAGCTGGAACCAGTCTAGTCATTCTCCTCTGACATCAACAAGGCATTTGCACCCACAGAACCGCCGCTCACTGGATATTTTCTTTTTCAGACCATTCTCTGTAAACCCTAGAGATGGTGGTGCGTGAAAATCCCAGTAGATCAGCAGTTTCTGAAATACTCAGACCAGCCCGTCTGGCACCAACAACCATGCCACATTCAAAGTCACCTAAATCACCTTTCTTCCCCATTCTGATGCTCGGTTTGAACTGCAGCAGATCGTCTTGACCATGTCTAAATGTCTAAATGCATTGAGTTGCTGCCATGTGATTGGCTGATTAGAAATTGGAGTTATTTGAGTTTGACAGGTGTACCTAATAAAGTGGCCGGTGTGTGTGTGTGTGTGTGTGGGTGTGTGTGTGTGTGTGTGTGTGTGTGTGTGTGTGTGTGTGTGTGTGTGTGTGTGTGTGTGTGTGTGTGTGTGTGTGTGTGTGTGTGTGTGAGATCGCAAGCATCTCGTAGAATTCAATAAACAGCATATATAAGCACATTTGGTTAATAAATATGCTTCATGACACCTTCATGAAACTCCTCCGTCACAGTGAAAAAGCAAAAATCCAGCCTTCTGTTTTCATTACGCCCCTAATGAGTGAACTTGCCATAAATAACATTAAGGACACACTTTCGCCTTTCCTTCGGCATCTGCTGGTATTTATCACAGCTACAGCGTCGTCCATCCTAATTGCTGGTGGCCGTTTGCTCCTCGCTTTCGGACATGCACCACGGCCCTTTCAAAGTGACCAGGGGCCCAAACGGCTCATTTTAGACCTGAATGGCCTTGGTAAATCAGTCTGTGGCCCTCCGTCCTGTTTTATTTGTCCTTTTTATCCCTCTCTCCTGGCAGATGTGGAGCCCGGGGTGCCTGGTTATTTATCACTGTTACCTCTGGTGAGCTGAATGCGGTGGCCTGAGGTGTGATTGAGGACAGAGCCGCCATATAGAAGGAGACAAAGTCAGTCTGCAGCGAGACGACTGGACAATTTAGCGCAGAAAAACACACTCTTAAAGGCAGCAGATTAATCAGAGACGGCAGCTAGTGTTATATGTTGACTTAAAAGTGTTTCATACCGCCTGTGTTTGACTGAATAGTTTAGCATTATGCATTTTGTTCTTAAGATTATATTTTTATCTTACTTTTAAACTTGTATCTTTTTTTATTTTACATTTTTTAATTATTATATGCAATAATCATTAATATGCACTGTGGTTTTTACGTTTAAGCACTGCAGATATATTAAAAGAAATTTGCATAATAATCTTAAAAACACCTTAAATAACTGTTGTGTATTTACATATTTAAAGCAAATTATTAATGATTGCTAAGCTATTAATGTATGTACGCATGTATGTTTTACTGCTTATAATAATAATAATAATAATAATAATAATAATAATAATAATAATAATAATGCATTTTATTTAAAGGCGCCTTTCATAACACTCAAGGTCACCGTACAAGACAGCAAGAACAATCAGTTCAAATAATACACAATAAAAGTCAATGGAATACAATACAAATTTTAAAAATGCAGTCGGGTTAAAGAGAATAAGCTGTTCTAAACGGATGTGTTTTGAGTTTGGATTTAAATTGTGAAAGAGAGTCTAAATTACGAAGATCAGGAGGAAGTGAATTCCAAAGCTGAGGAGCAGAGTGGCTGAAGGATCTGCTCCCCATGGTGACAAGGCGGACAGAGGGAACAGTGAGGTGAATGGAAGAAGAAGACCTGAGTGTTCGAGAAGGTGTGGCGATATGAACAAGACTAGTAAGGTATGGAGGAGCAAGATTGTGGATGGCTTTAAAAGTGAGAAGAAGTATTTTATAATTAATTCTGAAAAAGATGGGAAGCCAGTGAAGCTGTTGTAGAATGGGTGTGATGTGACAGATAGAGGGTTTTTTGTAATAATACGGGCTGCAGCGTTTTGTACCAGTTGTAATTTATAAAGAGTTTTATTAGGGAGGCCAAACAGAAGGGAATTACAGTAATCTAAACGGGATGTGACTAAACTATGAACAAGAATATCAGTTGAATGAGGTGTGAGGGAAGGACGTAAGCGATTTATATTTCGAAGGTGGAAATAAGCAGACCGGGTGACATTATTAACATGTGCAGTAAATGATAGGGTGCTGTCGAAGATGACACCCAGACTCTTAACCTGAGGTGAGGGGGTGATGACAGAATCAACTGTGGGAATAGAAAAGCTATGTGATTTGTTTAAAGTGGATCGTGTACCTATAAAAGAAGTTCAGTTTTATTGTCATTTAATTTCAGGAAGTTTGAGGTGAATTAGGATTTGATGTCTGCAAAGCAATTAGTAAGGGATGAAGGTGGGAGTTTGAGGTTGGGTTTGGTTGATAGGTAGAGCTGGGTGTCATCTGCGTAGCAATGAAAATGGATTTGGTGTTTACGGAAAATATAACCAAGTGGAAGAAGATAAATGATAAATAGCAAGGGACCCACAACTGAACCCTGGGGCACACCGGTAGTGACGGGGACTGATGACGAGGTGAAAGACTTTAATTGAATAATAGCTGACTATTATTGCATATGTAATTAAATATAATAATGTATGATGCATAATGTATAATATCAATATTAATCAATGTATAACATTTCCTAAAACAACTAAATTCCGATGAGTCGTAGATTAAATTAAACAGCCTTATCAATATAAACCACCAAAAATATAATATAACATAATTTCTTTATGTCACAGTACATCTGTTATTTTAGATTTGCAAGTTTAAGTCAGGAAACTTTTGTCTGGTACTTGTATAAGTGATAAATGGTTGAGTTGTTGCATCTTTACATGTATTTGTCAATAGTTTTAAACGATAATCAAATAAAAAAACAGTTTCCTAAAATGACAAATTTCCGATAGGAGCCGAAGATTAACTCAAAACGCGCCTCAGCAATATAAAACCTCCAGTTATTCAGCGTCCACTAGAGGGCGCAGTGGCGGTAATCAGGATCTGTCAGGCGGGGGAGCGTCACACCTCAGCCCGTGCAGTGAGTGTTCAGCGGCGGCAGATCACCTGTCCCGCCCCGCATCACCTCTCCTGTCCTCTCCGCCAAAAATACGGTCCACTTGCCATCTGGAAGCGATGACAGCGGATGACAGCTCAGAGGAAATACCGCCGGGCCTGAATTTATGGGAGTGACAGGCCAGGTGAGATAGCAGACCCGCAGAGATGATTGACCGGGCAGAGGGAGGGTTTCCCCGGGGAGAGAGAGAGAGAGGGAGGAGCCGCGGAGCCGGTTATAAAGTTATAATAAAGCTCAACACAGTAACACAGACCAGCATCATTATATTGAATTATCCATTAAAACTAACACAAATTAATATCTATGCATGCCGAGAGAGAGACGTCTTTAATTCAGCAGAAATCAAGACTTTAATAGCAACCGAACAGTATTATTAAAATAATATAAATATTATTGTGGTTAATATATAATTGGAGTTAATCATAATTATTAATTATTAGTTAAGAAGCTACTAGACTAAAATTAACATCTCCATGCAGACAGACTTGATTAATTCAGCAGAAATCAAGACTTATAACAACCATGAACACCAATAAATAAGTAAATAATTAAATAAATCCAACTATGGATTTCCCAATCATCAACATGGGTTTGTTATTATCACAAGCAAATGATAATCTGAAACAATATAAAATATTATTAATATTTAATGGTAGTTAGTCATAATTATTACTTAATAATTAAGAAGCTACTACACTGTAAAATCAACATATCATGCAGACGGACTTGATTAATTCAGCAGAAATCAAGACTTATAACACCTATGAACACCAGTAAATAAATAAATAGGATTTCCCAATCATCTACATGGGTTTGTTATCACAATAGACTAGCAAATGATAATCTGAAGCAATATAAAATATTATGGTTCATATGTAATGCTAGATAATCTCAATTATTAATTATCATTTAAGAAGCTAATCAAAATCTCCATGCAGACAGACATGATTAATTCAGCAGAAATCAAGACTTTTAGCAACTCTGAACACGAATAAATAAATAAATAATTAAATAAAATTCAACTATGGATTTCCCAATCATCGACATGGGTTTGTTATCCCAACAGACAAGCAAATGATAATCTGAAGCAATGTAAAATATTGTTATGGTTATATGTAACAATACATCACCTTGGAATTATAAGGTTCTATCTGGCAGAGCATTAATTGAAGCATTATTTATCAAGAAATACAATCAAAAAATATATAATTTGGTGTTGTAACAATATGTTGATGCTTGAGAGAGTTACATTTTTGCTTTCTAATTGCTTTCTTAATTTAATGTTTTAGAATAAATATTTTTTCTTGTTTAAATTAATCATACAAGGCTGGGCTAAGTATTTTGTCCAGTGCAGATGTAAATGTTATCTAATTAATACGTTAATATTTATTAAATGTATGTTTGATATGAATTGTTGAATTATATTTATTGGATTATTTGCCCCATGAATTAAATTAAGTATTTGCCCTTCAAGGCTTAATATCAAATGTAAAGACTTGAAAAGAAAACAGACAATGAGCAAATGAGTTTAATAAACACTGAAAAATGTTTCACTGACTAAATATACACAAATACACATATTTTACATTTAATATATGATTTTTCAATAACAGTTTCTTTTTCAACAATGTAAAATTGAACATTTCATCTCAATGTCAAAAATGCTTCTAAATCTTCACATTTACACACATCTTTTCAGTTTCAGGTTTCTTCTCAATTTTGTTTGGTGCGGCATTATTTAGTCGACTCTGATTTTGTGTGATTTTGTCTTACTGGTCTTTCCCGCTGTCAATGGAGCAGTCCGGCGAAATGACAAAGAAAGCTGATCCTGATTGGTCTTTGTGCGTGCATTAAAAATGCTGATTGGCTCACAGAAAGAACCTTATAGAGCCAAGTTAGAGTAGATAGTTTGTAGATAAACCGTTTTGGTTTTTTAAATAAAAAGTCTTAAAATGTAAACAACTTATAAAAATAAAAATAAAAATCACAATGTAAATAAGTTGTCATTTAATAAGAATATGTGAATAACTCAATTTTGACAAAAATGCCAGATAGAACCTTATAATTCTAAGGTGATGAATAGTTAATCATGGTTTTTAATTATTAACGCCCCATTCACACGGGGCGTCAGCTTCAACGCTTCCCATTCACTTTGAATGGGTGACGTCAGGCATTGCCGAACTGCATTGTGGATCCGTCGGCGCCGCTTCAAAGGCGTTGCTCGCTGCAGAAGTTGGGACATGCTCAACTTTTCAAGCGCCAACGGAAGCGTCAGCCAATCAGACTGCTGTATGCAAATACACCAGCTCCAACAGTGGCCTATTGCTGACTAATTTCATTGGCTGACGCTGCTATGACGATCGCGTCAGCCCCAACTTCAGACACGCCCTCTGTCAAGCGTTGACGCTGAAGCCCCATGTGAATGGGGCGTAAGAAACACTGTAAAATCGAGCAGTGCAATTAATTAAGTGAGTTTATTTGATTTGGATTTTTTTAATGAAAGTTCAATGTACTTAATAGAAACAAGTTACGTGAATGCACGATTTAATTGCATTAGCCTGAACCTGAAATGCAGATTTAGTTCCCAACATGCTTTGTGTCAAACTAGTGTGAGGTTTACAAGGGTTTCTGTAAAATAAAATTGTAAAACTCTACTAACTTGGATTACAGATCCAGTTAAGTCAACAACACTGTCTAATAGTCTAAGCAAATGTGACTATTTGTAAAGTAATTCATATTTTTAATATATTAGTAATAAATAAATACTGGCGACGCAGTGGCACAGTAGGTAGTACTCGCCTTACAGCAAGAAGGTCGCTGGTTCGAACCTCGGCTGGGTCAGTTGGCATTTCTGTGTGGAGTTTGCATGTTCTCCCTGCGTTCGCGTGGGTTTCCTCCGGGTGCTCCGGTTTCCCCCACAGTCTAAAGACATGCAGTACAGATGAATTGGGTAGGCTAAATTGTCTGTAGTGTATGAGTGTGTGTGGATGTTTCCCAGAGATGGGTTGCGGCTGGAAGGGCATCCGCTGCGTAAAAAATCGTGCTGGATAAGTTGGCGGTTCATTCCGCTGTGGCAACCCCGGATTAATAAAGGGACTAAGCCGAAAAGAAAATGAATGAATGAATAAATAAATACTGTAAAAAATAACAATTGAGTTAAAATTATTTAATTGAATTAATGCAAAGAGTGTGCGCAATTCAATAAAGTATATTTAACAAATTTATACTTGGTGTAGTCTCAAATAAATGACTATCGGTTAAGTAGATGCATTCATTCATTCATTCATTTCTTTTCGGCTTAGTTCCTTTATTATTCAGGGGTCGCCACAGCAGAATGAACTGCCAACTTATCCAGCAGGTTATACGCAGGGGGAAAACCCACGCGAGCACGGGGAGAACATGAACTCCGCACAGAAATGCCAACTGGCTGGGTAGAGACCCGAACCGAAGGCATTCTTGCTGTGAGGCCACAGTGCTAGCAACTGGGCCGCCGTGCTGCCCTATAGAGGAAAAAAGGAGGAGAGGAGGAGGAAGAGGGGATTCTTCAAGACGAAGATGTTTAAGATTAGATGCTTTGGTTATTTATACTAAGTTAGGAATTGTCTGATTAGTGGATTATACATTAGGTTGACTCGGGGCCAGCCGTGTCAATCAAAAGCATGTGATCCTCTCGAAATTAGTTTCAAAACAAACTTCACTAAATTATGTTGTTGTTTTTTACTTTTGCCTAAAGTAAAAGACGTTCTGCTTTAATTTATGGTATTTTTGAGCCTTTTTAAGGCCTGTTGAAAATGTTACTAGACCTAAACACATGTCTATTCTTACAGTACACTCTCAGAAATAAAGGTACGCAAGTTGTCATTGGGGTGGTGCCTTTTCAAGAGGTACAAATTTGTACCTAAAAGGTCTATTAATACCTCAAGGGTACATGTTAGTACCTAAAAAGTACAAAAGTGTTCCTCTTAAAATTTTTAGGTACTAATATATACTTTTGAGGTACCAATATGGACCCTTTAAGTACAAATGTGTACCTTTTGAAAAGGTACCACCCCAGTGACAGCTCACGTACCTTTATTTCTGAGAGTGTAGACAGTAACAATTGATTGAGCAGATACAGTATGATTATCCAGAACAACTTCAGTGTGTAACACTTATTCCAGTCTGACAATGCTTTCTTCAAGATGACTTATGTACGCTCGAGTCTTTAAGACATTTAACCAGGAAGCACCCGATTCCTCAAAAAGTGATTTAATGTGCAGAAATCACATTAAAAATACCACAGCACACTGAGACAGATCAGCCATATCAAGTGCAGACATGCACACTGAAATCCTGTGCTCATTATTCACAGCTAAAGAAGCTGCCAGAAAGCAAGATTTATAAGAGACGCTTCTGAAGGGCTGCAGATACAGTAGGGTCGAGGTCAGGGTTGGGGTCAGGCCATATCAAGCATTTTCGCAGCTGATCTTATCGGCTCTCATTAGGTGATCAATAACCATATTTCATGCCAGCTGTCATTATATGTAAGACATGGGATATACTCTTTTAGGGACAGTTCACCCAAAATGAAAATGTACTCAACATTTAGTCTCCATCAAGTGGTTCTAAATCTTGAGATTTGATGAGAAGATATTTTGAAGAAGGCGGTAAACCTGTAACCATTGACTTCCATAGTAGGAAAAACAGATACTATGGAAGTCAATGATTACAGGTTTACAACATTTTACAAATCGTGCGTACTGCTGGACGTGTAGTAGGAGGTGAGCTTCCCTCCCTCCAGGACATCTATACCAGGAGGTGCATGAGGAAAGCCAAGAGAATCATCAGCGACTCCAGCCACCCAAGCCATAGACTTTTCTCTCTGCTACCCTCAGGCAGACGGTTCCGCAGCATCCGGTCACGCACCAGCCGACTGAAGGAAAGTTTCTTCCCTCAGACTATCAGGCTGATGAACACTTAACACACCCCACACAAACTCTTCCATACCCCACACTGCACACCGTCAAGATGTAGCATGCACTGCACTTTAACAAATCCATACTTAAAACAATACTGCCTACGTATCGCTGTCGACATTGCCAATTTTACATTGTCTTGTTTTTTGTGAGTATGTTGTTGTATACTGCACTGTCTGTATTTTGCACTGTCTGTATTTTGCACTGTCTGTATTTTTTGCACTGTCTGTATTTTGCACTGTCGTTGTATTTGCACTGTCTGTATTTCGCACTGTCGTTGTATTTGCACTGTCTGTATTTCGCACTGTCATTGTATTTGCACTGTCTGTATTTTGCACTGTCTGGAGCCAGCACCTAAGCTTTTCACTCATCATAGCACACGTGCTGCTGATGATGTGACAATAAAAGTGATTTGATTTGATTTGAAAATATCTTCTTTTGCGTTCAATGGTGAACCATTTTTATTTTGCGTAAACTTCTGGTTTCAACTGTATGTTGATCCTGGAACATCATTTTTGTTGGAAAATGTAAACCATATCTATTCCCTACCCAACCGTAACTGTAAATTATTTCCAAAGTAAGGAATAACAATCATGTAGAAGTGCATAAACCTAACCGTAAGCCTAAACGTAACATAAACTGTAAATGTATCCCTTAATTCTGATTGGGATGTTGTTCCAAAATAGATGTTAATCCAGGAACATCTCCTACTTGGTGAAATCAGGTTGGTGGTCTTGATTCAGACTGAACGTCACACTTTATAAACTTACCTCTTCTTTATGTTACATAAAAATCCGCAGACTACAAGCAGACACTCAGTATTTAAGATTTATATCAGAGAGAAAGAAACCAAGAGGCAAAAGTTGTCTTAATTGTACCTTCTGGCCACGTCGTCTCCGTTCCAGCAGGCCCGTCCGTCTGCAGAGGCCAGTTCACTGATGCACAGCTGATCAGCCAGAGCACCGTAGAAGGTGCGATATAAACGCAGACTGTGGAGGAACTCACTGAAAACACACACAGAGAAGAAGAAGAGACATACTCTATTATTTACATCAACATGCAAAACTTCCTTATTCAAGTTGGCTTTTAATACCTAATTGTTTCTGCGCTTGTTAATTCTTCTTCTTCTTGTTGTATTGTTCTTGTTTTTATTGTACAGTGTCCTTGAGTTGCCAGAAAGGCGCCTTTAAATAAAATGTATTATACACTACCTGATAAAAGTCTTGTTGGCTATCCAAGCTTTAGGGTCAACAAATAATAACTTGACTTCTAGTTGATCATTTAATATCAGAAGTTGCTTATATGAAAGGCAAAGGCCTCTAGATTACGCTTGTTTGACCAAAATAAAATATGATCATGCCTTGATTTTTAATGATTTCATTAGGACAGTAAGGTCTGACTTTGCTTAGACAAAAGTCTTGTCACTTAACAGAAATAATGTCCAGTATAGAATATAAAGTCATGCTGCAGTGGAAACAGAATGAATATTGTGTCTGACTCCATCATGAGCTTGGAGGACTGCATCATACATCTCTGCAATGACTCAAATCACTTATTAATAAAGTCATCTGGAATGGCAAAGAAAGCGTTCTTGCAGGACTCCCAGAGTTCATCAAGATTCTTTGGCTTCATCTTCAATGCCTCCTCCTTCATCTACCCATGCTCAATAATGTTCATGTCTGGTGACTGGGCTGGCCAATCCTGGAGCACCTTGACCTTCTTTGCTTTCAGGAGCCATGATGTGGAGGCTGAAGTATGAGAAGGAGCGCTATCCTGTTGAAGCATTTGCCCTCTCCTGTGGTTTGTAATGTAATGGGCAGCACAAATGTCTTGATACCTCAGGCTGTTGATGTTGCCATCCACTCTGCAGATCTCTCGCACGCCCCCATACTGAATGTAACCCCCAAACCATGATTTTTCCTTCACCAAACTTGACTGATTTCTGTGAGAATCTTGAGTCCATGCCGGTTCCAGTAGGTCTTCTGCAGTATTTGTGATGATTGGGATGCAGTTCAACAGATGATTCATCGCGACTTTCTGCCACTTTTCCAAATGATCAACTAGAAGTCAAGTTATTATTTGTTGCTCTTACAACTGAGATTAACAACAAGACTTTTGTCAGGTCCAGCCACTCCAGCCACCCAAGCCACAGACTTTTCTCTCTGCTACCCTCAGGCAGACGGTTCCGCAGCATCCGGTCACGCACCAGCCGACTGAAGGAAAGTTTCTTTCCTCAGACTATCAGGCTGATGAACACTTAACACACCCCACACAAACTCTTCCATACCCCACACTGCACACCGTCAAGATGTAGCATGCACTGCACTTTAACAAATCCATACTTAAAACAATACTGCCTACGTATCGCTGTCAACATTGCCAATTTTACATTGTCTTGTTTTTTGTGAGTATGTTGTTGTATCCTGCACTGTCTGTATCCTGCACTGTCTGTATTTTGCACTGTCGTTGTATTTGCACTGTCTGTATTTTGCACTGTCG
>LR812519.1:5636365-6010749 GCA_903798195.1 Danio kyathit
GGGCCTTTTCGGGTTGAGGATGGAGTCAAGCTCAACTCCCAGTCCTACTGCCAGTTTCTGGAAGACACCTTCTTCAAGCAGTGGTACGGGAAGAAGTCTGCATCCTTCAAGAAAAACATGATTTCCATGCAGGACAATGCTCCATCACATGCGTCCAAGTACTCCACAGCGTGGCTGGCAAGAAAGGGTCTAAAAGAAGAAAAACTAATGACATGGCGTCCTTGTTCACCTGATCTGAACCCCATAGAGAACCTGTGGTCCATCATCAAATGTGAGTTTTACAAGGAGGGAAAACAGTACACCTCTCTGAACAGTGTCTGGGAGGCTGTGGTTGCTGCTGCACGCAATGTTGATGGATTCTGTCAGTGTTTTGATCCGTTCACCATGGATGGCAGGCTTTTGAGTGTCCTTGCAAAGAAAGGTGGCTATATTGGTCACTGATTTGTTTTTGTTTTGTTTTTGAATGTCAGAAATGTATATTTGTGGATGTTGAGATGTTATATTGGTTTCACTGGTGAAAATAAATCATTGAAATGGGTATATATTTGTTTTTTGTTAAGTTGCCTAATAATTCTGCACAGTAATAGTCACCTGCACACACAGATATCCTCCTAAAATAGCTCAAACTAAAAACAAACTAAAAACTACTTCCAAAAATATTCAGCTTTGATATTAATGAGTTTTTGGGTTCATTGAGAACATGGTTGCTGTTCAATATTAAAATTAATCCTCAAAAATATAACTTGCCTAATAATTCTGCACTCCCGGTACATTTAAAAAAGTATATTAAAACATTTTCTAATATTAGCAAAAATATTAACAAAAATAGTATTTATGGTTGTATTATACTGTATAATATTTTAAAGCATAACATTGTAAATTATTTGTATTATTAATATTGTTATTAGTAGTAATAGTAGTAGTATTTCATAAAGGTAAAACAATACTGAATTCTAAAACCCACTTTTGTTAGACATGTTTTGATCAAACTAAATTCCCATTATTCCTGTTATTCCACAGTTTTAATGATATTAATATTATTGTGAACGAACTCTGAGCAGCGGTGAGAATCTGGTAAAGCTCTGCCTGCTGCTGTTCTGTGTATTAGTAGATGTAAATGTAGATGTAAACATAGATGTAGAAGTAGATGCAAATGTAGATGTACAGTAGATGCAACTGTAGATGTATGTAAATATAGATGTAAATAGATGTGTTAAATGTAGCTGTAGAAGTAGATGTCTCACGTCCTGCGGCTGCTGAGCGAGTCCTCTGTGTTTCTGCTTGCTCCTCTCAGTGGTATTGAGTCTGACGATCCTCGTCCTGTGCTGTGCTGGACGCTGTTCACCGGCTCCGTCCATCTGCTGGACTGACCACACACACGCTGCACCTGCAACACACCAATACACACCTTAACATTACAGACACACATTCACTACAGTAAACAAACACCCAGAAGAAATTCTGTCATCATTTACTCTCCCTTTATGTGTTTCAATCCTTAAACACATAAGAAGATATTTTGAAAAATGTTGAAAATCTTTAACCATTGACATCCATAGTGTTTGTTTTTCCTACTATGGAAGTGTATGGTTACAGTGTATGGGTACAGGTTCTTTAGTGTTCAACAGAATACTGATAAAGGTTTGATAATAGTAAATAGTGTGTAAAATGTTCATGTTTTGGGTGAACTATCACTATAACATCGGCTGAATAAAGGGACCTTCTTGCTTTGAGGTGACAGTGCTAACCACTGAGCCACCTTTATTTATTTATTATTTCACACACACACTCATCCTCTCACCTGTGCATGTATCCTCGCTGTGCTCCTCTGAGCGTGCACCACAGCGTCCCTCACCAGCTCATGCGCCCCCAACAGCACCTGCTCCAGATCCAGCTCTCCGTGCATCCGTCCTGCCAGCGTCTCCAGCGAGCGCACAAACTCCCTCCAGTGGGCATCCACCTCAGCCAGGTTAGCCAGACACCCGCGCACCACATTCAGACAGTAGCCCATGCAGGGTTTGCTGGAGGTCAGAGCCTGGCAGTGTGGGCAGTAGCTCATCCTCAGCAGGCCACGTCTGCACTCACGGCTCAGCTGGATGTGATCGGTCGTATTTATGATTTCGATGCCTAAATGGAGCGCTTGGAGAAACACGCGAGCGGGTAGAGAAGCGTGGGCGATTCGAGACGCCAGGCGGATTGGGGATGCTCCGAATGGTGCCAGATCTAGAGCGGACGAGCGCAGGCATTCGGCGTATGGAGGAGACAGACGAGAGTCAATCAGACGCTCGTATATTAAGGGGAAAAGAGCATTGAAGAAGCGCTGAGAGGACTCTTCTAGACTGAGCTCAGAGCCCAGGATGAACAGAGCCACTTCTGTGAAAAACTCCCCGACCGGTGCTGATGCTGCTGGGCTGGAGAGATCACGGTAGGACTGATGGAGGATGGAGAGGGTGTGGTTCTCCGCCTGACGCACCAGAGACTCCACGCTTTCTAGAAGAAATAATAGAGGAGAAAAAAAGTCTATTAATTAAGGATTAAAGTTTTGAAAGATGTCTACCTTAATCAAAAAATTAAGTCTTCTTAATAATTCCAGGTACATGCAAGTGTGCATAAATTAGTTTCCCATTTTGAATGACTTACTATTTTGTGTTTTATTTTCCCCACATTATTAAAGGCAACCAAGGTGTCTATTTTGTCAAAATATGGGAGGAAGAAAGTTCCTCAATAATCAATAATGAATATTTTAGTCTTAATATTATATTGTAATCTTTTTTATTTTTTTTTTTAGATTTTTTTAATTATTATTTTATTTTATTTTAAATATTCATTCATTCATTTTGCTTCAGCTTAGTCCATTTATTCATCAGGGGTCACCACAGTGGAATGAACCGCCAATTTATCCAGCATACGTTTTACAAAGGAGATGCCCTTTCAGCTGCAACCCAGTACACACACTCATACACTACTGCCAATTTAGTTCATCAATTCCCCTATAGCGCATGTGCACAGGGAGAACATGCAAACACCACACAGAAATGCCAACTGACTCAGCCAGAACTCGAACCAGCGACCTTCTTGGTGCGAGGCGGACGTGCTAACCACTGAGCCACTTTTTTTAATTATTATTTTATTTGATTATTTTATGAACAGAGTGTTTAATTAACTGTTTACTTCATTTTAATGATTGTTGTGGTCTCAAGAGTTTTTTTTTACTTATTTAAACCTCATAAAAGATTTGTTGAATGTGCACTTCCATTCACAAGTTGTTTATGAAGAAATCAGTACTTTTTAATCAGCAATAATGCATTGGACTGATCAAAAGTTACAGTATAGGAATCTACAATATTGCAGAAAACATGTTATGAATGTTTCGCTCATAAAAGCATTCTAAAACAATATCTGGCATTAAATTATTATTATTATTATTATTATTATTATTATTATATGATTACAATGATTTCTAAAGGATCATGTGACGCTGAAGACTGAAAGATGCAGAAAAATATGCTTTGCATCACATCAATAAATTTCATTTTTACAATATATTCAAATAGTTATTTGAAATTGTAATATTTAATAATAAGTTTTATTATCAAATAAATGTAGCCAGCAATTAAATAAATACTAAAGGAATAAGTTATATATATATATTTATAAAACTCTTTTTTTTTTTTACAGTACAATGTACTTTGGCATTCAGGCATATAATATGATGATTACTTTCATATTTTTTTTTCAAATTGCAATTATATATAAAACATAAAACAAATATTTTAAACACAATCAATGCACTTTGTAATTTCAGCATAAAATTTGACGAATATTTTCAGCATTTTGTGAAATTGTAATATTTTACAATTTCATTGTTTTAGTATATTTGTAATCAATTAAATGCAGCCTGCAAATGAACAAATGAATGAATACAATGAATTAAATAAATAAATAAATAAATATGCAGTGTGAAAGAATAAATCACAAAATAATAATATATATATAAATCTTTTGAACACAATGCATTTTTGGCATTAGCATAAAACCTGATGAATGTGGAGTCATTATGGAGTGTAAAAGCAGATTCATAAACACATTGCAGACTATATATATATATATATATATTATATATATATATATATATATATATATATATATATATATATATATATATATATATATATATATATATATATATATTAGTGTACATGGAGATCTGAAAAGCTTCCTCAGACTCAGAGAGAGAGAGAAATAAAAAAAGCAGTGGATAACAAGATGCAGAGGGCTTGAAGATACAAGTGTGCAATGATGCCTGCGGCGCTTAAACAGCTTCATCGCTCTTCTTTATTATTCTCTATTATCCCTGTTTATGAGGCCAAAAATCATCTTTGTGCACGCTCTCCAAACACTCTGTGCTAATTCATACTGTAAGTGATGCATAAACAACTGCATATCAGAAAACATTATTATGGATATTACTCATATAACTACTGTACTGTACTGTTAATAGGCTTGTACCTTCAGGATTCACTGTGTTTTATCATAGAACAACCATGTGACTACTGACAACAGCAACAACAACAACAACAACAATAATAATAATAATAATAATAATAATAATAATAATAATAATAATAATAATAATAATAATAATAACTACAATAAACAAAAATGTGGTTGGCAGTCTACAAACTAGTTTTGACAGTATTGCCATCACAGGAATACATTTGAAAATATAATAAGAAAAACATTCAAATTTAATTTATATATTTATGGCAGTTTACATTTTATATACTTTATAATAACTGCTGTATTGTTGATCAAACGAATGCTGTTGCTGAGTATAAGAGACTTAATTCATGAACATTAAGAAATACCAAGCCCAAACTTTTAAATGTTACTGTATATATAAATAATAAATAATCTTTCAGCTTTGATGTCAGAAAATAAAGCATATGGAACAGCATTTACAGTCTGAGAAGCAGAGTGTGGGAATGACTGTTGTAAGAACACTGGCCTTCAGCTTGAAGAAAGAGAAATAGCACGAACAGATGAGCATGAATGAATAAATGGATGGATGGATGGATGGATGGATGCATAAATGAATGAATTTATGAATGAATGAAACATAAATAAATAAATGAAATGAATGAGTTAGAGAATGCATAAATGAATGGACCAACAAATGCATAAACTGCATAATGCATGAATGAATAAACAAATGGATTCATGAATGAATGAATGAATGAATGAATGAATGAATGAATGAACGAACGAACGAACGAACGAACGAACACATTAATGTATGACAAAAAAGCACAAGTTAATGTATGAATCATAAATGCATGAATGAATGAATGTAGAAAAGAACAAACAAGTAAATGAATGGACAAACAAATGCACAAATTAATGTATGAATGCATGAATGAACAAACTATTAGATGAATGAATAAACAAACAAATGAATCAATCAATGCACAAATTAATAAATCAGTAAATGCCTAAATGAATGAACAAATAAATAAATGCATGCATGAATGTAGAAAAGACAAACAATTAAATGAATGAAAATGTTTGCAAACGAATGAATAAATGAATAAACAAATCAACGTATGAACAAATGCAGAAATTACTTATTGAACGAATTAATAAATGAATGAATAAAATAACAAGCAAAAAAAATATGTACAAGCAAATCCACAATCTAACAAATGAATGAATGAATGAATGAATGAATGAATGAATGAATGAATGATCAACTAATCAAATGAATGAATGAAAAAATAACAAGCAAAAAATAATGTACAAGCAAATCCACAATCTAACAAATGGATGAATGAATGAATGAATGAATGAATGAATGAATGAATGAATGAATGAAAAAATAGAAAATGAAAAAATGAATGTACAAACTAATCCCCAATCTAACAAATGAATGAATGAGTAAATGAATGAATGAATGAACAAACGAACAAATGAATGAGTGAATGAATTAATGAATGAAAAAAATAACAAGTCCAAAAAAATTCTGTACAAACAAATCCACAATCTAACAAATGAATGTATGAATAAATGAAAAAATAACAAATAAAAAATGTGCAAACTAATCCACAATCTAACAAATGAATGAATGATCAAACACTCAAATGAAGTAATTAATGAATGAATGAATGATCAACTGATGAAATTAAGGAATTAATGCATGAATAAATGAATTAATTCATTATTGAATGAATAAAATTATGAACACATGAATGAATGAATGAATGAATGAATGAATGAATGAATGAATGAATGAATGAATGAATGATCAACCACTCAAATGAACGAATGAATGAATGATCAACAGATCAAATGAAGAAATGAATGAATGAATGAATGAATGAATGAATGAATGAATGAATGATTAACCACTCAAATGAATGAATGAATGAATGATCAACAGATCACATGAAGAAATGAATGAATGAATGAATGATCAACAAATCAAATAAAGAAAGGAATGATCAACAAATCAAATAAAGAAAGGAATGATCAACAAATCAAATAAAGAAAGGAATGATTAACAGATCAAATGAAGAAAGGAATGAATGAATAAATGATGAACAGATCAAATGAAGAAAGGAATGAATGAATGAATGATCAACAGATCAAATGAAGAAATGAATGAATGAATGAATGAATAATCAACAGATCAAATGAAGAAATGAATGAATGAATGAATGAATGAATGATCAACCGATCAAATGAAGAAATGAATGAATGAATGAATGAATGAATGAATGAATGATCAACCGATCAAATGAAGAAATGAATGAATGAATGATAAACAGATCAAATGAACAAAATGAATGAATGAATGAATGAATGAATGAATGAATGAATGAATGAATGAATTAATTAATTAATTAAGAAATTAATGAATGAATGCATGGATGAATTCATTAGTGAATGAATGAAATTATGACCAAATGAATGAATGAATAGTTCTTCACCCATCTCCTGATGAGTGTTAATGTTGCATTCTGATTGTATATTTGCACCGGTGTTAGCAGGATCCTCTACATGCTTCTTTATCAGTAATACAACAACAGCTTTGGCTCTGTCGGGTTAAGTCAGATCAGGGCTACTGAGGCCCTAGTGAAGCAGAAGGCCAAGAAGAGGTCGTCTGAAATCTGTTGTTCAGAAACACATCTGTCCGAGAGCGAGAGCATCATGTGCAGATCATGAGTTGAGCTGTGAGTGTGTGCTGAAGGAGAGAAAGCTCAGGGGAGGGAAAAGCCTGTTTTATTGACCACTGTATAACTTCTGTACACACTGTAATCAGTTTATATAATTACGGTGTAGTATATTTGTGACTTATTATTAGATTTTTTTATTAATTATTAATTATTATTGCTATTTATTAATTATTAATATTAATTAATTATTAATTAATATTAGGTTTATTATTAATATTATTTATTAATAAAAAATAAATAAGAAAAAATAAATATACTAAATAATAATAATAATAGTAATAATAATAAAAATAATAATAATAATAATAATAATAATAATAATATAATACCACTTTTTAAAATTTAAGTATATATATTTATTTCTCTTACATAGTTGTTTTTTTATTTAATGTAAAAGGTAGTATATCATTATTATTATTATTATTTAGTATATTTATTTGTATTTTATTTATTATTAAAAAATAATACTAATAATAGAATAAACCTACAGCAAATGAAAGAAATATTTATGGAAATGTTTCAAATATGCATGTAAATAATATGGCAAATAATAAACAAATACATTTATCATAATAACGTTCTTTGAACAGGTTAATATCAAAAAGGAAATAATTTTTACCATCCTATATTTTCAATCCACAGTATCCTATAAAACAACCATATCTCAAGCACTGTGAGAAGCTCCAGTACAAACCGAGAGCTCGATGTGTGTAATTTCACCATCCTGATAACAGTCCACAAGCACACTCTAGAGGCTCTCAATCCCTCGCTGTTGAATGAAGCACACAAACAGGTCAACAGAGAGTCAACACGGCTTGAAAGCAGAGAGAGCAGAAGTGTGCTGGTGTGTGAGAGGATTAGACGCTCGGGGTCTGTATGGTTTTTGCCACTACTGAGGGTCTGACAGGGATTAGACACAGATGACTGTGGTTGAGGGAGGTCAGAGTAGACGTTTAACACACAGCACTAATGAATACTAGAAAAACTGACTGTCTGAGCTGAAGCGTTCAGGAGTTAAAGGCACAGTTTGTCATTTTGGCCACTATAGGGCGTGTATTCACAACAAACAAAGGCATGGGAAACTGAATCATGGGAGTTGTAGTATTCATTATACACTACAGGTCTACAGAAATCATGAATTAATAATAAATTTGCAACAATTTCAAAAACTCTTTTTTTACATTGTCATTATGAGGAAATAAATAATTTTAATCCCTTTTGCAATAAGACTGTAACATAAACAAATGTGGAAAAAGTGAAGCGCTATCAATACTTTCCTGATGCACTGCAATTTAGGTTTCGCTAAAATAGGCTGTTATTTGTTATGTGCTTTAGCTCAATGTTTCTGAATGGTCGAGCTGTGATACAAACAAAATGCTATTGGCTATTTTTTAAGGGGGAGGAGCTAATCCACATGCCCCGCCCTGTATTTGTGTTCTAGCTGGAATTACAGCACACATCAAACAAAGCTGCGCATTTCAAGGCTCTTCAGGAGTTGAACAGAAGATCAGTGTGTTGAAGTCAGTGGACATTTGTCTCATTTAGTGGCTCATTACACACTGTAGTCAAGGAGAAGAAAACTCATGGTCACGGTGACTGGATATTTCCAAGAAATGCACTGTGCTGGTGGTTAATCCAGAGACTAAACCTCAAGCAGCCACCCTTAAAAAGTGCCACAGTTTCCCACACTCCTGGTCAATGGCTTTCTAAGAGCAGTCCAGTCATTTTTTTTTAAATCTGAACCACATTTTTGGTTCATTTATATTTATTTATTAATATATATGTAAATAAACAGCATGAAAAATATAACTAAATATAAAATTGCATTTGCAGGTATAAAATAAAACGTAATGTAATTTGGATTCCCCTTTTTGATACAATAATGCTTACTGTTTGATAAATAATTAAATCAATGAATAATTTTCAGGACCAAATTTGCATTTTTAATTTCAGTGCTTCCCACAGGTTTGAAATATACTTGTGGTGGTAGCTGGATTGAAACACAGCCGTTTACCCATGACTAGGCCCACACGGAATCTGCGTGCACAGAATTCTGCAGATTTTTCGCAGATTTTTAGCCCCTCATTAATTCTGTTTATTTACTTACAGTTAACTATTTACTGTTAATCTAATTGGATTTGCATTTTAAACATTAAATAAAAGTTAAAAAGATTTTATTTTTTATTTCACATATTAAGGTTTTAGTTATGATACTCCTAAAATAATTCCGTAGAAATCCGCAGATTTTTTACCAAAATTCTCTGCAGAAACAGCAAAAAACGTCCGCAGAATCGGTCTGGCCCTACCCATGACACATGGTTAACGTGTGATTTTTAACAATATTTTAATTTATTATACGCTGTTTCTTTTCAATGGGTTGAATTTTATTGCATTTTTTTAAAAGACTGTTGACATAAAAAAAAAAAGAAATCCACTATTTGTTTTACTTTTATTCAATTCAGAAGCCATGTGCACCCAGGTAAAATCTGCAGCTGACATTTTGTACAGTATTGCCAAACCATGTTAGATATGTATAAAATATGTAATATATCATTCATTCATTTTCTTTTTGGCTTAGTCCCTTTATTAATCTGGGGTCGCCACAGCAGAATGAACCGCCAACTTATCCAACATATGTTTTACGCAGCGGATGCCCTTCCAGCTGCAACCCATCACTGGGAAACATCCATACACACATTCACACACATACACTACGGACAATTTAGCTTACCCGATTCACCTGTACCACATGTTTTTGGACTTGTGGGGGAAACCGGAGCACCCGGAGGAAACCCACGCCAACACGGGGAGAACATGCAAACTCCACACAGAAATGCCAACTGACCCAGCCGGGGCTCAAACCAGCGACCTTCTTGCTGTGAGGAGATTGTGCTGCCCACTGCGCCACCATGCTGCCCCTAGTCATTCAGATGAAATAATTAATTACATAATGTTTCTCTCTGTCTTGCGGCTGTGCATGCGCTGTCAGCTGTGAAGCCAAGTGAAAGTTAACCAGGTTTAAAATAAAAATGACGACAGCTTAGAAAGCGAAAACAAAAGCTGAATCCCAGATATTTTAGGAGATTTAGAAACCCCAGACAGACGCATTTTTAAGTCCCAAGAAGGCACGTCTCTGTAGCATGTGAGATTGTCTGTGAGACTGTTGACAGTTCTTGCACACACAACGAGAAATAGGAAACGTGTAGGGCGAGAGGAGATTTTCCATTGGTTAATCGATTGTGAATGTTTAGCTATTGGGCGGATACAAAATAAAAAAAATAAATGTCACCAAATATACTTGGGCGGTCGTTAATATACCTGAGCGGACAGCCCAAGTAAAGTCTTTGTGTACTTTTAGAAATGGTACAATTGCACTGACAAATTTGCATTTCCCTTTGCATGAATAGACACTTACTATATTGCAATGGTTCCCAAAGTGGGGGTCAGGGCACCCCCGAGGGGTCGCAGGTCAATGAAGGGAGGTCGTTTGCTGATTTCCAAAAGTCTAATTAATTTTATTAAACCATTAGAATTACCGGTCCCACTTTATATTAAGTGTCGCTTATACCTGTGAACTTACATGGTAATTAGATGTGTAAGTAGTATGTAACTACAGTGTATGTACACACTGGTACAGAGTATTTACTTGTGTATACTGGTGTAACTACACTCATGTAACAACCCACTGAATAGTATGTGTAAGTACAAATGTGTAACAGGACATTGGTAACAACAGTAGGAAAGTACACATCTGTAACAAGAATTATGTAAGTGCATTGTGTAACAACAATATGTACTTGCAGATGTTTTCCCACTTCCACACCTGTTTGCAGATCATGTACTTGTGAACACTGTATGGCTGCATTAGAAGGTTTCACCTTGTGATACAAGTGTACTTGCATGGTAAATCCACAGGATCCACTCAATATAAAGTGTAAAATGGTCACAAATTACTGTTCATACATTCATTCATTTTCTTTTCGGCTTAGATGGGTTGCAGCTGGAAGGGCATTCACTGTGTAAAACATATGCTGGATAAGTTGGCGGTTCATTCCGCTGTGGCAACCTCCGATTAATAAAGGGACTAGGCCGAAACGAAAATGAATTTTATTTTAAACTTTATATTGTGGACTGTTCCTGTGGAGTTACCATGTAACTAGACTGTTATTAAAGTGTTGCATAGAAGATATTTCTACAAGTTACACAGTAATTTGTGACCATTTTACACTTTATATTGAGTGGACAGTTCCTGATGAGTTACCATGTAAGTACACGTGTATCACAAGGTGAAACCTTCTATTGCAGCATTAGTTCTGCCATACAGTGTTCACAAGTACATGATCTGCAAACAGGTGTGGAAGTGGGAAAACATCTGCAAGTACATATTGTTGTTACACAATGCACTTACATAATTCTTGTTACAGATGTGTACTTTCCTACTGTTGTTACCAATGTCCTGTTACACATTTGTACTTACACACACTATTCAGTGGGTTGTTACATGAGTGTAGATACACCAGTAATACAAAAGTAAATACTATGTAAACGTGTGTACATACACTGTAGTTACATACTACTTACACATCTAATTACCATGTAAGTTCACAGGTATAAGCCACAATATAAAGTGGGACCGAATTACCAAATTGTATCCATAACCTACTGTAGATAAAAATAGTAGTTTCTAGTTATGATTTTTTTTTTTCTATTCGATTGCGGCCCTTGGAGTGATTATATTTAAGGGTGCTTTCCCACCTGCCTTACTTAGTTCGGTTGAATCGCACTAGAGTTCGTTTTCCCTCTTGGTGCGGTTTGTTTGGGCATGTGTGAATGTAGCAATCGTACTCAAGTGCACACCAAAAGCAGACCACTCCTTGAAGAGGTGGTCTTGGTACGCTTTCAAACAAACCCTGGAGCGGTCCGTTTGTGGTGAGAATATGATCCGAACTAAAACAGACCCAACCGCAAAAAGTACTGCGCCTTTTTGGACTAATCCAGCTGCCGTAGGCCGATGCGCTGTGCATTATGGAATGTGGAGGAAAAACATTTGTTGACAGTGCTTTACCAAAAGAGAGAGAGAAGGGGAAATCATTACCTGATGGATCGTTGGTAATGTTTCCGGAAGATGACTAGGTTGCAGTTTAGCTAAATTAATTCACGCCTTCTCCTAAAGTGACGTACGATGTGTCGTTTGCAATGCCTTGAAACATTGTTTTTCAGCCGCAGCAGCACTTCATTCTCGAAATGTATAGTTTGTCTAAAGTTATGTAAATAAACTATATAGTATACTATGAGCAGGGATGCAATTAGCCAGCGCAATTGTAGCTCCACAGTCAAAAGCGATATTTTGTGTCTGCCGATTTGTTTACTTGTGGGACTTCCATTGTCATTTTCCCGCACGTGAATTCTGACCAATCGATAATCAGATTCGAAAATACGTTTAACAACATCTGGCCAATGGGTGATGTGGATTTTGTCACAAGACTGCATTTTGGTTCTTTTCAACTGGTTCAGACCAAAGCAATCAGTGTGGTGTGAAAAGGACCCAAAATCGGCAGAAAATGCTACAATATATCATTTGTTGCCCTTGGTCCGGACCAAATGAAGCGAACTACAGATGTGAAAGCATCCTAAGACACAGCAATCGTGTCAAATGCAGCAGATTGATTTTATGGCACCAGGTTAAACTTTCTGGCACATTTCCAGCACTTGCATACAAAATTCAACGAAGAATAGACTTGGGCCTATTGGTGTGTGTACAGTTGCATGCAAGGTTTGTATATTTATAACCACCTCAGAGGATATTGGGGGTCACAAGTGACTGACATTGTTATTTTGGGGGTCACAGGCTGAAAAGTTTGGGAACTCCTGCTGTATTGTACTGTACTTTACTTTATTATTATTATTATTATTATTATTAATAATAATAATAATAATGACACTATTGTTATTTTATAAGATCCCATGTTATATTTAGCTTCTTTAAACATTTTTTTAAATAACAAATAATTATTAATTATTAATTATTAATGATATTATATTATATTATATTATATTATATTATATTATATTATATTATTATATTATATTATATTATATTATATTATATTATATTATATTACATCATATCATATCATTATATTATATTATATTATATTATATTATATTATATTATATTAAATTATATTACATTATATTATATTATATTATATTATATTATATTATATTATTAATATTAATAGTATTAGTATTAGAAATTGTATTTTATATTTATTTGTTTTAGTATAACAGGCCATATTTTAAACATTTATACCTTATATTACATTATAATATACATTATATATACACATTAAAGTTAGAAAAATACACTAAAAAATTGTACTTAGGATTTGAGTGAAAATTATAAAATAATACTTAAATAATTACAAGTAGAAAAACTTTCCAGACTTTTTCAAGTTTTCAAATCACAAAATGTTCTATTACTATGGCTATACTATGGTAAACGTGCAAAAGTCATGCTCCTTTTTACTCAGCGCATTATTTAATGAATGATTCAGTTCAATTCAAGTTTTTGTATAGCGCTTTTCACAACGTCCAAAGCAGCTTTACAAAAGGTGCACATTATGACTACATTACAGTTTGATCCGCCTAACAGGAGGATATGTTGATAATAATCCTCCTCTTGATCTGTGCTTCTCTTCCCCGAGGCGAGCGCTCTTCATCAGGCCAGCAGCAGGAGAACTGAAGCTCACACACACACACATTGAACACTGGCCCTGAAGCCTGGCCCTCGGCTCCAGCATTTCTGCTGATGTCTCCATGAGGGATGCCTGAGGAAACCCCTGAAGGACTCCGGATTCAGCTGAAAATCTTTTTTAAAGGTGCCCTATAAAGAAAATCTGGATATACCTAGGCATAATCGAGTAATAAATGGCCATACGGTGAGCCTCAGACACCATTGTTTCCTTGTGTAAATTCCACGAGTGAAAAACCCCGGTGGACAAAAGGCCAATCAGAACACAAAGCAGACTAATGCGTGACTCACGGGCCACGCCATCATCATTCCCATGTACTTCAGGTCACGTTTTATGTCACCTGGACCCAAGGGCACCACTGGGGGGGGATTTAGGATAATTCTAAGGGCTCACTGACATGATAATATCTCTGGGGGCTCAACAAAAACAAGGATGATGTTCAACTTCACTTTCATGTTCATCAGACCACTTTGTCACCAGTCTTGGTGTGTGTATTGGTGCACCTCATCCTGATACACGGCACCGCCTGCAAGATACAATGTTTAACCATTTAGTGCACATGGTCCTTCTGAATGGTTCGGTAATCCTTGGCAGTGACGTGCCAAAGTATTGGGCTGAGGAAATGCCATGATATTGCAGCCCAAACCATCCCTGATCCACCCCCATGCTTCACTTTGGCCATGCAACAGACTGGACGCTTCATTGGGGCTTCTCCACACTGTAACTCTCCTGGATGTGACAGTGAAGGTGGACTCATCAGAGAACAATACATGTTTTACATTGTCCACAACCCTAAATTTTCGGTGCTGGTACTATTGAAACTGATGTTTGGCATTGGCATGTGTGACCAAAGGTTTGGCTATAGGAGCCGGCCATTTATATTGGCCCTGTGGAGCTCCAGACCAACAGTTTTGATGGAAACAGGAGCGTTGAGGGGCACATTTACAGTAATTCTGCAGTGAATTGGGCCGCTGCAAGTTTTTTGGATACACTTAGGATTCACACCCGGACATCCCTTTCAGACAGCTTCTTCTCGCGTCCACAGTTACTCCTGTTGGATGTGGTTCTTCTTCTTGGTGGTTAGCTGACATTACTCTGGATACCGTGGCTCTTGATAATCACAAAGAGTTGCTGTTTTGGTCACAGATGTGCCAGCGAGATGCACACCAACAATTTGTCCTCTTTTGAATTCTGATAGGTCACCCATAATGTTGTGTGCATCGCAATATTTGAACTATTTAAAACACTTAAAAACTGTGCTATTACTCTGCTAATTAATTAATCACACTCTACTCTTACTGATGGAATGTGCAATTAATGAAGATTGACCACCAGTCTGCTCAAATTTAGCCATGAAACCTCCAACACTAAGGTCCTGTTTACACTAATACATTTTAGTTTTAAAACGCATAAGTTTTGCTACGCCATCCGTCCACAATACTCTGGAGTTTTCGATCCCTGAAACTGGGGCATTTTGAAAACGCTCAAGAGGCCGTTTTGGTTTTAAAACGCTGCTGCTCTGTGTCAGTGTGGATGGGGA
Source organism: Danio kyathit (assembly GCA_903798195.1). Classification (NCBI taxonomy): domain Eukaryota; kingdom Metazoa; phylum Chordata; class Actinopteri; order Cypriniformes; family Danionidae; genus Danio; species Danio kyathit. The sequence continues at coordinate 5,651,893 of LR812519.1, forward strand.
AAAACAAGGACATCTGAAAACGGAGGCCTGGCTGCAGACATTCACTTGTCTGATTGCTTTTTTCAAAATATTAAGTACACAAATTTCAGTCTTCCATCCTTTCCTTGATATGGAAAACAAACTCCTGAGGACACATCAGGTAAATCTTCAAAGGGAACAGTGTACTTTATAACATCATTCACATCACCCAGGCTAGGGTGTATCTTAACAATAAATTTAAACATGATATAAGGAACTGCCTATTTTCATTTTGATGTTAACAACTAAACAGACACCAAAAATGTTGAGCCATTGTGTAGCTACATATTTATATGACAGTCATCTTCACTGTATACAGTTGAGGTCAGAATTATTAGCCCCCCTGAATTATTAGCCCCCCTGTTTATTTTTTTCCCCAATTTCTGTTTAACGGAGAGAAGATTTTTGTTCCAACACATTTCTAAACATAATAGTTTTAATAACTCATCTCTAATAACTGATTTATTTTATCTTTGCATTGATGACAGTAAATAATATTTGACTAGATATTTTTCAAGACACTTCTATACAGCTTAAAGTGACATTTAAAGGCTTAACTAGGTTAATTAGGTTAACTAGGCAGGTTAGGGTAATTAGGCAAGTTATTGTATAATGATGGTTTGTTCTGTAGACAGTCAAAAAAAATATATAGCTTGAAGGGGCTAATAATTTTGACCTTAAAATTGTGTTTAAAAAATTAAAAACTGATTTTATTCTAGCCAAAAAAAAACAAATAAGACTTTCTCCAGAAGAAAAAACATTATCAGAAATACTGTGAAAATTTCCTCGCTCTGTTAAACATAATTTGGGAAATATTTAAAAAAGAAAGAAAATCAAAGGGGGGCGAATAATTCTGACTTGAACTATATTTATAACAAAACTGAGCCTTTATCACCTTTTTTATTGAAAATATGAAACATACCCTCTCTCTTTTGCTAAATATCAGTTTTAATATTCAATAATGGCAATCAATAATAAAATAAGTTTATACATTATAGGAAATAAAGGCAAGCAATCAGTCAATGTTTAGAATCAGTTTACGAGGATACATAAATAAATATATTAACTTATCATTGTGCTCAGCCAAAACATGTTACCTGAGTACGAGAAATAGATTCAAAAAGACCAAAGAGTCGTTAGATAAAGACAAGATGAATTAAATATCACGTTTAACCACTATAGTGAGATGAGATCCAGCAGTAGATCCTTGATAAACTGTCCGACGTGCGCTGCTCTCACCTGGGGAGGTGTGCTCAAAGCACTCGCTGACTGCCTGGAGCTCAGATGTGCACATACGCTGCAGCACATTACAGAGTGTGTGTGTGGTCACATGATATGTGTTTTCAGTGGTGTAGTGTGGAGGGAAAGCTCTTCAGAAATGCGTTTTCGTTCTAAAACGCTGATACTATTAGTGTAAATAGGGCCAAAACTGTTTCAGTTTCATTGTCCAACCCCTGTACCGACTATGTAGATATCAGAGAACAATTTAACGTATTGAATCAGCAGTATATGGCACCTTTAATGTTTTTATGACCTGTGTGTGAGTAAAATAAACAGGACATTTTCATTTTTGTGTGAACTATCCCTTTAAATACGTGTGTGTTTTTTTGGTATTAGTATTTTTTGATCTCCTATAACGCACAGGCTTGATCTTTACAAGTGGCCTTCAGTATTGGAACGATGCATCAGTGCTGAGACGGCACATGAATACTGCATGAGCTGCTCTAATGCATTGTTCGTCAGATAAAGGCCAAAACCACAGCAAAGACAGCACACATCTTTACTCTGGTATTTGCACAGCCTCACACAACCACCAGGACCTTCAGAGGACATAAAGGCATTTGGTAAAGACCACTGAACGAGCTGGAAACTTCACCTTTATTTGCAAACAACACGTGACTGCAGGTATCTATAAGAAGGTCGAATTCACTATTGAAGACTGTGGTTTAAAGTCAATGGGAATAAATGCTGTACAACAGAGACGAGCTCCATATGACTTTGCTTTATTTTGATTATTGTTTTTCTTTGACAGACTGTTAGACGTTGGTTATGTCAATAAAGCACTGCTTATAACATTTCACCTAACAGTAAAAATGTAGGAGACTTCATTTCATGCACCAGAAATGACTGGATCCTGAATTTAAACGTGCAAATACAGCGATATATTCCTGTTTGCAATCCTTGTGCATGATCATCTTTTTTTAATAATCTTTTTTTAATTAAACTGCAGGGGGGACCAACAGCTTTAACCCAAAACTGACCAGTCTGTCAGATGAAGAAGAGCCGGAGTCAGAGATTCAATTAAAAAGGAAGTTTACTAAAGATAGTTTGCAGTTTCATCAGCAGAAGCCAGCTTCAACACTCACAAAACTTTTGTAGGCCACTCTGCTTACAGTCTCAAAACAACAGCAATTATACTCTTACATAACGTCATCAACTGTGTCCTACATATACAGTAGGTGTTTTAACCTGTTAAAACAGATAGAATAAGGAAATGTCCATGTGTGTGCATGTGTACAATTCTGAATGATAATCTTTCAACAATACTTTAATACTTAATACTATACTTAATGTAATACGGGGGAAATCAGTCAGTCTAAAAACAGATAATAAGTAAGCCTGCCATAAATAATAATATTATTACAATTATTATTATTATTTATTTATTTATTTATTTATTTATTTATTTATTATTAATATATTTATTATTATTATTATTATTAGTAGTAGTAGTAGTATCATTATTATTATTATTATTATTATTGTTATATTCATTATATTTAGAGATTTGTTTGAATGTTACATAAAAAGTATTTATTTATTTTTTACTTATTTCATCATCTTTAAATTAAGCAAACTACAGAATAGTCAAATTTGTTTGAATGTTACATAAAAAGTATTTATTTATCATTATTATTATTAGTAGTAGTATATTTAACATTTAAGTAAAATACAAATTTGTTTGAATGTTACATGAAAATGTATTTTTTTTGTATTTATTTATTTATTTATTTATTTGTTTGTTTGTTTATTTTATTTTTTTAACATTTAAGTAAAACTACAGAATAGCCTAATTAGTTTGAATGTTACATAAAAAATGTATTTATTCATTCATTTATTTATTATTATTATTATTATTATTATTATTATTATTATTGATAATATTAATGTTATTGTTATTATTATTATTAAACTTAACATTCAAGTAAAACTTAAAAGTAGTGAAATTTATTTGAGTGTTACGGGAAAAAGTATTATTTATTTATTATTTATTTATATATATTTAATTTAAAATATGAAGCCAAACTAAAGTGAGCATTACTGTCAGACGGGCCAGGCTGTGGCTTCTCCTTTCACGAAAACTAGTTTTACAGCTCCTATTATAAATAACTTTGAGCGCTTTCGGATACGTATGTACACTGAATTCTGGAGCCCATCGAGACTCATTGTTCCTGCAGCTGTTTTTGTGACATCTTTGTCTATCGCTGCTCCATCAGGAATGCATTTCATCCTCTATGGTGCGGCTGCTAAAAGGCTTTTTCCAGAGCCATTCTCATCCCTCCAGCCGTAATTGCAGCATTACTCATTTTCAATAATGCTAAGTAATCCACTTAGGCATGACGGCATATTATTTCATTCAGTTATGAGGCACGGCATGGATCGCAGGGGCCGGTGAGTTTCTGCGGTGGTCTCAAAAATGTAACATGAAATTGGTATTCTTATGAATATGCAATCGGGGAAAACTACTAACGGTAACCATGTGCACTGACAAAATGATTCAAAGATGATTCCTTGGATTAACTACATGTTTTTAAGTTAAGTGGTTGTAAACAATTTATTTGGGCTGAATTTAAACAAATAAATTAAGTTGAACATTACTACATTTAATTTGTTTTGTTTGTTTGTTTAAATTCAACACATATAAATTGTTTACCACATTTTTGCAGACATTTTTGTGAGTGAATGAATGAATGAATGAATAAATAAATAAATTAATAAATAATTAAATAACACAAAAAACAATGTAATAACAATAAAATGAACAAAAATAAATAAATAAATGGCACCAAAAAAACAATGTGTTATTTGCTAAATTAAATATAAAAAATAAAACAAAATAAATAAATAAATAGCACTAAAAACAATGTGTATTATTTGTTTAATAAAATAAAATAAAAAAAATAAATATCACTAAAAACAATGCGTGCTAGCTGCTTAATAAAGTTAAATTAATATCACTAAAAACAAATTGTGTTATTTGCTTAATAAAATAAAATAAAACAAATAAATATCACTAAAAACAATGTGTGTTATTTGCTTAATAAAATAAAATAAAATAAATAGCACTAAAAACAATGTGTGTTATTTGCTTAATAAAATAAAATAAAATAAATAGCACTAAAAACAATGTGTGTTATTAGCTTAATAAAATAAAATAAAATAAAATAAATAATTAGCACTAAAAACAATGTGTGTTATTTGCTTAATAAAATAAAATAAAAAGCACTAAAAACAATGTGTGTTATTTGCTTAATAAAATAAAATAAAACAAAAATAATAAAATAAATTAATAGCACTAAAATCCATGTCTGTTATTTGCTTAATAAAATAGAATAAAATAAAATAAAAAGCACTAAAAACAATGTGTGTTATTTGCTTAATAAAATAAAATAAATAGCACTAAAAACAATGTGTGTTATTAGCTTAATAAAATAAAATAAAATAAAATAAATAATTAGCACTAAAAACAATGTGTGTTATTTGCTTAATAAAATAAAATAAAAAGCACTAAAAACAATGTGTGTTATTTGCTTAATAAAATAAAATAAAACAAAAATAATAAAATAAATTAATAGCACTAAAATCCATGTCTGTTATTTGCTTAATAAAATAGAATAAAATAAAATAAAAAGCACTAAAAACAATGTGTGTTATTTGCTTAATAAAATAAAATAAAATAGCACTAAAAACAGTGTGTGTTATTTGCTTAATAAAATAAAATAAAAAGCACTAAAAACAATGTGTGTTATTTGCTTAATAAAATAAAATAAAAAGCACTAAAAACAGTGTGTGTTATTTGCTTAATAAAATAAAATAAAAAGCACTAAAAACAATGTGTGTTATTTGCTTAATAAAATAAAATAAAACAAAAATAATAAAATAAATTAATAGCACTAAAATCCATGTGTGTTATTTGCTTAATAAAATAGAATAAAATAAAATAAAAAGCACTAAAAACAATGTGTTATTTGCTTAATAAAATAAAATAAAACAAAAATAATAAAATAAATTAATAGCACTAAAATCCATGTCTGTTATTTGCTTAATAAAATAGAATAAAATAAAATAAAAAGCACTAAAAACAATGTGTGTTATTTGCTTAATAAAATAAAATAAAAAGCACTAAAAACAATGTGTGTTATTTGCTTAATAAAATAAAATAAAAAGCACTAAAAACAGTGTGTGTTATTTGCTTAATAAAATAAAATAAAAAGCACTAAAAACAATGTGTGTTATTTGCTTAATAAAATAAAATAAAATAGCACTAAAAACAGTGTGTGTTATTTGCTTAATAAAATAAAATAAAAAGCACTAAAAACAATGTGTGTTATTTGCTTAATAAAATAAAATAAAAAGCACTAAAAACAGTGTGTGTTATTTGCTTAATAAAATAAAATAAAAAGCACTAAAAACAATGTGTGTTATTTGCTTAATAAAATAAAATAAAACAAAAATAATAAAATAAATTAATAGCACTAAAATCCATGTGTGTTATTTGCTTAATAAAATAGAATAAAATAAAATAAAAAGCACTAAAAACAATGTGTTATTTGCTTAATAAAATAAAATAAAACAAAAATAATAAAATAAATTAATAGCACTAAAATCCATGTCTGTTATTTGCTTAATAAAATAGAATAAAATAAAATAAAAAGCACTAAAAACAATGTGTGTTATTTGCTTAATAAAATAAAATAAAATAAAATAAAATAAAATAAATAAATAAATAGCACTAAAAACAATGCGTGTTATTTGTGTGACCCCTGATTAATAAAGGGACTAAGCCGAAAAGAAAATGAATGAATGGATGAATAAATGAATATAATATAATATAATATAATATAATATAATATAATATAATATAATATAATATAATATAATATAATATAATATAATATAATATAATATAATATAATATAATATACAGTTGAAGTCAGAATTATTAGCCCCCCTTTGATTTTTTTTTTATTTTTTTAATATTTCCCAAATGATGTTTAACAGAGCGAGGAAATGTTCACAGTATGTCTGATAATATTTTTTCTTCTAGAGAAAGTCTTATTTGTTTTATTTTGGCTAGAATAAAAGCAGTTTTTAATTTTTTTAAAAACATTTTAAGGTCAAAATTATTAGCCCCTTTAAGCTATATATTTTTTCGATAGTCTACAGAACAAACCATCATTATACAATGTTGTCTTGAAAAATATCTAGTCAAACAGTATTTACTGTCACCATGGCAAAGATAAAATAAATCAGTTATTAGAAATGAGTTATTAAAACTATTATGATTAGAAATACAATTTTATTTCCTTTAAACAGAGATTTGGGGAAAAATATACAGGGGGGTTAATAATTCTGACTTCAACTGTTTTCCAAAATATAGGTAATCTTTTTTAAGGCAAGGTAAGAGATCATACCCCTTTATTCATTAGGATACACATCGTCTTTTTCCCAAAAACAAGCAATAACATGTTTAGTTTCCAGCAAACATCAAATCAACAGCAACCTGACAAAGGTGTTATTAATGAGACGTCACTAAAGGTGTTTTTAGTATTGCTGACCTGAAATCAGAGGACGGTTTGTTTGATTTGGACCAGCACTTGTTCTGTTTGCTTCTCTCACAAGGAGAAGATCTTGGCTCTGAGTTCCTTCAAGAGCTCAGTCAACATCTGAAAGGTGTCAGGGGTTTATTTGCAGTGCAGTGAAAAACTCACATGTGTCTGCGGATGAAATGCTGGTACTTTCACCCCTATGAAGTGCACTGGATGGCATAGATGTTGGTGTTTTTCTAGGGGCCGAGTGAGGTCACGAATAGGACAGACTCTTTCGTAAGCAGAGTTACATCAGTCTCTGATTTATATGAGGCAGAAAGTGCAAAAAGTGAAGATGTGGGCAAAGCAAAGAGTTCAAGATCTGATATGATCACATAGAACAGACAGAGAGCTGTAGAGTTCAGTTCACCGTAACCAAAGTACTGCAGGATTAATTAAAATGAATTTAATTAGAATATAAAACATATTAAATATATTCATTTCATTTTAAAAAGTGGATTTAAAATGATTATTGTGTTTAATACTGTAATAAATACACATTTAAATTAAATTAAATGATAAAAAATAGAAATTAATTAAAGTAAAAATAAAATAAAATACTATTAATCCAAGTAACAATAACACAAAATAAAATACTTCTGGAAAATTCGATTAAACCAGAACACTGCATGATTATAAAAAGAAATAAATTTAAATATAAAACTTTTTTATTATTATTATTTATTTATTACTATTATTATTATTATTTACACAAACCTGAGGAAGCCGATTGCAGCAAACCATTTAAGTTTTGAAATAAAATGGTTTGAGTACGGTAAACTTATATATTGTGTCACATACACATACAGAGTAAGTCAGAATTATTAGCCCCCCCTAAATTATTTTACCTAACTTATTTTTTTTTTCCAATTTCTGTTTAACGGAGAGCAGATTTTTTCAACACATTTCTAATCATAATAGTTTTAATAACTCATTTCTAATAACTGATTTATTTTATCTTTGTCATGATGACAGTAAATAATATTAGACTAGATATTTTTCAAGACACTTATACAGCTTAAAGTGACATTTAAAGGCTTAACTAGGTTAATTAGGTTAACTAGGCAGGTTAGGGTAATTAGGCAAGTCATTTTATAACCATGGTTTGTTCTGTAGACTATCGAAAATAAAATTAGCTTAAAGGGGCTAATAATTTTGACCTTAAAATGGTGTTAAAAAAATTAAAAACTGCTTTTATTCTAGTCGAAATAAAACAAATAAGACTTTCTCCAGAAGAAAAAAATATTATCAGACATACTGTGAACATTTCCTTGCTCTGTTAAACATCATTTGGGAAATATTTAAAAAAAAAAATTAAGGTGGGGCTAATAATTCTGGCTTCAACTGTATCATTTGTGGTGGGGCTAATAATTCTGGCTTCAACTGTATCATTTGTGGTGGGGCTAATAATTCTGGCTTCAACTGTATCATTTGTGGTGGGGCTAATAATTCTGGCTTCAACTGTATCATTTGTGGTGGGGCTAATAATTCTGGCTTCAACTGTATCATTTGTGGTGGGGCTAATAATTCTGGCTTCAACTGTATCATTTGTGTTGATATCATCAACCTTTTACCCCCGGTTTCACAAACAAGGTTTAAGGCTAGTCAAGATTAAATTGCATGTTTGAGCTGTCTCAACTCAAAATAACTTGCAGTGTAATTTTTTTTTTCTCCAGGTGCACACCAGTGATATATTTTTCTAAGGCTGTTTTTATAAACTTGGCTTAAATAGCCTAATTTAACTAAGGTCTACTCCTGGCTTAATCTAAGCCCTGTTTGTGAAACTGGGCCTTAGAGTATTAGTAACTTAAACATTTTAAATTCAGTCATCAAATCACTATTATTTCAATTAACTTAAACAAACTAAGTCCAAACAACTATATAGCTACTCAAAAGGTTTGGTATTCCCTCTAGGATTAGAGTTAACACAGAAATATAATGAATTTATCCATAACTCATTTGATTAAAGTTCTGCTTAATATCATCAGTTTATGAGTTACCACAACTCTTTTTCATTCTTTTCTTTTTTAAAAAATTACAACTAAGTTTAACTTCTTTCATTTAGTAATTTTCACTGTTAGGTTTTACATTGTATTAATATTTATTTTAAATCATTATCATCTCAAATACTGTATTTAAAATGATATCTGTATTTAATAATGTATTAAATATTGTATTAAATACCCATATACATTAAATGAAATTAAATAAATAAATTAAAGTAGATATCAAATAAAACTTTATTAATTTTAAATATTTAAACAATGTATTTGTAGAAAACGTTGAAGATTTTTACACTTTAACTAGTGTGTGCTTAGCTCAAAAATATTTAAATAGATTTAAACACATAAATATTGTATTATTATAATATTTAAATATTATAATTAAAATGTGTCCACCAGGGGGCGCTGCATGCGCTTGCGTATGTAATGAATATGGATGTTTAGCAGTTTGTGCTGCGGAAAACACCTGAACAAATCCCTATCACATAATTAAAAATTCATAATGATCCGGTCATGAATTATTCATTCATTCATTTTCTTTTTGGCTTAGTCCCTTTATTAATCTGGGGTCGCCACAGCGGAATGAACCACCAACTATTCCAGCATATGTTTTATGCAGTGGATGCCCTTCCAGCTGCACCCTAACACTGGGAAACATCCATACACACTCATTCACACACATGCACTACTGCCAATTTAGCTTACCCAATTCCCCTAGAGCACATGTGTTAGGACTGTGGGGGAAACCAGAGCACCCAGGGGAAACCCACGCCAACACGGGGAGAACATGCAAACTCCACACAGAAATGCCAACTGACCCAGCTGTCCTTCTTGCTGTGAGGCGATTGTGCTAACCACTGAGCCTTTTAATGTTCCACAAGAGAAAAAAAAATAGATGGCCTGAGGATGAGTGAATTCAACTATTCCTTTAAAGCAGTGTTTCTCAACCACGTTGCTGGAGATCTGCACATTTTCCATGTCTCCTTAACCAAACACACCTGATTCAGATCATCAGCTCATTGGCGAGACTGAAAGACCTGTAATGGGTGAGACAAACAAAAGAGACATCAAAAACGTGCAGTGTTGGTGGTCCTCCAGGAACATGGTTGAGAAACAGTGCTTTAAACTAAAGGCTCTTGTGATGGTTTTAGTGAGCTTGCACATTAAGGTTTCAACATCCTCCAAACGAGGTGAAGTAAATAAACATTTGCCTAATGTGACTGGTTGCATATCAGTCAATATTTATAATATTTGCAAACATAAGCTTTGAAGTGGGAAAGCATATTAATGCGAGTTATTAAATATTTGGTCAACAGTTCTTTAATGAAGGCCAGTGTCTCAGAAACACAAGAGCAGATGAAGTAATAATTGCATATTCCTAAAGGAAATAATAGATCTGTATTTCTGCACAAATCAATCATGTTGTTGCTGTTGTTGTTTCATGACTTCAAGAAATCTGACATGAACCTGATTACTGAAACTTAATTTGCTCCAATTCATTTTTGCTCAATTTATTTCAATTTAGATAAACCATCAGTAATTAAACTACGTAATTAAAACAAAATCCAGTAATAGTGTCTAGTGTGTCCAGTGTGTGTGTGTGTGTGTGTGTGTGTGTGTGTGTGTGTGTGTGTGTGTGTGTGTGCGCTTGTTAATTTAACTAAGCTAATTAATAGAATACAAAAAATGTTGTATTGAAGACAATAAGACATGTCATGTATTCGTAGTTAACTAAAACCACATACATAAAGCTAAAACCATTTTAGTTTTTGATAATAAATTTCATTATTTATCTATCTAGTCGTTCATCCATTCATCCCATCTATCGATTCATTCATTCATCCCATCCATCCATTGATTAATTTGTTCATTCATTCATATTTCTATCCATCCATTCATCTGTCCCATCCATTCACCCATCCATCCATCCATCCATCCATCCATTCATTTGTCCCATCCATTCACCCATCCATCCATCCATCCATTCATTCATTTATTCAATCCATTCTCTCACTCATTAATTCCATCCATTCATTTATTCATCCATTCATCCACCATCCATCCATTCCATCCATTTATTAATTCATCCTTCCCATCCATCCATTCATCCATAGGTCTGCCCATGTGTCCATCTGTCCATTAAAACCATCCATTCATTGATTAATTAAACCATTCGTTGATTTATTAATTAATTCATTTTTCATTCATTCATTCATCCATCCTCCATTCATTCATTCCATCTGTCAATTAATCCCTCCATCATTCCCATCCATCCATCCATCTATTCGCCCATCTGTATGTCTGTCCATGTGTCTGTCCTTCCATCCCATCCATCCATTCACTGATTAAATCGTTCATTCACATTCATTAATTCATTCATTCAGTCATTCAGCCATCCTCCATCCATTCATTCATCCATCTGTCCATCCACTTATCATCCCATCCAAGCATTCACCCATCCATGCAGTCATCCATGCAGTCATCCATGCAGTCATCCATCCATCCATCCATCCATCCATCTGTCTATCCATCCATCCATGCATCTAGTCATTCACCCATCCATCCATTCATCCATCCATCCACTCATTCATTTATTCAGGCATTCATTCATTGACCCATCCATTCATACGTCCATTTATCCATTCATCCATCCATTCACCCACCCATTCAACCATCAATCCATCCATCCAATCATTCACCCATCCATCCATCCATCCATCCATCCATCCATCCATTTATCCATTCATCCATTGACCAATACATCTATCCATCCATTCATCCGTCTGTCCATCCATCCATCCATCCATCCATCCATCCATCCATCCAATCCTTCATTCATTCATTCAACCATCAATCCATCCATCCAATCAATCACCCATGCATCCATCCGTCTCTCAAATTAATTCGTTGACCCATCAATCCATCCATCCATCCATCCAATCATTCACTCATCCATCTATCCATTCCTCCATCCACATATTTGTATAAATAGGTCTATGTATTTCCCCCTGATTATATGTCAAATGACAGTACATTAAATGAAATGAAAAGTAAATGAAAAACACTACCTGTCAGTCTGTTGTGAAGCCAGAAAGGCGGTGTTGCTGTAATGTTTAAAGAGGGAAGAAGAGTTAAAGCAGTGAATTAGTCTGATACTGGACTGACGGAGGGGAATTCACAGCTATCAATAGGCTGATTGTGCACCGATACGCCTGTGAAATTCGATCAGCGAGACTGGCCTCGTGCGACAGCTTCATTTCTGACAACTTCTGCTTACAGACGCACTCCTGGAGAAAATAACTGCATTGTCAAAACATGTCTGAAAGATGAAAATCTCCCCTATGTGAAGAGAATTGTTTGTAGTTATCAAAGAGTCTAAGCATAAATCTGCTGATGTGCATGTGTGAGTGTTTGGAGGAGTGAGAGTTTGCAACAAACTGGGGGAACATCCACAGATTTACACACATTATTCATGTTATGTTCTCAGCAGTAGGGCGTCACACACTGCTATATTCTACACTGTAATGTTTGGTTTACATTAAGAAGTCCAAATCAAAAATAAAATAAAATACAAAAATAATACAATTTAAAAAAGAATACATTAAAACTGATCAATTTAATCAAAAATAAAATGAAAATTAAATTGAAAAATTAAATAACCAAAACATAAAATAAACAAAAAAATTATCATTTAAATAAATGTAAAAAATAAAATAAATACAAAATGTAAATAAAATTTAATAAAATTTAATAAAAATTACAACAATTATACAAATTAACAAAAATAATGCATAAAAATCAAAAATGAAAATAATTAATGAATAAAATGTTAGAAAAAAAAAAAAAAAAATTAATAAAATAAACAAAAAACAATAAATTAATAAATAAAAAATAATGAACAAAAAAATATTATATATATAAAAATATAAATATATATATTTAAATATATATATATATATATATATATATATATATATATATATATATATATATATATATATATATATATATATTTAAATATATATATTTATATTTTTATATATATAATAAAAAAACAAGAAGGTCGCTGGTTCGAGCGTCAGCTGTGTCAGTTGGCATTTCTGTGTTTCAGTTTTCAGTTTGCATGTTCTCCTCGTGTTGGCGTGGGTTTCCTCCGGATGCTTCGGTTTCCCCCATAGTTTAAAGACGCGGGCTATAGGTGAATTTGATTAACTAAATTGGCCGTAGTGTATGTGTGTGAAAGAGTGTGTATGGGTGTTTCCCAGTGTTGGGTTGCGGCTGAAAGGGCTTTCGCTGTGTAAAACATATGCTGGATAAATTGGAAACCCCAGATTAAGGTGAAAAGAAAATGAATACATGATTAAATTAAATTAAATAAATGAAAAATATAAAATTAAATTTAAAATTAAATTTTAATTAAATAGAAATATTAAATAAATAAAAAATAAAATAAACAAAAAAATTAATTAATAAAATGTAAAATAAAAATAAAAAATGTAAATAAAATAAAATTTAATTTAATTTAAAAATAATAAAATTAACAAAAATATTACATTAAAAATGCTAAATTTAAATAACAAAATTAAATAAAAATGAAAAATAGAAATAAAATAAAATAAACAATAAAATAATTAATCATTAAAATTTAGAAATTAAATAAATGAAAATTAAAAATATTATCAAATTACTAAATAAAAAAATTTATGAAATATATATATATATATATATATATATATATATATATATATATATATATATATATATATATATATATATATATATATATATATACTGTACACACACATAGAGTAAAATATAAATAAAACATGCAATATATTATTTTTATAAGATAGAAGTAATATGGATTATATTATATTACTGTAATAAAAATGCACAATATAATATAATAGTTAAATTGCTCAAAATACAACATATATTGCTATTTAATAAAACAATATAAAATATATATAAAACAGATAAGAATTACCATTTAATGTCATCTTTATTATACTTGCTAATACAATAAAACTGTATTTTGAACAAATCTCCCTCAGAATACCATACTCGGGTGTCCTTTTATTAAAGCTACAGCATGTACTGTGTTTTGAGATGATAGTTTAAAAATATTGACTGTCTCTGAAACTCAGACGACGTGACTCACTTTGTGACTCATTCAAACCGCACACACAAATACGCAGTGTTGTGGTCCACAAGTATATGATACAAACAGAGAAATTCATATTATTCAAACAGCTCATAGAAACAGCTCTGCCCAGACATGAAGAGAATTCACCGTCATCTTCCCAAAACCTCCTGCTCTTTCTGCTTTAGGGATGAGTATCGATTCAGACTTTTTTATTAAACATCATTTGGGAAATATTTTGAAACACAAAAGGTTAATAATTTTGACTTCAACTCTCTCTCTCTCTTTCTCTCTCTCTCTCTCTCTCTCTCTCTCTCTCTCTCTCTCTATATATATATATATATATATATATATATATATATATATATATATACACTTTATAGACTCTGCTTGTCTCCAAATCTAGGAGCCAGGAGACAATGGTGTCTGTTCTGCTTCTCTCCAGCAGACGCGCCGCCTGTCACAACAGCACCTCAGCCGTGCCAATCTCCACGTCCGTTTAAAGACGTCCGTGTGATCCGCGCTCGTCCCGGGACGCTCTAATCCGCTCTGAAAGGGCCCCGAGCTCCAGCAGAGGCCCCTCATTGTTCACCCCTTCAAAGCGTCTCTTGTCCACCTGGCCTTCTTGGACATTCAGAAACATAAAGATGACTCTTACTGGCTGGATTCAGCTCAAATCAACGCTTTCAGAGCAGCAGAAAAGCCGGTGGTGGCAGGAGAGACTGGATGAAGACATGCAGATACTGTGTGTGAACCAGCCAACGAATACACAGTCACAGATTGCAGAGAAACACTGCAAATCCAGACTGAAGGGGAAATATATTTGCTTTTGCGCATGAAGAGTATGCTTCAGAATTAAAGAGACACAAAGGTTTTTATCAACACAGGCTCATTCTTAAAACGTAGCCCTGTATACATTTCTGGAGATCGTGAATTATGTATCCAGAAGTACGTATGACTGTATGAAGGCTACGGGGTGGTATGACGCAGTTCCTTTTCGCGCTTACCAGCTGACCGATTAGCTCCGTATGGACGGCTTTCCGGCTGTTACCAGTTTGTCCAGTTAGCTCACCATGTACATCGGTGGACTTGAGATGCAGCGAGAAGATGACCACAACGACGGGGTTCAAGTCTGGTGAAGAACGGTTTCAGAAAGCAGGTAAGAGAAAAACAAAGTCTAAAAGATAAAATAAACAATTAAATAACAGGGTGAGAATGTGGTAAAACGTGATAAAAATCAGACAAGGGCTTTTCTTTTTCTGAATTGCTTTTTAAAGAGCCGCTATTATGGGTTTTTGAGAATGACCTTCCATGTAGTGTGTAACACAGCTCTAAGTGAAGTGAAATATCCAGGTAAGGCTTAAATAGTGGACAGTTTTTAAAACTATTGATTCATCTAAAAAAAAGAGTCGACTCATAGTGGCTCAAATGAATCGTCTTGATAACGAGTCTTTAGCCGTTTCAGCGTGACGTGGATACGAAACATAATTGTTGCGCGTGCAAACCCGGGAAAATGTACACCTGCGGCCCCGCCCACTAACACAGCAGCAAAGACAAACAGATCCTGAAGTCATGAGTCATGAAGACGCTGTGCTTACCTGGATATTATTGAAAGTGTGAGGGAAAGGAGTGCTTCAGCAATCTGCACGCTTACAATAGGCGATTCATCAGCCGTTTGTTAAAGGAAGGATCAGAAAAGACTACTGATGTATGAGACTTTGACAGAGCTGGACAGGAACTATCAGTACACAGCTCATGGATTAGTTTCTTCCTCCATTTTGTAATGGACAGACAATACACCAGGGGTGTGGGCAAAATAAGGACAGTTTATTAGGCACACAGTCAAACAAAGGCAGGCTGCTGCATGCTGGGCTTTGGGCTGGTGCGCAGCACTGGAAAGGCTTACGAAGGCTCAGGGTGAGCGCGATGGGAGCCCGCAGAGATAGCTTGTCAGAGGACAGAGGAGGAGCTACAACCCCCCTGGCTGGGGATGGAGGAGCTTCCACCCCCGCTGAACGATTCATGTGGGAGTCGATGGGATAATTATGTAAAAATTTATTCATATTATAACACCATGAAAGTGTTTTTTAACCTTGCATGTATATCAGTATGTTGCTGGAGACCCATAAAACCAAAATATGACCCTTTTTAATGTGTAATAGAGGCTCTTTAAATTTGTCGGTTGGGTTTAGGGAAGTGTGTTGTCGCTGGTCAGTCTGTGCATTTTAAAATTTTATTTGTTGGGTTTGAGGCACTAATGGCACTCGTGTGAGAAATTCAAAATCTCTAAAAGGCGTACACAATGGCCTCTGGCGGATTCGCAAAAACAAAACTGCAAAAAAAAAAAAAAAAGTTGCTCCTGGGGTGTATTTGGCGCTCTCCAGAAGTGTATATAGAGGTACGTTTTCAGAATGTGTCTGTGTTGGTTTTTATAATTAGAAATATGTACGATAATAAGTAGGGGTATCAAAATTAATTGTTTCTTCAGTGCACCGCGATGCAGGTTCAGTAATAGATTATAACCAGATATTACGTACTGACGTCATTTATCTCCTATGTGCGATGTCACAGTAGAATACTATGGCAAAGGAGGTGAGGGCGAGTAAATAAAACGTTTCTACTACTTAAAAGGTAGATAATTAAGCACAGTTTACTGCTTGTGAGTGTGCCTGAAAGTCTTTCAATAATATAATATAATATTAATACAATATAACATTATTAAATAGCAATATATGCTGTAGGTTGAGCAATTTAACTATTATATTATATTATATTATATTATATTATATTATATTATATTATATTATATTATATTATATTATATTATATTATATTATATTATTATATTATAATGCTAAATATTTAAAATATGTAATATTCCAACTAACATAAAATACTTTATTTATGCATTTTAAAAATTAAAACATAAATAATTGTCATTTAAACATTTCCTATATGCATAAAATAGTAATAATAGCTTCATTTTAGTTTAATAAAAAAAAATATTTAAAAAAAAAATATCAGTTGACACTAATAATGTGAATGTCAATGTTTAATCAAACAAAGTGAATATAAAATGCAATCCAGCAGATAATTTAATGTAAAAATATATAGAATTATTCCATTAAATAACAATAATTATAAATATGAGCTTGTTGTATTTGAAATTATGAAAAATGTTTAATACATCTAAAAGTCTAAAATTGTTGGAAATTAGTTTTTCTATATGGCAAAAATATATAATATAGTTTATGCAATATTCTATTTATTATTATTATTATTATTATTAATATTATTATTATTATTATGTACATATATTCATCTATTGTAAATCTCTGTTCATAGTAAATACAACCTCTATCTATATAATGTTCATAGCACATCCATCTGTAAATATCACCATAGTTTTTTATATAATTGCACTTTATAACTTATAGCTATATCCGGCACTTGCATCAGAAACGGCATCATTGTAGCAGCGTTCACAAGGACAAAATCAGGACGTATAACAATCTGTCTGACAGCGATAGTCGAGCAGAATTCAATTAGCTTAACCTACTTAAGCCAAGAGGAGAAACAGACAAGCGCAGATAAACTATTTAAAGGCAGGGAGGAGAAGGGTTTCGCTCGAGGTAAATGACAACAGGGTCACAATCTGAACGCTGGACAAATAAAGGTCAAAGGGAAGAGATATGTATATGGATCTGTTGGGAATCAAAACTGATTTTTTGGTCTTTTAAGCAACAGTTAAAGATCTCAAAGCACAGTGAGGCTTTAGAGAGTCAAGACAAAAATCAAATCTGAGACAATATTTATTTTATTTAATAACATATCATGGCATAGTGTATATGGAATATAAAGGTATATATTTTTAAGAAGTATGCTTTAACAATACTGGACCCCACTGAAATGCTAGAAATAAAATAAAATAAAACAAAATAAAATAAAATACTAAATTAAAAAAAAATTATAAAATGAATACAATTAAATAAAAAAAAATAACTTAAATAAATAAAAAAATAATGAAATAAAATAAAATAAAATTGAAAATTATTAAATAATTGACATCAGAATTTACTTTTAAATAAAAAAGAATATTACAACTTTTTAATAAACAATTGTATTACAGTAAAATGAAATAAAATTAAATAGAATTAGATAAAATCAAAATAAAATAAATTTAAAAATAAAATAATAAAATAAAATAAAATACATTAAAATAAAATAAAATAAAATAAAATTGAGAATTACAAAATAATTGACATCAGAATTTACTTATAAATAAAAAAAAAAATAATATTACAACTTAAAAAAAAAAAAACTATTTTATTACAGTAAAAATAAAATAACCAAAATAAAAAAGTAAAAATGAAGCAATAAATTAAAATAAAAAATACATTTAAATTAAGAAAATGTTACAGTAAAAAATTAATTAAATTAAATTCAGAATTACAAAATAAACGACATCAAAATCTATTTTTATATAAAAACTGAATACAACTTTTAAATAAAAAATTGTATTACGGTAAAAAATTGTAAAACTAAAAAAATAATTTAAAATAAATGCCTTAATAAATAAATGTAAATAAAGAACATATTAAAGTAAAGTTAAATTCAATAAATGCTAATAAAATAAGAAATATATTTAAATAAACATATTACAAAAATAAATAAAATCTAAAAATAGTAAAAAAAAAAATCACTAAAAACATTTAAATAAAAACATTTATTACAGTAAAATAAATAAATAAATAAATAAATAAATAAATAATAGTACAAATAATAAAATAAAATAAAATTCAATTTAAATTACAAAATAAATTGCATCAGAATTTAATCCACATTCATCTGTGCTCATAATAGCAATAAAAATAAATAACAAACAATTAAACAATGCATTATAAACTTGACCTCCAGCATCAAAATCAAATAAGCTTTCCTAATAGAATATTCTATATGTTCTTATTCTCATCTGAAATAAATCAGACAAAATGGCTTATGAGCATAAATGAACGTTACTTTAAAAAAAAACACACAGCTTTCAGACCTCATCCCACCCAAAATAGCTTCCAGTACAAGAGCAACTTTCCAAAATGTTCAGCAAAAGTCCATTTCCTCACACAGAAGGAGCGTATCACTGCTACCGAGCGGTTAGTGTGCTTTTTTCAGGGTTTTGTTGATTTTGGAGACGGCTTAGTAGAAAAAGGAAAGCTTAAGTAAACATCTCCATTATCACCCGCTTTAGAGCAGCAGCTCCTGCCGTCCAAACAAAACACACACGAGACTGAAGAACATGAGCAAATGCAAATACCAGCCGTACCTGAGCTCGCAGAAATGAGGAAAACTACACATTATCACACACACATTATTGGTTAAACCCTATTTAACTCACACTTTATAGTTTCCACTGGACAAATATGCGATATGTTTTATCGTTGCTGAGTACTGTGATTACGGAATCGTACAATATAATTTTATTTATACAGCAGTTCTGTCTGGTTCTTGAATCTGATAGAAATGTGATATTCTGCAATATCAGCATTTGTACAGCCTCTTCACCCTTGTGTATTACTGCACCCACATAGACTGAAAGCAGATCAATAAACTCACTACAGTTTGACAAATATTGCAGCTGTTGGACAACATAATGTAATTTTGAGGTTTTTTTAGGTGAGAATGTAGTTGTTTAGAGGGCAAATATGCAGTTTATTTATAAGGATAGTGCCTATTTTAAATATTTATAATTTTGGAGATTGATTGCGTTGGCAGCCATCAGCCTGTCATACTGAGAAGAGCAAAGGCGGTTGACGATCCGCCACAAGATGGCGACAGATACCGCATAATAAGCCCTTAAAGGGGAAAAAATTTCAAACTACAGCTGATCAAATCAATTGCTTTGCTTTGGCTTTTTTGGGGTTAATTATTGTGATCTCCCGATTACAACAGGGAAATACTTGGAAATCTCTGTAGACTGATGGCATTTCATGCCGTTCAGCCTTATAATCTTAAAATGTGAGCAAAATCACCCCACTTTACGCTAGAGAATAATTCAAATACTAGCTCTAAAGTGACAATGGTGAATGAGCAACAGTTTCTGCTGTTCTGACATCAGCTGCAGATGTGAATGAATGGCGGAAGAAAGTAGTACCTAATACAAAAGGATTTCTGAGACTTTCCATGCTTGATTTTCTTTTTATAAACATGATTATGCCATCAAACGGGTGTAAAAATGCAATATCACACTCGTAGCAGTACGATATGGCTGTATAGTGTCACTGGTGGAACACTAAGGCACTCGACCTACAGCCTTAAGCCAATGCACGCCTCCCACCAGTGCTGATATACAGCCAAATTGCACTGCTACGAGTGTGATATTGCTCATAAATCATTTATTTATTTAATAATATTAAAACAGGTTATATATATATAACTTCCTGAGACCCAAATAAAAAAAAAATTTCTTTTCTTTTTTTTTCTGTGATTTCCTACATCCTTTGGGTTTTAAAAAAAATGCTACAATTTAGAGTTTTTACATTTTGTTTTTATTTTTAATTTTACAGCATGGCCACTGTAGTGGACCACAGGATCATTTTAGTTCCAAATGACCGCCAAACTCAGACAACAAAACTGTACAGGATATGGCTGTAAAGGGATATTAATCCAATATTAATGTAACAAAAACTAAATAAAAGCCATTTTTTCCTTTGTATTGAAATTCCTGAAACAGTTTAGTCTAAAAGAGAGTCGAACTAAAAAAAAAAAACAAAAACAAAAAAAAAAGAAGTGATGTTAATCCAAAACTGATTTAAAACTGATTGTCATTCTCTAATTGTCTCTAATTGTCTGATTGTCAGACTCTAAGTCAGAGTCTCCCTCAACTATCTACAAGAATCCTCTCTGCTTCAGGTCTGCCTCCTGCAACATGCGGTCAATAATTACATTAAGATGGTCCTGGCCTCCACATTTAAAAAAGGATGATATTTTGAAACACAAACAAGTTAACAGCTTTGAAAGATAAATGTATTGTTCCTGACACTTTAACAAACAAATATATATGTAATAATAATAGTAAAAAAAACATTTAAAAAGCTAAATGTTACATACATCTCTCCTTCCCATAAAATGTGCTTGTTTGTATGCTGGCCATTTTGAATGCAGTGTAAGAAGTGGTTCCTAGCATGCCAGCCAATCAAATGACATATCACTAGAAAGCACAGAAGGTCCTCTGCACAGTACAACAGGACTTGACAGAGTAGCATAAAAATTAAAAGACAATTCATGAAAACACAATGTCCACTACAGAGGACACAAGTCAATGGGCGGGGTCTCAGGTGGATATACAGGCAGTGCAGAATTATTAGGCAAATGAGTATTTTGACCACATCATCCTCTTTATGGATGTTGTCTTACTCCAAGCTGTATAGGCTCGAAAGCCTACTACCAATTAAGCATATTAGGTGATGTGCATCTCTGTAATGAGAAGGGGTGTGGTCTAATGACATCAACACCCTATATCAGGTGTGCATAATTATTAGGCAACTTCCTTTCCTTTGGCAAAATGGGTCAAAAGAAGGACTTGACAGGCTCCGAAAAGTCAAAAATAGTGAGATATCTTGCAGAGGAATGCAACACTCTTAAAATTGCAAAGCTTCTGAAGCGTGATCATCGAACAATCAAGCGTTTCATTCAAAATAGTCAACAGGGTCGCAAGAAGCGTGTGGAAAAACCAAGGCGCAAAATAACTGCCCATGAACTGAGAAAAGTCAAGCGTGCAGCTGCCAAGATGCCACTTGCCACCAGTTTTGCCATATTTCAGAGCTGCAACATCACTGGAGTGCCCAAAAGCACAAGGTGTGCAATACTCAGAGACATGGCCAAGGTAAGAAAGGCTGAAAAACAACCACCACTGAACAAGACACACAAGCTGAAACGTCAAGACTGGGCCAAGAAATATCTCAAGACTGATTTTTCTAAGGTTTTATGGACTGATGAAATGAGAGTGAGTCTTGATGGGCCCGTGGCTGGATCGGTAAAGGGCAGAGAGCTCCAGTCCGACTCAGACGCCAGCAAGGTGGAGGTGGAGTACTGGTTTGGGCTGGTATCATCAAACATGAGCTTGTGGGGCCTTTTCGGGTTGAGGATGGAGTCAAGCTCAACTCCCAGTCCTACTGCCAGTTTCTGGAAGACACCTTCAAGCAGTGGTACAGGAAGAAGTCTGCATCCTTCAAGAAAAACATGATTTTCATGCAGGACAATGCTCCATCACACGCGTCCAAGTACTCCACAGCGTGGCTGGCAAGAAAGGGTCTAAAAGAAGAAAAACTAATGACATGGCCTCCTTGTTCACCTGAACTGAACCCCATAGAGAACCTGATGTCCATCATCAAATGTGAGATTTACAAGGAGGGAAAACAGTACACCTCTCTGAACAGTGTCTGTGAGGCTGTGGTTGCTGCTGCACGCAATGTTGATGGATTCTGTCAGTGTTTTGATCTGTTCACCATGGATGGCAGGCTTTGGAGTGTCCTTGCAAAGAAAGGTGGCTATATTGGTCACTGATTTGTTTTTGTTTTGTTTTTGAATGTCAGAAATGTATATTTATGAATGTTGAGATGTTATATTGGTTTCACTGGTGAAAATAAATCATTGAAATGGGTATATATTTGTTTTTTGTTAAGTTGCCTAATAATTCTGCACAGTAATAGTCACCTGCACACACAGATATCCTCCTAAAATAGCTCAAACTAAAAACAAACTAAAAACTACTTCCAAAAATATTCAGCTTTGATATTAATGAGTTTTTTGGGTTCATTGAGAACATGGATGTTGTTCAATAATAAAATAAATCCTCAAAAATACAACTTACCTATATAATATAACCTAATAATTCTGCACTCCCTGTATATATATCTAATCCAGACTAAAAAACAGTGACTACTTCAAATGGTTCCATATCATAATTGTGCTTAATTTAGTATTTTTACACGTTGCAATTCTGAAGTTCGGAGATGCTTTGCGTGTTCACATCAGCTGTGGAAAAAAAGTGAAGAATAACAGGCTGTTTGAGTGAGGGGTGACCTGTGCTGTAAAAACAGAGGATCAGGCTGAGTTTGGAGAGGCTGATTTAGTAGAGGACGCTTGTGAAAAACACTGAAACTCTCCCCTGGCTCTAATATGTGGATGAATGCATCTCTCAGTAGCTTTGACCAGGGCGGCTTAAATGAGTCACTGTTTAGTTAAAGAGAGAGCAGACCAACACTAAATGCCTTTTCTGTTGCCTCCAGACGCGTTTCATCACAGAAGCATAAAGAAGGTAAATTCAGGTGAGGAAAGAGGGTTTATATCTAAGGGCTGCTTGTAGATATAAATGACCAGAGCAGCAAGAGATGAATGAAACAGTTGTGTTTCATTAGTATACATTACATGACAAAAGTCTTCAATCCCAGTTGTAAGAGCAACAAATAATAACTTGACTTCTAGTTGATCATTTGGAAAAGTGGCAGAAGGTGGATTTTTCTGATGAATCATCTGTTGAACTGCATCCCAATCATCACAAATACTGCAGAAGACCTACTGGAACCTGCATGGACTCAAGATTCTCACAGAAATCAGTCCAGTTTGGTGAAGGAAAAATCATGGTTTGGGGTTACATTCAGTATGGGGGCGTGCGAGAGATCTGCAGAGTGGATGACAACATCAACAGCCTGAGGTATCAAGACATTTGTGCTGCCCATTACATTACAAACCACAGGAGAGGGCAAATTCTTCAGCAGGATAGCGCTCCTCATACTTCAGCCTCCACATCAAAGTTCCTGAAAGCAAAGAAGGTCAAGGTGCTCCAGGATTGGCCAGCCCAGTCACCAGAGATGAACATTATTGAGCATGTCTGGGGTTAGATTGAGGAGGAGGCATTGAAGATGAATCCAAAGAATTTTGATGAACTCTGGGAGTCCTGCAAGAACGCTTTCTTTGCCATTCCAGATGACTTTATTAATAAGTGATTTGAGTCATTGCAGAGATGTATGATGCAGTCCTCCAAGCTCATGATGGAGTCAGACACAATATTCATTCTGTTTCCACTGCAGCATGACTTTATATTCTATACTGGACATTATTTCTATTAATGACAAGACTTTTGTCTAAGCAAAGTCAGACCTTACTGTCCTAATTAAATCATAAAAAATCAAGACATGATCATATTTTATTTTGGTCAAACAAGCATAATCTAGAGGCCTTTGCCTTTTGGTTTAGATAGTGTAGATCTATTAAATACATCAGTTATTTATATGGTAAATATTTTAATGAATGTCATTAGATATTATTATTAATACAACTATTGTCTCTGTTGTCTTGTCTATTCATATAATAAAACTATTCATTTTCTTGCTTAATAAGTTTGCATAACATTACTTGTTTCTTATTATGTGTACAAGCAAAAACAAATATTCCACACTAATCTACGTCCTATTCTACCACACACTTCTTTCATGTTTTCTAGTTAGTTTTTACTTCAGCCAACAACCTACTGTTGATTCAGGAATGTAATGCAGGCTATGTTTAGAGTTGTATTGTAATTTATGCTAATATTTACTGGTATAGTATATACAGTTGAAGTCAGAATTATTAGCCCCCCTGTTTATTTTTTCCCCAATTTCTGTTTAACAGAGAGAAGATTTTTTCAACACATTTCTAAACATAATAGTTTTAATAACTCATCTCTAATAACTGATTTATTTTATCTTTGCCATGATGACAGTAAATAATATTTGACTAGATATTTTTCAAGACACTTCTATACAGCTTAAAGTGACATTTAAAGGCTTAACTAGGTTAATTAGGTTAACTAGGCAGGTTAGGGGAAGTAGGCAAGTTATTGCAAGGTTTCCGCTACATTCATTCTACCATGGCGGGGTGCCACGCCAAAATTCATCCTGCCATGGCTACATTACAGCTTCTCTTTCAAAACATTGTTGTTGTTTTTTTTTTAAATAGCAGGTTATAATCGCACCAAAACGTATTAAAAGGTAAGTGAATTATAACAGCGCAAACTTTTCTGTAACCGTAATTGTGCTGTGCGTTATTTGTTTAACCCTTTAAGGTGACATGCTGACTGACTGACAGACAGGTGTGTGAGGCCAGCAAACACGGCGTATAGCTTTCAGTTAGGATGAACACAGTTTCCATAATTATACTTTATTCATAGATAAAGGTCTATAGCTCTACATACAACAAACAAAGACTTTATCTTGCTGGAGTTTATAGCCGTTTCACTTTACCTCAGGACGCATTAATGCCGCTCTGTAGGTCTATTGGAGACGTTCATAAATATTCCTTGCAAATCTAATAAAGGTTGGAGACAAATTCACTACGTAAACGCGCTAAATTCCACTTGAGCAGCGTATATTTAAGGGCGTGCAGAAAGTTTTGTGCACGAACAGAGGAAATCCTAGCGCAAGCATAAAGATCTGCATGCTCGTATTACACAAATCCGATCTCGACTTGTTGTACTGCGTCACATTTGTCATTTAAATAACGCCAAAGGTAGTTGCTAGATCAAAAGGCCTGCCGCCACAGCTGAAAAAATCCTAGAGACACTGTATTGTAAAACGATGGTTTGTTCTGACTATCGAAAAAATATATAGCTTAAAGGGGCTAATAATATTGTCCCTAAAATGGTGTTTAAAAAATTAAAAACTACTTTTATTCTAGCCGAAATAAAACAAATAAGACTTTCTCCATAAGAAAAAATATTATCAGACATACTGTGAAAATTTCCTTGCTCTGTTAAACATAATCTGGGAAATATTTAAAAAAGAAAAAATAATAATAATCAAAAATAATAATAATTCCGACTTCAACTGTATAATAAAATTTACTGGTGTGTTTACTGAAATAAAATTCAGAAAATCCATTCAGAGAGACAAAAGTAGTATATTTTATGTTTAAGGACAACTCTAAATCAAACCATGTTCCTGTTCTGGCTTCCTCTGGTTTCATCAGTTGACACACAGGAAAAGTCTTTACTTTCGTTTACTCAAACTAAAACATCAGTTACAACATTTCTTCAGATTTTCGCAGTATTTTCTCATATCTGTCCACTGATCCTCACTCAGGGAGCCCTTGTTTATTTGTTTGGTGTCCAAATGCTTATCTAAGAATGTTACACAGTATTTATGTCACATGGTTCAGTTTAATGGTTTCAAACTATATCTTTGTTTATTTATTCACTGTCTACAACAATAAAATCCATCTTAGAACAGGCTTACATTTTATTTTAATGTGTTAACCATCTACTTACACTGTAAAATGTTTCACAACTAACAAACTCAAGTTCACCAGCTGCCTTGAAAATGTGAGTCAACTCAACTTAGAGATATTCTTGGTTTCAACTTAAGATGTTGAGTTTTAGTTAAATATATTATGAAACTCAACATCTTAAGGTGAAACAAAGAATCTCTCTAAGTTGAGTTGACTCACATTTTCAAGGCAGCTGGTGAACTTGAGTTTGTAAGTTTAATCAAGTGAAACGTTTTAGAATGCGGATCAGATTTAGGGTAATTTGCATGTAATTATGCATAATTAAATGTAATTACTATAGCAAATTAATGGATCGTTCAACAAGGACACCTTAAAATAAAGTGCTGCCCAAAACTGATTTGACCGTTTCCAGAGATTTAAATTATTTTATTGACAGAAAAAGAAAAAAAAAAAACAATTTGGGAGGACAGCCTTTTGCCAGTGGGTCAGGTAAAAAATACAATTTCAGTTAAATAGACAATAAACTTAGGAAAGAATTAAAAGGAAATTATATCTATTCAGAAATAAAAAGCACAGATGAACCATGGAAAATGAGATCTTAAAGTTAAAGAGATAGTTCATCCAAAACTGAAAATTCTGTGATCATTTACTGCTCCTTCATTGTAAAAAGAAAAAAAAAAGAATCTCACTGCCTTAAATTGTTTGGTTAAATCAGACGAAAATTTCTAGTCATTAACATTACTTACAGTAGTCTACTTACAACTTACATTAGTCAAACTGACTAGAAATATTAAGTTAAACTTTTTTTTTTACTGGTATTTAACAAGACCATAGAGTATTGTAATAAATAATACAGAACAAGAAAAATTACAGACTATCTTAGTTTTATTATTTTCCCACTATCCCCTCCAAATAAAATACATTAAATGTATTAATTAAAAACAAACATATCCTCTGAGAGAGAGAAATGACATGTGAAACAGGAAAATAAATAAATAATTGACGAAGTTTACCAATAAAAATAGTAAAAAAAAAAAAAGTAAAGAAAAGATAAAGATGAAAAGTTTGCTTTAAGTAGTCAATATTTCCTTTTTTCAGTTATTTTCTGCACTGTAAAAAAAATATATGACCAATTAGTCCTGACAGCATATGTTTTTAGGTCCTTGCAACTTATTAAACTAAGTTAATCATGCTCTAACTTAATTATATAAGTTACACAACTGTTTTAAGTTGTTTAACTGTTTTTACAGTGTTCATTCGTCTCAAACCTGCTTTCTTTCTTCTGTTGAACACAAAAGAAGATATTTTGAAAAATGATGGAAACCCGTAACCATTGACTTCCATAGTATTTGTTCTTCCTACTATGGAAGTCAACAGTTAGGTTTCTAATGTCACTGATTTCACCAAGTAGGAGATGTTCCTGGATTAACATCTATGTTAATCCTGGAACAGCATTTCAATCAGCCAGTCAGAATCAAGGGATACGTTTACAGTTATTTTAAGTTTAGGCTTACGATTAGGTTTATGCACTTCTACATGATTATTTGCCAACTATTAATTAACAATAATTTACATATAATTTACATTTAATTTACATATAATTTAATTTATGGTTGGATTTATGGGTAGGAATAGGTATGGATTACATTTTTCAAACAAAATATGTTTCTAGGATGAATATAGATCAATCCAGAATTGCATCCTACTTTGCAAAATCACGACGTGCTTTCTAACGTTTTTCAAAATATCTTCTTTCATCTTCAACAGAAGAAACTCATAAATGTATAAAACCACTTGAGGGAGAGTAAATAGTATGTAAATTGTCATTTTTAGGTGAACTACCCCTTTAATAATGCCAACGCTGACCTTAATAAAATGCAGTTACTCAAACGAAGACATCCAAATGGCTAAAGACAGAACCCCCAGAGATAGCGTGGGCATTTATAAAGCTTCTGGCCTGATCGTGGTTCTTCAGATTGGATGCATATCAACACATTGAGCCACAGGCTGCAGAACAGCAGTAAATCAAGCCAGACTCCAGAAAAACATTACAGCTCTAATAAAGCTCCAAAGAGCCTTCAAAGCTCGCTCAATGTTTGACTTCTGCAGTCCGCTATAAACAAAGCCAAACACACAGGTATGCTGCTCCGATCAGAGATAAAACCGTATTATCTGTGCGCTGGATCAGACGTGGAACAAAAACGTCTCTGCCTCATACAAACACTGGGAACGGCTTGTATTTTTCACTGCCAAAAAATGGCTGATCTTCTTGCAAAGCAAAAACATAACAGTGCAAATGTTAATACTGGCTTTAGACTGGATTAGCTAGTGAGCAAAACAAAGAATTAAATGACCCTAAACCAGTCTGGAACGACTTCAGTTATTAAAGGTCTGGCATTGGAATAAGCTTGTAAACTACAGTCATTGAATGCTTTCTACCTTTACCAGTGTAAATAGACCATCACAATATGGCGGTATCATTGATCCATGAACAGTTCCTGCTTGTCTTTAAACTATTTCAGAGCTGTAATAAGACATGATTCAGTTATGACTAATGTTAACACAGCTGTCATAAAAAATAGCAATATGTAAAGCTTTTTGGGTTTTTAGAAGTTATGGAAATACATTAGGACCATTTTTATTGTTTGCATCCCTCAAAATGGTCTATACAATAAATGGCAAGCTAGAAAACAATATTTCAACATCAAAATAACTTAATTTAATGTTTCTGAATATTTGAAACAGGTCATGTAAATATATGTTTTTCTTGATTATGCAAACATCAGAGAAAGCACACATTATGGTTATTCTCAAACCATCTTAATCTAGAAATTGTTAACATTTAAAAGCTATGTCTAACTTACGGAAGTCCTAAGAGGCCATGCATTAAAATATTTTTTCTCTCTTGTTATGTCGTGATCACGACTTAATTATCTCGTGATCTCGACATAACAACTCGTTTTCTCGTGATCTCAACATAACAAAAAGTTATGTCATGATCACGACTTAATAAAGTTGTTATGTCGTGATCACGACTTAATTTTTTTTTTGCTTTTATTTATTTATTATTATTACTATTATTATTATTATTATTATTATTATTATTATTAATATCTGGCAAATGTCTGGCCAGAGAGTCTACACCGGCCCTGCGAACAGGGAGAGAATAGCCCAACTGCAGACTCGCATTTGTGCAACACATTAAAGGTGTTCAGAACAGCCATAATATAAGAGCAAACGCTCGTGCTCATGATTAATGTACATTTATGATTATATTCACGTATTTGACTATATACCATTATTTACAATAATATTCCCTCAACTGTTATCATTTTAAGGCAACTCTATATGGCGCAAAATAAGTTGCTGCATGCATGAATTAAATGATGAAGAATGATGAAGATCCTGCTCTTGCTTTGATCCTTTCCGCAAATTATTTACAACTTTAAAAATGCACCATAGAGTTGCTTTAAAATGGTAACAGTTGATGCAAATTATTGTAAATAATGATCATATACATGAACATAATCATGAATGTACATTAATCAGGAGCACGAGCGTTTGCTCTCATATTATGGCTGTTCTGAACACCTTTAATGTGTTGCACGAATGCGCGTCTGCAGTTATTCTCTCCCTGTTCGCAAGGTCGGTGTCCTGACATTTGCCAGATATTAATACCAATACTACTACTATACTACTACTACTAATAATAATAATAATAATAATTAATACATAAATAAATAAATTAAAGCAAAAAAAATAAGTCGTGATCACGACATAACAACTTTTTGTTATGTCGAGATCACGAGATAATTAAGTCGTGATCACGACATAACAAGAGAGAAAAAATATTTTAATGCATGGCCTCTTAGGACTTCCGTACTAACTACCTGTACATGCCAACTAAAACATTCTGAAAACATGAACAATGTTGATTTGAACAAATCCTTTTTCCAAGTAAAAAAACATCATGGGTCATTTTCTTGAAAAAAGTCTACAGAGTTTTATGAACAATCTAGAGGTCAGGGATGGTCTCTCGTTTATTTAAAAGTGTCATTATATAATCTCTTGACGTATTGGCAAAAATAAATGATTCATTCTTACACTTCATTCATTCATTCATTCATTCAATTTCTTTCGGCTTCAGAGGTCACCACAATTAACCGCCACCTATTCCAGCATATGTTTGTCAGCATTCTTCAAAATATCTCCGCTTGTGTTTAACAGAATAAACTCAATAATTTCTGGAAACTCACTTGGGGTGAGTAAATTTATTTATGTATTTATATATTTGGTTGGTTGGTTGGTTGGTTGGTTTATTACACTTATTGTTTGTAATTAGTTTATTATATTTTATCTTTAGAAAAAGAAAGATAATGCATCTATTCATGTGAAATAAAAAAATTACAAACTACAAAATGTCAAGAAAATTTTATGTATCTTTAGGCTTTCTCTTAATTTTTCTTCCTCCTTTTAAATTGGGGTGGTTCTTTTTTCTCAATAAGTGGACCTTTTTGCAGTTATACGCCTCAGTTTCTATTTAACTATGAGATTTAAATACTGCATTTTAGTGACATTTTAAGCAGTACTTTTTTTTTTTGCTGGATTAGCTAGTCAGAGGTCATCATAACCACACTTTTTGATGTAGTAAAAATATTTCCTAAAAATTTGCAATAAAGAAAATTTAAAACAAGACTCATTTTTAAAAGACAAATTTGTTACATCATCATAGGAAAAATAGAAATCTGTTAAAGTTTTAAAGTAAAAAAAAAAAACTGTAGCCTACTGTCATTTATTAGACAAAAAACAAACTGGCCAGCACATTCAACTGTCCTCAGTCACAATTTAGCCATTTCAATGAAAAAAAAAATACATTTAATAAATAAAAAATAATAATAATAATAATAATAATAATAATAATGAATTCTTCAGAATTTTTCTAGCCTCTTTGGTTAAAAAAAAAAAAAAGTACAATTGAAGACTTCTCTTACATCAGATTATAGTCCCACCGAAGCAACAGCCGACAGAGGATTCCGTTTGGTCTTAAAGCCTTTTCGATGGATTATTTTCATTATTTATGATGGCATAGCAGTCAAAATAGGACAAATGAGCTCATGTATGAGACAAATTCTGGACTTTTGTCAGTCCAGAATTCTTCCGAACCACCCGAACCACCCTGGCTAAAGGCTTGAAAAGTTAGAGCACATGTTTTATGCTAATAGTAAACATGTTTTTAATAGAATATTGGCTGTAAAAGCGCACCTACAGGTGTTTCAGGCGCAGCTCAGATTTTGTCCAGGTCATCATTTATTTTATTTATATTAATTTTGTCTAAAAAATTATTAGACCTGTCCAGTTTCATCTGGAATGCATCCCAGATCACCTTCTGAAGAGGTTTGAATGATCGGATTTATATCCGATCAGAATAAAACGCATGAAGTGACCAAACAGTCTCAAAAACACAGACGTGACGGGATTCGTGCCTTTTGCTGTGAAGTAACATCTGACGACTGAGGACTCCGCTTGCCGTTAAAGACTTTGTCGGACAGTTATTTAAAAAATAATAATGCTGGCAAAAATAGGGAAAGGGGGGTCATGTACTGGACAAGTCAATAAATATACAGGACGTCCCGGCTAATGCGGCCAGTTAGCCAAGAACCTCATGGATATGGACAGATTTCCATCTGTTAGGAAGTAAGTAACTTTAGCCCTACCCTGTTTGGCGGTCTTTTTGAACATATGGTCAATATTTTGTGATAATAACGCGGCTGCCTGCCTTTTCTGCCACTCTTGCTCTTTTCGACCCATAGCGTTACTCAGTAAGGATGTCGCATCAAAGATTCAAATGTTACCACTCAATGGGTTTTGTCACGAGACTCGCGTCACGTTATTGTGGCTTTGAGGCTCTATGGGATTCGAATTACTGGCCATAGATATTTAAAATGACACTTTATTACAATATATTAAATATAAATATATTAAATTAATTATATAATAAATATATTATATAATATTAAATAACAAAATAATTAAAAGGACAACTTTTGGACCTTTTGGCCGTGGGGGGTGGTCTTGTGAAAATATCTTGTGTTTAATGGGATATATTTATTATTTTATAGTAATTACAACACTGCGAAACCATGATATATTTATGCAAGTTATCATACTGTCAAAAACTTTTACCAGCCCAAGCCTAGTCTGGGGTGCTCCTGCTTTACTGAATAACATTTTAGAGATACATATGAATAGACTGATGTTATCTGTTCCCTTACATCCTTATAATAGACCATACAGACAATAACACAGCTCTGTCAACATGTGCACTTCAAAGCCTCATGCTGTGATGCAGGACGTTTATTCTGATCACACTGTACTGTCATGCCTGGCCTGATAAAGCATGTGCTGTAATTGTCAATAGGTTTAACCTGAAGTCATAAAAAGGCTGATTTAATCTGATAAAACCCCAATGCCTTGTCTGAGAGCCAAAGGAAAAGCTTACAGGTTCAAAGAGAATGCTGATAAATGATTAGAAGGAGTCTTTGAGCAGTATTACAGCTCACGGATGGAGACAATGGAGAAGAGGAATGTTCATTCTCAGGCCAATGAAGCACGAGGCTGAGCTTACAGGTTTCTGTAATGATCATTTACTGTCCTGTTCACATCAGTCTTACATATTTAAAAGTGTTGACCACTCATGCAAGTACATATTTGCTTCTTGCTGTAACTAAGTATATGTAACCCTCACAGTTTTGACTTTAATGGGTGCATGTCTGAAAATGAAGAAAGAAAGAAAGAAAGAAAGAAAGAAAGAAAGAAAGAAAGAAAGAAAGAAAGAAAGAAAGAAAGAAAGAAAGAAAGAAAGAAAGAAAGAAAGAAAGAAAGAAAGAAAGAAAGAAAGAAAGAAAGAAAGAAAGAAAGAAAGAAAGAAATGTGTTTTAGAGGATTTGTTTTTTTTTTAAAAACAGACAATTTTTCAACAAAAGACTGTAAACTGTTAGCTAATTTATACAGCACAGGCTCACTGGAAAAATGTGCCCAGGGATACATTTCTGAGAACCGAGAAATTTGTGGCTCGAGGTATATAATGGCTGAATGACTATAAAATATGCCCCGGTAATGAATTTGAGATTGTCAAATATGTACACGGTGGCCTCTAGTGGATTTGTAAAAACAAAAACTACAAAAAAAATGTAGTATAGGGTACATATTTTTTGATTCACAAAAATGTAGCCCTGCGCACATATCTTTAATGTGCCTGGGTTAAATATATAAGTCGAGTCAACCTTCTAATAATCCACCAAAAAACTTTAAATCTGTAAAGAAAGTGTCACGCTGGTATACAAGGAAGACAGAAATGGTTATCTTTTCATTAGGTTTATTCAACGTAAGTAACAAGGGGATATCACACAGTGCAGGGCAATGGAAGATCATCCGAAGAACACCTCACAAGTCTTCGCCGGGTAAACCTGGCGAGAGTCAAGCATGGGTTAACAACCCAAAACCTCGGTTGGTGGTAGTGGGCACAAAGTGCATGTAGGTGAATACAGATCTTCGGATATGGTAGGATAATCAAGACACTTGCCTTTATCAGTGCGATGGTTACGAAGACTCAGAAGGAACATCCATGGAAGAAGAGAAGACGAGGGAGCTTGGATGAAGATAACCATGAGACTTCAATCCCGGACGAAGAGTGAACGGAGAAGGTGAGTGTTTATAGTGTCCTGGCTGATTAGGAACAGGTGCAGAGGGTTAGTAGTCAGGGGAAGGTTCTCGTGATTGGATGGGACTGGTGTGAGATGGTGAGACTGGATTGGGTGAGTAGGAACGAGCTGGGGATGTTACAGAAAGTTTAGATAGTCCAAAAATTTAATTCGTCAAGATATGAAAGAAAGAATTATATATATATATATATATATTTTTATTTTTTTTGTCAAAAGTCAAAAGAAAAGAAAAAGGAAAAAAAAAAAAAAAATCACAAGAGTTTCCAAGACTGGAACACAACTGAGATCTTGAAAACAGTGTGGAAAAAGAGGAGGAATGTTCAGCCAATCAGAGGATCAGCACAGCACAGGTCAGGAAGCACCCGGAGCTCCTCTATAATTGCTCAATAATATCCATCTGTCACTCAGAGCCGGATACTCTAATGCTACACCACAGCTATTATGTCCTTATACCTTCAATATGCACAAAACCTGGAGGAATCGTCTGAGTAATGCCAGAGAGAGAGATTTGAGATTTTAATTATTTAAAAAGCTTAATCAGTATGCAGACATTAAAAGAAAAAATAATTACATGAATAAGAAACAAGTTAAAGTTTAGTTCCTTAAAAACCTCAGCATTGTCCATCAGTCTACAATAATTGAATTATATGTGTATTCTAGCTCTTATAATACAATTAAAATGCACTTGCAAACAAACACACACACACACACACACACACACCTAGACACACCTACTACTATTATTTACTGTTTACTATGCTTTTTTAAATATATGTGTTCTTTTTAATGTAATATATGTATGTTCTCATATATATATATATAAAATATATACTGATTATTAATATTTATCATTACTGTTTTGTCCATAAAGTTTGATTGTTAAATGTGCAGTTTATCCTGATTTTTTTTTGTTTAAGTTATCATTTTTAATATTTTATTATTATTATTATTATTATTATTATTTTATTTATTAATCTATTTTTACTAATACTACTACTATTTACTGTATTTATGTTTGTTTTTAAATATATGTATATTATTTTTAATGTAATATATGTACAGTTGAAGGCAGAATTATTAAACCCCCTGATTTATTAGCCCACCTGGTTCTTTTTTTTTTGTTCCCAAATTTATGTTTAACGGAGAGAAGATTTTTTCAACACATTTCTAAACATAATAGTTTTAATAACTCATCTCTAATAACTGATTTATTTTATCTTTGCCATGATGACAGTAAATAATATTAGACTAGATATTTTTCAAGACACTTCTATACAGCTTAAAGTGACATTTAAATGCTTAACTAGGTTAATTAGGTTAACTAGGCAGGTTAGGTTAATTAGGCAAGTTATTGTATAAAGATGGTTTGCTCTGTAGACTATCGAAAAAAAAAATAGCTTAAAGGGGCTAATAATTTTGACCATAAATGTTTTTTAAAAATTTAAAACTGCTTTTATTCTAGCCAAAATAAAACAAATAAGACTTTCTCCAGAAGAAAAAATATTATCAGACATCCTGTGACAATTTACTTCCTCTGTTAAACATCATTCAGGAAATATTTAAAAAAAAAAAGAAGAAAAAAAAAATCAAAGGGGGGCTAATAATTCTGACTTCAACTGTATATTCTTTTTATTCATTCATTCATTCATTCATTCATTCATTCATTCATTCATTCATTCATTCATTCATTCATTTATTTATTTATTTATTTATTTATTTATTTATTTGTATTATTATTATTATTTTTATTTGTTTGCTTGATTTTACTACTAAGACTATTTACCATGTTTGTTGTTTTTTTAAGGGTTTTTCACCTTTAATTGGAAAGGACAGTGGATGTTACAGATTGGAAGCAGAGAGAGGGAAATGTCGGCACCGGACCTCGAGCTGGGATTTGAACTCGGGTCGCCATGTACTTTTTTATGTAAACTTTATAAATGCTTTGGCAATACATTTGTAAGATTGTAATGCCAATGAAGAAATTATTGAATTAAATTGAATTGAACTGAACTGAATTGAGTAGAATTGAAGACAATTGAATTGAGAGAGAGAGAGAGAGAGAGAGAGAGAGAGAGAGAGAGAGATTTTTTACTTTAACAATCTCTTTATTTACAACCATTTCTTTAACACATTAATGAAAAGTCAAAAAGTAACTAAAAAGGATTGAAATAATGTACACAATTATACATATATACATATTAGAGGCAGTTAACCAACAATCACTCACCAATCAAACAAGGATTTACAAACAACCATCATGACTAATTTCACATACACCATTTACAGTGCATCAGGAAAGTATTCATAGCGCTTCACTTTTTCCACATTTGTTTATGTTACAGCCTTATTCCAAAATGGATTAAATTCATTTATTTCCTCAACATTCTACACACAATCTCCCATAATGACAATGTGAAAAAAAGAGTTTTTGAAATTGTTGCTAATTTATTAAAAATAAAAAAACCTGAAAAATCACATGTACACAAATATTCACAGTATTGCTCAATACTTTGTTGATGCACCTTTGGCAGCAATTACAGCCTCAAGTCTTTTTGAATATGATGCCACATGCTTGGCACACCTGTCTTTGGGACTTTTTGCCCGTTCCTCTTTGCAGTACCTCTCAAGCTCTATCAGGTTGGATGAGAAGCGACGGTGTGGAGCCATTTTCAGATCTCTCCAGAGATGTTCAATAGGATTTAGGTCTGGGCTCTGGCTGGGCCACTCAAGGACATTTACCGAGTTGCTGTGAAGCCACTTTATTGATATTTTGGCGGTGTGTGTTGGGTCATTGTCCTGCTGGAAGATGAACCGTCGCCCCAGTCTGAGGTCAAGAGCACTCTGAAGCAGGTTTTCATTCAGGATGTCTCTGTACATTGCTGCATTCATCTTTCCCTCTATCCTGACTAGTCTTCAGTTCCTGCTGCTTAAAAACATCCCCACAGCATGACACTGCCACCACCATGCGGATGGTATTAGCCTGGTGATGAGCGGTGCCTGGTTTTCTCCAAACGTAACGCCTGACATTCACTCCAAAGAGTTCAATTTTAGTCTCATCAGACCAGAGAGTTTTGTTTCTTATGGTCTGAGAGGCCTTCAGATGCCTTTTGGCAAATTCCAGGCAGGGAGTGGCTTCCGTCTGGCCACTCTACCATACAGGCCTGACTGCTGCCAAAGGTGCATCAACAAAGTATTGAGCAAAGGCTGTGAATACTGATGTGCATGTGATTTTTCAGCTTTTTATTTTTAATACATTTGCAACAATTTCAAAAACTCTTTTTTCACATTGTCATTATGGGGGATTGTGTGTAGAATGTTGAGGAAATAAATGAATTTAATCCATTTTGGAATAAGGCTTTCCGGATGCACTGTAGATCTAAAAGTGTCCAAATCATCAATCAACTTATAATATGCATATTCTGTTTGAATACAGGATTTCCCTAAACAATTAAATAACATCAGTCAACCCCAGACCAATCAGTTTTCTTTTTCATGACAACCAGACAGCCAGAGAGAGAGGTCAACAGGACGAGAGACTTCTAAACCAACGCAAGAAAGTCAAATGCCAAGAGAAAGCAAAGTTTCACCCACAATAGAGCTAGTATATGGGTTTAAAAAGCCATCGGGGGTGAGTAAATGATGACTCTGAGACAGCCATGACCTTATATAATGACGATAAAACACCCACATAAAATGCTAAAGCCGGGCAGACATGTCATAAAGAGCACTTCTCTGTTAGTACGCGAGCAATAACAGAGCTAAAATAATAGCTTAAACTCTCTCTTTAAAGACACACACACACACATTTTATAGTGAAGCACAATACGGGTCTGGGGAAGAAGCGCAAATTAAAAGGATAAAGCGATGTGGAGAACACGATCAATGAGAATTGGTTTAGCCGAAAAGGAGATGCAGAGAATAAAGATAACAGGTTCACACAGACTCTTTGTAATGTAATGCAATTCGTGTCTAATGGCTGCTGAAGATTTATTGAGCTCAGCTTGCATGTTTAAATCTAGAAAACTCGTATTAATGTTTTATTTAAGCTTTCGCATGCTTGACAAAGCAAAGCATCATGGATGTTTTGCCAGAGAAAAACGTCACGCTCATGGTTGTCTAAAATAAACATTCTGCAGAAAACACTGTTGGAAAGAGATGTTTTCTAAAGTAATAATGTAATAAATAAATAAATGAAGAGGGCAACATAGTGGCTCAGTGGTTAGCACTGTCGCCTCACAGCAAGAAGGTCACTGGTTCAAGTCCCAGCAGAGTCAGTTGGCATTTCTGTGTGGAGTCTGCATGTTCTCCCTGTGTTGGTGTCGGTTTCCTGCAGGTGCTCCGGTTTCCCCCACAGTCCAAACACATGCACGATAGGTACGACCAGACAGAATCTGCGGACAATTTTTGCTATTTCTGCGGAGAATTTTGTAAAAAATCTGCGGATTTATGTGGAAATCTTTTGGGAGTATCATAACTAATAACTTAATATTCATTCATTCATTTTCTTTTTGGCTTAGTCCCTTTATTAATTCGGGGTCGCCACAGCGGAATGAATCGCCAACTTAACCAGCACATTTTTACGCAGTGGATGCCCTTCCAGCCTGTGCAAGCAGATTCTGTGTGAGCCTAGCAATAGGTGAACTGAATAAACTAAATTGGCAGTAGTGTGTGTGTGTGTGTGTGTGTGTGTGTGTGTGTGTGTGTGTGTGTGTGTGTGTGTGTGTGTGTGTGTGTGTGTGTGTGTGTGTGTGTGTGTGTGTGTGTGTGTGTGTGTGTGTGTGTGTGTGAGAGAATGTGAGAGTGTATGGATGTTTCCCAGTACTGAGTTGCAGCTGGAAGAGCATCCGCTGTGTAAAACATATGCTGGATAAATTGGCGTTTTTTTCCACTGTGGCAATCCCTGATGAATAAAGGGACTAAGCAGAAGGACAATTAATGAATGAATAAATAAATAAATAAAGTGTTTTTAGTTTGTAGTAAAAACAATTCCATAAAAGTAGCTGTAAGCATCACAAAAAAATAAAAAATAAATAACAACAAAAAAACAATGTTCTCTCTTTAACAACATTCAGAAGTTGGGATTCATTTAATTGAGTTTTTTTTACAAAATTATGATTATTTTGAATCCTTGTACTAAATGTCGCTAATAATTGCTGTTGTAAAGTAAAGTGGTCAAGTGTTTAACATATTGTTACCATTGTTTGAAAGTATGGGGTCAGCATGATTTTCTAATTAAATTTTTTTTTAAATAAAATAAAAGTAAATAAATAAATAAATAAATTAAGAATAAATAAAATCTTATGTTTATCTAGGTTGCATCAAGGTTATTACCGCTAACTAAAACTATAACCAGTTTTGTTACTTTAAATATTGAAATTAAATAAAAGTTTCTTATATATTTTTAATTTAATGTATTAAAAAAGCCATAAATAACATGTAGGCATTTTGTATATAAAAACACTTTATGACTCTAGTCTTAAGAATTAATTATTCACATAATTAATGAAATAAAAATAATTATTCACATAAATAATCAAATAAAATAAAATAAAAATAATTATTCACATAAATATCAAAATTAAACAAAAATTATTCACATAAATAACAAAATTAAATTAATATAAATTAAATTAATTATTCACATAAATAATAAAATTGAATTAAATTAAATACAAATAAAAATTCACATATATAATAAAATTTAATTAAATTAAAATAAAATGATTATTCACATAAATATTAAAATTAAATTAAAATAAAATAATTATTCACATAAAATAATTAAATTAAATTAAATTAGTTTTTCACATAAATATTAAAAATAAATTAAATTAAAATAATTGTTCACATAAATAATAAAATTGAATTAAATTAAAATAAAATGATTATTCACATAAATATTAAAATTAAATTAAAATAAAATAATTATTCACATAAAAATAATTAAATTAAATTAAATTAATTGTTCACATAAATATTAAAAATAAATTAAATTAAAATAATTGTTCACATAAATAATAAAATTGAATTAAATTAAAATAAAATTATTCACATAAATATTCAAATTAAATTAAATTAAAATAATTGTTCACATAAATAACAAAATTAAATTAATTTAAATTAAAATAATTATTCACATAAATAATAAAATTAAATAAAATTAAAAAAAATTAATGGCATAAATAATAAAATTAAATAAAATAAGTATTCACATAAATAATAAAACTTAATTAAATTAAATTTAAAAATATTATTAAATTACAATAAAAAATTTTAAAAAATAAAAATAAATAAAATAAAATAAAAAACATAAAATAAAATAAAAAATAAAATAAAATAAAATAAAAAATATTTCTGTGATGCACAGTTGAATTTCAATAATTTTGTCTTAAGAATATGGTCCTTTTAGAAATCATTTAAATATGATGAGTTAATAAGCATTGTGTTTCTTTATTAATCTCAAAAGCTGGTGCAGTACTTCAGAATTGTTGTTTTTACAATAATAATAATAAATACAATGTTTAATAAAAACATTATCTTTAATGAATAGTAATTCCAAAAGATTAATAACTATTATTTAAACATTACAAATATCATCACTGTTGATCAACCATCTGCATCCTTTACTGAATATTATTTGTTAAAATCCAAAAAATGTGAACTCTCTATGAACTTTTCTCAAAACCCTTCCCTCTGCGCCCAATGAAAAAAACAAAACACATTGATTTAGCAACTTGAACTTCATTGTTTGTAAGTAAAACCTTCAAGAGTTTACATTTTTATACAGCAGTACAACATAAACCAAGAGGCTTTCTCATTCGCAGTAAATCCGAGCAGCTCACATTTCAGACTCCCAAACACAAGCTCTTCCTCAATTACTGACACTTCCCATGTTTGCAAGCGAGCGGTTTTTTCTGCTGCCGGAGAGTTTGCGTCTTTTGTTTGCCTGTGGTGTAATTACAGGCTCATTATGCCAAATGTCTTCAGGGACGCAGAGGAAAGGGGTTAGATAGTTGCACAAAACCATATCCTGCTTTTGAAGATGCTAAAGCCAGACACATTCGGACATAAAACCACAAGAGTAACACTGTGTTGCTATTTTCTGCCTGCCGTCCCGGTTGAGAGTTTATTTGAGAGCCAAATCCTGAAGCAGCCATTCATGAACTCACCAAGAGAGAAGTCAAAAGTGGGAATTCCTGACAGCTTATTACATTCTGGAAACAATAGACTGACAGATGAGATTCGCTTAAAGGAACTCTTTACTTTTCTTTTGAAAGGCTCTTTTTAACTAGAATGGTTAACGGTTTTATTGTTTTTATTTTTTTTAATGCATTTAAACTATTTCTATCTGGAGCACTTTTAGCTTAGCTTAGCATAAATCATTGAATCAGATTAGACCATTAGCATCTTGCTCGAAAATATGCTCTTTTTAACCAGGATGGTTAATAGTTTTACCATTTTTGAATCCATTCAGACGATCTTCGGGTCTGTCGGGAGCACCTTTAGCTTAGCTTACATAAATCATTGAATCAGATTAGACCATTAGCATCTTGTTCAAAAATAGACTCTTTTTACCTAGGATGGGTAACGGTTTTATTGGTTTTACCATTTTTTAATCTATTCAGACGATCTTCGGGTCTGTCAGAAGCACTTTTAGCTTAGCTTAGCTTAGCATAAATCATTGAATCTGATTAGACCGTTAGCATTAGGGTTGTCAAAATTAATAATTTCTTCGGTGCACCACGATGCAGACGCGGACAATTCGGTATCGGTTCAGTAATAATCATAACCGGTTATTATATACTGACGTCATTTATCTCACATGCGCTATGTCGCCGTAGCTTACTATGGCGAGGGAGGCGAGCAGCGAGCGTGAGTATTTACAACGCTCTAACTACGTAAAAACTCAGAAACTGTGCACAATTTCACTGCGTGTGTGTTTGCTGAACACTGTTTCACTTAC
Organism: Danio kyathit; assembly: GCA_903798195.1. Lineage (NCBI taxonomy): Eukaryota > Metazoa > Chordata > Actinopteri > Cypriniformes > Danionidae > Danio > Danio kyathit. The sequence goes on from LR812519.1 coordinate 5,693,868, forward strand.
ACCTACAGCAAAAGCCCCTATTTCACGGCGATTAAGAGAATGAAAGTAATCTCCATTTCTCTCTCTCTCTCTCTCTCACTGTGACCCATGAGTGCATCTGTGAAGAGCGCCAGCGTGTAAGAGCCAATCGCAGCCCTTTCTGTTGAGCGCATGACCAATCAAAGGGGTGTAAGAAAGAACTTGGTAGACAAGGCTCAGAAAGCGAGCGGGATATTTATATTTGTTTATTTGCTATAAATGCTCGTGTTGTTTAAAGGTACAGTTTATATATCTGACTGTTTGTATTAAGGGACAAAATTGTTTTACAAATAGTATATAAATATATTTATACATTTTAATACAAGAATTGCTGTACTGTGAAGAAAATATAAAACTCTGTGTATGGAAAGAATCGTCAATGCACCGTGATGCACCGAGATATCGAATTGAACCGAATCGATGGCATGATAATCGTAACCGAACCGTGAGACCATTGTAGGTTCACACCTCTAGTTAGCATCTTGTTCAAAAATAGGCTCTTTTTAACTAGGATGGGTAACGGTTTTAATGGCTTTACCATTTTTTGAATCCATTCAGACAATCTCCTTGTCTTTCTAGAGCACTTTTAGCTTAGCTTAGCATACATCATTGAATCAGATTAGACCATTAGCATCTTGTTCAAAAATAGGCTCCTTTAACTTGAATGGTTAACAGTTTTAATGTTTTTACCATTTTTGAATCTATTCAGACGATCTTCGGGTCTGTCAGGAGCACTTTTAGCTTAGCTTAGCATAAATCATTGAATTGGATTAGACCGTTACCATCTGGCTCTTTTTAACCAGATTAATTAATGGTTTTAATGGCATTACTATTTTTTTAATCTGTCAGGAGCACTTTTAGTTTAGCTTAGCATAAATAATTTAACCAGATTAGACCATTAACATCTTGTTCAAAAATAGGCTCTTGTTTTAACTGGGATAGTTAATGGTTTACTATTTTTGAATCCATTCAGACAATCTTTTGGTTTGTCCAGAGAACTTTTAGCTTAGCTTAGCATAAACCATTGAATCAGATTAGACCACTAGCATCTTGTTCAAAAATAGGCTCCTTTAACTTGAATGGTTAACAGTTTTAATGTTTATACCATTTTTGAATCCATTCAGACGATCTCCTGGTCTGTCTGGAGCACTTTTAGCTTAGCTTAGCATAAATCATTGAATTGGATTAGACCATTAGCATCTTGCTCAAAAAAAAAAAAGTTTATATAATTTTCCTAATAATAAAGGAACTTTAAAAATGATATTATGCCTAAAACATGTCAATGCAGACATTTAAACAACACAATAGCCAATACCATAACAGCACCAACTGAGGCAGGTATAAATATAGTAAGGCACTCTTTGATTGGTCCAATTTGGATAAACATCATCATTGAAACAAATTTTCGATATATTGTGCAGCCTTAGTCTTAGATGATGTAACTACAGAAGATTCGAGCTTTAAAAACTAAAGTTATCAAAACTCTTATTTTTTTTGTGCTAGATGCTAATGGTCTAATCCGATTTATTGATTGATGCTAAGCTAAGCTATAAGTGCTCCTGCCAAACCCATATAACGGCTCAATGGATTCAAACATGGAAAAACTCAACTGTTTAACTCTAGGTGACCTGTAAAATAAGCCTATTTCCAAAAAAAGAGGAGTGTTTCTTTAGCATCCCATTTGTTTTCCTACTCAATAACAAGACTGTAGACAAACTTATTTTGCAACAAGACAGCTCTAAATGCGTGGTAAATACAAGACATTTTTTAAAATAAATAATTAAGCTCTTCCATAATGCTCTCTGAACAACACAGAATGCTTATTTTGGTCCAAACTCAATTTGTCTTAATCTCTCAGTGTCTGTGCTTCTCTCTCTCCTTCTCTCAAAGGAAAAGAATGCTGTCTTTGCTGAAACCTGTCATTTACTACGCGGCTGCTGAAAACAGCCTGGACTCCTTCACCCCATTTGTGTCTACAGCCTCTAAATCTATGGAGAAAGCTAGTGTTTCAACGCACTGACACAGACAGGAAAACGCACATAAATCTCAGCCTGGCAGAATCTCTGGCAGTTTATCTACTTATCCAGATAGAGAAAAATACACAGAATAACCCAGAAGACATAAATATCAATCACAATACCACAGCAGCTTCCTACAACACACTAGCTACTGTACACAACACTCTAGCTACTGCCTTGACAGCACCACAACGTCTTGAAACCACATTAGTAACTGAATCACGCAGGAAAGCATGTCAGCCAACCAGATGGCCTTATCAATGCCCTAGAAACCAATGAGCAACAACATATCATCAACCACTCAGAATGCTATAGATATCACCCAAGAAAAACCCAGCAATCAAGAAAGTGTATAGAAACCACATAGCAACACCCAAGCAGCTATCCTAATAATGACCACTGAGACCTCCTTAGCAATGCCTTAACAACCATCCTAAGCATACAAGTAACTGTGTAGCAGCCACCCAGAACTTATTGAAACCAACTATTATCAACTTATATTGTCATCGCAATCACGCCAAATATCCCAGCAACACCCAAATAATCAGTTATGCATGAAACCATTAGCATCCTGCTTAAAAACAAGATCTTTTTTAACTATGGTTAACGGTTTTACCACTCCATATGTCCAGGTCAGTCAGGAGCACCTTTCAGACAATATCCTGGTGTGTCGGGAACTTTTAGCTTTGCTTAGCAAACATCATTGATTCGGATTAGACCATTAGCATCTTGCTCAAAAATAGGCACTTTTTATTTACTATGGTTAACAGTTTTAATGGTTTTACCATTTGAATCCATTCAGACGATCTCAAAGTCTGTCTGGAGAACTTTTATCTTAGCTTAGCATAAATCATTGAATCGGATTAGACCATTAGCATCTTGCTCAAAATAGGCTCTTTTTAACAAAGATGGTTTACAGTTTTACCATTTTTGAATCCATTCAGACAATATCCTGTTCTGTCAGAAGCACTTTTAGCTTAGCTTAGCATAAATCATTGAATCGGATTAGACCATTAGCATCTTGCTCAAAATAGGCTCTTTTTAACAAAGATGGTTTACAGTTTTACCATTTTTGAATCCATTCAGACAATATTCTGTTCTGTCAGAAGCACTTTTAGCTTAGCTTAGCATAAATCATTGAATCGGATTAGACCATTAGCATCTTGCTCAAAATAGGCTCTTTTTAAGAAAAACGCAGCAACCAGGAAACTGTAAATAAATCACATAGCAACACCCAAACAGCTACCCTAATAATGACCACTCAGAACTCCTTAGCAATGCCATAACAACCATCCTAAGCACTCAAGGAACTGTGCTGCACAAAGAACTTACTGAAACCACCTATATCCAAATATACCAGCAACACCCAAATAATCAATTATGCTAAAACCTTTGCAACTGCCCTAGCAACCAAACAACACTCCAGTAATTAAGCGAGCGATTACAAGCTCTTCGGAGAAAGTGAAACCGCTTGCGCTTTTAGATGGCCTCGTAAAACAAAAACAGGACACAGCAGATTCTGTTCTTGGCTTTCTGGCTGTACATCAAGATGTAGACAAGGTTTGTTTGAGCTCACGTCGAGCATGGCTCCTTATTATAAGCATATGGTATTACGATGTAATGTCTCGGCTGTGTATTTAAAAATGTCACTTCCTTTGTTTTCATTCTCCTGGCTTGTGTACGAGCTAGTGACATTTCACAGTAAAGCAATGGCATTCAGCTGCGTGTCTAGCTCCACCTTTTGGTACCCTTGGTTGCCAAAAAGTGGTACAGTACGGTTAGCTTTTTGGTACCTTTCGATAGTGGAAACGGCCAGAAAAGCGTACCGTACCGTACCAACTCAGTGGAAACAGGCCCAAAACAAGCAACCATTCAGAACTACATAATGCTCTATACCAAAAGCAAAAATAGATATATATCAACAACCAAGCAACCACACAGAATAACATGACGTCATAAAAACTACCCAGAAAACCTCAATATCCAACAAGCAACACCGCAGAAAACACCTGGAACACATTTTAACATCTAACCTCAAATTATCAACATTGTAACCATACAAAAACCATTCTAGCCATGCTTTAGCAACACCCAAGCGACTATTCAGAACTACATGATACCCTATACCAAAAGCAAAAACAGATATATATCAACCATAGATATTTACATAAGATGTCGCCTACACTATTGTAGTAACTAATTTAGTATTAACTAATAAATAGAGCCGCCTAACTAATTCATTAGCTCTAACTGATTAATAGAGCCGCCATTTAAGTACAGGGTAGCGCTCCTTTGAAATAAATGTGGGACCAAGGTGGAGTGGAGGACTGGCCATTTAAAGAGATATACACAAATATATACGTATAACTATAATCGGGAGTTTTCCCGGTGGTCAGGATGCAAATATTTTTTTAAATTACGAAAATTATAATTTTACATCACTTTTCTACATCAATGGATAAGTGATCGCACGGGCATTGAAGACAAAGAGTGTGTGTTTGTGTGCATGGAAATGTATTATCCTCCCTCCCTGTTAAATTAGATTTAATCCGTGTCCTGAAACACACCCCCTCTCCTGCTTTCACTTCTCATGCTAACAGAGGGAGCGAGTCGTTTGTGAATCAATCCCCATTACAGTGTTTCCCCTAGGTTTACAGTTTTGGGGGGGTGGCGCAGCACAGCGCGGCTGTTCAGACTGACACTGACACTCATTCATTTGTTTCTTTTAATGACAGCAGTAAATAACTGAACAATTATTTGAACTGTACAACCGTACAAGCTAAAAACTAACATTTATTTGTATATATTTTTTATCCACAAAGTGTGCAGCTTTTACATTACTTAAAATTAAATGTAATTAATTTTAAAATTACAAACAATGCAAAAGTTTGGAGCGCACATTTGATGCATAAGAACTTAAAATGCACACCTATAAATCTATTACTTCTTTACTAAAAGGAAACAGGCCTATAAACTACTGTTTATTGCAATGAGTATATTACATGAAGTTACATTATTAAATATTCATGTTAAAATATATTTTTTATTTATCTAATAATTCCAGCCAGCTTTTAGTGAACTTGCAATAATGTCAAAAACACAGAACTTTCAGTTGTTATATGTAAAAAGGCCTAAATACATGCAAGACCATTCAAATATTTTACTCGGGATCACGGAGTGATATAAATTGTGTATAAATTTGCGGGAGACTCGCGGGGCATCCGGGAGAGATCATAAGTAGGGATGCACCGATACCATTTTTTTGGAACCGATCTGATCCCGATACCAAAATTCGATAGATTCGACAGATCCGATCCCGTTACTGTGCTGTTTTTTTTTTTTTGTTGTTGTTTCTTTTTAAACCTAATACAGTTTCTAAAGTTCTGGTGCTCAAATAATATATCTTCTTTAGTAAAAATAACAGACCTATGGCCTACATTATATGACAGACGACACAATCTTACTAAAAACATGATGCTTGCTATAAACTAGGCTACATTATTTGAGCATTCGTTATGACATTACTATGATCTGTTGTGGTCCAGTTTCCCTTTTTAATATTAAGATTTTTCTTTGAAATCTGTACTAGGGCTACCACTATTGACCCTGATCGTTGGTAAAACAACCTGCCTTTTAGCAAAGCCTGATATTTTTCTGCATGTTTAAAGGCGACTAAACTAAACCTTCTGAGGCCAGTTTTACTTCATAAACATTCCTTCGCCTAAACTCGCCGCGAGTGAGATGGAGAAACTGAAAGCATGTCTGAAAAATTATTTTTTGTCTGAAAATTTATCTTTTTGAAACTAATTTTGTTTGGTATAATTTGTTGGTTATTTTAATGATTTTCTGTTGGTCAGTTATCGACAAAATAAACAAGAATATTTGAGGTGAAGTTCAAAACAAGATCTGCTGCTTCAGCACACAAACTGACAAACAGGTCTGTTAAATAAAATGTTAATATATATAAAATGACAGTGAAATATTCACAGTTTCAGAGTAGCCTATATTCGGCTAAATAGTTTTCTGTTAATGACAATCCATATTGCGCCCGTCACATTCACTTTTATTAATTTAATCAACTTTTTTAACCACAAAGAGCCAGGCTTTACAAACTATTCGCAGCACTTAAAATATTCACCTCGAAAGAATAAACTCAGTCGGAAGGATGAGAGAACAGAAATTCATTATGAGATTAATTTATGGATCGGCGCACGTCGCTTCTGCGCAGCCGGTGCGCTTGATGCATCACTGAGGGCGTACTCACACTATGTACAGTTGCGTTAAACCGGGCCAAAGCACGCTGGCCGATACCCGATCCAGCAAAAATATGCAGTATCGAACCGATATCCGATCCAAGTATCGGGATCTGTGCATCCCTAGTCATAAGGTTGGATGAGACAGTAGATAGGGGCGATCACTCCACTTGCGTCTTAGCAGCTCAAAACAATGGAAAACAATGGCTACACTTGCACCAAAGAGAAGTCACTCACACAAGTCGCTCCAATAGACTATATAAACAGGTCGGACCGCATCTGTATATATTTTAGCTGCTATGACGAGCGCACATCGATCGCTCGCCCGCACGCATCATTTACCTGTGTTGTGGCTGCTGTAGGCTATGCATAATATACGGGAGCGCACATGCATCTTCGGCCTGTCAGAGCGCACACTCTCATTTCCATACAGCAGAGAGTGGCTATGTAACTCCACCGTGGGCGATTCAGAGAGCAGAAATTTGTAAACGCGCGACCATGTAGAGACAGAAATAACATTCTGTTGTGTAAATAAGATACTACATACCTTGTTTATTAAAAGAAGTTGTGATTTGGCTTTTAATCTTATTAACTTGACTGCAAGGGGGGACAGAAAATAGCCGTTGGGAGGGCAGGGAGCCCCCCTAATATAATGGTAGGGGAAACACTGCATTATGAATGACTCATTCACTTAGTCGACAATAATACATGTTTCTGGCACCGCAGCATCTTGTTGTCATATTTGATTTACATCGTTTGCTTAATTTATTTTCACAAAACTAGCATACGCCTAGTATTTAGTGTGAGTTGGTGCTACATTACCTTATGGTCAGTGCACTAAGAGACTGTATCATCACCAATAACGTTACTTGTTTAGCACAAAGGTTCGTAACATACAAAAACGTATAAAACTAAAAACCTACGATATGTTCTGCCTTTGTGCTTTGTTTTATTTGTTTGCTCATTACTACACCCGTACACAACACTAAAGTCCAGCATCTTCAGATTGGCTTTAGTCTTGACTAGTACGGTTGAATGACATTTGTCCTGAGAGCCCTGTACAAATGTGGCGGCGCAATTGACGCATTCACATGGTCCGTATGCGATATCTAGTGTATATATCTATGTATATCAACAACCAAGCAACACCTTAACAATAACATTGCAATCTCAAAGAGCAACCTAGCAATAGCTTGGCAACCACCTAAGGGTATACTACCTTGTAACCACCTAGTCAGTCAGTGAAGACTCTCCCAACAATCAGCAGGCCATTAAGAGCTCTATTATAAAAGAACACTGCAGTTTTTTGTGTTTTTCAGAGGTCAGTGTGTGTCAAAAGGCATGTGTTTTCTCACACTGGGGTCTGTGGCGTGGCAGTCTGTCAGCGGAGGTCTGGTTTTGTGGTGAAACAGTGGCAGTAATGAGTGAGCCACACTTAAATAGGGGTATTAGAAGGGGCTCTGAATGGGGTGTGAGTCAAACACGCAAACACAAGAGTATTATTAGAGGCCCTACGAACACAAGTCATGACACACACTGACACCACTGTGTGAAAACCCTCACGTGCTCGACTGATTTATTGCTTGGCTGATGGATCAATGCTGATTGCAAACCTGGGGAAATCGACTGAACAAAAGCCTTTATTTCCTTGTTGGAGTGTACTATTATTATCCTTAACTAATGTCCTCCGACATGGTGATTTGCCTCGCATGTTGAACCTGTTTATGCTCGCTTGGGGTGGGAAGTTAAATTAGGTTTGGTCATAAACATTTCAATGCTGCATGTCAATCAAACTTGGTGGATAAAAATAAATGTTATATAATTCATATATAAGGCCCACACGGAATCTGAGCGCGCAGAATTCCGCAGATTTCCGCAGATTTTTAGCCCATCATTAATTCTGTTTATTTACTTGAGTAAATGTGTGTAAATCTGAATTTATTCAGTTGTTAAATTACACATATTTCACATATTAAGGTTTTAGTTAGAGACTCCCAAAATAATTCTGCAGAAATCCGCAGATTTTTACCAAAATTTTCCGCAGAAATTGCAAAAAACGTCTGCAGATTCCATCTGGCCCTAGTTATGACACTAGTTAGTGTGAAGATACAGTTGAAGTCAAAATTTTTATCCCCCTGAATTATTAGCCTCCTGTTTATTTTTTTCCCGAATTTCTGTTTAACGGAGAGAAGATTTTTTTCAGCACATTTCTAAACAATAGTTTTAATAACTCATTTCTAACAACTGATTTATTTTATCTTTGTTTATGACAGTACATAATATTTCACTAGATATTTTTCAAGACACTTTAATACAGCTTAAAGTGACATTTGAAGGCTTAACAAGGTTAATTAGGTTAATTAGGCAGGTTAGGGTAATTAGGCAGTTATTAAAAATTAAAAACTGCCTTTATTCTAGCTAAAATAAAACAAATAAGACTTTTTCCAGAAGAAAAAACATTATCAGACATACTGTGAAAATGTCCTTGCTCTGTTAAACATAATTTGGGAAATCTTTAAAAAAGAAAAATTAAAAGGGGGGCTAATAATTTTGACTTCAACTGTAATATGAATTGTAAAAAGTTATGATCAGTAAATCATGTTGTTATGTTTCTATCTTACTTTAAAGAGCCCCTATTATACATTAAAAAGGGTCATATTTTGGTTTTAAGGGTCTCCAACAACAGGCTGATATGCATGCAAGGTCAAAAAACACTTTTTCATTGTCTTATAATCAGTGGTGGAAAGAGTGCTGAAAATCATACTCAAGTAAAAGTACCATTACTTGCCTAAACATGTAGTGCAAGTAGAGTAAAAGTATCTGTTGTAAATATTACTCAAAGTATGAGTAAAAAGTACTCAAGAGTGGTGAGTAGTGAGTATTATGCTGTCAAAAGCTGATGTGTTCACATGTAATTTGTGCATGTGTGTGAAAACGTAACATTCTGTAGTGCATTTAGTTATTGCCCAGAAGGCACACAACATCATGAGACGTTAATATTAGGTTAGATTTAGGTTGTAATGTCAGGTGACCAAAACTAATTGTCAAGCCAGCATCTAAGGACAACGTTATTTTTGATGTCCAATAATGACGTCAAATGACGTTGATATTTGGTTGATTTTAGGTTGTTAGAAAGAGAGCAAAATCCAACGTCGAGCCAACATCTTAAACCAACGTCATATTAACGTCAAATACTGACATTTATTCGTCAGGTACAGCAACCAAAATCCAACGTCTGATAGATGTCATAGGGGTCACGTTCACAATCTCAAGCTGTAACATCATTACAGACGTTGATATTTGGTTGGTTTTAGGTTGGACATTGGATATTGATGTTGGCCTGACGTTGAGTTCTGACGTCAACCTGATTTTCATTTCCAAACAAAATGCAAAGTCCACATAACGTTAGGGTTCAACGTCAATCAGACGTCATGTTGACGTCCTTTGCCTGCTGGGTGTTACATACAGTAAACATCCGTCACCTTCTCATCAGAGACATGCATCTACACAGTCTCTAGGTCAATGCGCGTAAAGATTTTGAACATCTTCTTGGACACTTTTAATACTTCCAAACAGTTTGCTGCAATTATAAAGTGCACACGTCTTGAGGTAGCTCAATATGATGCGATTTACTTTCTATGGTATGTGCGATTTGATTGGACAGGAATCAAAGGACTGATTTTTCTAATCCCCACAGACAAGAAAAATAAAGTAGTTACTGCAGGTTGAAGGAAAGTAGTGGAGTAAAAGTACAGATACAGCACTAAAAATGTACTCAAGGAGAAGTAAAAGTAGACATTTTTAAAACTACTCAGTAAATTACAATTCCTGAGAAAAACTACTCAATTACAGTAATTTGAGTATTTGTAATTAGTTACTTCACACCACTGCTTAAAATATGCATTTATTATCACCTAATTATCCCAGCGACTCCCATATGGTTCTGTCATATGGTTCTGTCAGCGATTCATTTTCAGAAATATTGCTAAGTTACGAAGTATGCAATCCGTCTCAGATGCAGAAAAGCTAGTCCATGCTTTTATGACTTCTAGGCTGGATTACTGTAATTCTCTGTTTGCTGGCTGCCCAGCATCCTCTATTAACAAACTTCAGCTAGTACAAAATGCAGCTGCCAGAGTTCTTACCAGGTCTAGAAAATATGATCGTATCACCCCAATTTTATCCTCCTTACACTGGCTGCCTGTTAAGTTTGGTATTGAATTTAAAATATTACTCCTTAACTATAAAGCTTTAAATAATCTAGCTCCTGTTTATCTAACCAACCTCCTGTCTCACTACAATCCAACTCGCTCTTTAAGATCTCAAAACTCAGGGCTTCTGGTAGTACCTAGAATAGCAAAGTCGTGTAAAGGAGGTCGAGCCTTCTCATTTATGGCTCCTAAACTCTGGAATAGCCTTCCTGATAATGTCAGAGGCTCAGACACACTCTCGCAGTTCAAAACTAGATTAAAGACCTATCTTTTTAGCAAAGCATACACTCAGTGCATCACTTAGCGGTATGATACATGAATGTGCCCCAGCAGGTTTTTGCATCTCGTTTATATACACTATGAACAGCAGCTATGCTAATTATTCTCTTTATTCTCTATTTCCACCTGGGGATACTCATTCCGAGGCCCTCAGAGTTTATGCAGCGCCACTGATTCGATCCAAGACCAGCGACGAGATGATCTCATGGTTTCCATAATCCTGGACCAGGCCGTATCCTGAGCAGCTACTGTGGTGGTCATGGAGGAGTGGAGAGCATGAGACTGATTCCTGTGACGCTCCAACTGGACTGACACAGTTTTAATTTACTAGAACTTCTATGTTCAGCTGCTTTGACAATCTACACTGTAAAAGCGCTAGAGAAATAAAGATGAATAAAACTGAATTAATATTAAATTAATAATGTTTTTTGGTGGGGTTTTTTGAGCAGCAAAACAAAAATTCCTCTCAGGCATTTCAGAAGGTCATTTTTTGTGAGACATTAACTCCATTTATCTGCATTTGATGTTTGAAATTTTGTGCAACAGCTATGTTACATGCTGCATGAAAGAGATCTTTAAAAATCATGATTTAGCTTCATTAATAAAGGTACAAAACTCACACTAGACACAAAACTCAACCCATCCCATTCAGAATATTAATGATGACTCCAGGATTTTGATCTTGTAAAAAGATCTCTTGAAGAGATTACACATTTAACGGATTGGAGCAAATCACATTCAGAGCCTGTCGACAAACAATCAGACATCAATACGCATGCATCTGCTCATCTCCAGTGTTTGTTTACTTGCCAAATATTTGCAGCTTAAACCCTTAAGGGAACTAAAACGAGCCAATGTCAGGTTTCAATGTTGCAATCACCCAGCAAACTGTGTGTAAAGTCTGCTGAAGACGGGAAATCTGAATAGGCTGGATGCTGAATGGCACTTCAGCAGGGCACGGGGGCCACTTGGCCTAGTGAACCATCAATATCTTGAACTAAAAGAGACTGAAATCCACCACAGACCACACAGCAACAGCGTTACTGAAAAAAATGCAGTGTTTTCACAGCAAAAAAAAAAATAATGCTTTTTTTACTTAAAGATTTTGTGCATGGCTCTATGGCTTAGTTGTACCACAGTGCATGATGATGTGTTTCAAGGGTCTAGTACACGGGCTCAGCGGTTCCATAGACAAGTCTTGGGTAAAACTCAGAGCATTCTGTCAGATAATTCTCATCCTATGCACCACGAATTTCACCTTCTCCTCTCCGGTATTCGATACAGAACCCCTATAAGTAAAACAAATCGGTTTAAACTTTAATTTATCCCCTCAGCTGTAAAGTTTTAAAAATTTAGGGTGGATTTGTATTGTACAATGTGTTTTGTGTATGATTGCTGTCAAGTATGCTGCAACCAAACTGCCCTCAGGAAATGAATAAAGACTAACTAACTAACCAATTTTCAAAACATTCTTAAATCAGGAAGCTTTTTCTAGACAAGCAAAAAAATATTGTCTTGGTTTGTATATTTAAAACAATTTGTCAAAATTAAGGTGTTTCTTCCTTTATATTAAGCTAAATAATCTGCCAATGGGGTAAGCAAATGAATCTTATTTCAAAGCGAAAACAAGATTATTGGCAGATCATTTTGCTTGTTTTCAGGAAAAAAACTCACTTAATTTTGACATTTTCTGAAAAGAAAACAATATTTTTTGATTTCTTGATTTAACCACTAGTTGATATTCAGACTAGAAACAAGACAAAACAAAACAACTCTAAGTAAGAAAAGCATTTTTGCAGTGTTGAGGTAATGCAAGTTAAGTAATCAGATTTCTTTTTTCAAAGTAACTAGTAATGTTAGTAGTGTTATGCTGTGTTCACACCAGACGCGGAAGGAGCGTCAAGTGCGAGTGATTTACATGTTAAGTCAATGCAAAGGCGTGAATAGACATCCGCGTTAACCAATCAGGAGCTTGCTCTTGTGACATGGCGCCTGTTGTTGGTGTCCCGGGGGAAATCCTCAGGCCGACAAAGACAACAGTTCATCAAACTGGGCTCGGCTCAGTCAGAAGCAACGCTGAAAGCCTCCGTCATCCAGGTTAAGTTTCTGAAAGAGTTTATGAGCTCACAGAGCTGGGTGCACCTCTGAATGGACTTAGACACTGCTCCAAAACGCTGTTTTTTTTAGCCTACATAAAAGCACATAAACACTGTTATTTTCTCAATAAAATCCATGTTAGCCATTTAGCAAGAAGCTACAGTCACCAGGCAGACAGAAGCCCTGCCCATGACGTGAATCCGCGTCTGTTCTGACGTGAATTTGACGTGCAAATGAAGCGGATTTTGAAGCGCGAATGAAGCAAGTAAACCCAAATGTTCACGCTTCTATTTACGTGCGAATAGAGCGATTTATCCGCGCGTTCCGCGTCTGGTGTGAACACAGCATTAGGCATTATATATTAATTTCCAAGAAATAACTGAGTTACTGTTCTGAAGAAGTAACACCAGTTGCATTGTTTTCCAATTTATTGACTAAAATCAGGAGTTCAGTTCGGATGTGTCATGTGTGATGTGGATGTAGTTCTAGCTTAATGTCGGAATGAAATCAAAATGTACTCTTATTTTTTTTTTTTTATTATTACTTTTATTTTAAGGTTTTTTAAGTACAACAGAAGAAAAAAGAAAAAAACAATATTGTCTCAGAGTATACACATTTTGCAGGTAAATATATGAATTGCCATACATGTGGGTTCAGCTGTTGGGGATACAAAATGTAGTGTTACACAGTAGACATCAAAAAGTCCTATAAGGTAGTGTGCCAGTCAGTTTTCATGAGGGGTGCTGGATTTGGATTGAGCCCGTTTCAGGTCTAAGTATCCAAGAAAGGGTTCCCAGTTAGCAAAGGATTTTTCGTTAGAATTGGACCTGATAAATCGTAGTCTTTCCAAGTGGATAACGGAGGCCATATCCATTAACCAGGTTCGAAAAGAAGGAGGTAAAGGAGATTTCCAGTTTTTTACTATTAGCCGCTTGACCACAGTCATACCTTAGAGTAAGGGCTTGTTGGAGATGTTTTGGAAGGGTGAGGGAGTGTTCTGAAACACCAAAAATAGCAAGCTCTGTGTCCGGTGGGAGGGAAATATTATAGGCCTTGGAGTATAAATCAAAAATGTTTGTCCAAAAATTGAACAAAGTAGGGCAAAACCAAAACGCATGAGCTGTGGTGTCCTCCATGGTTTTGGTATAGTGCAGGCGATGGATAACTTTGAACTGTATTAACTGGTGCCTACTGTTTACCGAACAGGACCGTACTGTAGTCAGGCACTTATCCCATAGGTCCTCTGATATCTCAGTTCCAAGTTCATCCTCCCAAGCCAGTTTAAATTTCTCATTAGAAGCTCTTATTATTTGTATATGTATACTGTATTTCCGTGCTTGTTATAAATGAGATATCTGCACACTTCATTATTTTGTAAATATTATTTGCCCTCAGAATATCATAACCTGCTCTCCCCCCTCAAAACGTCTTTTATTAACTTTTCTATAATCCAAAATCACAAAGCAGAAGTGCAGTCTTAAAGGGATAGTTCACCCAAAACTGTTAATTTAATCAAATCTTTATGCATTTCTTTGTTCGGTTGAACACTAAAGAAGATATTTTGAAGAATACTGAAAACCTGTAGCCATTGACTTCCACAGCAGGAAAAACAAATACAATGTCAAGTCAATGGTTACAGGTTTCCAACATTTTTGAAAATATCTTCTTTTGTAATCAATATTAGAAATAAAGTCAAACATGTTTGGAACACTTTTGGGTGAACTATCCCTTTAAAAGAGCAATGGTCAATAAAGGGTGAATATCAGAACACATTTATACAGTATTATTACAGTAAGTAACACATTCGGTTAGTTTTTACCCCTTTAACTTTTCATTTTGACCAACTTCTTTGATTATATTTTGTTCCAAACACTTCTCTAAGCAAAACTGAGTATTTTTTGTATTGATAATCTATAAACAAAAGTTCAAACAAGCGGTTTTGATGCCTGTTAAAGGGTTAAGACAGGATTATAATGCATTGTAATGCAAAGTAACAGTCGCCAACACTGAACAAAAACATCTCTGCCTTCTAATCAGAGTCATTTACCAGGAAACATCTGAAACAAAGACAGTCTGTTTCCATGAAGCTGTCTTTGCTACCCGCTGCAGCGACAGGTTCTGATTAGTAAAAGTTTGCGGACGGAGAGCTCATTTGCTGAAGTTCTACAGTAAATCATGTGCAGGTCCATGACAGAGGAATGCAGTGCACCGCGGTATTCATGCCAATGGGGTGACTAAACCCTCCAAACGAAAGGATGCCACGAGTGTCCTTATGGGAAATCAACAACACATGCATGGAGAAAGCATATCAAGTCAGGACTAATGGACATCTTGAAGCATCAACATAATAATAGTGTAATTATGCCTCCTACTGAGCATTTGTGCATGATTTGCCATAGACACCCAAAAATGTTATTGACACTAAAATCTTTTGATGACTTATTAAATGATTTAGGGATTTTACATTCACCGTTTGGCAGTAAAATAAACACACTTATAATATTTATATTTTTATGTTTTAAAATGTTGAGAGGCAAGAAATATTCACTTTTTTTAACTGAGTATTTCAGAAACTGCTGATCTACTGGGATTTTCACGCAACCATCTCTAGGGTTTACAGAAAATGATCTGAAAAGAGAAAATATCCAGTGAGCGGCAGTTCTGTGGGCGCAAATGTCTTGCTGATTCCAGAAGTCTGAGGAAAATGGCCAGACTGGTTCCAGCTGATAGAAAAGCAACAGTAACTCAAATAAGCACTCGTTACAACTGAGGTCTGCAGAAGAGCATCTCTGAACACACATGTCCAACCTTGAGGCGGATGGGCTACAGCAGCAGAAGACCACACTGGGTGCCACTTCTGTGAGCTAAGAACAGGAAACTGAGGCTACAATTCACACAGGCTCACCAAAATTGGAAAATAGAAAATTGGAAAAATGTTGCCTGGTCTGATGAGTCTCCATAACTGCTGCGACATTCGGATGGTAGGGTCAGAATTTCTCATCAACAACATGAAAGCATGGATCCATCCTGCCTTGTATCAATGGTTCACGCTGGTGGTGGTGGTGTAATGGTGTGGGGGATATTTTCTTGGCACACTTTGGGCCCATTAGTACCTATTGAGCATCGTGTCAACACCACAGCCTACCGGAGTATTGTTGCTGATCATGTCTATCCCTTTATGACCACAGTGTACACATCTTCTGATCCTACTTCCAGTAGGATAACGCGCCATGTCATAAAGCATGAATCATCTCAGACTGGTTTCTTGAACATGACAATGAGTTCACTGTACTCAAATGGCCTCCACAGTTACCAGAGCTCAATCCAATAGAGGACCTTTGGGATGTGGTGGAATGGGAGATTCACATCATGGATGCCGACAAATCTACAACAATTGCATGATGCTATCATGTTAATATGGAGCAAAATCTCTGAGGAATATTTCCAGTACCTTGTTGAATCTGTGCCACGAAGGACGGAGGTGTGCCTAATAAGGTGGTTGGTGAGTGTATGCAATATACAGTATATATATATATATATATATATATATATATATATATATATATATATATATATATATATATATATATAATATATATATATATATATATATATATATATATATATATATATATATATATATATATATATATATATATATATATATATATATATATATATATATATATATATATAAGCTACTAAATGCCACTTCCGCCATAAATGAGCTCATGACACTGAGTGAATGCTTTAGGCACGTACTACATGCTCAACACATATTTTTTGCTTCAAATCATCTAAATCTTAGCGTCAGCTCATTCAGAAATAACAGTTTGTTTGCAAAAGTCTCTAAACGCCACTTGCCTTTGACAGCAAAAACCGATATGTCCCTAGAACCAATCAGAAGGCGCGATTCGAATCATATGTTTTCAATGTAACAGCACGCTGATACGTTGGCTTTTATGAAACTGTTTAATTCCGCTTTCTATTTAGATTTTAAAAGACTGAGTTTGGGGAATTGGATGAGGCTGTCCGACTGTCAGTGAATAGAAAATGAAAATGTTATAAGAAAAAGAAAGCACACTGTACAGTCGGAAGTGTAGCATGCATTCATAACGTGCTTTGTGCAGCGACGCTACTTTGAATGAGTCCGATTTACAATACATTAAACGGCAAATCTGTTTCACGGAAGACGAAGGTAAGATGCTGTTCTTTTATCCCACGTGGATGATATGAGGATAAACAAGAGACGAAAAAGACTGTGAGTATGGTGAGCATGAATGAATGAAAGCTTCTAAAAGTGTCTGACAGACAACCCCCTTTTCCCCAGTAGGCCTACCTTGTGTTTTATTTGCTAATTTAAGCTATTTTTAAAAAGATAAATATAATGTAAAAAACTAAACATTATTTATATTACTACATAATACCTATACGTCTGATAAGCTTTTTATATTAATAGACAATGCACAGATATTGATGTTTCCCAATGTTTTACACTACATTATTTAAATCTAAGAGCCTTACTTTACAATGTTTACATTGTTCTACTTCCATTAAATCTAAATCCTAAATATCAGAAACGACAACAGATTGTTAAGATTTTAATGTTATTGAATATTTTATTGCACTTACTTGACAGATTTCATTCATTTTCTTTCTGCTTTGTCCCTGGTTTATCAGGGTTACCACAGTGAAATGAACCGCCACTTACTTGACAGATTTATATATTTTTAATTTTAGGTGTTTTATGTTTGGTAAAATAATTTCTAATAGCATCTTTAGTGATTTTTCAGCTGAATACACTGTCTTGTCTCAATAGGGGGATTTAGAGGTTTTTGCTAAAAAAGCACAAGTGGATTTAGCTGGTTTTGACGCAAAATAAATTTCCCTTCTTAAAAACCAAAGAATTGTCCAAAGTGAGTTTTTTTTTTAAAAAAAAGGTATTTTATTTACTAACTCATAACCTTATTATTACATATAAAATGAAACTTCTGAACCTTATCACATGAGCCTGATAGAAAATGCTCATTTACAAAAAAAAGAGGTCTGATGGATTTAGAGGGTTTTGCATCTGAACTAGGGTTGGGCCGATAGACATCACAATGCTGATGGCATCGCCGATCCTCCGCCCCGCCCCCGTCGCAAACCCACTCGTGAAAAACACACACTCAGGCCTTGTTTACACTAATACAGCTTAATTTTAAAATGGCATTTTAGAATGAAAATGACCCACATCCACACTGGTGTTTCATCTAGCATTTCTGAACAGCCATCCATCCACTGAAAACGCACATCACGTGACCACACCCACACACACACACACACACACACACAGACAGCCACAGACACACACACTGTCATGCGCTCGTCTGAGCTCCAGAGAACAGTGTACGTCGGGCAGTTTATCAAGGGTTTATCGCTGGATTGTGTCTCACTATAGTTGTTAAACGTGATATTTAATTAATCTTGTCTCTATCCAGGGCTTAATTTGTGCCGGAACACGCCGGATCCAGATGCGGCACCTCATTTTACCGATCTCCCTCCTCAATCGCCTTTCTCCCCTGTCCCCTGTCCGCTGTTCATTTTCACTTTCTTCCGCGACTACACAACCCTCTTCACTTTCGTCCGCGACACCCCAGCGCCGCTCACTTTCATCCGCGACACCCCTCCGCCATCCACCGCGGTGGTGGATGAAACGGTAGGCTACAAATAATTAATTCGTTATGAATTATTTAATTCTTCATAAATAATTAATTCACCTCTGCCTATGAAGACGATGCCATCGTCCAACGCGATGTTTCACATTAGACATCGTACGATGCTAAATTGGTCAACATCGCCCAACCCTAATCTGAACTCTTCATATACATACCTGGGTTTTGCATAATCAAGAAAAACTTCAGAGGGCTAGGCAAATCAATGCAATGCAACGTAACGTAACAAACACAACACAACAAATACAACACAACGCAACAAACACAACACAACAAACACAACACAACTCCACACAACCCATCACTTCACAACACAACAAACTCAACACCACAAACACAAAACAACACAAAAAACACAACACAAACCATCACAACACAACAAATCATTCATTCCTCTAAACATCAAATAAAGACATTGCGACCACATTCTCCATCATCTCTCCTGGGAATGTCACTCGGGGGTATAAACGCTGTAAATTCAGCCCATCACAGCACACGCTGCCACCCTCACCCCATTGTATCGTCCCACTATTGAGAACAATCTGTCAAAATGCCCCAGAAAACACTCATGGCCACATAAGCATGGTGAGCACGGAGAGACGCTCCATCCTGCCAACACCACTTCCTGAATCACAAAGAGGAATTAAAGCACCGCAATGCAACTTAACCAGGAGACATTGGGAAATACTAGTCATGCATATAACGTGTTTTACGAGCTCAAAGCGCTCTGTGACAGTTGAATGAGCTGACAGGCTTTGCATCTTTCACCCTTGCGGTCCAAACAGCGCTGATGCGCAATTTATAAAGAAAGCTTTTCCTGACTTTTGGTTTCGTGTCAAGTTCTTTACAAGCTGTTGTGTTTCATATTCAAAGCAGGAGCGAGATCTGAACTGATCAAACTTAAAAAAGAAAAGACAAATGAACAATGGAAGCAGACGTTAATAAGTTAATGAGTTAATAAAGGCAGCACGGTGGCGCAGTGGGTTGCGAATTTCTCCTCACAGCAAGAAGGTCGCTGGTTCGAGCCTCGACTGGGTCAGTTGGCATTTCTGTGTGGAGTTTGCATGTTCTCCCCGTGTTGGCGTGGGTTTCCTCTAGCTGCTCCGGTTTCCTCCACAAGTTCAAACACATGCGCTATAGGTGAACTGAATAATTTACGTTGTGTATGAGTGTGTGTGTGAATGGATGTTTCCCATTACTGGGTTGCAGTTGGAAGGGCCTTCGCTGTGTAAAACATATGCTGGAATAGTTGGAGGTTTATATGGTTAAATGGTATTTTGGAGTCCCCTAAAACAGATTTAAATGCACAAAAGGTCAATAAACATTGTCATTTTCACATATGCATTTCATATTAAAATTATTTTGCACCTATTTCAACTTGGTTCATTCCTTCTATAAGCCAACTGTGTTCTGATTGGTCAGCTGGCCATGTCTATTTTGGTTGGTGGCTCTATATCTACTCTGTATCTGAAACTGCCCACTTAAGAGTGCTTGAATGTCATTGGCAGGGAGGGGATTGTGCATATTGTCTTACTTTAATTGGCAAGAAAAATTATCTTTTATTAATATTTTTATATTATTTTTGAAAATATAACATCACATTAGGATGATTCAGAGTCGTCTCTGTCTTATGCACTGTAAAAAATACATCATACAAAAGTTACGTTATCCTTAACTTACTTTAGAAAGTTAATCAGGTTTCAGCTTATATTTTTTAATTAAATTTTAACTTAATGTTTAAAGCCAGCTTAATTGATTCAAGTTAAAATGATTTGTAAAAGTTAAATTGGTTCAACTTAAAAATTTAAGTAAGCAACGTATTTTTTTACAGTGTGAGCGACAATATTTTTATTTATCATACTTTTTAAATGAAAACCAGGACAGTTACAAACTGGATAAAAAACAGTAATTATTAATTATTGAAATATTAATATTAAATTATTAGTTATTGCACTGTAAAACCCAAAAAGTTAAAGTAACTCAAATCACTTAAGGAAACAGATTGCAACAAACCATTGAAGTTCAAAAACTAATCCAAATGAGTACTGTGAGCTTAATTTATTTGAGTAAACTAAGCAATTTGAGCACAGTAAAACCCAATACATGAAGAGAACTCAAACCAATTGAGTACTGTAAAACCCAATAAGTTAAGGCAACTCAAACCGTTTGAGGAAACCGATTGCAACAAACCATTTGAGTTCAAAAACTATTCTATATGAGTACTGTGAACGTACTCCATTTAAGTTAAAGTAATGAGGTATTTAATTAACTCATTACCTTCAATACTGAGTTCAAAACTCTTTTTTAATGAGTAGAACTTTCAGTCAATTTTTAGTTAACTACACTCATTTCATTTGATAAAGCTGACTGTTGGGTTTTACAGTGTGTTTTTTACACTAACAAACAAAGACAAAGATGTTGGATTATTTATTTATTTATTTCGGAAGTGAACTAATTCACCTATTATTATATATAAAAAATGTTTTATTTTGTTTTGCATTTCTGATCTAATATCATGAATTTTAGCACCATTTAACTGCATTCTATAGTCTCTATCATGACAGTGACTTTTGTTTTTCTCCTGAATTATGTTCATCACAAATCAACTGCATGAATATAATTCTGTCTGCAAAGTAGGGCTGGGTGATTCATCGAAAATTAATCGAAATCGACATTCAGAACCTATAATCGATCACATTTTTTCAGGACAATTGTAAACAATTACTTTCCTAAGTGTCACGTGATCCTGCTCTGCTAAAGGCTGTGGCGGATTTCTACTTCTGTGGCCACTTCGCAACCACATCTGATCTCTGGTCAGGACGGTGGACACATTCTTGAGGCTTACTTTGAACTACATTGACAGTGATTGGAAGCTGCACCAGAGACGTCTTAAGACGACATATAAAACACGTCAGTGAACTATAAGGGCAAAAAAAAATAATAAATAAATAAAATAATCATTCATTAATCGTAATCGAGTTAAAAATGTACAATTAATTGAGATTTTGATTTTAGGCCAAATAGCCCAGGCCTACTGCAAAGCATGCGCGCACACACACACATACACACACAAAAAAATCCCCATAATTAAAACTCATTAAATCAACAGCCCTAACATTAGCAAACCACCCAACATAACAAATCTGCAAGCAACTTTGCAGCAAAGAAACCCAAAGTGCTGATTCAGACACTTCAAAACCACTCGCTTTGAATCAAACTGAACAAGCCAGAGGCCTCGGCACAACTTCTGGCAATCTTCCTCCTCGACTCTAAAAGTATGCCTACTCAAATACTCTCTCAACAAGTGGCTTCCAGGTATTTTCGCTCACTCAACAGTGCAATTTCGCTCTCACTACTGAGTTCCTCTTAAGAAAAACATCTCATTCAGAACAGACCGCTGTTTTGGGCATCACCTGCACGGCCATTTCACCACATCAGCCCTCACTTTGAAGTCACTTGGCAATGCGGGAAAAGCTAAAAAGTAAATAGGTCTAGCCGACTGCTTTTTCAACAGGTAACCTTAAAAAGCCTGTGACTGCGGCTCCACAGGAGTGTGTTTGTCTTTAACCTCGGGTCGTAAAGGGTTTTTGCCTCAGCCGCGCAGTGAGTAAATATACTGCTGACCCACTGAGAGAGACGCCGGGCGACTCTCTTTCTTTCGTGCACACAGGGGTTTGCCATCATTCCATGGCAACCACAACTATTAATCTAACCGGTGTGGAATTAACCAAAGATTTGCAGCCTTTGGGCAGTCATTCAAAAGACCATAAACAACAGTAATATTGGAATCTGCACGCAAGTTAAATTACCTCAAAATTAACAGTATAAATCAAGAAATGTTGTGTGTAAAGATAATAAACCAGAACAATGAGCATGAGAAGTGCATGTAAGAAAATTAAACATGTTTCTGCCTATTTTCTAAAATGCTGAATATTTCTTTTTGCCTTTAATATGGTTTTAGGGGTGAATTTCCATGGACATGAAGACTGAAAAAAAAAATTAGACTACTAATAATTTTATATATATATATTCAGTGTTTCCTCTAGGATTTTTCCAAACAGTGGCGGCAGGCTTTTTTTTTTTACACAGATCTGCCAAGTATTTCAAAGACAAATATTACACGCAGTATTACAAGTCGAGATCGCATAATAAGAGCATGTGAATCTCTTTGCTTGCACGCCGATTTCCTCTTCGTGCACAAAACTTCTTGCACGCACTCAAATTTACATGCTCAAGTGCAGATCTTCTTGTGCGCTCTCCAGTAAGTGCTGCTGAAGTGCGATTTAGTGCATTTTTGTGCGTTTTCCGACATTACCGTGTCCTGAAGTAAAGTGAAAAGGCTATAAACTCCAGAAAGATAAGTATACTTATGGAAACTGTGTTCATCTTAACTGAAAGCTGAGCCGTGTTTGCTGGCGCCCTACGCATCACGCACCTATCAGTCAGTCAGTCAGCATGTCACCTTAAAGGGTTGAAAAATAGCACACAGCACTACTACAGTTACCGAAAAGTTTACGCTGTTATAATTCACTTACCTTTTAATATGTTTTGGTGCGATTTTAACCCACTATAAAAAAAACACGACTAAATGTTTTAAATGAGAAGTTGTAATGTAGCCGTGGCGGGATGAATTTTGTCGTGGCGGCCCGCCACGGATGAATGAATGTAGCGGAAACCTTGATATACATATATATATATATAAAGAATATTTATACATATACACAGTTGAAGTCAGAATTATTAGCCCGCCTGAAATATTAGCCCTACTGTTTATTTTTTTCCCCAATTTCTGTTTAACGGAGAGAAGATTTTTTCAACACATTTCTAAACATAATAGTTTTAATAACTCATCTCTAATAACTGATTTATTTTATCTTTGTCATGATGACAGTAAATAATATTTGATTAGATATTTTTCAAGACACTTCAATACAGCTTAAAGTGACATTTAAAGGCTTAACTAACTAGGTTAATTAGGTTAACTGGGCAGGTTAGGGTAATTAGGCAAGTTATTGTATAACAATAGTTTGTTCTTTAGACTATCGAAAAAAAATCTATAGCTTAAAAGGGCTAATATTTTGACCTTAAAATGTTTTTAAAAAAATTAAAAACTGCTTTTATTCTAGCCAAAATAAAACAAATAAGACTTTCTCCAGAAGAAAAAATATTATCAGACATACTGTGAAAATTTCCTTGCTCTGTTAAACATAATTTGGGAAATATTTAAAAAAGAAAAGAAAGGCAAATAATTCTAATAAGGCTGATAATTCTGAATATATGATAATTCAACTGTATATATATATATATATATATATATATATATATATATATATATATATATATATATTATAGGTGGGCATTGATTAATTATTTTAATCTAGATTAATCTAGATTAAAATGGCTCATCTGAATTCTACCAAAGGCATTCAGAATATGTGTGCTACCCAAATAATAAATCTTTGAGAACGGGTTTCTCAAGCCAGGTGGCGCATTAGACCAGGGGCTCATCTCCTGTTTCCAAAATGAATCACAAACTGCTTGAGAAACTGTTCTACTGTGATAATTGGTGATGAAAATAAATGTTGTTCAATGAGATGTACTTGTGTTTACTGTTTATTCAGTTGAACATGAATTTTGAACTGTAGACCTACATAAGCTCCAAACAGCGATTTTTGATTACCTAAATCCAACTAAAGGCATAACTGAACTAAACAGAAATGGAAATAAGGAATTAATGGAATTTTGCTAACTAAAAGTACCTTAATAACTATTAATGAGGAGCAAATTATGAGCTGATTGAAGCAAAAGTCAAAATGGTTAGACTAAGAACGGGAATTGAACCTTAAAATAAAGTGTGACCAAAAATTCTAAGTATAGGTATATAACAAAGTATATCGCAATATATATTGCAGAAAAACAAAACATCGCAATATCTGATTCTTCCAACATCGTACAGCCCTAATATTCATTCATTCATTCATTTTCTTTTCCGCTTAGTCCCTTTAATAATCTGGGGTCGCCACAGCGGAATGAACCACTAACTTATCCGGTTATCCATATGTTTTACGCAGCAGATGACCTTCCAGCTGCAACCCATCACTGGGAAACACCCATACACTACCATTGCAGCCCTAATATATATACATAATATTAAAACAAATAAGACTTTCTCCAGAAGAAAAAATATTATCAGACATTCTGTGAAAATGTCCTGAATCTGTTAAACATCATTTAGGAAATATTTAAAAAAGAGAAAAAAAATAAAGGGGGGCTAATAATTCTGACTTCAACTGTATATATTATTAGTCACCCTTTGAATTTCTTTCTCTTTTTTAAATATTTCCCAAATTATGTTTAACAGAGCAAGGAAATTTTCACAGTATGTCTGATAATATTTTTTCTTCTGGAGAAAGTCTTATTTGTTTTATTTTGGCTAGAATAAAAGCAGTTTTTAATTTTTTTAAAACCAGTTTAAGGTCAAAATTATTAGCCCCTTTAAGCTATATTTTTTTTCGATAGTCTACAGAACAAACCATCATTATACAATAACTTGCCTAATTACCCTAACCTGTCTAGTTAACCTAATTAACCTAGTTAAGCCTAATTATTTATTTATTTATTTTTACAGGGTTTACAGGGTTGAAATAAATAATTGTCTAAATAAAATCAGAAATGTGTTGCATGAAAAATAATATTAAAAATTCAGAGCTCTTTACATTGCATTTATGGCAATACATTTTTCACCAGAAGTGGTGTTTTGTTATCAAGTTTGATTTTTGACAATTTTTTACTATATTTTGACTGATCTGATATCAGTTTGGTATCTGAAAATAGAAACCACAACTATTAATATTATATTATTATACATTTAACTAAAAATATTTGCAACTTTTAGCCAGAAATTTAAAAGATGACAAACATTAAGACACAAAATGTCTGTGTAATTATAAATAATTGCCATATTTCACCTTAAAATAAAAGTATAATAATAATATAATAAACAATAAAAGGTTTGCATGAAAAATAAGCCAAAATTTGCATTGCATTTATTGAAAATGAACCAGATTTTTCTGGTTGTGAATGTTTCTTTTTAATAAACTATGGCCAAAGATGTGCCAGATATTTAAAAGATGCCAAAATAACAACAACACAACCAATCACAGCGCATGTCAACTCCTAGTCTCAATAAAAACAAAAAATGTGATAAGTAAGACCTATTTTTCATCATATATACATTTTATTAATGGAAACTATCCCTCGTTTTGTGTTTGAGTTTGAACTGTGACTGTATTTTGACAGAACTCACATCAGTATTCTCTCACTAAATCTGAATCCATAATAACCACAATTATTAATCTTACCACAACAAACAACAACATACAAACGTCTCCATGCAGTACAACAGTTTCATTTCACTTCAAAAACAAGTAATAAAGCCTAGTTTTCAGAACATTGTATTTATGGAAATGAACCACATTTACCACCAGAACAGTCATTCAGTTTTAGGCTTTATTTTGACTGATCTTACACCAGTTTTCACACTTTAAATCTGAAAACAGTTGAGTACATTGCAACCGCAACTTTTGTAAGCACTTTCCTCCTTCAACACTGGAGGATTGGGGATTTTTTGGTGAAGAAAAAAAGTGATTTAGTGCCACACATTATGCATATCAGAAGATTTGTAGCCTGGAAGCAGGTAATATTTTCTAACACACACATAACAGTTTTATTATTATTTTTAACACACACACGGAGTCAATCAGCACACCTTCAGAGAGTAGGTTGCACACAGCTTCAGTAGCAATTGAGCAAAGTAAACAGACTGTAAAATAAAATACTACACACACACACACACATGACTGTATGATTTACAATAGGGAAGTAGATGCAAATTAAAACACAAACAAGTCCTGCTGTAGGTAACCAGACCATCACCTCGCGGTATCCCAAACCAGCTCTCCAACAATCAATAAACCTCCAACAGAAATGAAAGCGTAATTAGAAAAAGATGCACATTTGTTTGAAAGACTGAACTCCTCGAGAAGCAACCGCATGATAATATGAGTTCTGTGTAAGCTCATAAAAATGGTAGCGAAGCCGCATTTCCCTGGACCACCAAAATCAAAGCGAGTGAAACAAGATGTCGCTGTAATTTCTGCTTGGTTCCTATTGTAAGAATAAATAAATAAATAAATAAACAGCCCAATGACAGAAACCACATTTTTAAATCCATTTAATCTATTTGTTAATCATTCATTCGTTTTCCTTCAGCTTAGTCTCTTTATTTATCAAGGGTCGCCACAGCGGAATGAACCGCCAACTTATCCAGCATATGTTTTACACAGTGGATGCCCTTCCAGCCACAACCCATCACTGAGAAACATATATATATCCCCTATAGCGCATGTGTTTGGACTGTGGGGGAAACCGGAGCACCCAGAGGAAACCCACTATAACAATGGGAGAACATGCAAACTCCACACTGAAATGCCAATTGGCCCAGCCGAGATTTGAACCAGCAACCCTCTTGCTTTGAGGCGACAGTGCTAACTTATAAGCCACGGTACCATCAGATCATAGTCCTAAAGATCTGATCATCATCCTAAAATTAATGAAAATGAACTGATACTCGTTTTTACATATTAAATCTGAAAACAATTGAGTTGATAACAACCACAACTATTAATATTGACAAGTTGATAACTGATGTGCAACGCTTTGGCCATAAATTCAAAGGACAAAACAAGATTTTGAATATCTGTTCAATGAAACTATAAATAAGGTCATATTTTTTTATCTTAAATCACAATATACAAAATCAATGTGTTGCATAAAAAAATAAAATTCTTTCAGACAATTTGCATTGCATTAATGTAAATTATTAACCATATTTCTCCAAAGACTGACATTTTAATTTAGATTGTTGATGACGTTTTATTAATTGACAACTAGTAATCCTACCATGCTGGAATAAACCACTATTCATTCATTCATTCATTTTCTTTTCGGCTTAGTCCCTTTATTAATCAGGCGTCGCCACAGCAGAAAGAACCACTTAAACTACTAAAAAATAAAACAAAACAAAACAAAACAAAACAAAACAAAACAAAACAAAACAAAACAAAACAAAACAAAACAAAACAAAACAAAACAAAACAAAACAAAACAAAATAAAATAAAATAAAATAAAATAAAATAAAATTAAATTAAATTAATTAAATTAAATAAACATTTAATGATATAACAATTATTTAAATTACAATAAATTATTACCATTAATTTTGAAAATAATGTCCAACAAAAAGGGAAAACAATATAACAAAAGCCAACTGGTTTATGATCCATTTAATCGACAATTGACCAACTTGACCAATGATAAAAAATGTAATGATTGCATAATCAATGTTTACAGTATATCAATTACTTATCATCCATTCCTATATCTCTTACACAGTCTGCATACAGCTGTGCGTTTTAAGCCACAATGTGCAAACTAAAATTAATTATGAAATGTAGCGCATAAAGAAAAAAAGATCTATAAGACAGTTCAAATTAAATTCATGGAAATTAATCTCTTTAAAGACTGAAATTTTAATTTAGATTGTTAATGGTGTTTGATTGATTGACTATAAATCGTATCTTTCTGGAATAAACCACTTTCCACAAACTGAAATGTTTCCACAAAAAAACAAAAAAAGAAAATGGCAAAAAAATAAATAAACAAAAAATAAAACAAAATTTAATTATATAAAATGCAATACCATTTGGTTTAATTTAATTAAAAATAATATTTTAAATAATCAAATAAAATAAATTGATATAACATTTAATGATGTAACATGTAAAACTTTAATTAATTTAGAAAATAAGGTCCTACAAAAAGTTATGATTCATTTTGCTGTTAATTTCACTGACAATATCAGTCCAATGTGACTAAATCTGAAAAATAAAATAAATAAATAAATATATAATTAGTTTTTTTTTTAAAAATGAAACTAAATAATAAAATAAATACATAAATAAAATTAAAATCAAATGTAATAAAATTTTATTAAATTAAAAATAATACGTTAAATAATACAATAAAATAAAGTAAAATAAAATAAAATAAAAGTTGATATGACATTTAATGATGTAACATTAAATTA
This sequence comes from Danio kyathit, assembly GCA_903798195.1. Lineage (NCBI taxonomy): Eukaryota > Metazoa > Chordata > Actinopteri > Cypriniformes > Danionidae > Danio > Danio kyathit. The sequence continues at coordinate 5,722,606 of LR812519.1, forward strand.
TTTTTTTATTAATTTAGAAAATAAAGTCTGACAAAAAGGTACATTTTACTGTTAACTTCACTGACAATATCAGTTCAATCTGACCAAATCTTAAAATTTAATGAAATTAAATGAAATTAAATTAAATTAAATTTAAAAATTAAATTAAATAAAAAATAAATAAATAATAAAATAAAAATTATAAAATAAGTTGATATAAAATTTTATGATATAACATTTTAAAATTCGATATTAATTTAGAAAATAATGCCCTATACAAAAAGAAAAACAACACAATCAAAAACATTTATGATTCATTTTACTGACAATTGCACTGACAACATCAATTAAATCTGACCAATGCTAAAAAGGTAATAACAACGTGTATATCAATTAATCACATTGTCCATTCTTATATCTCCTATATAGTCTGCAAACAGCTGTGTACCTCAAGCCTTGTGTTCATCTCAGTTGTAAGACAGCAGTGTTCAGGAGTTAATAGCTGGTTAGACATCAGGAGGCTGCGACGGGTCTGTAATATGGCTCTAATCTCATAAAACCAGTCTTGTGATTAGACACCATCACAGTCTACGCCCAACACAATGTGCTCAATGTTTTTAAGTACTATGGTAACTGCACCTGAGTTCTGTAATTCTGCCAAATGATGTGATATAAGAGGTCTGGTGTTGAGATAAAAGCAGAAGTAATGCACGAGGTCTGCTTTAATGATATAGACTCAAATGTGAGGGGAAACTCTCACATTGATGTTGTCGAGCGGGACAAGTAAACAGAAGCGTGTCTAAACCTGCAGCTCAAATGTGAGAAATGAAACTCAGAAATTAAATGCAATAAAGATGAGAAGAAAATCAGGGACAGGATTGTTGTTACTGCTGTGAAGATATACTGAACTCTTACAACTGATATAAAAACAACAGGTGAAAACAGTTTCCTGTCATTCAGACCTGTAACACATTCCAAAAAAAGGTGGGACAGGGGCATTTTAGGGCTAGTTCTCAGGTAAATTGGTTAAATAATGACGTGATTTGAAACAGGTAATGTCAACAGGTGACTATAGTTATGATTTGGTACAGAAGTGGCATCCAAATAGGGTCTAGTCCAGGGATGTCCAACTCAATTCCTGGAGGGCCGCAGCCCTGCACAGTTTAGTTCCAACCCTAATTAAACACACCTGATCAAACTAATTGAGTCCTTCAGGCTACCAGTAAGTGTGTTGTAACAGGGTTGGAACTAAACTGTGCAGGGCTGCGGCCCTCCAGGAATTGAGTTCGACAACTCTGGTCTAGTCCCTTAGGAGCAAAGATGGCCAGAGGTTTGTCAGTTCGCCAACAAATATGTGAGTAAATATTGAAATGTTTATAAACAATGTTCCTCAAATAAAGATAGGAAGACATTTGGTTTGTTTCACTTTCAACAGTGTATAACATCATTAAAAGATTTGAGGAATCTGGAGGAATTTCAATGCGTAAAAGTCAAGGGCACAAGCCTAAGCTGAACAACAGTGATCTCCGATCCCTCAGGTGGCACTGCATCAAGAATCCTCATACATCTATCTATAAGAGTCATCACCAAATGGGCTCAGGACTACTTTGGTAAAGCTTTGTTAAGTACCACTATGCATAGTTACATCCACAAATGCCAGTTAAAACTGCACTGTGCCAAAAGGAAGCCCTATGTTAACAGTGTCCAGAAGCACCGTCTAAACCTGCGGCTCAAATGTGAGAAACGGAACTCAGAAATTAAATGCAATAAATATGAGAAGAAAATCAGGAACGGGATTGTTTTTACTGCTGTGAAGATATACTGAACTCTTACAACAGATATAAAAACCACAGGTGAAAACTGAACTGTTTCTGTGAGATATTGGGCTGATACCTAAACAGAGAATCTTTGACCTGATATAAATGCTACTTATTAGGCATAAATTATGAATTATTATTGATTATGGATTAATATGTATAAATATTTAATGAATAATGAATTTTAGTCAAGGTTTTAAAACAGACAAAGTTTTCTGTTATACCAGTATATGTACGTTTTTTTGTTTGTTTGTTAGTTTGTTTGTTTGTTTGTTTTACACGTTTTTCATACCTATTTTATTTAGTTTTTTAGGGCAACAGTATCTCCAGCAGAAAAGGAACCTCAACATAAAAAACTACTATTCCAAAATATTTTAAATGTTTCTTAAAATAAAATACATTGTGTTCAATGGGCGAAAAAGGTTGCTTTTTAACCTGATCTTTAAAATAACTTATTTTGGGGCAGTTATCACAATACCGTGATACCGTGAAACAGCGATATTTTTATCCAAGGTTATCATACCATCAGAATCGTATACCGGCCCATGCCTAATGTACATGCACAACCCCAAATCAGAAAAGGTTGGGACTGTATGGAAAACAAATAAAAAAAGAAAGCAGTGATTTCCAAATGTACTTGACTTGTTTTGCAGACTACAAACACAAAATATTTCACGTTTTGTCAGTTTATTTTATTTGTAAATATACATCCTTTCCTGTCATTCAGACCTGCAACACATTCCAAAAACAGTTGGGACAGAAGCAATTTAGGGCTAGTAATCAGGTAAACTGGTGAAATAATGATGTGATTTGAAACAGGTGATGTCAACAGGTGATTGTAATTATGATCTGGTTCAAAAGAAGCATCCAAGAAAGGTCTAGACCTTTAAGAGCAAAGATGGGCTGAGGATCGCCAGTTTGCCAACAAAAACGTGAGAAAATTATTGAAATGTTTATAAACAATATTCCTAATATTCCCAATGTTTTCAAAATAGGAAGACATTTAGATGTTTCACCTTCAACAGTGCAGAACATCATTAAAAGATTTGAGGAATCTGGAGGAATTTCGTTGCGTAAAGGACAAGGGCGCAAGCCTATGCTGAACAACTGTGATCTCCGATCCCTCAGGCGGCACTGCATGGAGAATCCTCATTCATCTATAAGCCATATCACCACATGGGTTCAGGACTACTTTGGCAAACCTTTGTCAAGTACCACAATACATAGTTACATCCACAAGATATGCCAGTTAAAACTGCACTGTGCCAAAAGGAAGCCCTATGTTAACAGTGTCCAGAAGCGCTGTCAACTTCTATGGGGTTGGAGGCATCTGGGACAGACCATCACACAGTGGAAACATGTACTGTGGTCAGATGAATCAGTATTTCAGGTATTTTTTTGCAAGTAATGGACACCGTGTGGTCCAGACCAAAGAAGAAAAGGATCATCCAGAGTGTTACCAGCAACAAATCCAAAAGCCAGGGTCTGTCATGGTATGGAATTGTACCAAGCGCCCTTGGCAAAGGTAACTTGCACTTCTGTGATTGCACTATTAATGCTGAAATGTACATAGAGATTTTGGAGCACAATATGCTGCCTTCTTTTCCAGGGACACCCATGCATATTTCAACAAGACAATGCAAAACCACATTCAGCACTCATCACAAAGTCCTGCTGCGGAGGAAGAGGATACAGGTACTTGACTGGCCTGCCTGCAGTCCTGACCTGTCTCCAATAGATAATGTGTGGTGCATTTTGAAGTGTAAAATGTGACAATGAAGACCCCGTACTGTTGCCCACCTTAAGACTTGTTTGTAAGAATAGACTGATTTCACGCGGCCGCCATTATTAACAGTGAAATCGAGGCTGCGGTGGGAAGAAACCCGGAAGTATAGACTGAGTCACACAGGAATATTGTGTACCTGGTTTTATATCTTATCAGCGAAGAGAAAGTGACACAAATTTATGATTTCAGCGCCTTCCGAGTGACCCGAAGGTCCGTTCTGAATGAATAGTGAAAATAAAAAGGGATATTTGACCTCATTTTCAGCTAAGTTAAGGGAAATGGCACTACTTAGCTAACGTTTTCTTTCCCAAACACACATTTTAGATGCCATTCATCAAACTCAAGTTAATGAACTGAGTCTTTAACTATATTAGACAAGTCACGATACAAAATTTCCGTAATGAAATATAAAAAAACGCCAATTTCTCGTTAACATTTAAGACACTGTTCATGGAGTTCTTAAACAGCGCTGATTGGCCATTGTGTTCACGTGCTCAACAGAAATCACTCTGATTGGCTGTGAAGGTCATCAGTTCACCAAACTCATCGCTGTTTACTGAGTGCAAACACAGACGAGCGATCCGCTGATGAATCGACTGATCTTCACGGCTTTAAAACGCTCCAATATCTGTCTATGTGTGTTTTCAATCTGTGAAGAGCAGGAAGCTGATAACCTTCACAGTCATTCAGTTGAGCACTGGTGAATACTACAGCAAATCAGCGGTGTTTATGAGCACGCTCAGCGGCGCGTAAATGTTAGCGGGAAATTGACGTTTTTAAAACTTCAGTACCGGGACAACACTGTTAAAGACAACACGAAGATGTGCTACAGAGGACTGCAGTGTTTTATCACTCACCGGGTTACATAGGCTGAAGCAGGGAAGCGTCCCCACGATGTTTACCTGCTGCCATGGACTGAAGTCTAGGAGGACACTTAAGTGTATCACTCTTAAAGAGATTGTGATGTTGTTTGACGCCTAATATGCTTTTAATTGTTTAAATGAAACTGAACGGGATGATATTAAAGTGATGTTTACACCATTTCTGCATTATGAAGTCACAGCAACAGCTGGAGGTTTATAGCACACAGCATATTGTGGCAATGTTTACAGTGCTGATCCTATACTTCCGGCTTTCTTCCCACCGCAGCCTCGCTTTCGTGTTCTAAAATGGCAGTCGCGTGAAATAAGCGTAATGGGATAAATGTCTTGGTGTCTTCAGTCCCTAAATATCTTTTAAACGTTGTGAAAAGGAATTACAACTTTACAAAGTGGTAAATGCTTTACTGTTCCAACTTTTTTGAAAGAACCAAAATTGGAATATGTGTTCAATAAAAAAAAATAAATCATGAGGAACACGCTAAATAATGTTTGTTGTATTGTCTGCAATGAAATACAAGTCAAAGTAAATTTTAAAATCACTTCTTTCTTTTTTAATTTACGTTTTCCATGTTGTCCCAATCCAGACAGCTGTGTAATAATTAACAATAATCCACATGTATCAGCCAATACAAAACAAAAAACACGCTCAATCATGCACCGCAATCATCACCGCAGGAACAACACCGTCAAAGTCAGCATAAGATGCGACACTTCACTTTTAATGTAATGGAGAGTCTTAATCTTCCCTGTGCTGGCACATTCACAGCAATCCAAGACCCGCGAGTGAACCTGCGACACACCGACTAACCAGCTTTGTGAAACCCGAGACGGAGAAGAGAAGACAGAGAGGGTTTTGTTGGAGCGGCGCATCTCCCGCATCAGCACTTGTGGGAGATTACAGCTTCTCCGGGTTTGTCATTTGGCTCAGATGAAGGATTCGCTCCTCCTGAAGGTGCGTCGGCTCCTGTGAGCTGACATTACGATGCTGCGAAGGGTTTCATTAAAGCCACAAAACAAGCATTCTGGTGTAGGGCTCATTGGGGGAGGCATTCGCTGAAAACCTTCAATTAACAGCTGAATTAAGCCCTCGGAGAGCCACCGGGGAACTAAATCACATATTGTGAGTCTCCGAGAAAAATATAGTACACTGACAACACTGTAATGTACAACTGCAATGTCTGGAAACAATATACTGCAGGGTTATAATATGTTACTTGGATAAGTCAGTGGTTTTGGGCGTCACGGTGGCGCAGTGGGTAGCACGAGCACCTCACAGCATGAAGGTCACTGGTTCGTCCCCCAGCTGGGTCAGTTGGTATTTCTGTGTGGAGTTTGCATGTTCTCCCCGTGTTGGTGTGGGTTTCCTCGGGTGCTCCGGTTTTCCCCACAGTCCAAAGACATGCGCTATGGGTGAACTGAATAAACTACATTGGCCATAGTGTATGAGTGTGTGTGTGAATGTGAGAGTGTATGGATGTTTCCCAGTGTTGTGCTGCGGCTGGAAGGGCATCCGCTGCATAAAACATATGCTGGATAAGTGGGCGGTTCATTCCGCTGTGGCAACCCCTGATTAATAAAGGGACTAAGCCGAAAAGAAAATAAATGAATGAAGTCAGTGTTTTTTATGTTTAATTGTGCAGTGTCACAGTAAAAGAAATGAATGAACGAATGAACGATTGATTGAACGAACGGATGAACAAAGGAACGAGCGAGCGAACGAACGAGTGTGAACGAACGAGTGAATGAACGAATGAACAAGTGAACAAACGAGCGAACAAACGAACGCATTAACGAACAAATTAAGTAATTAATGAATAAATAGCATTCACATTTCACACACATACTGGGCCCTATCATACACCCGGCGCAATGCGGCACAAGGCGCCACACAATTGTTGTTTGCTAGTTTCAGCTCGACGCAAGAGTCATTTTGACGTTTTGCTCCATGCTGTTTAAATAGCAAATGCATTTGCGCTCATATGTGCGCCCATAGGCGTTCTGGTCTAAAAAAGGAGGTGCGTTGAGGCGCAATTCTGGCGCGTTGCTATTTTGAGAAACTAGAATAGACTGTTTAATAGACCAGCTGAGAGGAAGTCTAAAGTCTAGTGCAGAGCACGTTAGATGTGCGCCTCGCTTAAACATTGTTGAATACACACAGGATGTAGAGCAATACACAAATATCTTTATAAAGGAAAAATAATTAAAGGATTATTCATTCAGTCATTCATTTTCTTGTCGGCTTTGTAAACTTGCGGGGTCGCCACAGCGGAATGAACCGCCAACTTATCCAGCACGATTTTACGCAGCGGATGCTCTTCCAGCCGCAACCCATCTCTGGGAACTTCCACACACTCATTCACACTCATACACTATGGACAATTTAGCTTACCCAATTCCTCTGTACCGCATGTCTTTGGACTGTGGGGGAAACCGGAGCACCCGGAGGAAACCCACGCAAACGCAGGGAGAACATGCAAACTCCACACAGAAATACCAACTGACCCAGCCCAGCCGAGGTTCGAACCTGCGACCCAGCCTACATAAATATAAAAACTACTGCCTTCATGCCTTCATCTCGGGGGGCTTTTTCAGTTTATTCATGACAATTTGCTTTTGTACAATGTTATTATTATTAGCAGTATTATTTATTATATGCATATTTATATTTGTTTTATTAAAAACATGCTTAGATTTGCCCACCTGTCAGCTTTTAGACCATATGGGGTATAGCATGTGTATTTGGATATAACTCAGCTTTTTGACCACACTTTATTATTATTGTTCATTTATTCGTTTGCTGGAAATTAGAACTGAATTTAGAAATAGTTTTGAAACAAATCTTTGCGCATAACAAACTAAATTAATTATGTAGGCTAATGAATGTCTGTGCGTACAACAAAAGTGAAAGACTATCTCACACTGCAGATGGTCTGGTTAACTGTTTTCTCGCTAGTGAAGCGCTCAGTTTTTCCACTTACAAAGTCCGCTATGTAAATAGCAAATGCGCTATGGCACGACGCAACTGACTCATAAAGGGAATGGGAGATGAGACTCTGATTGTTTTATTCTCAAAACACACCTATAACTCATTAAGAGAATAAGCTCGACCCAAAGCGGAATTTTCCGTCCTTAAAATAACAAAAGTGGATGCTTAATGCTTTTGCGCCCTGCGCTTTGGACTTTGCGCCTAGATCGTTAAAAGAGGGCCCACTATGTTTTTCTGCATACAAAGCAATCTCTGATATCCATACCAAGTTATATTTACTATACTATAGTTATAATTACAGAAATTTAATTAGCTTGGCCTGCAATGCTCCAAAGCAGAAAAGAAAAAAGCCATTATTTGCACCACACACACACAATGAAAATAATTATGCCAAAATATTACAACAAACTATTTTTAAAATCTTAAAAATAGCTAGCATTTGGGATCAAATAATGCCTTTAATGAATTTCAATTGGGACATTTTGTCTTGACAGGAACTATTTTTTAACCTAATGCAAGACATATGCTTGAGAAAAAAAAAAAAATTACAAAACAATCCTAAATTTTCTGACACCAAACACATTTTTCACACAGCCAATGGCCAGAAACAACATTCATTTTGATTAATTATTATTTTTGTCACATAAAAAAATAAACTAGCTTTCTAGTAGTTAAGGCTAAGTAGTTCTGTTGTTTTTTTTACTTGGATAAGTCAATTATTAAAAACTGATGCATTACTTTTGGTGCATTTTTGCAGTGTCATAGTAAAAAAATTATAAATAAATAAATACCACATTCACGCTTAAATATATCAGAATCTATATTCAAAAATCTGATGCCCACAAAAACACATTATTATTATTAATATTATTATAATTATTATTATTAATATTATCATTATTTATTATTTGGCCTACATTGCTCAGAAGCAAAAAATAAAATGGAAAAAACATTATTTGCTTCAGACCTAAAAAACACATATTGAACCCTCGCCAATAAAAAGGAAGCAAATATTCCATTGAATGGGTTTCAATGGGGATATTTTTGTCCTGAGGCAAACTTTTTTGTGCCTAGTGTAAAACAGATCCACATGTCATGAACCGAAAGCTGCAACCATTTTCTTTTTTTTTTGCATTGTGATGCAGTTCCTAGAGAAATGGAATATCAAATGAGTAGGCGTGGCTTGTTTTCTCTACTGTGAGTTGATTAGATGAAGCAAAGTAGGCATTTCATTCAGAAAGATGGGGAAAAGGGTTTGGGGAGAGTTAATACAATCTAACAGACTCCTCCTGCTCACCATTTCTGTTTGTTGTCAAAACTGACAGCTGGAGCGGCAATGGTTAAATATGAATTACTAAAATTCCTAAAGTGCATTTTCAGATTTCAATTAAAGTTTATAAGGGCTTTTTTGTCTTAATGACATGCACAGATGAATTGTTGACCACAAAACTAGCAATGTGAGCTAACAAAATCATATGGTAAGTTTTGATTTCTTGGGGACTTTAAGACAGAAAATGAGTATTGTGAAACAATAATCCTAGTGTAGAGCTATTCAGTGAAGTTATTATGTGAAAAGCTTAAATTAAGACTGGAAAAAGCTGAATTAAGCCCTCTGAGAGCCACCGGGGAACTAAATCACATATTGTGAGTCTCAAAGAAAAATTATACACTGACAACACTGTACTGTACAACTAACGTCTGGAGACGAACTGACATCATACTAAACAAAAGCACCACAAACTACCAGCTTCTCTAAGGTTGTAGATAAACCACCCAAGCATGATTAACCAGCGCACTAACCTTGGAAAGCGGCCACATTTCGTGAGAAGAGGAACTTCAGGCTGGAACTGGAGATCTGGAGAAGGTTCTGGATGTCCCGCCGGGCCGCCACCTGGTAACGCTCCTCCATCTTTTTGGTGCAGCATGTTAGATTCCTGGATAAGCAAACCTGCAGGTCTGAACCTGAAAAAGAACAAACATTATATGTTATTTATGGTGATAATATACAAAACAACACTTAAAACACAAATACACCCCATTGAACATGCAGACATAGGCATCACCTATATACTATATAACTGCAGGTTAACTATGTTTATATATAATAACTTTAACTATTAAAAGCTATTAGTTACTGGTTAATTAGTTAATCAGACCCCTTAGTTTTTTACAATTTCTTTTTGGTGATTTTCTGCAACAAAAATGACTGATTTTGTATTGATTTGGTAATTTGCTGACAATTTGATTTTCAGAAATTTGCTGACAATTTTGCGATTAAAAATATTTATAAATCTAAAAAATATGATCTTATTTACCATATTAGGTAGCTTATGGTGTGCAATCTGACACAATGATACAAATCATAAAAAAAAAACCTTTTATATTTTGGTCTAGACAAGATGTAAAACAGATCTGAAAAGGTAGGGATTAGGCCGAAGGAAGTTTGTATAACTCTTATTTTTAACCACGATCTTACTTCCTCTCAGATTTCACTTCCCGGAGCATTTGACATTTGTACCTCAGTGGACCTCAACCACCGGGCTGCAGAGCCGCAGAAGAAATCATTAATTATTTCCATTTAATTTATGATGAGTCTAAATGATCTTTTAAGTCGAAACATTTTTCATTTTGAAAAATGACATATTCTTTTGCTAAGATCTCGGTCACTTGATCGCCCAAATTTAAACAACAAGCAGCAAAATGAGTAAGAAACAGACGTCTTCAGACAGTTTATTTGCTAAAGGGAAAAGGCCGATTGAAGGACCTATTAACTGCCAAGGAATAGATCCGTAACCCATTTGTCAACAAAATCAGGTGAATCCAACATGTCTGTGCAAGAAGATCAACTGTTGGAGATCACAAATGACGGTGGCCATTTAGGGGCAGTTCGCATATCGCGTCTTTTCTATAGTTTGCGCAAGTTCGTTACTTCCAATGGAGGTGTGTGGCTTGCGCATGCAAGGGGCGTGGCGCACTCGCGCCTTCCAGACACACCCAATTGAATGAATGCTGCGAGCACACCACGTGTCACGTGACGAGAACTTACCGTTTAGCTTTTATGGACTATACACAATTCAATAGAGTAATTATCTCAGATAAACACAGAACACCCAAACACTGCAGTCCAGTGTCATTTTCTCCATAAATAAAACTTGTATCAAAGTGACAGCTTGTCATCCTCTGAGAAAACGGTTGATGGTCGCCTAGTCTATTTTGTGTTTAAATTAAGAATTTTGCAGGATTGCAAAAATTTGCGACTTTTTGTTAATTTTGCGTTTGATTCAGCAATCGCGGAATTGCGAAAAACTAGGGGGTCTGGTTAATTATTAGTAACTAGCAAAGTTATGGTAACTAATGACCTTAACTTTTCTGAATTTGATTGTAATGCAATAATGTGCACCTTTCGTAAAGCTGCTTTGAAACAATAATTATCGCAAAAAGCGCTATACAAATAGGGAATATTGCTAATTATTACTGCAATAATGTATTGTATCATATCGTATCGTAATCATATCTTTTATTCGGCTTCATTGTCTATCTTTATGAAAAAAAAAAAATTTAGAGTACTACAAATACAATAGAAACCATTCTGACAAACAAACAAAAACATGTTGTGTTACATTTGACTTTTTACTATAATTTAGGATAAAAAACAAGCAAACTTGTCTCTAGCGAAATTTTAATAACTATTCTTTAAGTGATTCCATTTTATAAAAAGCCTTCTACAAACATTAAAAGCAGGACAGTACAAAATGCTTAGAGTCATGCTTAGCTCAGTTTAAATAAAGCAGATATATTATGCACAACAACCCAACCAGCTTGGAAGTGTGAAATAAGGATGTTGAGAAATATACACAGTGGACTATGGTGGATTTATGCGAAATGGCACGTATGAGAAAGTGTCACTCAGTAATGTATCTGAGATTGTCAAAAATGTACACGGGGCCCTCTAGTGGATCTATGAAAACAAAACCTGCAAGCAGATATAGCCCAGGGCACATATTTCTGAGTTCTCAAAAATTTAGGATTTGGGCTCAGGCATGGTTCGGATAGCCTAGTGGGGTACACCATTGGCATTAATTTTTAAACATTTGTTTAATTTAAATTTGTACTAAACATGACAGGAAAAAGCCTGCTCTAATTGTTTAAATTATTTTAGGCTACTTGATGCATCAGATTTTAAATGGCTCATTTGATTTATAGTGAGAATACAGAACAAAAAGCAGCTTGATTTTACTAGTATAGAAATTTGTAGAACTAATTATATTTAAGACTAGAACTGAACAGACTATGGGCGGCACGGTGGCTTAGTGGTTAGCAATGTCGCCTCACAGCAAGAAGGTCTCTGGTTCAAGTCCCAGATGGGCCAGTTGGCATTTTTGTGTGGAGTTTGCATGTTCTCCCCGTGTTGGCGTGGGTTTTCTCCGGATGCTCTGGTTTCCCTGGTATGGTTGTTTCCCAGTAATGGGTTACGGCTGGAAGGGCATCCGCTGCGTAAAACGTATGGCGGAATAGTTGGCAGATCATTCTGCTCTAGGCATGGGACGATAACCGTTTTCAAGGTATATCGTGGTATGGAAAAGTCAAGGTTTTAAAACCGCCAGCATTTTCTGCTATACCGTTCCTAGGGTATGTGTAAGATTTTTCTTTTTAGGAAAACAGTATCGCCAGCAGAAAAATATCCAAAGATGCTATTTAAATTGTAAAAAAATCTGTGTTTTTGAAACCAATGAAAAGAGCAGCCTGACATGTTTATTGCTCCAAAATATTTTAAATGTTTCTCACAATAAAATATATTGTGTTCTTAAATCCTAAATTTCAAAAACTAAATTTAAGGCCTTAAAAAAATAAATAAATAAAAAAAAATCACTGAAATATGCTGTTGTTGGTCTTAAATACTTTTAAACAGGTCTTAATTTTCCCTAATTGTGCATGTAAAGCTATGGCCAATCAGTACAACCAACAGATCCATATAAAAAAAAAGTTTAACAAAATTAACATTTATTAACTATTTAGCAATATGGTTTAATTGTCTTCCTTACATCCTTACAATAACATTTGTTTAAAAGTTCTACATAAATGTTGTTTATTATAGCTTTTAAAACTTTGAGACATTCTGATTGTCTTTAATTTATTATTGTTTATGCTACATTGCATTTGTGAAAAATATTCTGTTTTGGTTTGATTTTCAGAAGACTTTTACAGGGCTCGAAATTAACCTTTTGACTTGGTACACGCAGTGAATGCAACGCATCGAGATTCAGGCACCTTCTCCGAAACCCTCGATTGATCTCGGCTGGCGCCCTTAAAAGCTCCCTGTCATCTGACAACGGAAAGCCTTGAGTGATTGACAGCTAATATGAACCAATATAGCGGCAGGGAAGTCCGATTCAGCACATTTTTAGAAAAAAATCGAAACAAGTCGCACTACAACCATTATATGCAGTCGCACAAATGCTCCCAAATATATTACGAGGTCGCATAGATTAAATTTCGGGCGCATATGCGACCAAAATGGTTGCAATTTTGAGCCCTGCTTTTAGATTAGTATCTCATTGCGAGTGTCAATTAAATAAATGACACCAAAAGATTACAGTTTTTTTAATAAAGCATTTTAAAATAATTTAGAAGTTAAAGGTGTAGTTACCCCTTAAAATAAATATAAACCTTTATTTAGACCTCAGAATTCTGAAAATATTTGATTAAACATTAGGAAACAAAATTACATTTTAAAAAATGTAATTTATGTTGTGCATAAATTTTGTTTATTATAGCTTTTAAAACTTGAAAGAAAGAAAGGTTGTGCTAATAAAAATATATGTATATAATTAGAGTTCGCTTGTTTTGACACATTATTTAAAATATGTGGCTAAGAAATAACTGAATTTTAATTTTAATCGGGCAAGTAAAAAAAATTCAACTGGCTATTACAGAAAATTATTAGCATTTTGAAAGTCTGGAATTTCATTGATAATGGTCTTAAAAAGGTCTTAAAAGTATAAAAAATATATTTCAGAGCAGTAATCACAATACCATCAAACCGTGAAACCGTGATATTTTTATCCAAGGTTAGCATACCATCAGAATCTTATACCAGCCCATGCCTAGTGGTGACCCCTTATAAATTAGGGACTAAGCCGACGGATATGCTTTAAATCTCCCAAAAATCCGTCTGTATCTCTCACAAACATTGCTGCAAATTTTGAGAAAAGATAGTAGCAATAAATCAGAAATATTTCCTGCTGTCCAGCCTCTTTCCCTCCATCTTTGCCACAGTGTCAGACTATTCTTTACTTTTACAAATCCACTCATTATCATACTCACACCCCCACCGGGTGTCATGACACACAACATTGTGCAAGCTGCAGCAGGATGAAATAGCTGATATCCATAACCATCAACATTCTCAACCCACTAAAACTTCACGTAATGCTACAGGAGGAAAAAAAAGAAACTTTTCTCCCCCAAAAAGGTCAATGCAATTGACAGCACCTGGGGGTCTATAGCTGTAGGAAAACCTGACATGCTGAGACGAGCCAAGTGTTGCTAAAGACACTATCAGCACACCGCAACGCAATGTTTTGAGTTCCTGAGCAAGATGCATAGGAGATGGCGTTGAGGAAAGGAATTCATCTCTGTCTCGCTACAAGCAAATGAAAGCGCCCCAGGAAGTGTTTATTTCGCACTCGCACAACCTGATAGATGTTTCAGAGCAATCACTTGAGAGAATAAATCCATCCGACTGTGAACTTTACACCCTCCCTTTTTTGCCCTGGTTTCACATGATTCGACAGGCTGTGAGGTCTGGGTATTGCTGGAGACCGCTGAAAGTAAGGAGTCGTGTATAGGACGTCCCAGAGACTAGGCTGACATAGCATCAAACCACTCCAGCGTTATGGATGTGACATTTGCAGTAAAAACTCCAAAAATTAATTCACAAAGAAAGTATGGAGTTGAAATCAGAATGATTAGCCCCCCTTTGAATTGTGTTTCTTTTATAAATATTTCCCAAATGATGTTTAACAGGGCAAGGAAATTTTCACAGTATGTCTGATAATGTTTTTTCTTCTGGAGAAAGTCTTATTTGTTTTATTTCGGCTAGAATAAAAGCAGTTTTTTATGAACCATTTTAAGGTCAAAATTATTAGCCCCTTTAAGCTATATATATTTTTTTGATAGTCTACAGAACAAACCATCATTATACAATAACTTGCCTAATTACCCTAACCTGCCTAGTTAACCTAATTAACCTAGTTAAGCCTTTAAATGTCACTTTAAGCTGTATAGAAGTGTCTTGAAAAATATCTAGTAAAATATTATTTACTGTCATCATGGCAAGGATAAAATAAATCAGTTATTAGAAATGAGTTATTAAAACTATTATGTTTAAAAATGTGTTGAAAAAAATCTTCTCTCTGTTAAACAGAAATTGGGGAAAAAATAAACAAGCCGTCTAATAATTCAGGGGGGCTAATAATTCTGACTTCAACTGTATATTGCATCACCAAAAATGAGGTCATGTCCATGTGTTGTACGAAAAGTTGACAGTGTTTCCTCTAGGATTTTTTCCAGCAGTGGCGCCAGGACTGTTTTTTTACACAGATCTGCCAACTATTTCAAAGACAAATATTACACGCAGTATTACAAGTCGAGATAGCATTCATGTAATACGAGCATGCAAATCTCTTTGCTTGCGCGCCGATTTCCTCTGTTCGAGCACAGAACTTCTTGCACGCACTCAAATTTACACGTTCAAGTGCAGATCTTCTTGTGCGCTCTCCAGTAAGCGCTGCTGAAGCGCGATTTAGTGCGTTTTTGTGCGTTTTCCGACATTAACGCGTCCTGAAGTAAAGTGAAACGGCATTAAACTCCAGCAAGATAAAGTCATTGTATGCAAAGCCATTGACCTTTATCAATAAAGTATACTTATGGAAACTGTGTTCATCTTAACTGAAAGCTACGCGGTGTTTGCTAGACTCACGCACCTGTCAGTCAGTCTGTCAGAGAGTCAGTCAGCATGTCACCTTGAACAAATAGCGCACAGCACTACTGTGGTACAGAAAAGTTTGCGCGGTTTACCTCTTATATGTTTTGGTGCGATTATAATCCGCTATAAAAAACACGACTAAATGTTTTAAATAAGAAGCTGTAATGTAGCCGTGGCGGGATGAATTTTGGCGTGGCGGCCCGCCACGGATGAATGAATGTAGCGGAAACCTTGGTTGATATTGATTATTGTGAGAGACCTAACTCAGTGAACACTTTTTCTGTTTGTGTGACAACTCAACATCAACTTGTTTATCTTTAAACCAGTTAAAATATACACACCACTAGTGAAAAAGAATAGAAGTTGTTCATAGTTTACTTTGTGACTTTTGTTGGAAAATGTAATCCATACCTATTCCCTACCCCTAAACCCAACCATAACTGTAAATTACTCCCAAAATCAGAGGGAAATAATAGTTGGATAACAATCATATAGAAGTGCCTAAACTTAAGCCTAAACTTAACATGATCGGTAAACATATCCCTTGATTCTGATTGGCTGATTGGAATGTTGTTCCAGGATCAACATAGATGTTAATCCAGGAACATCTCCTTCTTGGTGAAATATGGTTAGCGGTATTTATTTCAGACAAAACTGCAAAGAATTTAGTGTACAAGTGTGTTTAAGTTTTAAAGAATCTAAGCATTTTTTTCCTCCAGTTGACCTGTGTTTGCTGACAACTCTACCACATTGCAATGCTCAAATATAAGAAAACACTGCAGTTCCTGCTTCTTTGAAGCCTCTCAGACCTCCAGCACTTTCTAGCATGAAGGCATTAAAGAGGAATTACCACAAAACCCGAGATTGATCAAACCAAAACAAATGCAGCGTGAGGCTTTGGCTTTCAGTCTTTCAGCAGTGACATGCAAGTCTGTGTTTCGGGGGTCTGAGAGAACCAATGAAAAGCGGCATTTAGGAAAGACGTTCAGTGTTTTTTACAACCATGGCCTAAAGATTACAACAGCTAGTTCCCAAGAAAAATGTCTGGCATGCAAGCTCATGGTAACTTACAGAAATAAAAACTTTTTGTGGAATCATTTAAATGTCAAGGTGACTATTTTTAAATCTTTTATTCTCTCCCTTACTGTGGTGGTCGGTTTATTTGGTGTTTTAAAGCGCTCACAAGAGGTCATGCGGTTGACCTGGAGAGTGCTGCACATCAAACGGTTTCATCCACGATTGGAAGCAGAGAGCATTCAGAAAACTGCAATTAAAAGTGTGTCCTTCAAGACAGATTTACTTTGCATCACCATGTCTTGTTTACTCTTTGTTGTGTTTTAATGAAGCCAAAGTGGTATGGCAAACTCATAAGAAAAAGAAATGCTTTGAACATAGCTGTATAACAGAAAGAAATGTGGTGATTAGAAAGACAGCAATTTCACAAAGAAGAACGCAAGGTCAAAGAAAAAAGCTTAATGTTTCCAATGATCTCAAACTTTTTATTAAGTCTCGACACATTTATATAGCAGAAAAGAGAAAACGCATAAAAACATGCACCTGTTTGTGCCAATAAATATACACAAACCTTAAAATCAACTTATTAGTGATGTTTCTTCTAAATAAATTATCAAATACAGGGGAAATATCTCTACTAAAGACAAAGAAACCCACATTCAATACCAAATTTAATACAACTAAACGTAATTATTCAACCTGATCTCACAAGGAAACATAACTATTTTACATTTTGTAAGGTTAGTGGCTAATTCATACGAAGTTCAGTCATATAAAAATGTACGATTTTAAAAAGAAAGTGTGGAACCAAACCCTGCCCCTAAACCCAACGGTTTAAATTGTACTAAATCTTACTAAATTGTACAAATGAAATTGTGCAAATTTATACAAATTAGTCACTAAATCAAAAAGTTACGAATTGCTGTGAGGGCCGTGAGGTTATTATGTAATTTGACTGAAAACTAAACAAACAAAAAATGCTTGAACTTGTTACTAATATCAAGATATCAACCTGTGGAGTTTTGTATTTTAAAAAATACGGGATGCTTTGTAGGGTTGCACGATATTGTAAAAATCCAACATTGCGATATTTAGTTATTCTGCGATATATATTGCGATATGAATCAGGGGTTGCACCGACTAGTTGACTTTAATGCCGTGACGCTTTTTGATTGACGTCGACTAGTCACGCTAAGCAGATCATGTGGTTTGACCTGAACTACATGGCAGCTTTACACACGATGGTTCACTGAATGAAACTACCCTTGAATTATTTAAATTATTTTTTAAATGTTATTTTTCTTATGTCAGCATCAAAGATTCTTGTGAACTTTTAATCGTGCCAGTTGGGTCGATCCATGCAAATATCCTACAGCAGATGCTAGCCAACCATGTTTACGCAACCCTGGAAATGTCATGTGATTGGCTGTTGTCCTCTGCAAAGCATAGATGCTGACATATTTTGTGAATTAACTGTGAAGCACGCAGAAACTGCGAAGTGTGCAGCCGCCAGAGACAAACTTCATAGCATGTGTAAACATCATCCCTGGTGAATGCAGTTAAGTAGGTAGTGCTGTCGCCTCACAGCAAGAAGGTCGCTGATTCGAGCCTCGGCTGGGTCAGTTGGCATTTCTGTGTGGAGTTTGCATGTTCTCCCCGTGTTCGCGTGGGTTTTCTCCGGGTGCTCCGGTTTTCCCAACAAGTCCAAAGACATGTGGTACAGGTGAATTGGGTAAGCTAAAATTGTCCGTAATGTATGTGTGTGAATGAGTGTGTATGAGTGTTTCCCAGTGATAGGTTGCAGCTGGAAGGGCATCCGCTGCGCAAAACATATGTTGGATAAGTTGGTGGTACATTCCACTGTAGCGACCCCAGATTAATATAGGGACTAAGCCAAAAAGAAAATGAATGAATATATGAATGAATTTAAAAGGAAAATAAAAATGTTGACAATGCATTTGTTTTGCACTAAATTAGCCGTTGATAATCTTGCATCGATTTTGCAGCATATTTTGAGCTGTCAAACACGTGTATTTCCTACAAATAAATCGCAAATTGTGGCATATTGCGAAACATTTGCATCGTGTGTTTCATTGATCACATCAGGAGCGACTAGTCGACATCGACTTGACTTTAATAACATAGTAGTCGACTTTCAAAAATCTAAAGTCATTCAACCCCTAATATGAATACAATTTCACCAAATGACTTAATATCTTTATTTGGGTAACTCTTTATTTTGATGGTCCATTTGATTATTAGTAGACTGTCTGATACTGATACTGCTCTTTCAACAGACATTTAACTGACTATAAGAAACTTACAGTCAACTTACACTAACCCTCACCTAACAGTCTACTTATAATCTAATGAGAAGAATTAGTTGCAATGTAACTTAAATTCAACAAACGGACCATCAAAATAAAGTGTGACCTTTATTTGGAAAGAATTTATCATTTTAGACAGATTGGGATGATTCAGTAGGAGATTTCATTTGTATAAATCGAATAAACTATCTTCTAGATGAATACAATGAAAAAAAAAAAGATACAACTAAAATAAACTGTGTTTTATTGCTTTCTGAGTCTTACTGTATTCAAGTACAGTGATTGAACTATAAAAATAAAAATATTTCAATAAAATTAATCATAATTAAAGTTATGAGCAATTCCAGCATTATGGATGTGACATTTGCAGTAAAATCTCAAAACATAAAATGACAGAGGAAGTATATGTTAACATTATATTAAAACATCTCTTTATATTTTTCAAAACAACTAGCCACAGAGTTATGGGATCAGAAAAATATCAATCCGTAAACATTTTTTATATTTTAAATTAGGAAAATAAACATGTGTTATGGATGTGACAAAAAAAAAGTCTGCAAGTTTACAGTATGCAACATACTTTGTGGAAATTCTGTGAATTAAACTGCACAACCAAAAAGAAACGATGCTAATCAAAAACATAAGTGTTGGATCACTGTAGAACAAACATGATTGATTTTATTTGATTTTACATTTATGAGGAAGAAGCTCCGTTATGGATGTGACATCTCTCTGAATGTGACGGATGTAAAATTGCCACTTGTGTGGTATAATAGTCAAATATAACAGTTTGAAAACACTGACAGAGACATTTTTGAGTATTTTTAAAGCACTGTAAAATCAAGCCTACACAAAAAAAACGCAGAAACGGTTTCGCTATTTTGGCGAAAATTTCTTTTCATGGCAAGGTTGACATTTGCATGGAATTGCTCTTATTCAAAAAGACAGAAACACCAAAGCTCCAAAAATGCAAATGTATTAAATTAAAAAGGCTGACACAAAGCGCGTAGCGTTTCAACGGCTCTTCATCAGACCAGTGTGCTCGAAATGTTACACACTTTGTGTCAGCCTTATTAATTTAATAAATTTACATTTTTGGAGTTTTGGTGTTGCTGCCTTTTTGAATATATAATTTGCACTTTTTGCGTCTTGGCTGAGCACCCAGTTAAGAGTGATGTGCGTGCTTTTGTACATTTTTTCATTATAATTAAAGTTACAAATAGTACAATTTTGCATGCCTGAATGCCTTTAAAATCAATATACAAAAATAAATAAATAAATAAATAAATATACAGTCACAGGCCTCAAAAACACATCCATGTTGGAGGTCCAGCGTTCTCCTGCAGGTCTGCACAAGATGTTTGGCCAGAGGAGAAATGGTCATCCCCAACTGAGTCTGGTTTGTATCAAGGTTTTTTTTTCTTCACTTTCGTCAATTGGTGAAGTTGTTCCTCGCCACTGTCGCCACTGGCTTGCTTGGTTTGGGACTTGTGAAGCTGCGCATCGATGGATTTGCTTTTCACTGTTTGGACTCTCAGCAGTGAAAATTAAACCACACTGAACTGAACTTCAACAATGGCTGACGCAGATTGTATTTACTAGAACTTCTATGTTAAGCTGCTTTGAAACAATCTACTTTGTAAAAGCGCTATAGAAATAAAGATGAATTGAATTGAATATAATTATGTGACTATTGCGAATGATCACACTGCAACATCGATGCTGAAACAATATATCGTACAGCCCTTATGAATTGATTTGCATTTAATGCATATTTCATCTCTGAACAGCAAAACTGAACACAATGAGCTTCAGATTTTAACTGCTCACAACCAAAACGCCTGGAGTACAGGATGAGCAATGAACATAAACCCCTTTCATGGAGTTTTCTTTGAGCTACAAAAAAACTTTAATAGCCAACCGCATCTCTAAATTCCTGTAAACATCGAAACAAACCTCTTCCAAGCAGCACTTTGAAGTGAGCTCCATTTGATGACCTCTGTGGGAAACACTGCACAAGCTGTTCTCCTCAAGCCACTTAACATCCATTAACGCAGTAAAGTTTGCCTAACTAGTTAGAGGTTGCTCCTTCCCTCTGATATGAGCCACCACCGTTCATTATTGGAGAGGTCACCAAACTCGTTTCACATCACAAGAGCAACAGGAAAATGGGACAATTATCCAAACAACCTGACAAAGATCATTTCACAAACCAAAACAGTGCTGGGAGATTTATATGACAGCTGTTTGAACCAAACAAAAGATCATCTTGTGACTAATTAAGGCAATATTCAAGAGCTAGCTTCTGACCTTGTATAGCCTGCCACTTGATCTCTGATTTGAGAAAGCGTCTCAGCTTGAGGGTTAGAAACATGCCAAGTAAATTTGATCTTTTTGTTTTTCGTCAGTAGATGGTGGAGGCTCACTGTTGCACTCGAATGTACAAATATATTACTAAAAAACATTTCAAAGGGCACTTCATCTTAATTTCCTGTCAGGATATGCCGTGTACAAATCCTGAAAGCAAAGAAGACATGCGAAAAACTGCCAGCCCATTTCTGAACTACTTCCAAATTCCTTCAGTAAAAGTGTTTTTCGTGAAAGTAAACAGCAAATCTTTTGGTGTCGAAGTCTTTCAAGGGAAGTGATACAACTTTAGGACGTTAGAACTGCTCCATGAAGCACTATTCATTACTGGTGTTTATTTAAAAAGTTAGGCTACTCATGTCAGTCCATACAGAGAGTTGAGTTTTAAAGAGATAGTTCACCCAAAACTGAATATTTACTCACAATTTAGTGGATTCAGACCATTAAGAGATATTTTGTTGAACAGAAAAATATGATATTTTGGATTAGAAACCTGTAATCACTGACTACCTACTAGCTACTATGGAAGTCAAGAATGTTAAAGGCTTTTGAAGCATTTTTGCTCAAAGGTTTGGACTTACTCTTACAAGATATAAAAATCTGAGTCAAATCAATTGAAAGCATGGTAAAGTCTAGATAGGATACAGCTGCGGACATATGATCAATATAGCATCATTTTATATGGCACTGTATAATAATAATTAATATTTTTACAGTACTGTGACGATTGGGTTTAGGGTTATGGTAGGGGTAAACATTAAAAAATACAATTTATTGGGTAATTTACTAAATATCAATACTTGATACAACTACTGTTTTTACGTTACTGTGACAGTTGGGTTTAGGGTTATGGTAGGGGTAGAAGTTAAAAAATACCATTTATTGGGTAATTTACTAAATATCAATACTCAATACAACTACTGTTTTTACGTTACTGTGACAGTTGGGTTTAGGGTTATGGTAGGGGTAGACGATAAAAAATACCATTTATTGGGTAATTTACTAAGTATCAATACTTGATACAACTACTGTTTTTACGTTACTGTGACAATTGGGTTTAGGGTTATGGTAGGGGTAAACGTTAAAAAATACAATTTATTGAGTAATTTACTAAATATCAATACTCGATGCAACTACTGTTTTTACGTTACTGTGACAGTTGGGTTTAGGGTTATGGTAGGGGTAGACATTAAAAAATACAATTTATTGAGTAATTTACTAAGTATCAATACTCGATACAACTACTGTTTTTACGTTACTGTGACAGTTGGGTTTAGGGTTATGGTAGGGGTAGGCGTTAAAAAATACAATTTATTGGGTAATTTACTAAATATCAATACTCGATACAACTACTGTTTTTACGTTACTGTGACAGTTGGGTTTAGGGTTATGATAGGGGTAGACGTTAAAAAATATAATTTATTGGGTAATTTACTAAATATCAATACTCGATGCAACTACTGTTTTTACGTTACTGTGACAGTTGGGTTTAGGGTTATGGTAGGGGTAGACATTAAAAAATACAATTTATTGAGTAATTTACTAAGTATCAATACTCGATACAACTACTGTTTTTACGTTACTGTGACAGTTGGGTTTAGGGTTATGGTAGGGGTAGACATTAAAAAATACAATTTATTGAGTAATTTACTAAGTATCAATACTCGATACAACTACTGTTTTTACGTTACTGTGACAGTTGGGTTTAGGGTTATGGTAGGGGTAGACATTAAAAAATACAATTTATTGGGTAACTTACTAAATATCAATACTCGATACAACTACTGTTTTTACGTTACTGTGACAGTTGGGTTTAGGGTTATGGTAGGGGTAGACGTTAAAAAATACAATTTATTGGGTAACTTACTAAATATCAATACTCGATACAACTACTGTTTTTACGTTACTGTGACAGTTGGGTTTAGGGTTATGGTAGGGGTAGACGTTAAAAAATACAATTTATTGGGTAATTTACTAAATATCAATACTCGATACAACTACGGTTTTTACGTTACTGTGACAGTTGGGTTTAGGGTTATGGTAGGGGTAAACGTTAAAAAATACAATTTATTGGGTAATTTACTAAATAACATAAATAATACTCGGTAACTACTGTCTTTACGTTACTGTGACAGTTGGGTTTAGGGTTATGGTAGGGGTAGACGTTAAAAAATACAATTTATTGGGTAATTTACTAAATATCAATACTCGATACAACTACTGTCTTTACGTTACTGTGACAGTTGGGTTTAGGGTTATGGTAGGGGTAGACATTAAAAATACAATTTGTTGGGTAATTTACTAAAAAACATAAATAATACTCTGTAACTACTGTTTTTACGTTATTGTGACAGTTGGGTTTTAGGGTTGGGGTGGAGGTAGACGTTAATAAAATACAATTATTGGGAAATTTCATAAATAGTATAATTAATTTTTGTTAACTTCTGGCCTCTACCGTATCTGATCTAGCAACAACCTGAAAACATTCTGAAACTACTATGGAAGTCCGTGCTTAAAAGTTTCCAACATGTTTCAAAATATCTTCTTTCGTGTTCAACAGAAAAAAAATAATAAAATTAAACATGTTTGTTACAAGTTAAGGTTGAGTAAATGACAGCATTTTCAGTTTTGGATTAACTATCCCTTTAACGTTACCTCAAAGCCGGTAACGTGCCCCGAGGGTATAATTCTGTGAAACGTCTTGATAGCATCATTTTGAAGTTCATATATCAAGCGATTAAATATTTTAGGTCAATATCGTACAAAGTAGCCTACTAATATAGCCTACTTGTAAGTGTGTATATGAGAAAAACAGCAGGTTTCGCTAATAATAATTTATATTTTTACAGTAACGGTTGAGTTTTGGGTTGGTGTGGGGGTTTGGGGGTTATTTATTAAATTACACAATAAATTTGATTTTTTAACGTCTACGTAGACGTTAAAAAACATCTAATTTATTGTGTAATTGAAATAAATAACATAAATAATACTCTGTAACTACTGTTTTTACGTTATTGTGACGGTTGGGTTTAGGGTTGGGGCGGAGGTAGACGTTAATAAAATACAATTAATGGGAAATTTAATAAATAATATAAATAATTTTCTTTAAAATTTGGGCTCAACCGTATCTGATCTAGCAACAACCTGAAAACATTCTGAAACTACAACTAGTCAATGTTTACAAGTTTCCAACATGCTTCAAAATATCTTCTTTCGTGTTCAACAGAAGAAAATGAATTAAATTGAATTAAACAGGTTTGTTACAAGTAAAGGTTGAGTAAATGACAGCATTTTCAGTTTTGGTGAACTATCCCTTTAACGTTACCTCAAAGCCGGTAAACGCGCCCCCAGGGTATAACTTTGTGAAACGTCTTGATAGCGTCATTTTGAAGTTCATATATCAAGCGATTAAATGTTTTAGGTCAATATCATCCAAGGTATTAATATAGCTTACTTGTAAGTGTGTGTATACGAGAAAAATGGCAGGTTTCGCTAGTTTGAATGTCGATCAGCTTTAGTTATGATATCAGTCTTCAAGACTTCCGCCTTAGAAAAATGTCTACAATTTTGTACGGTATTTTTTTGTCATATAAATAAAAACCTGATAACGTAAAGCGTCAGGTTTGTTTCAGGAATTTGTAGGCTAATATTAAACGGTTAGCAATCAAGTGTGTCAAAACAAAACAAAACCAACCGGCCATAAAACCCATGTTATGGAGATCCAGCACATCACTGCCATGCCAAAATCTTACCTGTTCTCGGCGTGTCAGGTATTGATTTTGCAGGTCCGATTTGTTTCAACTGAAAAACTTTACGCACTTCTTCGCAGTCCATTAAAGTCCCCCGACACAGATCTGTGAAAACCGCTAAAAATGTATAAAACAAAACTCCACGCATGCCCATCTCCATCTCCTGAAGCTGACCACTTGAGAAATATGATGTCCGTTGAAGGAAAACGCGTGTTGATTTGCTCTCGGAAAACTTCTGGTGAATACAGCGTTGATTTTAGGTTAAGAAACGTATACTGAAGTGATTGTACATCACACACACACACGCGGCTGGGGAATGTTTCACACAGGACCTTCAAAAAGAGCGCAGTGAATGTGCTGCTGAAAGACGGAGCTGTCAGGAGCCAATGGGCGGAATCATTAGCCTGGTCCAACTACGAACACACACCATCTACAACAGAGCACAACTAGCACTAGTACACGAGTATTTTAGGAGACTTTTTTTCTAGTATATCCTTCCTAAATTTGACCCTCAGCTATATTTACAGAACTTCTTTGTGAGCGCTAAAAGTTAACATTTATTACTAGAAATGTTATGCTAACACAAACAAATCGCGTTTGCTTCAGGTGGTAACCATGGCAACAGTTTGAAGATTCCCGTAGCGGTCGGATTAATCGCTTGTACCTCACAATTCGCCTGTATATACACCCTGATTACTGATTTTGAATAGCCTGCTACTCATGGAGAGTAGTAGGCTATGCAAATTATGAAGCAGACAACGTTTTGTAGAATTATACATAGGAAACTGTTACTTGCGCACACACACAAAGTTTCGCCCTCTGCAACAGGCCTCGGACACTGATGGCCTGTTGCATATCTTAAGTTTAATAGATGTTTGCGTGGGTGATCCCAATTAATTTTAAACGATGTTAATGGAAATTTTAATCAAACAGTTTGCCAAAAACCAGAGGAAATAAATTAACTTCAGCAGATAATGCGAGCATATACTCTCGCAAATGAGCTGCAACAGCTCCATCTATTGGACACTTACTGACACTGCAGGTAAAAACTTGTTTTGGTGTGACTGATGTCAAGTTTCTTAAAAATATTAAACAATGAACAAACTATTTTAACAGACTTCCGAGATCATTAACCGTATGATTACCCTACGATTTTCACTTGAAAAACAGTAATGATTTCAGTTATTTGCACTGTAATAATTACTTTAGTAAGCGTTATAAACCATATGAAGTGAGGACTTGAAGGTTTATTTAATGCATTTACTTATTTGTATTTAACTATCAATTTACAAACTCAAACGAGGAATAAAAACGGCATATAACAATATATACACACTTCCAATCACATTTACACTATATAGTGCATACACACATAATAATGCGTAACATTAAAAAGAAAAAAAACTTTTAGGGGGGATTACACAAAAAATAAATAAACAAATAAAAATAAATTTTTAAAAGGAAAGAGCCATAGTTTTGTATAGTTCCTCTGTAGCCTTAATTCCTTTGGATACTACTTTTAAAGTCTCTGAATATGTTTTACACTCATTTTTAAAGCAATTAATCAAGGGTTTACTGTTATTCCATTTACTTTTGTGTATATAATATTTACCTATAATAATTAATAATAATAATAATAATGTTTAACATCAATGAAATTTGTTTTGGAAAAACCATCTGCATAAACCAAAACCTTAATCAAATTTAGGGATGGAATGTCAGTATCTATATTGTTACTTAGCCAACTGCAAAGGTCCTGCCAAAGCTTTTTTGTGACTGGACAAGAGAAAAATAAATGTTCAATTGTTTCTGGCTCTTCTAAACAAAAAACACAAGGGTCTACCTCAAATCTGAATTTTTTTCATAAAATATCTGCTGCTGGATATGTATTATTGGTTATCCTAAATCGCATATCTTTCATTTTCGGTCAAATTAGCCATTTTTTTTAAATATATTATTTTCAATATATTTTATTTGCTTCAATTTTGATGGTGTATAGAAATCTAAAAATAATTTACTTTTTAAAATATGCCAAATTACTTTGCTGTTAAATTTTTTTTATCTATGATACCTACTTCTCCAATCTTTAATCCAGGTAATTTAGCAGATACATTTGAATATGTTACAGTAATTTTTAAAGAAATAGGAATAGCTTTACTTATTAAATTCTCTAAAGGAACATGTTATCATATTTTTCCATGAATGAATTGTTGAAGAATTAGACCATTTTCATCTAAAAGATCTAAAACATATAACATTTTTATCATACTACTCTTGTTTGAATACTGATTTTCTATTTACAGTAATGGATCGGTTGTTCCACAACACAGAGCAATGTGGTTTAAAATTGAGTAAAAGCTGTTTTCCCAATAGTACAAAATTTGTTTGTGGAACTTTGAAAGCTTAATTGGCAATTTTGAAACCTCAAAATCACATTTTAGCAAAAATTCTAACCCTCCCACTTTCTTGAAAACACATTTCGGTATATGAATCCAAATTGAGTTAGGCTGTGCTAACTTAAAAAGGTTTTGATTTGAATACTTACAGATCTGTTGCACTTCCTACAGTCAGAAATAAAGGTAGGAGCTGTCACTGGAGCAGAATCTTTTACAAATTTGTACCTCAAGGGTTCATAATGGTACCTCAAATGTACTTTTTGGGTACAATTGTGTACTAACAACAATTTTAGGCACCACTGTGGACTATTTGGGTACAAATATGTATCTTTTAAAAAGGTAATGCCCCAGTACCTTTATTTCTGAGTGTATGGACTAACATCAAATTTATTTTACTCAGAGAACACTATACAAATGAACGTACTGTTCATCTTTACATAGGGCTACAGCAAACCTCCATGCATTCCATTGCACAGCAGCTGAACACCATGGTAATACACCATTAGACAAAACTTCCAACAGCAAATACAGAATAATAGGTGTTGTGCATTTTTAAACAAAACTGTTTCCAAATCAACATGAACGTACAGAAAATGTAGATTCATTTTAAAAGTTATACTTGTACAAGTTACATTTATACACACTACAAGGAGAGATTAAGACCACCCCTCTGCATTAAGCATGTGTACTTAGAGGGATGCTAGATTACTCGGCTTACACTGCATTTTTATAATTGGATTTGACAAATCGGAACAGCTAATAGACTACGTTGAATTTGTCCGTTCATGTTGGTTTAATAGACCGTTTCAATATGGTCATGTCATTTGCCCATGAATATTCCTGCTTATCAAACTATTTTATAACAGTAGCAAGATGCAATTAAATCATAACTTAGTTAAAACAGCCGTCATAACATAATTTATCAATATGTGGCTTTTTTTGGATTCTCTGAAGCTATAAAAATAAAAAAATGTAAAACAGGAAATACGCTAGGACCATTGTTTTTGTTTACATCCCTCAAAATGGTGTAAAAGTGACAAAGAACATAATAAAACGAACCAAAGATGATGCATCTCAATCTTTTATTGACAATCTTTCACATTCATTCAAGTCAGACAGTGTCAAGGTGTTTAAACAGTACACAAGTAATTCTCTAAAAAAAATACACTTAAATGAATAATAAAAAATGATGAATGAAAAAAAAAAAAAAATAAATAAAAAAAAAAACAATGTCAAATGAAATGGAAAAAATAAATATTTGTGGGGTACAATCTCCACAATCCTTTACAGGCCGGGACAAGTGCAATACCTTCAAAACACACAGCATTGCTACCAATCCCAACCTGCGCAGAAAGGGACCAAACAACTCCAAGAAGTGCTTCGGATGTGTGCTGCCACTGTCAGTTTTGCATGGATTTGCACAGCGCACAGTCTTAAAAGCTGAATGCAAACCAGCAAAACTGACCGGGGTCCAGCAAGGTCACAAAGCGCACACAGAGCTCAGGATTTCTTGCAAAAGTCTTCGGATCCCAGACGCATTAAGCTAGAAGTACTTCAAGTGCTCACACTGCAGTAGATGACAGAAATACTACCTGCACTATAAGCACTTTAGCACTGCTGAAACTCTAACACAACTGCAACATTGGGAGATTTATTTAAAAATAAAAAAGTATGAAGGGGCGAAGGGAGGGGGTGGTGATTAATCGAGAAACCTTCTGATTTTAGAAATCAAAACACGGGAATCGTGGAGAAGCAGCAGGCCACCATCAGTTTTGCATAGATTTGCACAACTCCCGTTTTCTTGTAGTGCAACTATGCAAAACTAGCAGAGAACTGCACCAAAACAAAAATTTGAAGGGAAAATTACATGACACACACACACATATATGGATGAAAGTCACAGACCCTCGTGCCAGAAGGAGCACTTAGGGCAGTAGGTGCTAGTCTACTTCACTATCTGCACTAGATGCACCTTAGCACAAAGCCGTTAGGTTGGGTGTCTTGTCGAAGGATGCTTGGAGGAAGGTTAAAATGGCCAAGTGTATTGCTAGAAGTGCCTCCACTGCAGTAGATATTCCATAATACTACCTGCACTGTAAGCACTTTGACAATACATTGACACCAACCAAGTCCACACCAAAGCCACTCTCAGTCTCAAGAAAGTCCAACTTGCAGTCAACTACTCCCATCTTTCCTGGGATTTCTGAGAGGGGGAAGGGGAGAAATATTTGAGTTAGTTCATTGCCTGTAGTATAATTCAAATACAATAGAGATTAATAGTACATGGGGTTGACTTTCTATACTACAAAAGCGAGGGCCTCATGGCAAAGCACATGTCACACGGGCACTGCGGTACCATCCATATCCAAATGTGACGGTGTAGCGGCCTTTAAAAACAAACTCCACCAAAACACCGTTACCTAGTTCGCTCCCTCCGTTCTGAAGGTGCGTTTCACTATTAATTTCCAAGTTATGAGAACTAGAGTTGAGCGAGTGAATGAATTGCGCAGCCTGCGGACCGCGCCGTCCGTCTGTGTGGCGCATGCGCAGTGAGGCGCTCCCGGTTCACCCCTCCCCCCAGCCCGAAACAATCTGCACTAACATGGCGCCGTTGAGTTCACCAACCGGATCATTCTTCGCTTTAAAACTACTCAGTTAGACAACAAGTAATAAGTTGCACATGTTAAACAGGTAGAAACAACTAAACGGGTGTGGGAATAAAGTAGCGCGGGGCTGCGTTCGCGTACAGCCGAGGACATCGATAGCTGCTAATGCTAAGCTAACGTGGTAGAATTCCGCCTTAAACATGTACACATTGAATATATGAAATCAACAATGCATTTACGTCAACGAGCGAGGAGCTCACGATACTTACACAAAGAGTGAAACTAGCTAGTTAACAGTTTTAACTGCAGGAGCTAGCGCAAGCTAGCTCCATCCACTCCCTATACTAAAATCAACAACCATTGTTAAATAAACAGAGGTGCTGTTTGTGCGAATGATCAGGTTTAGCAATTTAAACATTCCACGCGTAGCTTTAAAGTTAAAGCAGAAAGTGATGGCCAAAAAAGGGGGATGTTATTGTGCAGCGCGCCGTTGCTAAGCTAGCCAGTGCGCGCGCGGCCTACGCGTCCCCCATGTGCTACTGCTTTGTTCTGGAGGCACTTTAACTCGCACGCTCAACACAAGGCGAAAACATCACTCCACAAGTCGAAAAACAACTTAATTCGCATCCCAGCACGCCGACGCGCGTCTACGGGGCTGATTCAAGCGTATCGCGCAGGCGTGCGGCGAAGTAAAATAGTTGGTAGTTGCAATGCAGCACGCATGCTTTTCAAATCTCCCACATTCTCCCCAACTATGGAGGTGGAGAGGACTACCATGCGCCACTTACTACATTGTTTGTATCACCATCGTTGTCGCTTGCGGAGTTACGAAATCATGCGCGCAAATCACCTCGTATGCGTTTAAGCGGGAAAACGCGATGGAGTTTGTGAGACTAGAAGCGAGGAAAAATTAACAACAGGTTCCTAGTCAATAACGCACAGTAAGACACTCACCAGTGAAATCCACCATCTTCACTCACTTGCCGTTTACAGCCACTGCTCTGGACAAATCTGCGAAACTGGTGCGTAAACTTAAAAGTGGAGCGCGGTCGTATGTAACGCACGCGGCGCGCATCCGACGCAAAGTGAAACTTCTCCTGAAACGACTTTCTTAATCGTAGTAAAATTGCAAAAGTGGCGCGAAGGCGACCTGCCTTGAACCATGTGGGTGAATGAAGGGCGGCTCCCGTTGA
The DNA here is from genome assembly GCA_903798195.1 of Danio kyathit. NCBI lineage: Eukaryota > Metazoa > Chordata > Actinopteri > Cypriniformes > Danionidae > Danio > Danio kyathit. The sequence continues at coordinate 5,753,694 of LR812519.1, forward strand.
ACGTAAATATCTACAACCCCCAACTCCTTCATTAGCATAAACTACTTCCGATCTTTAGCCCTCCAACCAATCGAAGAGAAAGCCTAGGCGTAGGGAAAAGCGAGCAAACAGGCACGAGCGCTTATTAGTCATGCAATAAATAATAACAATAATATAAAACTGAATCTAAATTAAAAGTCACATGAACTGCTGTAGCTCTGCTGAAAGGCTTTAATTTTAATAATACTGATAAAAAAAGTGGAGAATAAGTTTTTTTTTTGAGCAAAATATAGACACTAATCTGGATAATTTATTACAAATCATGTTGAATTACAGTATATCAATGCGCAATTTCTTTAAAGAGACATTGGTTAAATATATTTACATAAATCATACAATGATTACTAAGATGTAAAGAATATAAGGTTTACTCCTCATGAAGGTATTATGTTTTTTTTTGTCAATAATTTCATAACGATATAAAACAAATATCTTTTTAACCAGTGATAAATTTACAGCACTACTATTTACATTTATATGAAGTTTACAATTCCTGCTCCTTTTTAAATTATTATTTACTATTTTCAGTTGATGAAGAAATTATGCATAACATAAAATTAGGTGGGAATATATATACAATTAGAAAATATTCAATTCAAAATATGCATAGATTTGTGTGTGTGTGTGTGTGTGTGTGTGTGTGTGTGTGTGTTTTCTTTTTTAAATATTTCCCAAATGATGTTTAACAGACCAAGGAAATTTTCACAGTATGTCTGATAATATTTTTTCTTCTGGAGAAAGTCTTATTTGTTTTATTTTGGCTAGAATAAAAGCAGTTTTTAATTTTTTTAAGAACCATTTTAAGGTCAATATTATTAGCCCCTTTAAGCTATATATTTTTTTCAATAGTCTACAGAACAAACCATCGTTACACAATAACTTGCCTAATTACCCTAACCTGCCTAATTAAGCCTTTAAATGTCACTTTAAGCTGAATAGAAGTGTCTTGAAGAATATCTAGTCAAATATTATTTACTGTCATCATGACAAAGATAAAATAAATCAGTTATTAGAAATGAGTTATTAAAACTATTATGATTAGAAATGTGTTGAAAAAATCTCTTCGTTAAACATAAATTGGGGAAAAAATAAACAGAGGGGCTAATAATTCTGACTTCATCTGTATATATATAGAATATTTACAAGTAATTACAGATTTATTACAACCATGATCAATAGATAACACTGTATTCAGTTTTTTTTTAATTGTCATTATAAAAATGTATTAAGAAAAGATGATAGACTAAATATGAGATTATGTTTATAGCATGTAATCAGAAATACATGCATTACAATAGATAAGCATCTGTTATAAATATAAGATTTTTAAAAATGTGAGCATAATATTTGGTGCTTTTTACCGATAGATAGATAGATAGATAGATAGATAGATAGATAGATAGATAGATAGATAGATAGATAGATAGATAGATAGACAGACATCTATATATTATATATTAGTATATTATATTAATATATTATATTAATATTATAATAATTATAAAAAATATTATTTTATTTTTTTTACAGGTTTATTACAACCATGATCAATAGATAACACTGCATTCTGTTTTTTTTTTTTTTTTTTTTGTAAATGTCATTTAGGAAAATGTATTAAGATAGTAATATAAGTAGCATAAATTGTAGGCTATTCTAGTTTTCAAATATGAAATTATATTTACAGCATGTTATTAGAAATCCATTACACTAGATAAGCATCTGTTATCTGTAATAAATATAAGTAAAATGTCAGAGTAATATTTGATGCTTTTTTTTTACCATGATAGATATATCTGGCATCTGTTAAAATTTGTTTTAAATTAAAAAACTGTAGCCTATAAGCAAATAACAAACTGGCCTGCTCATTTCATCAGTCAGAATTTGTCCATTTAAACAATAATTAATGATTAAGTTTGTCTTAAAGCCTTCTTCTATTGGTTATGTTCACAATTTATGATGTCATACTGTCGAAAATAGGACAAATGAGCTCATATAGGGGCCAAATTCTGGACATTGTCAGTGGGTCTTTCGAACCACTCGAACCCCCCCCCCCCCCCCCCCGGTTATGGGCCTGATAGATAGATAGATAGATAGATAGATAGATAGATAGACAGACAGACAGACAGACAGACAGACAGACAGACAGACAGACAGACAGACAGACAGACAGACAGACAGACAGACAGACAGACAGACAGACAGATAGATAGATAGATAGATAGATAGATAGATAGATAGATAGATAGATAGATAGATAGATAGATAGATAGATTCTATCACATACATATTTGACATGTATTTTCAACTAATTTATGTAGACAAAAACATGAAGAGAAAGAGAAATTTTCTGCAATATTTACAGTTATTAATATATACAGTTTTTCTCAGTGGCTTTGGTGCATTTCTCACAACACTATTTACATTTGCACAACAGTTAATGCATTTCTCAAAACAATTAGTCATTTGTGCACATCATAGTAGCAGTTTCTCATTCCTTCCAACAAATTGCAAATGCTTTTGGACATGCATCAATTGCTTTCATACAACTCTCTGCTGTTTGTAACATTATCATTTGCTTATGTCATGTCAGTCAAAATGAACTAAACTTGTGAATGCTAAATAGTCATTCCATATAAAACTAATAGTCCTCATTTCATTACTTGAGTCATTACATAGTCCAGTTTTTCTCAGTGGCTTTGATGCATTTCTCACAACACTATTTACATTTGCACAGCAGTTAATGCATTTCTGAAAACAATTAGTGCAAACTGCAAAACCTATTTGATAACCTGCAAAAGCGCGTCGCTTGATCAAAATAGAAAGCTCATTCCTCAAAAGCAAGTATTCATGTCAATGAAAGTGTCAGTGTCATCAAGATGAAAAGTCCTGACACCATTGTTTATGAACAAGATAGTCAAATGGCTTTGTCATGTTTTCATTATGACACTTTACTCTACATTTTTTTCCACAGCACTATATACTATTTTTGGACAGCCCTTTGAAAACTACAGTAAAGTTAGACATCACTGCATTTAGTCCGGTATCTGAGTACAAGACACTGAATATGTGTTTCACATTTTTACTGCATTTGCTCTTTACAATTCTAATTTATTCACAGCATTGTGCAAAAGAATAAACACACCCTCATTTACAATGAACATAAACTCCCTTGGGCAACGCAGTGGCGCAGTAGGTAGTGCTGTCGCCTCACAGCAAGAAGGTCGCTGGTTTGAGCCTCGGCTGGGTCAGTTGGCATTTCTGTGTGGAGTTTGTATGTTCTCCCTGCGTTCGCGTGGGTTTCCTCCGGGTGTTCCGGTTTCCCTCACAGTCTAAAGACATGCGGTACACGTGAATTGAGTGTGTGTGGATATTTCCCAGAGATGGGTTGCGGCTGGAAGGGCATCCGCTGCGTAAAAACGTGCTGGATAAGATGGCAGTTCATTCCGCTGTGGCGACCCCGGATTAATAAAGGGACTAAGCCGAAAATGAATGAATAAATTAATAATGAATAGAGCGGTGCACAATTGTAAACAATACTGCAGTACATATTAGAACTGAACCTACAACTTACACAGGTCTGTAAATCATTGATCAAATTTTTCAATTTAGAAGACACCATCTAGACAGATTTTGACAACTAGTTCCAAACTCCACATAGAAATGACAAATGACCCAGCTGAGGCTCAAACCAGCGACCTTCTTGCTGTGAGGCAATCGTGCTACCCATTGCACCACAGTGACACCCATGATTTTATTTATATTTTAAAGAATTATAAAAAATCATTAAAACATAAGAAACAGAGATGTTTTTTTTTATTTCTTTACAAGAATTGTGTCATTAATTATATTCATTAAATTAGACGACTATATTTTCTTTTTTGTAGTTGTTTTTTTTGTTTGTTTTTAAGAAAATTAAGTAATACATTTACAAATTTATTGTACAAAACAAGTAAATCATTTAGATATTTGAAATATGATTATAAGGAAAATTGAAATAATATTTGATGTATTTGCAACCAGTTTAGATAAACAGAGACAGAAATAGAGAGAAGGAAAGAGAGAGATACATGTTCTGCAATAATATTTATTTGGCATTTTCAGTTACAGTTTTTCTCAGTGGCTTTGGTGCATTTCTCACAACACTATTTACATTTGCACAACAGTTAATGCATTTCTCAAAACAATTAGTCATTTGTGCACATCATAGTAGCAGTTTCTCATTCCTTCCAACAAATTGCAAATGCTTTTGGACATGCATTAATTGCTTTCATACAACTCTCTGCTGTTTGTAACATTATCATTTGCTTATGTCATGTCAGTCAAAATTAACTAAACTTGTGAATGCGGAAGTCATTCCATATAATACTAACAGTCCTCATTTTATTACTGGAGTCATTACATACAAAATGTTGAACTAGTTGTCAAAATCTGTCAAGCTAATTTTATTTAAAAAATGTAAATATTTTTTTTTTCTGAAAATGTCTTTAAATTGAACAATTTGATGAATGATTTACAGACCTGTGTATGTTGTAGGTTCAGTTCCAATATGTACAGCAATATTGTGTACAGTTGTGCACAGCTCTACCCAAAGGAGGTTTATGTTTGTTGTAAATAAGGGTGTGTTTATTCTTTTGCACAATGCTGTGAATAAATTAGAATTGCAAAGAGCAAATGCAGTAAAAATGTGAAACACATATTCAGTGTCTTGTACTCAGATACCTCACTAAATGCAGTGATGTCTAATTTTACTGTAGTTTTCAAATGGCTGTGCAAATAGTATATAGTGCTGTCTTGAGCATTTTCAGGTTGTGTCACCAAAATCTGACTTTTTGCATTGGAAATAATGTCCAGAGTAAAGTGTCATAATGAAAACATGACAAAGGCATTTGACTATCTTGTTCATAAACAATGGTGTCATGACTTTTCATTTTGATGACACTGACACTTTCATTGACATCAATACTTGCTTTTGAGGAATGAGCTTTCCATTTTGAGCAAGTGACGCGCTTTTGCAGGTTATCCACTAGGTTTTGCAGTTTGTACTAATTGTTTCGAGAACTGCATTAACTGTTGTGCAAACGTAAATAGTGTTGTGAGAAATGCACCAAAGCGACTGAGAAAAACTGTAATTTCAAGAATATTACATGACATTGTAAAAGAGAAAGCAATAAAGCAGATATGCATCTCTTTACTGTTATAAATATAAGATTTAAAACAATATCAGAGTAATATTTGATGCTTTTTACCATGATAGATGAGGTATAGAGGTATATTCATTAAATTAGTTTACATTCTGTTATTTGTTGAGTGGGTGAATTAAGTAATAGATTTTGCAATACGATAATAAGGACATTTTGGAATGATATTTGATAGGTATTTTCAACTAATTTATGTAGACAAAAAAAGAGAGAGAAAGAAATATGCAATAATATTTAGTTGTGGTTTGTAGCTTGCAACAATATGCCAGATGACACTGACACAGAGAGAAAGCAATAGATACAATAAAGATGATACATTTGCAGTACTATTATGAGGAAATGTTGGAGGGATATTTGATATGTATTTACAACAAATTTAGATAGACAGAGAGAAAGAGGGAGAGATATCTAGATCATTATAAATAAATCGTTGTAAATATACTGATTATTATTATTACAGTTTTATCATAAAATATTGTTTGTTAAATGTAGTTTAATCTTATTTATTATCATTATTATTATTGTTGTTTACTACTACTATTTACTGTGTTTACTATGTTTTTTAATATATATACAGTTGAAGTCAGAATTATATAATTTTGACCTTAAAATGGCTTTTAAAAAATTTATTCTAGCCGAAATAAAACAAATAAGACTTTCTCCAGAAGAAAAAATATTATCAGACATACTGTGAAAATGTTCTTGCTCTGTTCAACATCATTTGGGAAATATTTAGTGAAGAAAAAAAATTCAAAGAGGGGCTAATAATTTTGACTTCAACTGTATGGGTGTTATTTTAATGTAAACTTTATAAATGCTTTGACAATAGATTTACAACATTTATCATGCTAATAAAACAATTATTGAATTAAATTGAATTGAATTGAGAGAGAGAGAGAGAGAGAGAGAGAGAGAGAGAGGTAAAAGACACATAAATAGATAGAATAAATGAATAATATGATATGAATGATATGATATATTGAATAATAATATGATATATAATTTATATTTTTATAAAATTATTATATTTTTTATATATATATAAATATATATATATATAAAAATCTATATATATATATATATATATATATATATTTTTTTTTTTTTTTTTACTACTACTTTTTTATCAGTTTACTGTGTTTTTTATTATACATATTATACATGTATGTTTTTTTTTATTTTTCTGTAAACTTTATAAATGCTTTGGCAATACATTTGTAACATGTGTCATGCCAATAAAGCAATTATTGAATTGAGAGAGAGAGAGAGAGAGAGAGAGAGAGAGAGATGTTTCACATGTTTGCTAGTATGATTAGTATGTTTGTTAGTATGTTTCCAGTATGGATTAGTATATTGTTAGTATGAATTAGCATGTTGCTAGTATGATTAGTGTTTCTGGTATGGATTGGTATATTGTTAGTATGAGTCGGTATGTTATTGGTATGTTCAATGTAAAGTCAATGGCAGTTTTTTTTTTTTTTTTTTTTTTTTGGAAGTCTATGGGGCTCCGGTTTCCCCCACAGTCCAAAGACATGCAGTACAGGTGAATTGGGTAAGCTAAAATTGTCCATAGTGAATGTGTGTGTGGAAGTTCCCAGAGATGGGTTGCGGCTGGAAGGGCATCCGCTGCGTAAAATCGTGCTGGATAAGTTAGCGGTTCATTCCGCTGTGGCGACCCCGCAAGGGACAAAGCCGACAAGAAAATGAATGAATGAATGAATGGAAGTCTATGGGACAGTTGCTAGGGTGGCGTAAGTGGTTGCTAGGGTGTGGCTAGTAAGTTAAACGGTCATCGGTGATTGGCAGATTGGTAGTCTGAGTTAAATGAGCCCAACATTAAGTCTGACAGTCTGGCGGAAAGTTATGATTTTCTCAAGCCACCATACAGTAAATATGATATATTGAGTAATATGATGTATTATCTATATTTTAATTATAATATATATTTATAATATATATACACGTTTTTTTTTTTTTTTTTTTTTACTACTACTACTACTATCTATTGTGTGTACTGTTTTTATATATATATATATATATATATGTGTTACGTTTTCATGTAAACTTTAGAACTGCTTTGGCAATACATTTGTAACATTTGGCATGCCAATAAAGCAACTATTGAATTGAATTGAATTGAAGAGAGAGAGAGAGAGAGAGAGAGAGAGAGAGAGAGAGAGAGAGAGAGAGAGATTGTCTGCAATAATATTTATTTTCTGTTTCAGCTAATTGCAACATTATCAGATGACACCGTAAGAGAGAAAGCAACCCTGATCTCCATGATGTGCATCTGCTGCATTGTTCAGGCATAATGTGTTCATGTTATCTTGAAGAGTGGAGCTGGAGTTTCTTTTGAGGGAGCAGAAAATGTGCATGTTTTTCCCTCTTTGTTCCTGAAAGTGTGTTGAGTTGGAGTGAGCTGCGGGGCAGGTCTTGTGCTTGATCGCTGGCTTGTAACCTTCCCAACCCCCATCCCATCCCAAACACAGGCCTCTTCTGCTCAATGGGGGCAGTTTTTGGGGCCTGACGGACGCGGGGGTCACACTGCCTCTGGTCAACACCCCGTTCCCTGCGTCTCCGGACAAAAGATGCAATTCCTTTTGGGAGGGAGGGGAAAGAGGGTGGATGTGATGAAGCTCGAAGACCTGGAAAGGAGAGGAGGGAGAAAAAAAATGAGTGTAGTTCTGAGACTTGATCCAGAATGACAAAATATAGGAGAGAGAGAGAATTGCTGCAATTTGGATTGAGATTGCATCTGAGAGCGCACGGAGGAAATGGAGGATAGAGAAGGAGGAAGTTCTGAAATCCTGCGAGAGAGTGAAGAACAATCGACAAGCAGGAAGAAGAAGGACCCGCTTTTTTCTTCTATTTTGATTCTCTCTCTCTCTCTCTCTCTCTCTCTCTCTCTCTCTCTCTCTCTCTCTCTCTCTCTCTCTCTCTCTCTCTCTCTCTCTCTCTCTGTTAAAATGGCAGCAGACTCCTCCCACTTCAGGGGCCAGGCAATTTTTTTTTTGTTTGTCTTGAAAAGCAAGGCCAGGATTTGTCAGTGTTGGTGACCCGAGGTCAGGCAGACTCACCTCGCCTGTTCATCTGCACACGAACACACACACATTTGAACACACACAGGCAAATCAATCCAAAACAACTGCTACAAAAAATGAGAAAATGACTAAAACAAAATGGCAAAATTCTTTAGAAGCTCATGTTAATGTTCTTTATACACTAAAAATGCTGGGTTATTTCAATCCAAATTAAGTAAAATATGGACAAACCCAATTGTTCTGTTAAATTTGGTTCTGTAAATTTTAATTGATTTTTTTGTAGTTGGTTTTGTCCATATTTTACCCATTATTGGACTGAAATGTTTTTTGGAGTGTAAACTGTATTTATAAAACAAATATTTCTATTAAAAACTGACCAATCAGAGCTTCTTTAGGAAACATAATAATGTTTAAATGCCCTTTTGGATTCTTTATTTTTAAGAGTGTAAATATACCTGAAATTCTAGGAATTGTCAGTGTTGGTCAGAGTTATTAGCCCCCCTGAACTATTAGCACCCCTGTTTATTTTTTTCCCTAATTTCTGTTTAACGGAGAGAAGATTTTTTCAACACATTTCTAAGCATAATAGTTTTAATAACTCATTTCTAATAACTGATTTATTTTATCTTTGCCATGATGACAGTAAATAATATTTGACTAGATATTTTTCAAGACACTTCTATACAGCTTAAAGTGACATTTAAAGGCTTAACTAGGTTAATTAGGTTAACTAGGCAGGTTAGGGTAATTAGGCAAGTTATTGTATAATGATGGTTTGTTCTGTAGACTATCGGAAAAAAAATATAGCTTAAATGGGCTAATAATTTTGTCCTTAAAATGGTGTTTAAAAAATTAAAAACTGCTTTTATTTTAGCCGAAATAAAACAAATAAGACTTTCTCCAGAGGGAAAAAACATTATCAGACATACTGTGAACATTTCCTGGCTCTGTTAAACATCATTTGGGAAATATTTAAAAAAGAAAAAAAATTCAAAAGGGGGCTAACAATTCTGACTTCAACTGTAAATATATATATATCATATTTTACACATTATTGGGCTGAAATAACCCAATTGTTCATCACATTGAGAGAAAAAATTTATTTTTCATATATCAAAAAACCTTTTTGGAAGTTTTATTTGTAAAAGTGTAAGTGTACATTTTATTCTTTGATTTACACTCTAAAAATGCTGGGTTATTTCAATCCAAATAAAGTAAAATATTGACAAAATTGGGGGGTTAAATTAGGGCCTATAAATTTAATATTTTGGAGGTTGGTTTTGGCCATATTTGTACATATTTGGGTTAAAATAGCCCAGCTTTTTAAAATTGTATATCTAAAAAGGCTGGGTTATTTTTATCCAAATTGGGCAAAATATCGATAAAGCTAATTGTTGGGTTACATTTAGACCTATATATATATATATATATATATATATATATATATATATATATATATATATATATATATATATATATTTATATATATATATATATATATAGATAGATAGATAGATAGATAGATATATATACAAATTGTTATACAAAAATCCTAACACAAATTGATTAAGATACTTAATAAATTGTACAAATCGAAGTGAATTGAACATAATGCAATTTAGTTGTCCCCCCAAAAAACTTAAAAATTGAATAATTTCAACTCATTTTAAATAAATAGTAAATAAGTAAACAAGCAGTTTTTTTGTTCAGGAAAGTCAGTTTTTTGAGTGTATTTTTGCGGTTGGTTTGGTCTGTTTTACACATTATTGGGCTGAAATAACCCAGCTTTTTTTCGAGTGTACTATTAAATTGTTCTTCACATTAAGAAAACAAAAATTTATTTTGAAAACTGACCAATAAAAGCTTTTTAGTAAACTAAATAATGTTGTTTTTTAGATGCCAAAATGCCCTTTTGGAATCTTTATTTTAAAGAGTGTAAATGTCCTTGAAAATCCAGGAATTGTGTTGGTGACCGGGGATCAGGCAGACTCACCTCGCCTCTTCATCTGCACAGGCAGATCAATCCAAAACAACTGCTATAAAAATGTCTAAAATCAAGGTTCTTTATTAGATTTTTGTGGTTCCACAAAAATCTTTAACGTCAGTAGAAGCTGTCAAGTGTGCAAATGTTCTTTATACACTCTAAAATGCTGGGTTATTTCAACACAAATTGGGCAAAATATTGCCAAATGCAATTGTTGGGTTAAATTTAGCTCTCTAAAAAAAAAAATAATAAATTATATATATACAGTATACACACACACACACACACACACACACACATATATATATACACAGTTGAAGTCAGAATTATTAGCACCCCTGTTTATTTTTTTACCCAATTTTTGTAGAACAGAGAAGATTTCTTCAACACATTTCTAAACATAATAGTTTTAATAACTCATTTCTAATAACTGATTTATTTTATCTTTGCCATGACGACAGTAAATAATATTTGACTAGATATTCTTCAAGACACTTCTATACAGCTTAAAGTGACATTTAAAGGCTTAACTAGGTTAATCAGGTTAACTAGGCAGGTTAGAGTAATTAGGCAAGTTATTGTGTAACGATGGTTTGTTCTGTAGACTATCGAAAAAAATTTTACTTAAATGGGCTAATAATTTTGTCCTTAAAATGGCTTTTAAAAAATTAAAAACTGCTTTTATTCTAGCTGAAATAAAACAAAAAAAACTTTCTCCAGAAGAAAAAACATTATCAGACATACTGTGAAAATTTCCTTGCTCTGTTAAACATCATTTGGGAAATATTTAAAAAAGAAAAAAAATTCAAAGGGGGGCTAATAATTCTGACTTCAACACACACACACACACACACACACACACACACACACACACACACACACACACACACACACACACACACACACACACACAGTGTAATGGCATTGAAACACATTTCAGTCTACTTATCTATCAAATTTCATTTTTCATCTCGACTCCCTCTGTACTCAATCTCTGAGGAGTGTTTTACACTCAACATTTGAGCCAATCAGAAAGTCAGTCCCCCTTATCAGAATCTTCCAGATCAGATCCAGCCATTAACATTATAGAAACGCTTTAAGATCAGACGTGTGTTTGAAGACTGTACAGCAGCTCCTTTGAGACGAAAAGTTCATATTAGAAACTGCTGGACACTTTCTAATGACCCCAGAACTATCCCATACAGCTCTCTTCAAAAAGGTCATTCATTGGTAAATACGACTCCATGAAGAACCTTTACTATTCAAAGAGTCTCTCCATTACACACAAAAGTCATTCATTAAGTTAATTTTTAAGTTTCTGTTGCTATTTTTAACATTAATAGAGACAGTATGGGATCTAAAAGTCAGTTTAACAGGAAAAAAGGTCTGTAAAACAAGTAAAACATTTATTTATTCGTTCATTTATTTTCATTCCTTTATTCATCAGTGACTGCCACAGTGGAATGAATCAACAACTTATCCAGCATATGTTTTACACAGCGGATGCCCTTTAAGCCGCAACCCAGCACTGGGAAACACCCATACACACTCATTCACACACACACACACACACACACACTACAGCCAATGTATACACAGCATGTGTGTGTTTGAACTGTGCGAGAAACCGGAGCACCCGGAGGAAACCCACGCCAACACGGGGAGAACGATGTGAGGCGATAGTGCTAACCACTGAGCCCCCGGGTTAATACACATAGCATTATTCATTCATTCATTTTCTTTTCGACTTAGTCCCTTTATTAATCTGGGGTCGCCACAGCGGAATCAACCGCCAACTTATCCAGCACGATTTTACGCAGCGGATGCCCTTCCAGCCGCAACCCATCTCTGGGAAACATCCACACACTCATTCACACTCACACACTATGGACAATTTAGCTTACCCAATTCACCTGTACCGCATGTCTTTGGACTGTGGGGGGAAACCGGAGCACCCGGAGGAAACCCACGCGAACGCAGGGAGAACATGCAAACTCCACACAGAAACGCCAACTGACCCAGCCCAGCCGAGGTTTGAACCTGCGACCCAGCGACGTTCTTGCTGTGAGGCAACAGCACTACCTACTGCGCCACTGCGTCGCCCACACATAGCATTTCTAAAAGTTAAAAAATACATTCACTTTACAGAGAAAATGTTTTTTTTATATACAGAGCAACAAATCAATGTATATATAAGGGGAAAAAGCGATCAGAATTTGATCAAGGAATTTAACAGGAAAAGAAAACAGCTGCACTTGTTTCGACTCGACTCGAACACTTAAGTAATTTAACTGAATTATTTCCCCTGTAAATTGTGTAAAACGACTCCAACATGAACAGCTCTAAAATGACACATCCATTCTTCATCCAGCTTCTGTTGTGTTGGTAAACTAGTTTGAAACTCTTCCGGATGGACCTTCATTACAGCAAGCGGTGGTTGATCAGTTTATTAGACTCTAGTGACACCCAGTGGTTCAGTCCGGTATAACAGCAGACACGACAACACATCTATCTAAACATATATAATCAAGAAGAGCGCATTTTATTTGATCGATTAGCCTATTTGATGCTTTTCTCCTGCTTCATTATCATTAGCTACGTTCAGGTTTTTATTCATAACCTTACAGATACATATAATCATCAGTGCACTAAACAAGTCTTATATTTATTAAGGATTTAATTATTTTGATTGTAAAATAAAGGAAGAAAGAAAGACACTGAATCAATACTGAATTTTACTGAATTTTCGCTGTCAGTGCTAGTTCTGTCTTGCTATTAAAATATTTTTAAATAATTTGTAATGTCTAATATGTAATATTTTTGTCATTTTGATTAAGACATAGTCTGACCAAAACTGATCTGATTGCATAAACTATGAAATTAATCCAGATACGAAGTCTCTGTCTCACCCTTCAAACTCAAAACTAAGCATAAGTTTGTGAAAGGTCAAATAATGTTATTTATTGGCATTAAAATAAACTTTTGCTTTCCACAATCTATTCTTGAGGATGCAAAAATGTGCTTCACACTTAAACACTTTGTTTAAACAAACTGATGATCAATTTAAAGTTCTTTAAATAAAATGGCTGTGAAATAACAAATAAAAGCTGTTTTGGGAATGGATCTGCGTGTAGTGCTGCTGTGTTTTTAGTGCTCTGAGTCCCTCTGCTGGACATTATTGAGTACTGAAGTTTAAAAGATTTCTAATAGTTTCCTGAATCTAATTAAAGGAAAATAAACAGTAACAGAACCCCCCCCCCCCCCCTCCCTCCCTCTCTGTTGTTTTTTAAGATTAAAATTATTTAAGACAGTTGCCAATCAAATAAATGTAATTTTTTATTTAAGCCTACAGATTTCTGGGTTAGTTTAACTCCAAAAATCTTCAGTCCGTCAGTCAGTCTGCCTGTCTGTCTATCTGTGTCTGTCTGTCTGTGTCTGTCTGTCTGTCTGTGTCTGTCTGTCTATCTGTGTCTGTCTGTCTGTCTGTCCGTCCGTGTCTTTCTGTCTGTCTGTCTATCCATCCATCCATCCATCCATCCATCCATCCATCCATCCATCTATCTATCTATCTATCTATCTATCTATCTATCTATCTATCTATCTATCTATCTATCTATCTATCTATCTATCTATCTATCTATCTATCTATCTATCTATCTATCTATCCATCATCTATCTATCTATCTATCTATCCATCCATCCATCCATCCATCCATCCATCCATCCATCTATCTATCTATCCATCCATATATCCATCCATCTATCTATCTATCTATCTATCTATCCATCCATCCATCCATCCATCCATCCATCCATCTATCTATCCATCCATATATCCATCCATCATCTATCTATCTATCTATCTATCTATCCATCCATCCATATATCCATCCATCCATCCATCCATCCATCCATCCATCCATCCATCCATCCATCCATATATCCATCCATCCATCCATCCATCCATCCATCCATCCATCCATCCATCCATCTATCTATCTATCTATCTATCTATCTATCTATCTATCTATCTATCTATCTATCTATCTATCTATCTATCTATCTATCTCTATTATTTTACAAATAGTTTAATTAATTCTATTTTTCTCAATTGGAAAACCATAACTGTCCAAACCTGTAACTCATAGTGTTTTTACTGACAGAACATCTTACACAAATCTCGCTGTCATGTTTCATGTGTCCTGCTGGATTTATACAGCGTCCTCTTCAGTCTGTGACTGTACACTCATACCGTAAATGCTCCGTAATGCCAGACGTGTGTTTCAGCTCCAGAAGCCTTAATAAATGAGAGCGAGTGTTTGGCATAAGAGAAAATAATGATAAATTGTCTGGAGCTTTTGGCTCATTTGCCTCAATTTATTTCATTTAGACAGATTTAGCAACGCGTGTGCTGCTGTATGAGCATCTGAATCAATATCCATCATCTCAGAAACCTGGAGGATTTTCTCAGCGGAGACTGAAGCAGATGCAGGACTTTATTAGTGCTACTGTACAATACACAACATTTATCATCTGCTTCATTGAGGAATGCATGAGCTGATAAAATGTGCTCATTTACTGAATAAAAGCCATTGATAATGCTTCAGCCAAGTGCATGAATGTGTATATATTTATATATATTTATATATATATTTATACAAAAGTTCTGTCTGGTTCTCGAATCTGATTGGCTGATAGCCGTGCAATATTTTGCAATTTCAGCACTCTCAATACACAGCCTCTTCAGCTTAGGGTATTAGTCCACTCACATGACAAGCCGAGGAATAGACTCACTACAGACAAATATTGCAGCTGTTGGACAACATAATGTACTTTTAAGGCTTTTTTAGGTGAGAATGTAGTTGTTTAGATTGCAACTATGTAATCTATTTATAAGGATAGTGCCTGTTTTAAATATTCAGCACGATAGTACTATAAAATTTTTAACAGATTCAGCACGTTGGCTGCTATCAGCAAAGTGAAGAAATTGACGGTTGACGTTCCGCCACAAGATGGCGACAGAGACAGCATTATAAGTCCTTTGGGGAGAAAAACCTTTTCTATAATGATTTGATCTGTAGTTTGAAATTTATGCGGAGTTTTTCTCCCTAAGGACTTATTATGCGGTCTCTGTCGCCATCCTGTGGCGGAGCATCAACCATCTTTTCCATCTCTCAACATTTCTTTGCTCTGCATGCTGATGGCCACCAATGCCAACCTCCCAAATTATAAATATTTAAAATAGGCACTATCTTTATAAATAAACAGCGTAGTTGCAATCTAAACAACTACATCCTTAAAAGGCCTCAAAAGTACATTATGTTGTCCAACAGCTCCAATATTTGTCAATCTGTAATGAGTTTATTGCTCAGCTTGTCATGTGGGCGAAGTAAAACACAAGGGTGAATAGGCTGTACAAGTGCTGATATTGCAGAATTCATTCATTCATTCATTTATTTTCTTTTCAGCTTAGTCCCTGTATTAATCTGGGGTCACCACAGCAGCCAATTTATCCAGCATATGTTTTACGCAGCAGATGCATTTTCAGCTGTACCGGTACTAGTATCGCGATACTATGGCTGCAAAATACTGGAGGTGCCACTATAGTTTGTAAACTGTAGTATCATCTATATAGATAACGTTGCATGTGGAAAGTCACTAAAATGCTCACATATTTGTGCAACAACAGACCATTTTATTTTAATAGTCTGAGCTCTTTAAGGTTGCAAAACTGTGTAGAATTTGTGCCTTTTAGGGTAGCCTAATGCACGTTTTCTGATGCTTCAGGTTGAACGCACATCGGTTCATTTCAGTTTCTGTCAATATGATTTAGTAGCTACAACAACCGTGACAATTTGTTAAAAAGAACGACTCACAAAGTGAAATTTTGAATTACTTTATATTGTTACCTGACAAGACTGAAAAAAAAACAATAGATGAAAAACTCAAAACAGCAACAGGAAACATTGAAACAATTTTTGACCACTTTATATAGCCTAATTTTGTTGGACAAATGTTATTTTTGAAACAAATTTCATTTGGTATAATTTGTATCTTTATTTTAGTGTATTTTTTGTTGGTCAGTTATCTACAAAATAAACAAAAAAAAAACAAAAAATGAATACATTTTAGGTGAAGTGATGTGCAAATAATAGTTTTTTCGATAATAAAGGAATTATGAATGAATAAATTAATTCACGTAGACCTATTATAACATAAAAAATAGTATTTCTGACAATTTTCTTTATAATTTGAGTTATGAATTACAGTATCGCAATACTACTTGTTATCGTGATACTTCAGCTGGTATAGTATCGTGAGATGGTTAACGATATTGCTACAACCCTAATATATATATATATATATATATATATATATATATATATATATATATATATATATATATATATATATATATATATATATATATATATATATATATATATATATAAAATCAATCTAACTATTAATAACAAACTAAATGAACTAAACTAACTAAACTAAATGAACTAGTCGATTTAAACTCAAACAATATCTAAAAAACACTTTTATTTGAGCTATTTCTCAAGTAAATAAATCTCCTGTCATTTAACTTAATTTACTAAAGTAACCAAAACTTTTTAATAACAACAAAACATGTCAAACAATGAACGATTTATTTATTTATTTGCAAAATTAAATCCATGACACAAAAACGAATTGAAAGTTTAAATAAATAAGCGTTAACTCATATAACATTAAATATTTTAAAATAAACGTACACTTATTCTATTTCAGCTATAGTTCCCAAAAATATCTCAATGTACCAAAACATTTTTGATTTGATTTTCATTCATTTTCCTTCGGCTTGGTCTCTTTATTCATCAGGGGTTGCCACAGCGGAATGAACCACCAAATATTCCACCATATGTTTTACACAGCGGATGCCCTTCCAGCTGCAACCCAGTACTGGGAAACATCCATACACTCTCTCATTCACACACTATACACTACGGCCAATTTAGTTTATTAAATTCCATTATAGCGCATGTGTTTGGACTGTGGGGGAAACCGGAGCACCCAGAGGAAACCCACGCCAACACGAGCAGAACATGCAAACTCCACACAAAAATGCCAACTGACCCAGCCGGGGCTTGAACCAGCGACCCTTCTCTTCTTCAATCGTGCTACCCACTGCGCCACTGTGACGCCCACACAAAAAAAATTCTACAATTAAAAGTAAAAACGCAAAAATATATTACTCAATTTTTTATATGAATTAATTTTGATATTATTTGTTTAGAGTTATTTCAAGAAAGTTCACATATTTATTTTATTTTATTTATTTATTTTATTTTCAGACATTTTGTACAGCACTACTCAACTACTGTTGTTTTTATTATATATAAATAAATTTGATTTGATGTATTGTATTTATATTTTCAGCTCTAAAACATGCATAAGTCCACACATGAGTCCAGTCCTCTCAGTCAGTTTCATGTGCCAAAAACTTGCGGATATACTCCGTCTGCTAGAATTGATTATGAACAAATCACCTGAAAAGTTCCAGCACTAATTTCTGCTTTAGATGTTTTATTCATTTTACGGAGGGAATAATGAGCACCTCTTCATACGTGCTTTCATCTACACAATGTCTGCGGCGGAAAAAATTGTGAAAGGGTTTTCTGTCATTGAAATCCTCTATCAAACGTCTGCTTAATAACAGGTGATGAGCAGTGTTCTGCTTTCAATTAAAGTGGACGTCTGCTGAATTACAGGACTGTGAATGTTAAACAGCAGGACTAAAAACCACCTGTAGAAAACACACTATTTCATCTGTCTGACACTTTCCCAGACACTTCCACCAGACACTTTCTTACAATCACTTACAATCAAAAACAATGTTTACCTGTGAATGAACTACACAATCATGTTGCACTACTTACCTTAAATACCTCTTTTGCACAATATCTCGCACAATATTGTTCTGTCTTATGTAAAAGTACTCGTATAGTCTGGCTTCTTTATCCAGACCATTAGATCCAGACCACTTGATCCAAACCACTAGATCAAGATCATTAGATCCACAAAACTAGATCCACACCATTATATCCAGACCACTAGATCCAGACCAGGAGATTCCAACCACTAGATCCAGACCACTAGATCCAAACCACTAGATCAAGATTATTAGATCCACAACACTAGATCCACACCATTATATTCAGACCAGCAGATCCAGGACATTAGATCCAGACCATTAGATTCAGACCACTAGATCCAAACCAGCAGACCCAGGACATTAGATCCACAACAACCCAGAGCAGTAGATCCATACCAGTAGATCCAGACCACTAGAATCCAGATCAGTAGATCCAGACCACTACTAGTATTAAGTATAGTTATATTACCACTCCGGAATGTTAGGTATGTATACAGTAGGTTAAAAAAAGCTTTTATCTTAGATGCAGTCCAGTAGATCCAGACCATTAAATCCAGACACTAGATCCAGATCACTAGAACCAGACCACTAGATCTAATTCATTTGATCCAGACCATTAGATCCAGACCACTAGATCAAGACCATTAGATCCACAACACTAGATCCACACCATTAGATCCAGACCAGAAAATCCAGACACTAGATCCAGATCACTAGAACCAGACCACTAGATCAAGACCATTAGATCCACAACACTAGATCCAGACGATTAGATCCAGACCAGAAAATCCAGACACTAGAACCAGATCACTAGAACCAGACCACTAGATCCAATTCATTTGATCCAGACCATTAGATCCAGACCACTAGATCAAGACCATTAGATCCACAACACTAGATCCACACCATTAGATCCAGACCAGAAAATCCAGACACTAGATCCAGATCACTAGAACCAGACCACTAGATCAAGACCATTAGATCCACAACACTAGATCCACACCATTAGATCCAGACCACTAGATCCAAACCAGCAGACCCAGGACATTAGATCCACAACAACCCAGAGCAGTAGATCCATACCAGTAGATCCAGACCACTAGAATCCAGATCAGTAGATACAGATCAGTAGATCCAGACCACTACTAGTAGTAAGTATAGTTATATTACCACTCCGGAATGTTAGGTATGTATACAGTAGGTTTAAAAAAGCTTTTATCTTAGATGCAGACCAGTAGATCCAGACGATTAGATCCAGACCAGAAAATCCAGACACTAGATCCAGATCACTAGAACCAGACCACTAGATCTAATTCATTTGATCCAGACCATTAGATCCAGACTACTAGATCCAGACCATTAGATTTTGACCACTAGATCAAGATCATTAGATCCACAACATTAGATCCAGACCAGAAAATTCAGACACTAGATCCAGATCACTAAACCACACGATCCAGACCATTAGATCCACAACACTAGATCCACACCATTAGATCCAGACCACTAGATCCAGACCAGCAGATCCAGGATATTAGATACATACCACTAGAATCCACACCAGTAGATCCATACCAGTACATCCAGACCACTAAAATCCAGACCAATAGATACAGAGCAGTAGATCCATAGTAGACCATTACTAGTAGTTATTATAGTTCGATTACCGCTCCTGAATGTTATATATATGTTTAAAATAGCTCTTATGTCGAGTGTTCATATTTATGATCTGTTTTCAATCAAAGACTATTATTCATAATCAGTTCTCTTATGTACACTGTAAAATATCCTTAAAATACAGCATAGACTCATTCTGAAAACGTAATCCTAAATACATTTCTGGAGATTGTGAATTATGTAGCCAGAGCTACGCATGGCTGCATTTCGTCTTTAAAACCAATGCTACAGGGCGGTATGACACCGTTCCTTTTCACACTTACCAGCTGACCGCTTATCTCCATGTGGACGGCTTTACCGCTGTTACCAGTTTGTCCAGTGGCTCGCTGAATACGTTGGAGGATTGGAGACACAGAACGAAGTTGACCATGACGCTGAAGAATGGTTCCAGAAAGCAGGTAAGGCAAAAACAAAAGCCATGGAATAAAAAAAAAACACGTACATAACAGGGTGAGAATGTGGTAAAATCTGAAAATGTAGTAAAAATCAGGCAGCTGCGAGGGCTTTTCTTTTTCTGGATTGCTTTTTAAAAGAAAAAGACACTATCGATTGGGTTTAGGGAAAGGAGTGGGTGGGGGTATTGGTCTCTCAGTCGTTCAGTCAGTCAATCGACAGCGGCCTCTGGTGGATTTACACGAGAACAGCAGGTGCGAATGGCACTTGCGAGAAAAATTTGAGATCTGAAAAAACGTACACAATGGCCTTTGGTGGATTTGTGAAAACAAAAACTGCAAAAAAAAAAAAAACGTAGCTCATGGGACGTATTTGGTGCTCTCCAGCAATGTATATAGGGGTACGTAATCAGAATAAGCCTGGGTTGGTAAATTAGCCATTTTCCATATTTTGGGATACATGTTTTTATTTTTAATTCCCCTATTTATTTATGCTTTTGAATTGAATTATGGAACCTTGATCTTTCTTTTAACAAATTCTAACCTTAAAAAGTAAAAAAAAAGTGAGTTTTATTGATATTTTTAATAGTTTACAGTGATATCAACACCCCATAGTGCATTTCCCAACCGGAAAAAACAGAAAACACTTGTGAATCACAAAATACAGAAAACTGCTAATTTATGGATACTTTTTACAGTGTAGTTTGCATTGCAAATTAATGACAATGCATTCCTAAACTCAATTGCTAGTTAACACACCTAACGCTTTAAAATGCTGCTTATGTGGGAAGCTGACGAGGTTTCGAAAAATCCTTCTTTCCCTGTTAATGTGATTCTCATATCACTTTAATCAATTACACCGTAAAATGATTCTGTCATTTAAAAAGGCATATCTGTGCAGAAACTCTGAGGAAGGGCAACTTTGCAGTTTGGTCTGCTTTTCAACAGTGAGCATGATGCAAGATTCTGCAACGTCTCTAGCAAAAATCACCTGGACAACAGTCAGGACGCATTCACTTTAAAAGAGTGCAGAGCTGAAGGTCAGCGCTCACAGTGAAGCCATCTGCCAAAACACTCAGCCTTCATAGTGCAGAAATACATGCCATTATTAATTATTTACATGCATGTGGTTTGCATGCATGTGAAAAAACGTTTCACAGAGTTTTAATGAAAAAGCGGCACAGCAAATACAAAGACTGATCCAGTAAACCTCATGAAACACCCTGGCAACAATCCCAATAAACCAATCAATTGCACCCTACATAGCATACCTTCATTGAATTCACATCGAATCAACAGTCAGAAGAATCAAACTTCAGATCATTGAATTTTCATCAGCTATGCGCCCTCAAATAATGCTTTTATTCAATGAAAGAAACAGATTCACAGAGACGGTGATGAAGTTAATGAGATAATTAAGTGATTAATTGAGTGTGGTTGCGAATTGATGATAAACACCTGCTGTTAACAAGACGAATCACCGAAGACACACAAAACTACAACTGACTTCAGTTTGACTTTGTCACACAGCTGCAAAAGTTCTGTCGAATTTATTTTATGAAAATAATTGTACTGTTAGCCATTGCCACTATGGAGAACAGCTTTTGCTTTACTGGAGTTCTTTGACTTTTCTTTTCTTATGCTAGTTTCTCTCTGGTTGCTCTAACCAAAGTTTTGTGCTTCCTCAATAATTCTGCTTGTTAACAGCAGGTGCTTATCATCAATTCTGACACTAGATCCAGACACTAAAACACTAAACACTAGATCCAAACCATTAGATCCTGACCATTAGATCTAGAGCAGTAGATCTGGACCGTTAGATTCAGATCACTAGATCCAGACCATTAGATCCAGACAACTAGATCCAGACCATTAGACCTATGCCAGGAGATCCAGACCATCAAATCCAGAACCTTACATCTTTACCATTAGAATCAGACCATTAGATTCAGACCATTAGATCCAGACCACTAGATCTAGACCATTAGATCCATACCAGTAGAACCAGAGCACTAGACTCCAGACCTATTAGATCCTGACCAGTATATCTAGATCAGTAGATCCAGCCACTAGATCCAGATCAGTATATCCAGCCACTAGATCCAGACCAGTAGATCAATCCCACTATATCCAGAACACTAAATCCAAACCACTAGATACAGACTAGTAGATCCCAACCAATCAATTCAGACCATTAGATCCAAACCATTAGATTCAGACCCTTAGATCCAGACCACTAGATCTAGACCATTAGATCCATACCAGTAGAACCAGAGCACTAGACTCCAGACCTATTAGATCCTGACCAGTATATCTAGATCAGTAGATCCAGCCACTAGATCCAGATCAGTATATCCAGCCACTAGATCCAGACCAGTAGATCAATCCCACTATATCCAGAACACTAAATCCAAACCACTAGATACAGACTAGTAGATCCCAACCAATCAATTCAGACCATTAGATCCAAACCATTAGATTCAGACCCTTAGATCCAGACCATTACATCTCAACCTCTAGATCCAGACCATTATACCCACATCAGTAGATCCAGAGCACTAGAATCCAGACCTATTAGATCCTGACCAGTAGATCTAGATCAGTAGATCCAGCCACTAGATCCAGACCATTCAATCCAGATCAGTATATCCAGCCACTAGATCCAGACCAGTAGATCAATCCCACTATATCCAGAACACTAAATCCAAACCATTAGATCCAGACCACTAAGTCCAGGCCAGCAGATCCGGGACATTAGATCCATACCAGTAGATCCAGACCACTAGAATCCAGACTAGTAGATCCATACCAGTAGATCCATAAAACTAAATCCAAACCACTAGATCCAGACTAGTAGATTCAGACCATTAGATAAAGGCCAGCAGATCCAGGACAACAGATATATACCAGTAGATTCACACCAGTAGATCCAGATCCGTAGATCCAGACCACTAGATCCTGACAATTAGATCCAGAACAACAGATTCAGATCATTAAATCTAGCTCACTAGATACAGACCATTACAGGCCTGTACATCCAGAACCTTACACACAGGATATTAGATCTAGACCACTAGATCCACTCCATTAAATCCAGACCACTAGATCAATCCCACTATATCCAGAACACTAAATCCAAACCACTAGATACAGACTAGTAGATCCCAACCAATCAATTCAGACCATTAGATCCAAACCATTAGATTCAGACCCTTAGATCCAGACCATTACATCTCAACCTCTAGATCCAGACCATTATACCCATATCAGTAGATCCAGAGCACTAGAATCCATTAGATCCTGACCAGTAGATCTAGATCAGTAGATCCAGCCAGTAGATTTAGACCATTCAATCCAGATCAGTATATCCAGCCACTAGATCCAGACCAGTAGATCAATCCCACTATATCCAGAACACTAAATCCAAACCATTAGATCCAGACCACTAAGTCCAGGCCAGCAGATCAGGGACATTAGATCCATACCAGTAGATCCAGACCACTAGAATCCAGACTAGTAGATCCATACCAGTAGATCCAGAAAACTAAATCCAAACCACTAGATCCAGACTAGTAGATTCAGACCATTAGATAAAGGCCAGCAGATCCAGGACAACAGATATATACCAGTAGATTCACACCAGTAGATCCAGATCCGTAGATCCAGACCACTAGATCCTGACAATTAGATCCAGAACAACAGATTCAGATAATTAAATCTAGCTCACTAGATACAGACCATTACAAGCCTGTACATCCAGAACCTTACACACAGGATATTAGATCTAGACCACTAGATCCACTCCATTAAATCCAGACCACTAGATCAATCCCACTATATCCAGAACACTAAATCCAAACCACTAGATACAGACTAGTAGATCCCAACCAATCGATTCAGACCATTAGATCCAAACCATTAGATTCAGACCCTTAGATCCAGACCATTACATCTCAACCTCTAGATCCAGACCATTATACCCACATCAGTAGATCCAGAGCACTAGAATCCAGACCTATTAGATCCTGACCAGTAGATCTAGATCAGTAGATCCAGCCACTAGATCCAGACCATTCAATCCAGATCAGTATATCCAGCCACTAGATCCAGACCAGTAGATCAATCCCACTATATCCAGAACACAAATCCAAACCATTAGATCCAGACCACTAAGTCCAGGCCAGCAGATCCGGGACATTAGATCCATACCAGTAGATCCAGACCACTAGAATCCAGACTAGTAGATCCATACCAGTAGATCCAGAAAACTAAATCCAAACCACTAGATCCAGACTAGTAGATTCAGACCATTAGATAGAGGCCAGCAGATCCAGGACAACAGATATATACCAGTAGATCCACACCAGTAGATCCAGATCCGTAGATCCAGACCACTAGATCCTGACAATTAGATCCAGAACAACAGATTCAGATCATTAAATCTAGCTCACTAGATACAGACCATTACAGGCCTGTAGATCCAGAACATTACACACAGGATATTAGATCTAGACCACTAGATCCAGTCCATTAAATCCAGACCACTAGATCAATCCCACTATATCCAGAACACTAAATCCAAACCACTAGATACAGACTAGTAGATCCCAACCAATCGATTCAGACCATTAGATCCAAACCATTAGATTCAGACCCTTAGATCCAGACCATTACATCTCAACCTCTAGATCCAGACCATAATACCCATATCAGTAGATCCAGAGCACTAGAATCCAGACCTATTAGATCCTGACCAGTAGATCTAGATCAGTAGATCCAGACCACTAGATCCAGACCATTCAATCCAGATCAGTATATCCAGCCACTAGATCCAGACCAGTAGATCAATCCCACTATATCCAGAACACTAAATCCAAACCATTAGATCCAGACCACTAAGTCCAGGCCAGCAGATCCGGGACATTAGATCCATACCAGTAGATCCAGACCACTAGAATCCAGACTAGTAGATCCAGAAAACTAAACCCAAACCACTAGATCCAGACTAGTAGATTCAGACCATTAGATAGAGGCCAGCAGATCCAGGACAACAGATATATACCAGTAGATCCACACAAGTAGATCCAGATCCGTAGATCCAGACCACTAGATCCTGACAATTAGATCCAGAACAACAGATTCAGATCATTAAAACTAGCTCACTAGATACAGACCATTACAGGCCTGTAGATCCAGAACATTACATACAGGATATTAGATCTAGACCACTAGATCCAGTCCATTAAATCCAGACCACTAGATCCAGACCACTAGATTCAGTACATTAAATCCAGACCACTAGATCTAGACCACTAGATTCAATCCATTAAATCCAAACCACTAGATCCAGACCACTAGATCCAGGCCAGCAGATCCAGGACATTAGCTCCATACCAGTATATCCAGACCACTAGATATACACCTATACATTAAAACTACTAGATTTAGACCACTAGATCCAGACCAGTAGATTCAGAACATTATATCCAGACCAATAGATCCAGACCAGTAGATCCAGAACATTATATCCAGACCAATAGTAGATCCTGACCATTAGATCCACTAGATCCAGATAATTAGATCCAGAGCACTAGATCTAATAGCTGAAGCAACAATTCTAGAATAAATCAGCCTATTAGTGTTGTAAATCCCTCCCACTTGTAAACCTGGATCTAATGGTCTGAATCTAGTATGGACTGAAACACGTGGGTTTGCAGCTGGATTTTATTGTTTGAGTCATTGTTTGAGTTTCAGCTTCTCTCCACAAAAAGGTGCAGTGAATGAGTCTCTGTCTGCGCTGCTCTTTAAACGCACATCAGGCATTCTGGCAGCACATCGAGACTCTCTGTCTTTCAGGACAATAATCACATCTGTCTCCGCATCTCTGCGAGTCTCCACACCAGCACTGAAAGACAAATGACGCCTCTTCACCTCCTCTGCATCCAAAACGTTTTCTGTTACCCTTCACTGGTGCGATGTAATTGAGAAGCAGCCGCGATACACTTCTGTCTCAAACCCGAGAGTCTATTTCACCAGGCGTGCATTTTACGACCCTGTGTGTGTGCTGTATATGTGTGTGAGAGAGATTTGAGATTTAAGTTCACCTTCATTTTTACAACTAGATAACAGTTACACTGCAAAAAAAGATTTTCTTAGATTTATTTTGTCTTGTTTCTAGTCCAAATATCTCAAATATCTTAAATCAAGAAGCATTTTCTAGACAAGCAAAACATATTGTCTTGTTTTAAGAAATAATATAGCAAAATGAAGTGAGTTTCTCCTTAAAACAAGCTAATAATCTGCCAATGGAGTAAACAGTGTTTCTCAACCACGTTCCTGGAGGACCACCAACTCTGCATGTTTTTGATGTCTCCTTTGTTTGTCTCACCCATTACAGGTCTTTCAGTAGCTGCTAATGAGCTGATGATCTGAATCAGGTGTGTTCGGTTAAGGAGACATGGAAAATGTTCAGAGCTGGTGGTTTCACAGGAACGTGGTTGAGAAACTAGTCTAGAACACAGGTGTCAAATCCAGTTTCTTTTTTTTTTTTTTATAATTATTTTTTTGGGGTTTTCACCTTTAATGTATAGGACAGTAGAGAGAATTGACAGGAAAGCATGGGGAGCAGAGAGAGGGCAAAGATCGGCATAGGACCGCGAGGCGGAATCGAACTCAGGTCGCCGTGAGCACCGGAGTGCATGTGTCGACGCACTGATCACTACACCACTGGCGCCGACTCAAATCCAGTTTCTTGATCACTTCTGCACAGTTTAGCTTTAACCCTAATTAAACACACCTGATCAAACTAATTGAGTCCTTCAGGCTTGTTTGAAACCTACAGGTTTAAGCTGCGGTCACACTAGAGTTTGAACTCGCGAAATACGGTCGTACGGCACTGCGAATAGAGGCGGGATTATACAAGATGATTAGACATTTTAAAAAGCGAGAGATTGGTCTATATTTTAAATTTCTGTTCTGAGAGGTCACATTTTGATCCTTGATTGGTCTCACGCAGTCAAGTATTGCGATTTTGCAGGTAAGAGTTCTCCAAGCTTGAACTTTGCACCGCAGAGACTTGCGAAACTTGACGCATGACCTTGCGTTTCCGGTCTGACTCATTCGCGCGCGTATGAATGGAAGTCTATGGGGAGAAAAGTGCAGTGTGACCGCAGCTTAAGTGTGTTGAAGCAGGGTTGGAACTAAACTGTGCAGAGTTGTGGCCTTCCAGGAACTGAACCACACACCTGTTCTACTTGGTGAAATCAGATTGGCGTATATTGTTTGCATATATAAAAAGTTTGATAAATATTTCCCTGCTATTTCTCCTACTAGTGCAGTTTATCATTATCTAGTTTGTATTAAACACAATATAGGCCTGTTTTTAAAAATGATGTTAAAATCCCACACCGACCTCTACAGGAGCATATTTCATCAGTTAACAAGCTCACAGCGGGAAAGCTTTACAGATTGCTGTTAAAAAATCAGCTTCTCTATAGAGAAAATGAATGAGAATTGTACTTCCCGAACCCGTCTGTTGTGCTCTGTTGTGAAATAATTCATCACACTTCAGTTTTTAAAGGGTTGGAAGTCATTCAAGGAAAGCGGCAGGTGTATATTAGCTGAAATAATCAACAACACATGTATGGCAAGCTGCTTTAACATTTATTCTATAACACATTTGCATGATATTTTAGATTTTTCTATTGAGTAGCCTACTAATACTTCTTCATTGATCACCAATTAGTGCGTATTACCTTTCAAAAGGTACTTATTGAATTGATACTAGTTCTTATTAAATAATTACTTTTTAAGACTTTAATTAAGACTTTTTCAACACATTTCTAAACTTAATAGTTTTAATAAGTAATTTCTAATAACTCACTCATCACCCAAGCTGAGGTCACTAAGGTAGTTTGCAAGCTCCGAAGTGGCAAAGCAGCGGGGATGGATGAGATTCCCCCTTTGTATCTTAGGCTTCTGGATATTGTGGGGCTGTCTTGGCTGACACGTCTCCACAATATCGCATGGAGGTCAGGGACAGTACATCTGGACTGGGCAACTGTGGTGGTGGTTCCCATTTTTAAGAAGGGGGACCAGAGGTTGTGTTCCAACTAACACTCCTCAGCCTCCCTGGCAAAGTCTATGCCAGGGTACTGGAGAGGAGGATCTGGCGGATGGTTGAACCTAGGATCCAAGAGGAACAATGTGGTTTTTGTCCAGGTCGTGGTACACTGGACCAACTCTATTCCCTTACCAGGGTGCTTGAAGGTTCACGGGAGTATACTCAACCAGTCCACATCTGTTTCATGGACTTGGAGAAGGCATTTGACCGTGTCCCTCGCGGCATCCCGTGGAAGGTGCTCTGGGAGTATGGGGTCAGAGGCGCTCTGTTAAGGGCCGTCTCATCCCTGTATGAACAGAGTAGGAGTTTGGTTTGCATTGCCGGCAATAAGTCAGACTTGTTTAAAGTGCATGTGGGACTCCGGCAGGGCTGCCCTTTGTCATTAATTCTGTTCACAATTTTTGTGAACAGAATATCTATGCATAGCCTTGGGCCGGAGCACAGGATTTCATCACTGTTATTTGCAATGTTATTTGCAGATGATGTTGTTCTGTTGGCTTCATCGAGCATGGACCTTCAGCACTGGGGTGGTTTGCTGCCGAGTGTGACGTGGCTGGGATGAGAATCAGCACCTTCAAGTATGAGGCCATGGTGCTCCACCAGAAAAAGGTGGCTTGCCATCTCCAGGTAGGAGGAAAGTGCTTACCCTAGGTGGAGGAGATAAAGTATCTTGAGGTTTTGTTCATGAGTGAGGGAAGGATGGAACGTGACATTGACCGGTGGATTGGTGCAGCGGTCGATGTACTGGTCCGGTGTGGTAAAGAAGGAACTGAGCTGAAAGGCAAAGCTCTCGATTTACCAGTCAATCTACGTTTCTACTCTCACCTATGGTCAAGAGCTTTGGGTCATGACTAAAAGGACAAGATCTTGGATACAAGTGGCTAAAATGAGTTTCCGTCGCAGAGCGCCAGGGCGCACTCTTATAGATAGGGTGAGGAGCTCTGTCACCCGGGAGGAGCTCGGAGTAGAGCCACTGCTACTCCACATCGAGAGAAGCCAGCTGAGGTGCAGTGTTGCCAGATTGGGCGGTTTCCCGCCCAATTGGGCGGTTTTGAATCCAAGTTTGCGGGTAAAAAATATCATAGGCGGGTAGTGGATATTTGGGCGGTATCGAAAAGGTACGCCCGCCTGCCCGCGATCTCCCGTAACCCCCCAATTTTCGACAATTTTGGGACCTGTCCCCCAACTTTTCATGAAATACAGGACTATCCAACCACCCCTCATACGTTTTGGAGCGGCCCATATGTCTATGGGAGCGCCCAACCCCCCCCCCACTTTTCGTGAATTTTGGGACCATCCAACCCACAACCCCCCCCCCCCCCCCCCCCCCCCCCCCCCACACACACACACACACACACTTTTTGTAAAATCGATGCTGTTGGGCGGGTATTTTCACATGTCGGCGGGTTTTTGGGCTGGAAAAAGTCAGCTACATCTGGCAACACTGCTGAGGTGGCTCAGGCATCTTTTTCGGATGCCTCCTGGATGCCTTTCTAGGGAGGTGTTCCAAGCATGTCCCACCAAGAGGAGGCCTCAGGGAAGACCCAGGACACCCCGGAGGGACTATGTTTCTCGGCTGGACTGGGAATGCCACGGGATCCCCCCGGAGGAGCTGAAGGAAGTGTATGAGGAGAGGGAAATTTGGGGTTCTCTCTTGAGACTGCTGCCCCGCGACTTTACCTCGGAAAAGTGGATGAAAATGAATGAATGAATTTCTAATAACTGATTTATTTTATTTTTGCCATTATGACAGTACATCATATTTGACTGGATATTTTTTAAGATACCAGTTTTCAGCTTAAAGTGCAGTTTAAATGTTTAACTGGTTAATTAGGTAAATCATTGTATAACAGTGGTTTGTTCTGTAGTATAAAAATATTGCCTAAAGGGGCTAATAATTTTGACCTTAAAATGGTACAAAAAATTAAAAACTGCTTTTATTCTAGCCGAAATAAAACAAATAAGACTTTCTCCAGGAGAAAAAAAACATTATCAGACATACTGTGAAAATTTTCTTGCTCTGTTAAACATCATTTAGGAAATATTTAAAAAAGAAAATAAAAATTCCACATGATGGCTAACAATTCTGACTTGAACTGTATACACACTTTTCCCCCCAAAGCAGCAACACTTGCAACGCCAAACTTGCAACAAGTTGAAACAAGTTTATCAACAGGAAATTATGTTTGCTCTATTTATGACAGTGAAAAATTTGTTTGCTCATAATATGAATCTGTAATCTTCTCTGTCATTCAACAGGAGGATGAGTTTTGAATCAATTGCGAGATGATGCATTTCCAAATAAGCCCCGAAGCTAAATGCGCACATATATTTCCAGACTCAAATCAAGACATCCCTCAAAATTGCTGATAGTTTTGGTAAGATGTGTTCATGCAAACAACACTGTAATAGCCAATAATGGATTGCTGATCTCTCAGTTTACAAAAAAAACTTTGTCTACACAGATACAGTGATGTATTTTAACAGTAATATAACATAACCAGGGGGCAGCACGGTGGTGCAGTGGGTAGCACAATTGCCTCACAGAAAGAAGGTCACTGGTTCGAGCCCCAGCTTGGCCAGTTGGCATTTCTGTGTAGAGGTTGCATGTTCTCCCCGTGTTGGCGTGGGTTTCCTCCGGATGCTCCGGTTTCCCTCACAGTCCAAACACATGCGCTATAGGTGAATTGAATAAGCAGGATGGAAGGGCATCCGCTGCATAAAACACATGCATGATAAGTTGGCAGTTCATTCCACTGTGGTGACCCCTGATTAATAAAGGGACTAAGCCGAAAAGGAAATGAATGAATGAATAACAAACGCAGACGCAGTGGCGCAGTAGGTAGTGCTGTCACCTCACAGCAAGAAGGTTTCTGGTTCGAGCCTCTGCTGGCGTTTCTGTGTGGAGTTTGCATGTTCTTCCTGCGTTCGTGTGGGTTTCCTCCAGGTGCTCCGGTTTCCCCCACAGTCCAAAGACATGTGGTATAGGTAAATTGGGTAGGCTAAATTGTCCATAGTGTATGAGTGTGTATGGATGTTTCCCAGGGATTAATAAAGGGACTAAGCCGAAAAGAAAATGAATGAATGAATAACATAAACAGGTGGCAAGGTGGCTCAGTGGTTAGCCCTTTCAGTGGTTAGATACTTTCAAATGTCTGAATGGTTTTGCATTAGTGCCATTATATATTATATAATATATGAAAATGCAACTAGTGCAACATAAAAAAAGAAAGAAAAGATATTAGTTGTTTAAATTAGCAGTTTTCTGAAAACTAAATTAGCAATTGTCTGTATTTTATGATTAATGTTTTTAATTTTTTATTTATGCATTTGAATTGCATTATGATTCCTTCAACACAGGCTCATTCTGAAAACGTAGCCCTATATACGTTTCAGGAGACTGAATTATGTAACCAGGGCTAAGTATTGCTGCATTTCATCTTTAAAACAAATGCTACGGGGCGGCATGATGACGTTCCTTTTCATGCTTACCTGCTGACCGATTACCTCCATGTGGATGGCTTTACCGCTGTTACCAGTTTGTCCAGATAGCTCACCATGTATGTCGGTGGACTTGAGATGCAGAGAGGAGTTAACTGCGACAACAATGTTCAAGTCTGGCGAAGAACAGTTCCAGATAGCAGGTAAGACAAAAACAAAAGCCAAAAAATTAAATAAGTAAATAACAGGGTGAGAATGTGGTAAAATCTGAAAGCGTGGTAAAAATTAAGGGGCTTTTCTTTTTCTCGATTGCTTTTTAAAATATTGAGGTTGGGTTTAGGGAAGTGGGTAGGCAGGTCAATCGGTGCTGTTTTAAAATGCTATTGGTTGAGTTTAGGGAACGGGGAGGTGTAGGGGGATCGGTTGGTTGGTCAGTCAGAAAGTCAGTCAGTCGACAGCGGCCTCTGGTGGTTTAACGTGAGAACAGTAGGAGCAAATGGCACTTGCGAGAGAAATCTAAGATCTCAAAAAGCATACACAGCGGCCTCTAGTGGATTCGCGAAAACAAAAACTGCAAAAAAACATAGCTCCTGGGACGTATTCAACCCAGGCTCATTCTGAAAACGTAGTCCTGTGGACGTTTCTGGAGATACGTATGGCTGCATTTAATTTTTTAAGCGAACGCTACGGGGCGGTATGACGCCGTTCCTTCTGGCGTTTACCGGCTGACCGCTTACCTCCATGTGGAGGCCTTTCCTGCTGCAACCGTTAGCTCGTCGACGACCGGGTTCGAGTCCGGGGAAGATCGGTTCCAGGAATCAGGTTAGACAAAAACAGAACAAAAAAAATAAAATGAAAGAGTGAACAACAGGGTGAGAATGTGGTAAAAATTGAAAACATGGTAAAAATCAGACGAGGGCTTTTCTTTTTCTGGACAGCTTTTGTAAACCGTTGGTTGGGTTTAGGGAAGTATGTGAGTGGGCGGGTCAATCGGTAAAATTAGTTGGGTTTAGGGAAGGAGGAGGGTGGGTCAGTCGATTGGCTGGTCGGCCAGTCAATCATTCAATCATTCAGTCAGACAGACAGACGGTAGGTCAAGAACAGTGCGGGAGCGAATGACCCTCGCGACAGACATTCGAGATACGAAAAAGCGCAACTAGCGGCCTCTCGCGGATTCGCGAGAACAAAAACTGCAAAAACATGTACCTGCCGGGACGTATTTTGCGGTCTCCAGAAACGTCCACAGGACTACGTTTTCAGAATGAGCCTGGGTTGGACGTATTTGGAGCTCTCCAGAAATATATATAGCGGTACGTAATCAGAATGAGCCTGTGTTGGGTGCCTTGGTCTTTCCTCTAAAATCTTTTGACATTAATTTGTCATTTTTAATAGTTTGAAGTTTTATATTGTCTGTTTTGGTGCACAAAAACCTAGTAATAAACTGCCAGTATAATTTTTATATTATTGTTTGGACTTATTTTCAAAGAAGTTAAAAGAAGATAAGAAAATGAATCAAATTCATTTTACAATATATTGTTTCCCACTACTAAAATTACAATAATAGTCAAGTTAAGATGGTCCTTTTTTCCTCTATTGCAGGGGTGCCCGAACTTTTTCTTATGACGAGCCAAAAACCAAACTTGATTGAGGCTAGAGGGCCGAAGGTAAATATAGTTGCCATGGGTAAATTCCTAATTTATTTTATAATATTTTAAAATGACTGGAAAACATTGCTTTATATTAACTAATACAGCATTTTTTGTTACATTTTATAATGGACTTATTACAGTAAAAATAAAACAATCTAATGTATAAAAGAATTACAAGTTTTTGCCTTGACTTGCTCACCAATGTCTTCTGCGAAGTCTTCTATCTGTTGAATGACAGTATTTATATTTTTTAAAAATCTGATTCATTTACTGGATTTAATTGAAACATTTAATTTCAGTTTGATTTTTTTTGTAGCTCAGCAATAAAACTAACAAATTAAAGCTGCAAGATGATGTACTAACAAAAAATGTTACGTCAAATTAGAAATGACAATCTCAATGTTAAAGGCTTTCGCCCCAACCCTCACCATCGTGCTCTCTAGCCATAAGTTGGGATGGTGGGCCAAATCAAAGTTGACAAGGGGGCCAACTTTGGCTTGCAGGCCCTACTTTGGGCATCTCTGCTCTATTGTGATGTGCATCCACGTGAAATATTCCTGAAATAAGAAACACACAGTGCGATGCATGGTTTCATTCTTTGGGAACTGATTGGATTGTTGAAAGATGGGCGTTACTAAAAAATGAAGGAAGATTGACGAATGGACCGAATTCAGAGACACACACTGATAGCCCCGCCCTAAAGAAATTCCATGTGACCAAGAAGTGAAGAAAGTCATTTCGAGCGGGAGGAAGGGTTATGGTATTTGATTGACGTTTATGAAGGGAAATTAATTTTTACAAAATACTGAAGTGTACAGATACATCGTTCACAATAAGAACTATTATATACATACACGAATTTAGATTTAATTGTGATTATACATTTTCAACATCAAAAGTCGACAGAGTTGAGATCAAGGTCCCAGAAAATGCATTTCATTCATTCATTCATTTTCTTTTCGGCTTAGTCCCTTTATTAATCTGGGGTTGCCACAGTGGAATGAACCGCCAACTTATCCAGCACATGTTTTATGCAGCGGATGCCCTTCCAGCTGCAACCCATCTCTGGGAAACATCCATACACACTCATTCACACTCATACACTATGGACAATTTAGCCTACCCAATTTACCTGTACCGCATGTCTTTAGACTGTGGGGGAAACCAGAGCACCCGGATGAAACCCACGCGAACATGGGGAGAACATGCAAACTCCACACAGAAACGCCAACTGACCCAGCCGAGGCTCGAACCAGCGACCTTCTTGCTGTGAGGAGACAGCACTACCTACTGCGCCACTGCGTCGCCCAGTGTGATTTATGTTAATTGTTTTTTGTTTGTTGTTTGTTAGACTGCGACGGCCCGCGACACACAAGCTCACCACTGCCACCTGCTGTGGCGCCCTGTGAGCTCCGAGTGGTGATAGTGCTCACTATAACGTGTAGTGTTTGTCAGAATGGTTCCCGTGCCATCGTGAGTAATTGTGTAGTGGACCCCGGAATGGGTTCACCACCTGGCATGGGATGCCCAAGCCAAAAAAAAAAACAAAACAACAAAACAAAACAAATAGTTCCCAAAATGATGGCCTTGTCCCGGAAGTGTAAAAAGATGGTTTATTTACAAGGACAACTTAAAACAATCCACTGCAAATAAGTGTACAGTGACCTATTTCCCAAAAAGGTATGTACAAAAAAATAATAATTACAAAGTAACAACTCAAATAAACAAAACAAAATACAATATATACACAACACAAAAACAATATATCTACAATATATTAGAAAGAAACTCATCTACGTCACACAGACACTAGATAAGAGGAGAAATTGCTTACATTCTGCCACAACGTGCTAGCCAGGTGAACTGACCCCCTTTCTGAGTCTGCCATCTCCTCTTAAAGGCCAGACTCCGCCCCCTTTTTTGGAGCGTACCATAGAGAGGTAATTTCAAGTATCTACATTATAATTATAAACATTTAAATGTGGCATTTCTCACTATAAAGCACACAGGTACTCATGAGATCTGGCATACATACATCCATAAACAAACAACAATCAGAGGTTTAATGCCATAATCGCACCTCCAAAACGCTGGCTGTACCCTACAAAAAAAAACAGGTGGTACGGTTGTGACATGTGCACTGCCTAAAGCCGCGGTCACACTGGACTTTCCTCCCCATAGACTTCCATTCATACGCACGCGAATGCGTCAGACCGGAAACGCAGGGTCATGCGTCGAGTTTCGCAGGTTGCTGCAGTGCAAAGTTCAAGCTTGGTGAACTCTGACCTGCAAAATCGCATCACTTGACTGCATGGGATCAATCCAGGATCAAAACATGACCAATCTGAACAGAAATTTAAAATGTGGAGCAATCGCTCGCCTTTTTAATGTCTAATCATCTTGTTTAATCCCGCCCCTTTTCGCAGCGCCGTACGACAGAAGCTCAAACTCTAGTGTGACTTCGGCTTAATCTTGGCCAGGACGCTCCTGTAAAAGAGATTTTTAATCTCAATGTGTCTTTCCTGTTAAAATAAAGGTTGTAATAATAATAATAATAATAATAATAATCATATGCGATTTATATCTGATTTATTTCCACATATGAAGGAGACCTGAAACCGATTTCTGAATATCCGAATGCATGCGTTTGTTTCGTGTTTACATGGTCATAGAACAGATCCGATCTGTGTCACATATGAGCAAAAAATCAGAATTGGGTCACATTTAACTGGCAGTGTAAACAGGGCCTTATTAAGCCCAGCAGATATTAAACAGACAGTCTACTAATACTCAAATGGACCATCAAAATAAAGTGTTGCCACTTTTTTTTTTACAGTGTGCAACTTCTGCAAAGACGTCCAGACATTGCAGGAATCACCAGCATAAAGAGCTGCAGCCTCCCCAGTGTTCAGTAATATCACACTGTACAAAATGCTTTTCCACACAATTGTACAACATCAAGAAAATAAGTTAACTTTTTACAGATTTTAGAGGATTGAACATAAAACATTTAAGTTGCAGCTGTCCTCAAGAACCTCACGAAGTGTGTTGATTCAGCTCAATTTAAGTAAGTGGTTTGAACAAACAGCAATCGTCATCTTTTGAGTGCAATCTGAGCGGTTGCACTAAACTCTTATGGTGATCCCGCTGCAGTTTTAATCAGGACAGCGGCGCTCCAGGGATTTGTCCCCAGGCCCTGTTTGAAGGAGTGACCGAGAGACAGCTCATTTATCTGCCGACAAAAGAAAGCCATCTCACATTCACCTCAGCCCAAATAAAATCCCCCTTAGGCTGGAATTACATATTGATTTGATATAATAATAAATTCCCCTTCTTCCGCACAGCCGATTGCTCCCCGAGATAAAATCAGCTGCTCCGGCAAGGTGAGAGACGGCCACCGGGGGGCAGGAGAGACGCCAGGGGTACATTCTTTTTTTTTTAAATGTAAATAAAATATTTCTATAATATAATAAAACATACAGTGGCACGGTGGCTCAGTGGTTAGCAATGTCGCCTCACAGCAAGAAGGTCGCTGGTTTGAGTCCCGGCTGGACCAGTTGTCATTTCTGTGTGGAGTTTGCATGTTCTCCCCATGTTGGTGTGGGTTTTCTCTGGGAGCTCCGGTTTCCCCCACTGTCCAAACACATGCGCTATAGGTGAATTGAATAAACTAAATTGGCTATATGTGTGAGTGTGTGTGTGAATGTGAGAGTGTATGGGTGTTTCCCAGTACTGGGTTGTGGATCTGCTGGAAGGGGATCCACTAGGTAAAACATATGTTGCAATAGTTGGTGGGTCATTCCGCTGTGGCGACCCCTGAATAATAAAAGGACCAAGTTGAAGAAAAATGAATGAATGAATGAATGAATGAATGAATGAATGAATGAATGAATAATAAAAATTTTAATTAAAGTTTCATGTATTAAAGAGTTGAGTTATTGTAATTTGAGTAATTTGAACAAAAACTCTACATAAAATAGAAAATTATGTACAATTTTAAATATAAACAAAATAGTATTCCTATATAACTTAGCACATAAATGAATACATAGAATATTGTAGAGATTTTTTATTGGTAATAATTTAAATAAAATATTAAAATGGCCAATTGAATAAATATTATATCAATATTAGTATTTAAAAAAGAAGGGTACTGGAGCAATTTAAATAAAAATGGTTAGTAAAAGTTATCTAAACAAATGAAAAATGAAAACAATACAAGTAATTTTATATTCAAAATACAAATAAACTAAATTGTATGGCTGTTTTTTGAATTAATAAATAAATTAAATGATATTAAATAAAAAAAATATTGATATGATTCTTACACACACAGCCAAGATGTAATGGCCACATGAGGGATATATATATATATATATATATATATATATATATATATATATATATATATATATATATATATATACAGTACAGTTGAATT
This sequence comes from Danio kyathit, assembly GCA_903798195.1. NCBI lineage: Eukaryota > Metazoa > Chordata > Actinopteri > Cypriniformes > Danionidae > Danio > Danio kyathit. The sequence continues at coordinate 5,791,599 of LR812519.1, forward strand.
CAGAATTATTAGCCCCCCTGTTTATTTTTTCTCTCTGTTTAACAGCGAGCAGATTTTTTCAATACATTTCTAAACATAATAGTTTTAATAACTCATTTCTCATAACTGATTTATTTTATCTTTGTCATGATGACAATAAATAATATTTTATTAGATATTTTTAAAGACACTTCTATACAGCTTAAAGTGACATTTAAAGGCTTAACTAGGTTAATTAGGGTAACTAGGCAGGTTAGGGTAATTAGGCAAGTTATTGTATAATGATGGTTTGTTCTGTAGACTATCGAAAAAAAAAAAAAGCTTAATGGAGCTAATAATTTTGTCCTTAAAATGGTGTTTAAAAAATTAAAAACTGCTTTTATTCTAGCCAAAATAAAACAAATAAAACTTTCTCTAGAAGAAATAATATTATAAGACGTACTGTGAAAATTTCCTTGCTCTGCTAAACATAATTTGAGAAATATTTAAAAAAGAAAACAAAATTCAAAGGGGGGCTAATAAGTCTGACTTCAAAACTTCAAAATCTGGAGAAAGTCTTATTTGTTTTATTTTGGCTAGAATAAAAGCAGTTTTTAATTTTTTAAAACCCAATTTAAGGTCAAAATTATTAGCCCCTTTAAGCAATATATTTTTCCAATAGTCTACAGAACAAACCATCATTATACAATAACTTGCCTAATTACCCTAACCTGCCTAGTTAACCTAATTAACCTAGTTAAGCCTTTAAATGTCACTTTAAGCTGTATAGAAGTGTCTTGACAAAATATCTAGTCAAATATTATTTACTGTCATCATGGCAAAGATAAAATAAATCAGTTATTAGAAATGAGTTATTAAAACTATTATGTTTAGAAATGTGTTGAAAATTTTTTCTCTCCGTTAAACAGAAATTGGGGAAAAAAATAAATAGGGGAGCTAATAAATCAGGGGGTTGAATAATTCTGATTGCAACTGTATATATATATATATATATATATATATATATATATATATATATATATATATATATATATATATATATGTGTGTGTGTGTGTGTGTGTGTGTGTGTGTGTGTGTATATTGTATTCATAATAAACTTTTATTATTTTAAAAGAGATATTATTGGAGTGATTTAAATTATTATTAATTGAGGCTAATTTAAATAAAATAATGTAATTACCCATTTAATTAATATTTGATTAATATTAGTATTTTAAAAAAAGTATTGAAGCAATTGAATTTAAAAGGGTTAAATTAAATTTAAATGACAAATAAGCTAAATAATAAAACTATTATTTAAACAATGCAAGTACACTCAAAACAATGCTGCTTGTTTAATCTACTTATTTAAAATGAGTTGAAACAACACAACTCTAACGACTTTTTGGGACAACCTAATTGTTTTGTGTTTAATCAACTTAAAATTGTAAAAAGACAACATGAAGGAGTTGGGACAACATGAAGAAATTGTGTGAGACCTGGGGGCACATAAAGTGTGGTATTTTCATTTGACTAACCTATCACGCTCAAATATCATGAACCGGCATACTGATTTGATATAGGCTAATAATAATAAATCCCAATCTTACACACAGCCGAGATGAGACGTCAGCATGAGGTGGGGCCACCGGAGGGCAGTAGAGGCACGCGGATGCGCGCGACCGTCCGCCTGTCGTGAACGCGGCTGTATTTAGGACTCCGGTTGAGAAAACTGCCATGAAAACAATGTGCACGCTTGACTGTGGAAAACACTTGATGCTTCGAGGCTCAGTCTTTTTATCTTTCCGGCTGTCACAGATGTTCCACTGTGAAGACATCTTTCCCATTTTATACACCACAGAGTTTGAGTGCAGGAGTGTGATGCGCGCGCCTCCAGCTGATTATCCTTAAAAGAGCAGCGCGTGCGCGGCCAGACAGTGCATTACATGCGGTTTCTCAGACTGGTTATGCTTGTCGACTCCACCAGGATGATGACGGTGGCACATAGAAAAGCTCTGAAATACGCGATGCAGATGCATGCTGCTTTTGCCTCTGAGTAATTTCAATTGATGATTAATTGCGAAGGATTTCAACAACATGAAAAAACGCAATGAAGTAAAATAAGACAAGCTTAATATTGGGGAAAAAATCTGACCAAAGAATACCTGAGAAATCGTATTTATTTATTGATTGGTTGATTGATTGATTTATTAACATTTTAGTTTAATAAATATATTGTAATATAAGTACTGTAAAAATATTTTATTATTAGATTTGAATTATTTAAATTTAATAAAGTTACAAAAAATGTTACATAACAAAATACAGAATAAAAAACACTACTTTTAAATATATTTTAATGAATGAAAATATGGCGGTTCATTCCACTGTGGTGGAAGTCCTGATAAATAAGGGACTAAGCTGAAGGAAAATGAATGAATGAAAATAGGACATGCTTAATATTGGGGTAAACAACTGACCACAGAATACTTGAGTAATTGTGCTTATTGATTGATTGAACCATTTATATACATACATATAATCAAGCATGTCTCATAAAATTATATGAAATAATTGGTATGAGACACTTAAATGTGGTCAGGATTAATATTAATAGCTTGAATTGTAAGTATAAACACTTCATATGGTCGCCCACTGAAGCTAAGCAGGGCTGCGCGTGGTCAGTACCTGTATGGGAGACCACATGGGAATGCTAGGTTGCTGCCGGAAGTGGTGTTAGTGAGGCCAGCAGTGGGTGCTCAACCTATGGTCTGTGTAGGTCCTAACTAGGGATGTCCAGATCCGATCACGTGATTGGAAATCAGACCTGATCACACAGTTTCAGACTCGATCGGAATCGGACGTTACCTGCCAATGAGGACTTGAATATATATGAATGTATTCTCATTCTCATGGTGGCACAGAGTTAGACCTCTTTCTTGACTTCACACAGAAACAGCAACGCGTGCGGCATGACATCACTTTGTTGCAGAGACGGTATTGGTTAAATGCCGGCAAAGTAGAACACGGTAGCAGCTTGAAGCAGAAAGCTGAGTATGTCTGCGGTCTGGAGGTATTATAAAGTTGATGACGACAACATTGCCATAGCAAACTGTGAGATATGTAAACTTGGGACTGCAAAAGGCGCAAAGGAAGAGGCTACATTTAACACAACAAACCTGGGGCGTCGCTAGACCCCATTTGTGGCACATGCCCCAGTAAAAATCACCAGTGCCCCAGTAAATGCTTTGAGATACGATTTACTTTATATGCAAGTGTATTTATAAAGAGTGGTAATCCCATAATAAAGACGTTATTCTCTATGTGCAACCGAACCAACGCTGATAAAAGCAATGTGGTTTAATCAAAAAGGAAACAGAGCATGTGCACAGAAAAAAACATACCTGCGCACCTCATGAACTGCTCCTGCTTAACGGTGACGCGCTGCTCTGCTCCCAGTGTAAGTCCCGGTTGTGAACATGCACACTGAAAAAAATAGCTGCACCGCTCATCCTTTGTGAAACCGGCGTAACAGTCTTTTATGCGGAGGTGTCGGCACGCAGGGAGTTTTGCAAGTCAACAAAACAAAGTTTAAATATTATGATGGTGATCTTTTTTAGACTAAGCATGCCTCCTGATAGATTTATTTGTATGAAGCAAAAAGGAGGGATGATGAGTCAGGGAGGTAAGACGTAATAAACCTAATTCTCTGCCATGAGTCGGGTCTAAGACAACACACAACAGATAATTCTAAAAAAACATATTTTTTTGGTATTCTATTGAATTGTCTATAGAATTTCATTCTAATAAAATTAATATTCATGCTAAAGATTTCTTAAATTATCTTGGCATCACTCCAGTTGTGTCTTTAGATTGTTTTACAGTTACATTTAAGATTAATTTCTGTAATATATATATATATATATATATATATATATATATATATATATATATATATATATATATATATATATATATATATATATATATAATTTTTTTTTTTATTTATATTTATTTTTATTATTATTTTTTTTTTGGAGGGGAGCTGTGCCCCAGTAATGCTTTATGTTTAGTAACACCCCTGTCTAACGCTGTAGGAGGGTTTGAAGAAGAGAGAAAAATGCCCCGTGACAGCGCGAAGCCACAGGACATCACAGCCAAGATAGCACAAATGATCGCAATGAGTGACCTGCCATTCGCCTTTGTAGAGAACCCTCGGTTTCTTATGCTTATGAAGCATGTAGAACCTCAATTAAAGTTTTAAAAATGTATTATAGAAGTTTCAGATTGGGTTTCAGTATCGGTAGATACTCAAAATCAAATGACTCAGACTCAAGGGCAAAAAAACCTGATCGGGACAACCCTAGTTCTAACGCCCCAGTAAAGTGAAGGGGACTCTATACCGCTTAGTGAGCGCTGTCTTTTGGATGAAACCGAGGTCCTGACTCTCTGTGGTCGTTAAAAATCCGAGGATGTCCTTCGAAAAAGTAGGGGTTTAACCCCGGCATCCTGGCCAAATTTGCCCACTGGCCTCTGTCCATCATGGACTTCTAACCATCCCCATATCATAATTGGCTTCATCACTCTGTCTCGTCTCCACCAATCAGCTGGTGTGTTATGTGCGGTCTGGCGCAATATGGCTGCCATCGTGTTATCCAGGTGGATGCTGCACACTGGTGGTGGATGAGGAGATTCCCCCCTATTTGTAAAGTGCCTTGAGTGTCTAGAAAAGCGCTATATAAATGTAAGGAATTATTATTATTATTATTATTATTATTATTATTATTATTATTAAAAACAAAATGTTTCCCATACCTTTGTCAAAAACAAATCATGTGTTTCTCTCAGAAAAATCCCTGTATATAAAATGTTAACAAATATTTATGAATAACTTTGAATAAATTAAATAAAAAAAGTACAACTATATTTAATATTTAACATAAATGTTGTAATATAAGTAGAAGTATTACAATATATTTATTTTGTTATTAGAGAAAAAGGTTACATAACAGAATACAGAATTAATATATATATATTATATTTGATATTAAATAAAATTTTAAGGAAAAGCTGAACATGTTTTAAATAGCTGCTGCTACAGACATATTTTCGGCTTTTCAATGTTTTGAAGCCAGTGCTCTGTGTGTTTTGCTGGGTCAGTGTGAGGGTCGAGACAGATACGAGATGGTGGTCGCTGGAAACCCACAGGTCTTCCGATCAAACCCCAGAAGAGAAGAGTTAGCGATTTCTCCTGTCGCCGTCTCATGCCCGAGAAACCAACATAACCCTGGGTTTCTCCACCGGGAGCCTTTCTTTCTTTCAGATTAAAATAAGCAGATTCCCTGCAGCCTCAGACCTCCTGCTATGCTTTCAAACTTTCTGCTCTTCTTCTCACAACCTGGTGAGCTGCTGTCTGGATGGTAAAGCATCTTAAAATACTCATTGAAAATCAGAGTTTAATTCAGACATCAGCCTCACAAAACACCTGCCTGGATGTGCTTCACAATTGCAAACAAGCATCAATAATGCACAGCAATAAAAACACAGCCATTTAGACACTACAATACAATGAACAGAAGCACTGCATGCATTTTACACCATATACACTACCTGACAAAAGTCTTGTCATCAATCCCAGTTGTAAGAGCAACAAATAATAACTTGACTTCTAGTTAAACATTCGGAAACGTGTCAGAAGGTGGATTTTTCTGATGACACATCTGTTGAACTGCATTACAATCATCACAAATACCGCAGAAGACCTACTGGAACCCACATGGACTCAAGATTCTCACAGAAACCAGTCCACCAATGTAACCCCATCGGTCCTCCACCATCCAGCCCACTCAGAGCTGGGATCAAACCGTTAACGTTCCGCATTGGAGTTGGTTGCTTTACCAAGGAGGCTAAAGACCATGGCATCTAGCATCTGACGCTAGAGCACCTTTAAGAGGCCAGAGGAGTGAGGTTTACCTGCATAGCACTTCACTAGTTGGCCTCTGTTACAGTCACCCCCCCAAAACCTCACTCCCATCCGGGTCACAGCACCAATGTAACCCCGCAGGTCGTACACCACCCAACCCGCTCCGAGCTGGGATCAATTCGGCGACCATTCGCATGAGAGTCAGTCGCTCTACCAAGGAGGCTAAAGAACATGGCCTCTAGAGCACATTTTAGAGGTCAGAGAAGTAAAGTTTACCTGCACAGAACTTCACTAGTATGCTTCTGCTACACTGACCCCACTAAACCTCACTCCCATCCGGGTCACTACACCAATGTAACGCCACAGGTCCTACACCACCCAACTCGCTCCGAGCTGGGATTGAACCGGCAACCTTCCGCATGGGAGTCAGATGCTCTACCAAGGAGGCTAAAGACCATGGCTTCTAACATTTGCTGCTAGAGCACCTTGTGAAGCACTTCACCAGCTGACCTATGCTACACTCACCCCTCTAAACCTCACTCACATCCGGGTCACGGCACCAATGTAACCCCGCCAATCCTACACCACCCAACCCGCTCTGAGCTGGGACTGAACTGGCAACCTTCCGCATAGGAGTCAGTTGCTTTACCAAGGAGGCTAAACACAATGGCTTCTTCAAAAGCTGGCCTCTGCTACACTAGCAGCATCTTAGCAATTACCCAGTGCCAAGTTTTGCCACCTCACACACTATTAACCTTTTCTTCAGAAATTGTACATATCCCAGTGTGGACTGCAAGTGAAATAGATTACAAATTATCTTATTTTTTGCCCATTTATTACCTCTAAGAGATAAAAATTAGTAATTATGTTTTGCTGTAGTATTAATGTAGTTCTTATTTTCTTGTTTCTCCTTTCATCTTGAATAAAAATCTTCTTTTCACTTGGAGCATCTTCATGAAAGGTGCCTAAGAAGATATCTTCAACTTTCAGTTACTGTACTGCCTATTTGTTTATATATATATATTTTTGAGGAACAAATCAGTACAGTAACGGATGAGCATCTTTGGTGTCACACCACCTTTGATGACCTTTATTTATTCTCTAAGCTGTGCGTCTTTACATGCATTATCTTTTCCTCCCAGCGATATACAGCAAACAATTCGCCATCACATCTGCAGGTTTATAATGACCCCTTTTACCCCGAAGACAGACAGTATGATTTGTATTCTGTCTGCCGGTCTGTGGATACATCTATAACTCCAGGCCTCGGCTCTCAGAGGAACTATGATGAAGTGAGCCAGTCACTAAATCCCCCTCTCATTTTTCCCCCCTCTGATCGCTTTTTGGATAACGGACACCGGAGATATCAGGTGTCTTATATATCATTGACAGAACTCTATTGTTCTGAAGGCTGATGCCATCGGATGCTGATGCAGGGCGACGGTCTGACGGCCTAAGATTTCGGTCACGATGGAAATTCTGCCTTTTTTTGGCATTTTTGACTGACAGCACCGCAAGGAAAGGTTGTCCATGAAATAGTGATGAAGTCTGCCCACAGATTTTTTATTTTTTTTTTGGGAGAGGACTGACTGACACTTGGCATCAAAAGTAAGAGTAATCATCAAGTCTGCGGGGAATCTAGACGTGGGTGATCATGTGCGTGTAGATAGAAGAGAAGCTGCCATCCACGAAATGAGATCTGCTTCATTTGACCCACATGTGCCCGAGGTTTGGAGGGTACTTCAAAGAGCTGAGCGATAAAGAAATCCTGAGGAAGGAAAAATGGACAAAAAAAGAGAGAAAGAATCACAGTGGGGAATCAAAGCCTGACTCCTCCAATCAGGCACAGGGATTAGAATCAGTGAGTGAAAATCAGTCCGGTCCACTCCAAAACTCTGCTTTGTGGACTTTAGAAACTCAAAACATGTTTGCACAGAGAGAAACACTCACTGTATGGGGGGCTTGAGATGTGTTTGGGAATGTTTATGAAAAATTTGAATTTTGGGGTTCATTTACTCACCCTCAGGTCATCCAAGAAGACATATCCATTCTCAGAAATAAAGCTATCGTTTGGTTTCTTCTCAAATGTAATGTATATTTCTATAGCACATTTATCATGTATGGCCATCAGTCTTGGGCAACAACGCGTTACATTCAATTCAGTTCATCTTTATTTCTATAGCGCTTTGACAATGTAGATTGTGTCAAAGCAGCTTCACATAGAAGATTATAATAAATTGAAACTGTGTCAGTTCAGTTTTCAGTGTTGAAGTTCAGTTTAGTTCAGTTCAGTGTGGTTTAATATTCACATCTGAGAGTTCAAACACTGAAGAGCAAATCCATGCGCAGCTCTACAGGTCCCGAACCATGCAAGCCAGTGGCGACAGCGGCGAGGAAAAAACTTCACCAATTGACGAAAGTGAAGAATTAAAAAACCTTGAGAGAAACCAGGCTCAGTTGGGCACGACCATTTCCCCTATGGCCAAATGTCTTGTGCAGAGCTGCAGTCTAGGAGCTGGAGGCTGGAGAACGCTGGACGTCCATCCTGGAGAAGCTGCAGGTGGGGAGGTCACCGGCTGGTGTACAGGCTGTCCCTTCAGGATCAATGCGAGGACTCGTCTGTCACTGGGGTCTTACATGAATCAGTCTCATGCTCTCCACTCCTCCATAACTACCACAGCAGCTGCTCAGGATACGATCTGGTATAGGATTATGGAAACCTCGGGAATAATAAAAAAAGACTAACATAAGCACAGATGCCGTTCAAATTTAAATGTCTTTAGGGAAGTTTTCCGGGTATTACTGTTACATTACTGTAACGGCATTACTTTTGACAGTAACTAATACTGTAACACATTACTTTTTAAATATAGTAACTCCGTTATCGCTACAATATGTCCGTTACTTGGTAAGTTAATAAATTTTGGCTGCAGTCTAGCCCACATCTTCCTGTTTACAGCGGCGATGCATTGTGAGATTGGTGGATGCCAACCAACGACCGTAAAGAAGACGTGGCGTGTACGAGGACTGGACAAAAGTCAAGCGAAAGCAGAGACTGAACGCGCGCGAGGTACACCAAGTGTGCACGAGAGAGACCGGGTGCGCGTGAGGTAGGCCGAGTGTGTGCGCGCAAGGTAGGTAGAGTGTGTGCGAGTGTGTGCGCAAGACATACCGAGAGACTATTAACATTACTATTATTAATTACTATTACTAATACTACGTTTGTTGTTTCAAATAAATAAGCACACATTTGTTATCTGTATAACAAAATTGATTAGTTTAGTAGGCACAGTGACACATTTTTGTTATATTTCAGAACCAACGCAATCTCACGGCAATTCGTAACTTTTTGATTTAGTGGCTAATTCGTATGAATTCGTACAATCTAATTCGTGCAAATTAGTACGATTTGCTCATCACCCAATGACGGTTGGCGTTAGGGGTGGGGTTAGGTGCCACGCCTCCTTTTTAAAATCGCATATTTTCGTACGACTGAACTTGTACGAATTCGTACGAATTAGCCACTAAACTGACAAATCGTAAAATACTTATGTTTCCTCGTGAGATCAGGCTGTTCAGAACACGTTATTTAAAATGTATAGTGTTGTATTGCTCAGAAAAATGCTGTCAATAATTTTTTTTATTGTTTTACACATTCTTATAGCTGTTATACAACAGTAGATTTTGCACTTTGAATATACACAGCTTACTTTCCATAAGTTGTTGACATACTACAGCCTCTACCATTTCTTCAACAAAAATATGTTGACTTCCTTATCCTTACAAAAATCAGTTATAGCTTCATCATAGTAAATCTGCATGATTTTATGTTGTGTGATTTCTGAAGGCTTGAGACTGTATACTATTTTATTAAGGGCCTATTTTTTTGGGAGATGGGGCACAACTACATTTCTGTTAGGGCACCCAATTGCCCGTTCCCCATTCTGCTTTTATCAGTGTTTCAGTCTGCCTGTGGTGTAATGATGTGGGGGAGATGTTGTTTTTTTTGGCACACGTCGGGTCCCTTAGTACCAATTAGGCATTGTTAAAACACCACAGCCAACCTGAGTATTGTTGCTGACCATGTACATCTCTTTATGACCACAGTGGAGCCATCTTGTAATGGCTACTTCCAGCAGAAAAAAAACCCACCATAAAGCTAAACTCATCTCAAATTGGTTTCTTGGACATCAAAATGAGATTACGATACTCAAGCGGCCTCCACACTCACTAGATCTCAATCCAGTAGTGCAGGAATGGGAGATTCACATCAGAGCAAATGCAGTTTTCATGTCAACATGGACCAGAATATTTGAGGAACATTTGTAGTGCCTTGTTAACTAGTTCATATTTCAATGTCACATATATGAAATATACACTCACCGGCCACTTTATTAGGTACACCTGTCCAACTGCTCGTTAATGCAAATTTCTAATCAGCCAATTACATGGCAGCAACTCAATGCATGTAGACATGGTCAAGACGATCTGCTGCAGTTCAAATCGAGCATCAGAATGGGAAAGAAAGGGGATTTAAGTGACTTTGAACGTGGCATGGTTGTTGGGTGTCAGACGGGCTGATATGAGTATTTCAGAAACTGCTGATCTACTGGGATTTTCTGCAGCGACACTCGGATGGTAGGGTCAGAATTTGGTAACAACAACATTAAAGCATGGATCCATCCTGTCTTGTTTCAATGGTTCAGGCTGGTGGTGGTGGTGTAATGGTGTGAGGGATATTTTCCTGGCAAACTTTGGGCCCATTAGTACCAATTGAGCACCGTGTCAACGCCACAACCTACCTGAGTATTATTGCTGACCATATTCATCCCTTTATGACCACAGTGTACCCATCTCCTGATGGCTACTTCCAGCAAGATAACGTGCCATGTCATAAAGAGCAAATCATCTCAGACTGGTTTCATGAACATGACAATAAGTTCACTGTACTTGAATGGCCTCCACAATGACCAGAGCTCAATCCAATAGAGCACCTTTGGGATGTGGTGGAACGGGAGATTGGCATCATGGATGTGCAGCCAACAAATCTGCAGCAACTGTGTGATGCTATCATGTCAATATGGAGCAAAATCTCTGAGGAATATTTCCAATACCGTGTTGAATCTATGCCACGAATGATTAAGGCAGTTCTGAAGGCAAAAGGGGGTCCAACACGGTACTAGTAAGGTTTACCTAATGAAGTGGCTGGTGAGTGTATACAGTATGTTCAAATATATTAGATATAAGTGTATATGTGTGTTCATATATGTCCATATCTGTAATTCCAATGGTTTAACCTCCTAGGGCTTGAGTGTCCACATTCGTGGACAGCACATTTTAGCTCTTAAGTGGCTATTTAAAATACTTTGAATGTTTTATATTTTGTTACAGACATATAGTGTCATCCTGCAACTGTTTTGCAGCATATGAAATGTCCCAAACACTATTTTTAACTTCCAAAATGAGGAAAAAAATGTTGTTTTTACTCTCTGACAGTCAAAGCAAGTTAAAAAAAAAAAAGTTCTATGCTATATATGCATTAAAAACATTCAGGAAAAAGTGTTTTATGTAAATTTGGACCACGACTCCACATACATGGACATAATTTTTCTCTAAAAGTACATCATATCAAAAGATGATACTTAGATTTTTATTCTAATTAGGTTCCAATAAGCCCAAATAGCAAAGAGAAAAAAAATGCATGTAAAAAAACACCTCGGGCCTTAAGAGATTAAAAAAATATATATGTTAATCATTTTTGCAATATTTTGAAATATATGTTGCATATGTGACATGTTTTAATTATGTAAAATCCAAATATGAACATGTGTGTCATTTATGTAATTTGCATATATTTCCATGTATCAGATTCAGAGTCAACCTAGTACTATAGAATTTTATTTTATAGGGAAGACATCTTCCCATCATGCAATTTATACGCCAACCTGATTTCACCAAATTGGACATGTTCCTGGGTTAACGTCTATGTTGATCCTGGAGCAACATTCCAATCAGCCAATCAGAATCAAGAGATATGTTTACCTTTCATGTTAAGTGTAGGTTTACGGTTAGGTTTATGCACTTCTAAATGAGTGATATCCAACATTATTAAACTATTATCGGATTTTGAGAATAATTAGCAGTTATGGTTGGGCTTAGGAGTAGGGAATAGGTATGGATTACATTTTACAACAAAAATGATGTTCCAGGATCAACATAGATGCTAATCCAGGATCGCAACGTACTTGGTCAAATTGTGAGGTGCCAATTAACAGCTCATTGCATGCTTCCACACTCACTGTACATGTTTGCTGCAAATATAAAGCATCCATGTAATGATGTCTGCCTCTCTAATGTGATTTTTCTATGTGCAATTTGATTGTATAATTCTACTTAATCACTGTAAACAAACAAACAAAAAATAAGTGAAGTTTATTCATAAACTAATTTCGAGAGGATCACGTGCTTATCATTGCTTGCAGCTGCTCCCGCATTATCCAATTCATGATTCACCAATCAGACGATTCCTAAGCCACTATAAATACTAGTGGTGTAACGGATCACACTACGGTTTTTGAGTCACGGATCGGACCATTTTTCAGATCAGCAAAAAAGTGAGGAGACAAAAGTCATTTGCTTTCCATTTATACAAAATTATTACTGCAAAAAACATTGCTTTTAACAAACAAAACTTAGAGCCTGTAATTTTAATAAAAATAAAAATGAAGAAAGAACAGCTGAAAAAAGAAAAGTATTCAATATGAAATATGATCTTTGCTACTGTTGCTGATAATGCTAAAATATAGAAATCTAACATCTTGTACAACCGATCATATTTATCTTCAATTAATGATTAAACAGGCGACGCAGTGGTGCAGTAGGTAGTGCTGTCGCCTCACAGTAAGAACGTCGCTGGGTTGCAGGTTCGAACCTCGGCTGGGCTGGGTCAGTGGGCGTTTCTGTGTGGAGTTTGCATGTTCTCCCTGCGTTCGCGTTGGTTTCCTCCGGGTGCTCCGGTTTCCCCCACAGTCCAAAGACATGCGGTACAGGTGAATTGGGTAGGCCGTAGTGTATGAGTGTGAAGGTCTCCTCGGGAAGGGATTTTGTCTTTCGCCTGTCAGCGATATGGTGGTCTCGTGCTAAGAGTGACACCTGCTGCGTTATAGACGTGTCACCTTAGGTTGGTCTTCACAGGTGATGTTTCCAAAGTGTGGCATTGAGGGTAAAATGCACATGAGCTGTCATGGAGATGATCTGCTGGCTGGGAAAGGAATTTACTTAAACCTGCTCCAGATGTGACATTTGCATGGAGGCTGTCAGAGCTGAGCTGTTTGGAAGCTGATAGTAGATATAGCTACTAGTGTAAAGCAGTGTTTCTCAACCACGTTCCAGGAGGACCACCAGCACTGCGTGTTTTGGATGTCTCTTTTGTTTGTCACACCCATTTCAGGTCTTTCAGTCTCTGCTTATGAGCTGATGATATGAATCAGGTGTGTTTGGTTAAGGAGACATGGAAAATGTGCAGAGCTGGTGGTCCTCCAGGAACGTGGTTGAGAAACACTGGTGTAGAAAATTACAAATACTCAAATGACTAGTCTTTTTTCTCATAATCTGTACTTTATTACATGGTTATAAAAGGGTATCTATTACTTATGTAAATGTTTAGTGTTTTAATGCTATTTTTTCAACCTGCAGTCACTATTTTATATGTTTCAAGAGTTCACACTTAGCTGATGATTGATTATAAAGCTTGTTTGGCCCTGAGCTCATACTATAAGCTCATACACAAAGGTACAGGAGCCGTCACTGGGGCAGTACCCTTTCAAAAGGTACATATTTGTCCCTGAAGGGTCCATAATGGTACTTTTTAGGTACATATGGGTACTAATATGGACCTTTTAGGCACCACTGTGAACTATTTGGAAACAAATATGTATCTTTTAAAATGGTACTGCCCCAGTGACAGCTCCTGTACCTTTATTTCTGAGAGTGTAAGATCTCCCAGAGTTTCCCAGAGATTGGTTGCGGCTGGAAGGGCATCCGCTGTGTAAAATCGTGCTGGATAAGTTGGTGGTTCATTCTGCTGTGGCGACCCCAGATTAGTGAAGGGACTAAGCCAACAAGAAAATGAATGAATAATGATTAAACAATTTACACATTAAACTTCATGTTTCATTATAGGTGTATTATTTTTGAAAACATATTCAGTGACATAATTTTGACGGTTGTTTGTCGCCATCTATTGGTTACAAAATGTAATTGCTTTCACTAGTGTTAAACATTCAGCGTCATGTTTCATTAAACGGGGATTTTAATCTTACCATAAACATCAGTGTTTATATCTGAACTATAAACTGTTCTCCCAGCATTTGTGTTATTTAATTGTTTGTAACTCACTGAAAAAGTGTAAAAACTGAATCTCTCTCGATGCAGATTTGAATGCAGCGCTTTGAAGCATTAATAAACATATGCAAATCATTATCAATTATCGTTCATGTTGCGCGGGTTTGAACTGAGATCACAATCTTTTAATGTTTATATGTGCAGCTTTACACTAATTGCATTAATGCAGGCTAAACAAGCAGTGACAGAAAACACATTAAATGAACAGCCTAAGAAAGCATTTACGTCCCACCACAACTCCCTTTCTGTTGGATTAACCTACAAGTTCAAATAAGTTATTAATCCGCGGGTCACTTGGGTTTCGAACTGTGGGTTGTGATCCGTACGGATCACGGATCAACTGATCTGTTACACCCCTAATAAATACCCTCAGTTCCATACCACAGTCATCTTTGTTTTGAAGAATCCCCCCTTCCACCCCCACTTCTCCTCCATTTCTAGGTGGGTGACACGGTGGCCCAGTGGTTAGCACTGTTGCCTCACAGCAAGAACGTCACTGGTTCTAGTCCTTACCAGTGGCGGCTGGTCAATAGAGGGCGCTGGGGCGCCACCCCCCTTCAAGTTAGACCCCTTTAATATGTTAATGTTTATTATCACAAATATTAACAAAATAAATTGATTTAATTATAACATTCTAACATTTATTGTAGTCATACTAACATTTATTGAAAAAAAATGTATGAACAATATTTTTTCATATGTGTGCGGGGCGCCGGACTAATGGGTGTCTATGTAGGTACACGAACATTTTCAATGCACGTGATATGACAATAAGCTCTAATTGGCCTGTTTTAAATTGTCTTTGGGGCGCAGCGCTCTGCGCCCCGAACACTCCCATTTTTGTTGTTAGAACGAATCATATTTGTTTTTATATGATTGGCCTTATGTGATTGGACCATTCTCACCAAAGAGCTTAGAATGCATTTTCTCGAGATGAAGGAAAATTCCTTTGGATCTTTGCAAAGATATCCGTTCACAAGGCGTTTGGATGAAGAAAAAAAAGAATGAAGGAGCTTGGACCAGATCGACCTTCCTTGCAAATTCACCAGTAGTCCAGTGATCGCGAGCGCGCGAATATTCGGGGCTTTTCCAGCACTTGTTATGACAAACGGAGTTTGCCAAGTTGTGATGTACAGTAAGTCATCCCTTTTACTATTTCCGTGTTTGCTGTTCAAACAGCATGACGCAAGAGAGGCTGAATGCATTGGCCATGCTGTCAATAGAGAAGAGACTGGTGACTGAGATGACTGACTTTAACCAAAAAGTTATTGAGAAATTTTCAAGCCAGAAAAAAAAGAGAGCATAATTTATTTTCAAGTAGTGCTACTGGCCAGTGATTAGGCAACATTTGTTTGTTTGTGTGTGTGTGTGTGTTTACTGATTATCTTGATTACTTCATTACTGATAATAAACCGAAATTGAACTAAAATGAACTGATTTGTGATGCATTTATTGTATGCTTTAGTCATATTTTAGTTTTTTGATGCATCACCTGAAAAATGGCTTTTACACTCTTACTTTACCAAAAGTTTTTTTTTTCTGGTGTTTGCGCCCTCCCCACATTTTTTAACACCAGCCGCCACTGGTCCTTACCAAGCCAGCCGCCATTTCTGTGCGGAGTTTACACGTTCTCCCCGTGCTCATGTGGGTTTCCCCCGGGTTTCCCGGTTTCCTCCCACCGTCCACAAACATGCAACTAAGTTAATTGACTAATCCAAATCAGCACCATAGACATGCTCCTAGTAAGTAATTATCTCTTAAGAGCAATAACTATCTGTTCATTAGTTACTATAGCAGGGGAGTTCTCGAGATCTACCTGAGCTTAAACTCCCCTCTCGTCTTGCAAACAGAAGGGAGCCCCAGGCTCGAGGATCTTACACTCTCAGAAATAAAGGTACAGGAGCTGTCACTAGGGGAGTACCATTTTAAAAGATACATATTTGTTCCCAAATAGTTTACAGTGGTACCTAAAAGGTCCATATTAGTACCCAAATGTACCTAAAAAGTACCTTTGAGGTACCATTATGGACCCCTCAGGGACAAATATGTACCTTTTGAAAGGGTACTGCCCCAGTGACGGCTCCTGTACCTTTATTTCTGAGAGTGTATGAGCTCATAGTATGAGCTCAGGGCCAAACAAGCTTTATAATCAATCATCAGCTAAGTGTGAACTCTTGAAACATATAAAATAGTGACTGCAGGTTGAAAAAATAGCATTAAAACACTAAACATTTACATAAGTAATAGATACCCTTTTATAACCATGTAATAAAGTACAGATTATGAGAAAAAAGACTAGTCATTTGAGTATTTGTAATTTTCTACACCAGTGTTTCTCAACCACGTTCCAGAAGGACCACCAGCTCTGCACATTTTCCATGTCTCCTTAACCAAACACACCTGATTCATATCATCAGCTCATAAGCAGAGACTGAAAGACCTGAAATGGGTGTGACAAACAAAAGAGACATCCAAAACACGCAGTGCTGGTGGTCCTCCAGGAACGTGGTTGAGAAACACTGCTTTACACTAGTAGCTATATCTACTATCAGCTTCCAAACAGCTCAGCTCTGACAGCCTCCATGCAAATGTCACATCTGGAGCAGGTTTAAGTAAATTCCTTTCCCAGCCAGGAGATCATCTCCATGACAGCTCATGTGCGTTTTACCCTCAATACCACACTTTGGAAACATCACCTGTGAGGACCAACCCATGGTGACACGTCTATAACGCAGCAGGTGTCACTCTTAGCACGAGACCACCATATCGCTGACAGGCGAAAGACAAAATCCCTTCCTGAGGAGAGCTGGCACAAAAAGCAGGCTGCTCTTAAATCCAGTCCTTTATGGCCATACTTAGTAATTACTGAACCATGACAAAGTACATTCCTCATTTCTGACCGCTCCTGAATGTCACCGTCTGAGAGGACAGATTGGAAACACTATCAGATACACTTACTTTGGCGCTCTCGGCGGGATTCCCGAACGAAAAGTCGCTAATAAAAAAAAAAAAAAAGAAGTGAAATAGTAAGCCGTTCCCATTGCTATTTATAGTCTGAGGGCTGGAGATTTGACACGAAGGGAAATATCTGAAAGCAGCTCGGTGTAATCGTCTCAAATTGAGACTTTTGAACCATTATTTCCAATCAGAATCCCTTGACACGGAGCCAGCCCTCCGCATTAACCCTCGTTCGCCATCCTCCCTCCCTCATTTCTCCATGGGATCAATTGTACAACAAATTCAATGAATTCTCTGCCAACCCCTATATTTCCTCAGAGAGGCTCTTACCTACGCTATCAGCCGAACATGGGGAGCGAGATGGAGGGGATGAACAATATATACAGATGAAGTCAAAATTATTAGCCCTCTTGTGTATATTTTTAATATATATATTTTTTTATATATATATTAAAGTCCTGATTAAGAGGTAATGTCCAATTCCAAACAAGTCTAAAACCGCGTGATCGAGCCCGATTTCCGATCACGTGATTGGATCTGGACATCCCTACTAATTACCCTAGTGTGCCTATTTAACCTAATTAACCTAGTTAAGGCTTTAAATGTCACTTAAGCTGCATACTAGTATCTTGAAAAAAATATCTATTTACTGTCATCATGACAAAGATAAAAGTAATCAGTTATTATGGTAGCTTGAGAAAGCCACCATTCTGATATTCTACTCACTTAAAACAGTTGGGTTAATAATAACCCAACAGGTAACCCATAGATGGGTCAATTTGGCACCGACCTTCTGTTGGGTTATTTTAACCCAATCCATTGGGTTATTGAGGTTAACCCAACAGTTTGGGTTACAAAAATAACTAATTTGCTGGGTTATTTATTATAATAATAAATTCTTTTATAATAATAGAAGTTATTAAAATAATAACCCAATAAAGGTTTAAAATAACCCAACAACGCACCAAATATTTTTAACTCAACCATTGGGTTAAGTTAATAACCCAACGTTTTTTAGAGTGATAAACTTATTATTATTCTTCCGTCTTCTTCTTCGTCTTCTTCTTCTTCTTCTTCTTCTTCCGTCTTCTGAGACTAATTTTAAAGTGTATCTCCTCCTAAGCCTTTCAAGCTACATCCTTCAAATTTCGTCAGACCTTCAAACTGGTCTGACTCGGGCTGCTATATCTTTTCTAACTGATCTGACTTTCAGTTTCCGAAAAACGACCCAGAAAATTCCCAAAAGTCCCATTGACTTAACATTGGGTCAAACTTTGTGAGCTCATAACTCTGCATCAGACTGTCCTCCAGACTAGAGTCTGGCCTCATTCAACTCAGTCTAGCCAGCAGCCAATCACTGATGACCTTTAAACTTACTAGCCACTCCCTAGCAACCAATTTCAGCACCCTAGCAACTGTCCCACAGACTGTAACTATAGCTGTTCTAACACATGCTAATAGTTTTAACATCCTAATGACATGCTAATCTTGCTAGAAACATGCGAGCAACATGCTAGTGACATGCTAGCACATTAATTCATGGTAACAACATGCTAATCCATGCTAGTAAAATGCTAATTCATGCTAGAATTATGCTAACAACATGCTAATTCATACAAGAAACATGCTAGTAACATGCTAATTCATGCTAGAATCATGCTATAACATGCTAATTCATGCTAACAATATTCTAATTTATGCTAGAATCATGCT
The DNA here is from genome assembly GCA_903798195.1 of Danio kyathit. Taxonomy (NCBI): domain Eukaryota; kingdom Metazoa; phylum Chordata; class Actinopteri; order Cypriniformes; family Danionidae; genus Danio; species Danio kyathit. The sequence continues at coordinate 5,810,555 of LR812519.1, forward strand.
AGTCACATGTTAATTAATGCTAAAATCATGCTAGTAACATGCTTATTTATGCTAGAATCATGCTAACAACATGCTAATTCATGGTAGAATAATGCTAGTTACATGCTAGTTCAAGCTAGAATCATGCTAATAACATGCTAACTCATGGTAGTAACATGCTAATTCATGCTAGATTCATGCTAACAATATTCTAATTCATGCTAGAACCATGCTAGTAACATGTTCATTCATGCTAGAATCATGCTAACAACATACTAATTCATGGTAGAATAATGCTAGTAACATGCTAATTCAATCTAGAATCATGCTAATAACATGCTAATACATGGTAGTTACATGCTAATTCATGTTAAAATCATGCTAGTAACATTCTAATTGATGCTAGAATCATGCTAGTAACATGTTAATTCATGCTGGAATCATGCTAACAACATGCTAATTCATGCTAGAATCATACTAACCATGCTAATTCAAATTAGAACAGTGCTAATATATGTTTGTAACCACCTAGCAACTACTCTGAACAACATAGCAACCACCTAGCAACAGATTAGCAACCATCTAAAACACCCTAGCAACCACCTAGCAACACCTAAGCAACCCCACCAGAACACGCTAGCAACCACCTAGCAACACCTTAGCAGCCACCTTGAACACCCTAGCAACTGCCTAACAACAACTTAGCAACCATTCAGGACACCCTAGTAATGCCTTAACAACCACTTAGAACACCCTAGCAACCACATAGCAACCGCTCAGAATACCCTATCAACCACCTAGTAAGAAACATGCCAATCCATACTAGAAACATGCTAACATATATGTACTTATCTATCTATGCCAACTGTTTCAAACCTCTTAAAAACTACATAAATTATTTAAACTTTAAAACTACTTCAAACTTTCAGGCTAGACTTTCTCAAGCCACCATAAAGTTTGTCCCCAAACTTTACTATCTAGTTAGAAATGAGTTATTAAAACTATCATGTTTAGAAATGTGTTGAAAAAACTGCTCTCTGTTAAACACAAATTGGGGAAAGAAATATACAAGGGGGCTAATGAATTTAGGAGGGCTAATAATTCTGACTGTACATATTTGTTTATACTGTACTGTATATAAAGCAAATGGACAAGCTCTTGTAGCTAAACACTCTTTAGCAGTGAGCCGCACACAAGCCTGGCACACTATAGTGACACGCTAGCTCCCAGTGAGAAGAAATGAAAGATGCTAACAGGAAATGAAAAGGCCATGGGATAAGATCAGGAAATACAATAAGAGGCTGTTGTGTAAACACATCTCGATGGCAAAAATAGATAAGGGTTGGTGGAGTATTGAGCTGTGGCTGGAGTGGCTGCTGTTTTCATCAGGATTGAGTAGCATGGAAGCTAATTTTCAAGGCATGCACAGACACACATACACACACAAATGAAATAAAACATAAATATAAAGGCAAACTTGTGGCTGGAAGGACATATACCAGAATAGTTGGAGGTTCATTGCACTGTGGCGACCCCTGACAAATAATAATAATAATTCCTTACATTTATATAGCGCTTTTCTGGACACTCAAAGTGCTTTACACATAGGAGGGAATCTCCTCATCCACCACCAGTGTGCAGCATCCACCTGGATGACGCGACGGCAGCCATATTGCGCCAAACTGCACACCACACACCAGCTGATTGGTGGAGAGGAGACAGAGTGTATAAGCTAATTATGATATGGGGATGGTGAAGAGGCCATGATGGACAGAGGGCAGATTTGGCCAGGATGCCGGGGTTAAACCCCTACTCTTTTTCGAAGGACATCCTGGGATTTTTAATGAGCACAGAGAGTCAGGACCTCGGTTTAACGTCTCATCCGAAAGACGGTGCTCACTGAGCAGTATAGAGTCCCCGTCACTATACTGGGGCATTAGGACCCACACAGACCGCAAGTTGGGTGCCCCCTGCTGGCCTCACTAACACCACTTTCGGCAGCAACCTAGCTTTCCCATGTGGTCTCCCATCCAGATACTGACCGGGCGCAGCCCTGCCTAGCTTCAGTGGGCGACCATGTGAGAGTTGCAGAGAGCTTTTGATTTGGATGAATAAAAAGACAAAAATATGAAACATTACCTTACATTAAATCTGCAGAATATGTGGCATATAAAGTAACAAGCACCTTATTTTATTTGTGTCTGGAACAAAATCATACCTGCCAACACTCCCGTTTTTCCCGGGAGTCTCCTGTATTTCAGACCCATGTCCCGTATTGTTTTGTCTCCCAAAAAACTCCCGGAATTCAACCCCCCTACCACCCCCCCACTTCTCAACTTTTTGGTACAGTCCGGCCTGAAACCTGGTGCATGTGCGCCATAGACTGTAAAAGATATGGAGGTAGTATCCGTGACGTCACCCATAGGTTTCTGAACACTGCAAAAGAAGGGATACCAAACAAGGGGAAAGAGGCGGAGAGTGAGCGGAGCTACAGATGCATGCTGGATTCTCGGCATAATTAAGTGCACACAGCGTGCTATAGTATCTGATAATTGCAGGAAATAATTCCAAAAGGCAACTGACTATGTAAAGAAACATTAACTAAAACAAAAAGACATTGTATCTGCCGAGCTCAGCGGCTAATTAGTCAGAATCAGCTGAGGTGACGAGACAGCGAACACCGAGAGCTAGCTGTCACTCAAGTGGCCACGCCCTTAATTATGCAGACTTAATATAACTTCATAAAAACGAAACGGATGAGTTATAAAAAAATTCACCCCCCTCACAGTTGTCATGAAGGGTAATCATAGCTATATGCACCAAAGCCATCTTTTGTACCAGGCTGTAAACATGTTTTATCAGCTGTAAAAATGGCCAAAATTTACTAATGCAGAAAGAAAGCCCTTGGACTTCCTGGAGCCAGCCCCCCAAGGCGAGTTGATGAATTGCAGTTTAAGTTACTTCCGTATTGGCTTCCCGAGGGATAGCGGGAGGTTGCCGCTTGATGTGCGCATGCTCTTCACTTCGGGCTGTGGACAATGTGAAAGATGTATTGTTCTCTGATGAGTACACCGTCACTGTCTTTCCTACATGCGGGAGAGTTACAGTGTGGAGAAGTCCTAAGGAAGCACCCAGACTATTGCATGCCCAGAGTGAAGCATGGGGGTGGATCAGTGCTGGTTTCTCACATTAATTTCATCGTTAGTAAATCCTAATGTGAGTATGAAATCTAGCGTATGCAAAGTTTTTGTGCGTACTCAGCATTGATACATGAGGCCCCAGGCATTTCAGTTTCATTGTTCAACCCCTGTATATAGCCTGCTGTTTTTCCACTATGAAAAATATTGATCTAGCATGTCAAAATCACTACTAATAACATAACTTTTCACGGCGGAACAATAATGAAGACCTAAAAAGCATGAATTAATCTTCAAAAATCTGTTTTTTTTAATTTCTGAGCAAAAATGACAAAACTTGCATTTGCTATGATGAATAATATTGATCCAACATCAAATGCACTTACAGCACGAGTAAAATGTGCAATTAGACATGTGCATTGTGCAATATAAATGCCATTAAAGTAAATAAAATAAAGTGTGCAAGCCGCTTCTCATGTTTGAGAGTTATAAAGTGAACTTGGCCAGCTAAGTGATACATAATTCATAACATAAACAATATTTAAAAATAGCAGCTCTCAACCAACCCCGAGTATCATTATTGATTTTATTCATGGATTCTTTTAAAGGGAAACCTTGGAGTTTAATTAGTGTTGTTGGATAATGCATGATTTCGCTCATTAGGGAGCGCATTCGATATTAATGTGTCCTTACAAGGAGGAGGCAGTAAATGTCAACATCAAAAACACTCGTTTGAAATTGTGATCAGTGTTTTGGGGGTCAAACCCAAGGTCCAAAATAAAGCGTTCAAAGCATTCTTCGCCTCTCTGCATGGTACAAGCTGAAGACCAAAAGCCCTATTTGTCTATTCAACATGCTCTGAATGACCAATTGACCAACGTGTGTCTGAAAGATGCTGTCTAAAGCTCAAATGCAGTGAAAAAGGAGCTTGATGAGTGTAGCATATTAAGGTGACTGATCATTGCAGCCGTTTTTTTTTTTGAGAAAAATGCATCACTTGCAAATCACAAGCAAATTGGCAGCCATTACTGCGCTCCTGCAATAGCCTTTTTCTCATTCCAAGAGAAGTGTAATTACAGTAATTGTGTGGGCAATGCAATACGCTCGCTTATGAGTATAGTGAGTAATCTTATCCCAGTGAAACACTGTCTATAATGGTGTTAAGGAGTATTTAAACAGTCTGTTCACTATCTGCACTCCTTAAACCAAACAAAACAAACATGATGCAAGAAGTTATGATCTCAGGCCAGTCTGCCTGTTACATGATGCACATAAAAATATGGTATTATGGCTATTTTTCAGTCTGGTTGGATTGCTCTAATCATATTTACCAGACTAACAGCATCAGATTTGAGATTTGGGAATGACTATGACTATGGAACAAGACTATGCAGTTATTATTATTGCATTTTTTTCAGTCCTGCATATTGCCGCGGACTGGCCCACACATTGACATAAAATAAAGGTGGAATATAATATAAATATTAAATTAAGAAAATTGAAAATGTTGCCATGGCACTAGCTTTATCAGAAGCATCAAAATTACAAATTGTGAATAGTTTATAATTAAACTAAAGCTAAAGCTGAAACAAAAATACTAACAAATATTTAAATATATGCACTTAGTCGTTTTTATTTTAATTGTAGCCCCTTGTAATCATACGAGAGTAGTATGAATGGTTGTATATGAACGCATGTCATTTTGAAATAAACAAGAAATAGTCACTTTAAAAGTTGCAATATAGAGAAATTAAACTGCAAATAAGGGATATAAAGTCACTTCATGCCTGACTTATTTATTTATTTTTAATTTTGGAAGTCTAAACTGAGGTTATTATTAACAAAAAAAAAAATAAAATTAAATAGATTTCTCAATTTTTGTCGTTCCTGAATTCATCTAAACTAAACAAATAGTCAAAAAAAAAAAAACAACCAAACAAATAAATAAATACAAAATAAATAAAATAATAATAATAACAATAATAAAAAATAAAATAAAATTTCTTAATTTCTGCTGGTTCCTGAAATTTTTTAAACTAAACTTAATTAATCTAAAAAAATAATAAAACAACAAGAACAACAACAACAACAACAACAACAACCATAATAGTAATAATAAATGAAAACATTTTTTTTTTTTTTTCATTTTTGCTGGTTCATGAAATCCTTTAAACTAAACTAAAATAATCTAAAAAATAAACAAATAAATAAATAATAATAATAAAAATAATAATAATAAACAAATAAATAAAATACATCCTGGTTCTCGAAATCCTTTAAACTAAACTGAAATAATAAAAAAAAAATCTAAAGAAATAAATAAATAATAATAATAATAATAATAATAATAATAAACAAATAAATAAAATACATCCTGGTTCTCGAAATCCTTTAAACTAAACTGAAATAATCCAAATAATAATATAAATAAATCCATAAATAAATAAATAAATAAATAATTGTTTTCTTCATTTTTGCTGGTTCCAGAAATCCTTTAAATTAAATTTAAATAATAAATAAATAAATTAATTAATTAATGCAAATCCTTTAAACTAAACTGAAATAATCTAATAAATAAAATAAAAATAAATAAATATTAATAATAAAGAAAGAAAGAAAGATAGAAAGAAAGAAAAATAAAATAACTTTTCCTCATTTTTCCTGGTTGCTAAAATTTTTATAATCTAAATAATAAATAAACAAATATTTTCTAGTTCCTGAAAACCTTTAAACTAAATTTAAATAATCTAAATAATACATAAATAAAAAATAAAAACAAATAAAATAAATAAAAAGATTTTTGCTGAAATCCTTTAAACTAAAAATAAATAATTTAAATAATAAAAAAATAAGAAAATAAAAAATAATAATAATAAAGAAGAAAGAAAGAAAGAAAGAAGAAAGAAAGAAAGAAGAAAGAAAGAAAGAAAGAAAGAAAAAATAAATAAATAAATAAATTTTCCTCATTTTTCCTGGTTCCTAAAATTTTTTATAATCTAAATAATAAATAAACAAATATTTTCTTCATTTTTGCTGGTTCGTGAAATCCTTTAAACTAAACTGAAATAATCTAAAAACAAAGCAAAATAAAATAAATAAATGAATAATAATAATAATAATAAAAGTAAATAAATTAATGAATAAATAAATAAATAAATAAATAAATTTATTTTTTCTTTATTTTTGCTGGTTCATGAAATCCTTTAAATTAAACTTAAATAATCTAAAAACAAAACAAAACAAATGAAAGGTTTAACCTCTAAAACTGCATAAATAACTAAATAATGATTAAAAAAAAAAAGCTTATTTCTGTTTCATTTGTCAGATTAGAAGAGAAAGTTCAAGTCAACAGCATGGCTTTGTTTAGTTTACTTTTTGCACACATTTATTTGTATATGATTCCCCTCTTTCCCCAATGCATAATACATAAAAACAAAACAAAAACCTCTATTCCGGTCTGTGTGCAGCCTTGTCCAGACGAAGCTGCATATCGAACCAGACTCCAGGCCACAATGTTGACGTCTGTGTGAAAGTCTTCAAAGAGGCCGAGCAAAGCTTCACATATCTCAACCTGTTTTTGAAACAAACCCCATAACAGCAGTCCAAACTGTCTTCCAAAAGCCCAATCTCAGTGCTTTGCTGTCAGCTAACTGTATCCGTACAACATATCTGACTATGGGAATCTGCTGAAGAAACCCTGATAAGAGCAACCGGCTTTCTAGAGTACTCAAATAGACTCAAAATTGCAGGGCTTCCAGGTTAGTAGTATCTATGCTATATATCTACTTCATTTTGAAAGCTACTCTCTTTTTATGACTGCTGTGCTGTGAGTTGTACGGCGTATGTGCTAAAACGACAGCAGGCAAATATGGTTGCAAAACAACAACGAGAATAAAACAAAAACAAAATGTGGTGTTATTTAGGAGTTTGTGATAATTGCTGTCTATGATTATAATGTACATTTTGTTTTAAGAAGACATGAGCTGTCTTTAAAGTCCAAAGGCACTGATTATGTGACACTTTATAATAGGGTTGGATTAGTTAATGTTGAACACTACCTGACAAAAGTCTTGTCGCCAAGTTTTAAGAACACCAAATAATAACTTTCTAGTTGATCATTTGGCATCAGAAGTGGCTTATATGAAAGGCAAAGGCCTCTAGATTACACTTATTTGACCAAAATAAAATATGATCATGTCTTGATTTTTAATGATTTCATTAGGACAGTAGGGGCTGACTTTGCTTAGTCTTGTCACTTAACAGAAATAATGTCCAGTATAGAATATAAAGTCATGCTGCAGTGGAAACAGAATGAATATTGTGTCTGACTCCATCATGAGCTTGGAGGACTGCATCTATACATCTCTGCAATGACTCAAATCACTTCTTAATAAAGGCATCTGGAATGGCAAAGAAAGCGTTCTTGCAGGACTCCCAGAGTTCAAGATTCTTTAGATTCATCTTCAATGCCTCCTCCTTCATCTTACCCCAGACATGCTTAATAATGTTTATCTCTGGTGACTGGGCTGGCCAATCCTAGAGCACCTTGACCTTCTTTGCTTTCAGGAGCTTTGATGTGGAGGCTAAAGTATGAGGAGCGCTATCCTGCTGGAGAATTGGCCCTCTCCTGTGGTTTGTAATGTAATGGGCAGCACAAATGTCTTGATACCTCAGGCTGTTGATGTTGTCATCCACTCTGCAGATCTCTCGCACGCCCCCATACTGAATGTAACCCCAAACCATGATTTTTCCTTCACCAAACTTGACTGATTTCTGTGAGAATCTTGGGTCCATGCGGGTTCCAGTAGGTCTTCTGCAGTATTGGTGATGATTGGGATGCAGTTCAACAGAAGATTCAATCAGAAAAATCCACCTTCTGACACTTTTCCAAATGATCAACTAGAAGTCAAGTTATTATTTGTTACTCATAAAACTGGGAACAACAACAATACTTTTGTCAGGTAGTGTATTTACTAACTGTGAACAATACGTTTATTACAGTATCTTATTTATCTAACGTTATAGTTAATGGCTGTGCTTAATTTGTGAATGAGCAGAAGGTTGTCGCGGACGAAAGTGAAGAGAGTTGGGGAGTCACAGAAGAAAGTAAAAGTGAACAGCGGATGGGGAAGCACAGCAGTTGAGGAGAGGGATTGGTAAAATCAGGTGCCGGATCAGATTTTAGAGGTGCCGGATCCGGATCCAGCGTGTTCCGGCACAGATTAAGCCCTGGTTAATGGAAATAAAGTTGGTTATTGTTAGTTCGCGGTAACTCACAGTGCATTAACTAATGTTAACAAACATGAATTTGGATTTTAATCATGCATTTGTGAATTCATTCATTCATTCATTTTATTTTCACTTAGTCCCTTTATTAATCTGGGGTCACCACAGTGGAATGAACCGCCAACTTATCCAGCATATGTTTTACGCAGTGGATGCCTTTCCAGCTGCAACCCATTTCTGGGGAACACACATACACTCTCATTCACACTCATACACTACGAACAAATTTAACTTACCCAGTTTACCCTTTACCACATGACTTTGGACTTGTGGGGGAAACCGGAGCACCCGAAAGAAACCCACATGAACGAGGGGAGAACATGCAACAAGGTGTTTTTCAGCTGCAGGGACAGGAGTACTGGTTGCAATCGAGAGAAAAATGAATGCGGCCAAGTGCAGGGATATCATAGATGAAAACTTTCTCCAGAGTCTTCAGGACCTCAGACTGGGCCAAAGGTTTACCTTCCAACAAAACAATGAACCTACGCACACAGCTAAAATAAATAAATTAAGTGAATCTTTATTTCTATAGCGCTTTCATAATGTAGATTGTGTCAAAGCAGCTTCACATAGAAGATTATAGTGAATTGAACCAGTGTCAGTTCAATAATAACGAATAACGAAGTTTAATAATAACAAAATAATGAAGGAGTGGCTTCACAACAACTCTGTGACTGGCCCAGCCAGAGCCCTGACTTATGGCCCGTTTCCACTGAGTGGTACAGTACGGTACGAGTCGGTACGGGTCACCTTTATCAGGCGTGCGTTTCCACTGCCAAAAGGGTACCCATTTGGTAGGCATGGTGTACGACAGAAAGTTTCAGATGACGTAATTTTTATTCGAGGAAATGTCACATTAAAGCGGGTCGTTCACATGTCATATGAGAAGCACTTCTCACAAAACAGATGCTTTAATGCAAACCTCTCATCTGTGTCTTTAATCTTCAGCAGCACATGTAATCTCTGTTAGACAGTAATTCCATCATTCCAAGTTCATAATAGTCCAAAAGGTGAAGATAATAGTTAAACATGGCAGTTTATTCATGTTTTAGGTTGCAGAAAGCATCATTTGCTGCTTTTTTTCCGGCTTCTCCTTTGTTTTTTCGCGCGTCACTCTCGCGTTTGTCTCGTTCTGACAGGATCGGATATCAGAGTGCTTCAATTATCACGTGCACGTTATTATCGTCATCTCAAAAAGTTTGTTATTTCAAATATAGACGAGCTCTCTGGAGAACGTGAAATGCTTTAGACAGGCTCGTAAAACAACAACAGGACACAGCAGATTTTGTTCTTGGCTTTGTGGCTGTACATTAAGACGACAACAAGGTTTGTTTGAGCTTGGGTCCACCATGGCTCGTTATTATATATATATATTATTACGATGTAATGTCTCGGCTGTGTTTTTAAAAATGGCGCTTCCTTTGTCTTCATTTTCCTGCTTCTGCGAGTGATGTATCTCTGTAAACCAATAGCGTTCAGCTGTGCGTCTAGCTCCACCTTATGGCATCCTTTGGGCCTGTTGGTACCCTTTGCAAAGGGTGACCAAAAAGTGGTACGGTTCGCTTTTAGGTACCCTTTGATAGTAGAAACAGCCATAAAAGCGTACTGAACTAAACCGTACCCTACCACTCAGTGGAAACGGGCCATTAAACCCAATTAAGCATCTTTGGAGAGCCCTAAAAATGTCCGTCCACAAACGTTTACCATTCAACCTGACAAAACTGGATAGAATCTGCAAGGAGGAATGGCAGAAGATCCCCAAATCCAGGTGTGAAAAACTTATTGCATCTTTTTTAAAAATACTCTGTATTAGATCAAAAGGGTGCTTCTACTAAATACTGAGCAAAGGGCCTGAATACTGAGGACCATGTGATATTTTAGTTTTTCTATTCTAATAAATCTGCAAAAATGTCAACAATTCTGTGTTTTTCTATATGGAGTTATATTCTGTGTTATGGGGTTATATTATTCCATGTCAATGCTGTGTGTACATTAATAAGGAAAAAAATCATTTTAGCAAATGGCTGCAATATATCAGAGTGAAACATAGAGTGACAAAACAACAAAAACTGAAACATATACATACAGTTGAGATCAGAATGATTAGCCCCCCTTTGAATTTTCTTTCTTTTTTAAATATTTCCCAAATTATGTTTAACAGAGCAAAGAAATTTTCACAGTATGTCTGATAATATTTTTTCTTCTGGAGAAAGTCTTATTTGTTTTATTTTGGCTAGAATAAAAGCAGTTTTAATTATTTTTTTAAAAAATATTTTAGGGTCAAAATTATCAGCCCCTTTAAGCTATATTTTTTTCCGATAGTCTACAGAACAAACCATCATTATACAATAACTTGCCTAACTACCCTAACCTGGGGTGCGTTTCCCAAACAACGACGTAACTCGCGGCTGAACTATCATAGTGCGATGCATCGTTTGGCAAAAGAACTATGTAGTGACTAGTGTTTCCCAAAACCCATAGTTTCTCTGTCGCAGATCCATCGCTTGAACTATGTTAGTTATGACGCAAAAAGCCCATAATGATGCTCTAAACGGGGTGGAGTAACTTCTTCAGAGAACAGCCCCATCATTTCTTTGTGCAAATTATATTGTTTTACACAAACACGCATTTAAAATAAAATCCAATATTAGTTTTGGTAAAAACATGCACTCGTTTTACATATTATTTAAAATATAAGTAAATAGAGCATATAGGGCCTGTGTTTGCTTTACTAATATTATTGAGAAGTTGAACATTACATATTCTATTCTAAAACATAAAATCACTTACAAAAGCTAACACTATTCTAATATCATATATAAATCATATAACAAAATAAATAATGAGGCGATTTATTATAAATATATTTACTTTAATAATAATATTAATAATATTAATGATGATGATGATGATGATGATGATTATTATTATCATTAATGTTATTATTTAGGATACTGTTTATTTATTAAAAAATAAAATACAATTTGACACATGCAAACCACAGCAGAAAGTTCTAACCAACAGACCCATGTCATATACAGCAGAGATACTTAATAAATAACCCACTATAAAATAAAAGAATTAACGTATGCTATGTTTTTTATTTTCACAAGCTTTGGAGACGTACTGTAACATAATTTCCGCTTTTAAATATACCTATAGTTTTCGCCATGAGGCTGTGTTCAAAATGATATCAATGTTTTCAAAGTGCACTGCGAAGGGAGCACAATTGTAAACATGAAGATCGCTAAAACTAAACTGTAAAAATACTTTGAAAGCAAATTACACCTAAGAGAGATGACCTTAATGCTTTTTTATTATTAATAATTCCAGCTTTGAATGTTAGAATGTTCTAAATGAATAGGGCATAGGGGGGATAAGTGGGAATAGAACACAGCCAGGAACTATGCTTTTAACTAAAGGTCCAGAGGTGTCGTTTCAAGAGCTCAAGTTTGCGACGCAGTTTGCGAATGTTCGTTGGAGCGATGGATTTGGGAAACAGCAAATCAAAGAACTATGTTTGTAACGACAGAACTTGCGACCTTAGTTGGCTAACGATGGTTTTGGGAAACGCACCCCTGCCTAGTTAACCTAATTAACCTAGTTAAGCCTTTAAATGTCACTTTAAGCTGTATAGAAGTGTCTTGAAATATATCTAGTCAAATATTATTTACTGTCATCATGACAAAGATAAAATAAATCAGTTATTAGAAATGAGTTATTAAAACTTTAGAAAATGTGTTGAACAAATTTTCTCTCCGTTAAACAGAAATTGGGGAAAAATAAACAGGGGGCTATTAATTCTGACTTCAACTGGATACATAAATTATATATATATATATATATATATATATATATATATATATATATATATATATATATATATATATATATATATATATGTTGTTATCTAATGCAATGCCATTCAAACAATATTAACGATCCAAAGATCTTTACATGCAACAGTATATCTCATGAATTCTTTGTCCGGTGGCTCTATGAACTTCAGGATTCATTATGCTCATGTTTTATATCTATTTAATCTCCACTCATTTCTCATCAGCTTGTAAACATGGCTTGATAATGCATCACAGCACAACTATGAATCACACAGAACCTGAAAACACAAAACTCTGACTATCTGTGCGATCTCACTGAAGTTCTTGCATCAGTAGAGTCATCTTTCACTGACCCCAAAAACTGGACGATACAAAGAAAAAAGTTTCGTGGAAGCAAGAAAGCACCTGAAAAGTTTGCAGGAAGATGAACTAACAATGGACAATTGAGAATATGAAGGCCAGTGTAAAATGAACCGGCAGGATACATAGAGTCATGTCTTACAACACACAAACATGACAGATCAATAAAGACCTGTTTCCCTTTTTTCTTCTGAGATACAGACACCAGAACACCTGTAATATTTATACTGAAGCTTCAGAAAACTGACGAGTATGAGGCGATCTGAAAGTCTTTGTCTGAAAATCTGTCATAGAGTTCAGAGGACAGGATTTCACCAATGTAATGGAAAGATATGTTACTTGCTTTGTTTTATTCTGGGACCAGTTGCATGAACTTCTAAGCCTCTATGTTTAGATTGTATTTTAAGGACTAGTACGACTCACTAGCACTTAGCTTTTCCATGCTTTTACCTAAGGTAAATATTGAAAGGTTTGTAAGACCTCATAAGGAAATTGGTGTTGTTAATGGGGCTTTCTGAGGCATATTTTCTAAGGCCCCGTTTACACTAATGCGTTTTCGTTTTAAAACGGCGTTTTTTATCAAAAACGATCCGCGTCCACACTAGCTTTTCATCTAGCGTTTCTAAACATATCTCCGTCCACACCACTCCACCAAAAACGTATATCACGTGACCATTCGCGCACTCTGGGCATGCGAGTTCAAGTATAAACAGGAAGCATGTGTCTCGCTCGGCATTTGGTTATTGTTAGTCAACAAACGCTGGTTGAACGATGAACACGAGCGATTGGCGAGTGCTCGAACAATAGCTTGCCTCTTGTGAATATATGCAGCTGCTGTAGTAAAAAAGGCAGAGTTTAACTGCACAATGGTGCCTGAAACGGACAATAGTGCAAACAACGCTCCCATTTCTGTGTCCATGTTGTTGTTTACAGTGAAGGCTGGTCTGCCGTCTTCCGGTAGCGTTATAGTCATGTGATAGGGGCTTGACAAATAAGGGAAGGATACGCAATGACCCAAAAGCCCCAATCAGGTAGCGAATCTCAGCAGCCACGCCTCCGTTTTCAGATGTCTCCGTTTTCCCCCATCCAAACAGAGACAGAGCAGCAGCGTTTCAGTATTAAAACGGGCTCTTCACCGTTTTCAAAACGCTCCGTTTTCGGGGCTCGAAAACTCCGGCGTAGTGTGGACGGATGGCGTAACCGTAGCAAAACTTATGCGTTTTAAAACGAAAACGCATTAGTGTAAACGGGGCCTAAGAAACAAGCTGGGGACTTAAATAATGGTGAGGCTTGAAGAGAGATGTTACTTCCCACCAAGCAATTTTGTGTTTATATGACGTCTAACAGACATCTAAGTACAGACGGCTTGGCTAAAACAAGGCTAAATTTGGGCTGTCAATGAAAATAGTCATCTGATAAAAATATTAGAGAGATTTGACATGTATAGTCACTCATACTTGTCTATTTGATGACTAGTTTATTTGGACTTTGGGCGGAGAAAACAGGCAGTGATGTATCTGCCTGGTCGCAAAAGCAGTGGTGTAGAAGCAGTGGGTGGAGTGAACAGATAGTGGGCGGAGTAAACAGGCAGTGGGTGGAGTAAACAGACAGTGGGCGGAGTAAACAGACAGTGGGCGGAGTAAACAAGCGGTGGGTGGAGTAAACAGAGAGTGATGTAAAAGCAATGGGCGGAGTGAACAGACAGTGGGTGGAGTAAACAGGGAATGATGTTCAATCAGTGGGCGGAGTTAATAGGCAGTGATGTAGAAGCAATAGGCGGATTAAACAGACAGCGGGTGGAGTAAACAGAACGATTTTGAAGCAGTGGGCGGAGTAAACAGGCAGTGATGTAGAAGTATTAGGCAGAGTAAACACAGTTGGCGGAGTAAACAAACAGTGATGTGAAAGAAGTGGGTGGAGTAAACTGGCAGTGCTGTAAGCAGTGGGCGGAGTAAACAGGCAGTTATGTAGAAGAACTGGGCGGAGCTAACAGGCAGTGATGTAGAAGCACTGGGCAGAGCTAACAGGCAGTGATGTAGAAGAAGTGGGTGGAGTAAACAGTCAGAGCAATGGGCTGATTAAGCAGAAGCAATGGGCGGATTAAACAGACAGTGGGTGGAGTAAACAGGCAATGATGTTAAAGCAGTGGGTGGAGTTAACAGGCAGTGATGATGAAGTAATGGGCGGAGTAACCAGACAGTTGGTGGAGTAAATAGGGAATGATGTTAAAGAAGTGGGCGAAGTAAACAAGCAGTGCTGTAAGCAGTGGGTGGAGTAAACAGGCAGTGACGTAGAATCAGTGGGTGGAGCTAACAGGCAGTGATGTAGAAGCACTGGGTGGAGCTAACAGGCAGTCATGTAGAATCAGTGGGTGGAGTAAACAGGCAGTGATGCAGAATCAGTGGACAGAGTTAACAGGCAGTGATGCAGAATCAGTGGGCGGAGCTAGCAAACAGTGGGCGGAGTAAACAGGCAGGGATGTAGAAGCAGTGGGTGGAGTAAACAGACAGTGGGCGGAGCTAACAGGCAGTGATGCAGAAACAGTGGGTGGAGTAAACAGACTGTGGGCGGAGTAAACAGGCAGTTATGTAGAAGCAGTGGGCGAAGTTAACAGGAAGTGATGTAGAAGCAGTGGGTTGAGTAAACAGACAATGGTGTAAAAGCAGTGGGTGGAGTAAACAGACAGTGGGCAGAGTAAACAGGCAGTGATGCAGAATTAATGGGTGAAGTAAACAGACAATGGTGCAAAAAGCAGTGAGTGGAGTAAACAGACAGTGGGCGGAGTAAACAGGCAGTGGGTGGAGTAAACAGGGAGTGATGTAGAAGAACTGGGTGGAGCTAACAGGCAGTGATGTAGAATCAGTGGGTGGAGCAAACAGGCAGTGATATAGAGGCAGTGGGTGGAGCAAACAGGCAGTGGGTGGAGCTAACAGGCAGTGATGTAGAAGCAATGAGTGGAGCTAACAGGCTGTGATGTAAAATCAGTGGGAGGAGTTAACAGGCAGTGATGCAGAAACAGTGGGTGGAGTAAACAGACTGTGGGCGGAGTAAACAGGCGGTAATGTAGAAGCAGTGAGCGGAGTAAAAAAGGCAGTGATTTAGAAGCAGTGGGCGGAGTAAACAGGAAGTGATGTAGAAGCAGTGGGCGGAGTAAACAGATAATAGTGTAAAAGCAGTGGGTGGAGTAAACAGACAGTGGGTGGAGTAAACAGGCACTGATGTAGAATTAGTGGGTGGAGTAAACAGACAATGGTGTAAAAGCAGTGGGTGGAGTAAACAGTGAGCGGAGTAAACAGGCAATGATGTAGAAACAGTGGGCGGAGTTAACAGACAGTGGGCAGAGTAAACAGGCAGTGGGTGGAGTAAACAGGCAATAATGTAAAAGCAGTAGGCGGAGCAAACAGGCAGTGATGGGAGTTGACCTTATTCAGGCCCCGTTTACACTAATGCGTTTTCGTTTTGAAACGGCGTTTCAGATCAAAAACGATCCGCGTCCATACTAGCGTTTCTAAACATATCTCCGTCCACACTACTCCACCAAAAACGTATATCACGTGACCATTCGTGCACTTTGGGCATGCACGTTTAAGTATAAACAGGAAGCATGTGTCTCGCTCGGCATTTGGTTATTGTTAGTCAACAAACGCTGGTTGAATGATGAACACGAGCTCGAACAATAGCTTGCCTCTTGTGAATATATGCAGCTGCTGTAGTAAAAAAGGCAGAGTTTAGCTGCACAATGGCGCCTAAAACGGACAATAGTGCAAACAACGCTCCCATTTCTGTGTCCATGTTGTTGTTTACAGTGAAGGCTGGTCTGCCGTCTTCCGGTAGCGTTATAGTCATGTGATAGGGGCTTGACAAATAAGAGAAGGATACGCAATGACCCAAAAGCCCCAATCAGGTAGCGAATCTCAGCAGCCACGCCTCCGTTTTCAGATGTCTCCGTTTTCCACCATCCACACTGAGACGGAGCAGCAGCGTTATAGAATGAAAACGACCTCTCCAGCGTTTTCAAAACGCTCCGTTTTTGGGGCTCGAAAACTCCGGCGTAGTGTGGACGGATGGCGTAACCGTAGCAAAACTTATGCGTTTTAAAACGAAAATGTAGAAGTAGTGGTGGTGGAGTTTAGACACTATTACAGTATGTAAAAAAGTGCCACATTCACTGTGTCATTTTGATTAACGAGAGAGTTACCTGGAATATGTCAGCTGAAATGTGTGATCTGGAATATAACGAACCATATAGAGCCATGTTTTGCTTCATTTTTTAATGTAATTAATTAATTTGCACTGCATTTTTACAATTTGTCTTTCAGTCTAGCAACCACCTGTTCACAAAATGGCTAATACACACCTAATTCATCTCTAATTAAATTCATTAATCGATCCAGAGCCTAGTTGATTTGAAGCATCAGTAAGGCGATGTTGATTTTGAGGACGTGTGTCTCTGGATAGCATCTGGCCTGTGAGAGCTGAAGCTGATAGATGCTGACAATGAGTCCTGATGCTGTGGTTCAGTATCAGCTCTCACTCCTAATGGAAGAGGAAACTCAGTCCATTCGCCACTGAAATCAAGCCCAGAGATACCAAACACCCCCTTGGCATTTCCCAGAGCCTCGATAACATCGCATCGCAGATAAGACACACACAAAAAAAGACGGGGACTAATCCTGGAGGAGAGAGCAGCGCAGATAAAGGTTGTTTGGAGGTAAACAAGTGTGGAAAATGAGCAATGTGAGAGCGCGTGGGCCGAGTTTATTACAGGGGCTCTCATTACATGTTTACCTTTTATCAACACACATAATAAGCAGCGAGTGTGTTAAAACTGATTCCCCAAACACTCGCTAATGCTCTTAAGACGCTCCTTCGACAGTTTATTTGACCAGAAATGAAGCTTCTGCTGTAATAATGGTTTAACATTATTAAGATGCATCCACGCAGTGGCACAGTAGGTAGTGCTGTCGCCTCACAGCAAGAAGGTCGCTGGTTCGAGCCTCGGCTGGGTCAGTTGGCATTTCTGTGTGGAGTTTGCATGTTCTCCCTGCGTTCGCGTGGGTTTTCTCCTGGTGCTCTGGTTTCCCCCACAGTCCAAAGACATGCGGCACAGGTGAATTGGGTAGGCTAAATTGTCCGTAGGGTATGAGTGTGAATGAGTTTGTGTGGATGTTTCCCAGTGGTGGGTTACGGCTGGAAGGGCATCCGCTGCATAAAAATGTGCTGGATAAGTTGGCGGTTTATTCCGCTGTGGCGACATCTGATTAAGCCGAAAATAAAATGAATGAATCTGCCTGTGTTCAGGCACAAATGGTCGTGTTTTAATTCCCTTCGCTGTCAGTGCAAAAAAACACATGAAATTGTTGAACAATAAATTTGATGGAGTTTTTGTTCATTTGTCAAATTAATTAATGAATAATTTAGCCGACATACTCGTCGTGCGAGTTCATGATTAAAATATGAATGCAAAAAGCGATTCGCAAATATGCTAATTAAATGACGGGCAATGATAGGTTATGACAGAATTTTTACAACCCTCTCCGTCAAAATGACGGACAATGAAAAAGTCTAACGCGACCTCTGAGATATATATATATAAAATCGAATAAATAAATAAATAAACTTTTTATTATCAAAAGTTATGTATTACATGTTAAAATGTCAAAATATGGGTAAAATAATTTTCTCATTCAGTGTAATATTTTGTTATTATTATTATCATTATTATAACCAGTACATGCAATCAGGCACCGGCAGAGGTGGGGGCTTTGGGTGCTTGAGCCCCTGCCCTTTTTTCTCCTGGAGAAAAAAGTGCCCTTTTTTCCTGGGGATAATAATAAATTTTTAAATACTAATAATAATATAACATGTGTATAAGTTCATGAGTGTTCTATTTACCGGCGATTTGGAAAGAAAAACCACATGCGAGGCGATAGCTCCAACGAAGACTCTATTTACATTGTTACTCTGTCCTCAAAAGTGTTAACAGTGGAGTAACGTCTTTTAACGTTTAACGTCAGCTATTTATCCAAATGTTCAAAAGCAAATAGGCTATTTTGTCTTGCTAACATCCTCCTGATTAACAACCATGTAATAACGCTAAAGTTTATCCAAGGCAATATCTTAGGCATACAGGCTAATGTAAGGAGAAACGACAGCTGGATAGTGAAAATATTGCCCTCTTGTTTTTGTAGTCATTTATTCAGAATATATATTGTTATTGAAGCTATAAAACATGTACATAAGCTAGCTATGGAAGTCAGTGGCTATCAGTCTGTCCTATATTCTTCGACATATTTTATTATTTTGTCCAACAGAAAAAAAAACTCAAACAAAAATAATAGATTGAAAAGGGATAGTTATCTTTGTTTCTTTATTTTGTTGCACACTAACGAATTAAAGATTAAAAAGAAATTTTTTAAAGAAAGCTATAAACTTGAAATCATTGACTTCCAGAGTAGGAAAAACAAATACCATGAAAGTCAATGGTTACAGGTTTCCCGCTTTCTTCAAAATATTATTTTGTGTGTTCAACAGAAGAAAAAAAAGTCAAATGGGTTTGGAACAAGTAGGTTATGGTTATGATAGGTAATGATATTTAATAAAAAAGTGCCCTTTTTTCCACTTGAGCCCCTGCCCCTTAAAAGGTCTCTGCACGTCCTTGCATGCAATATATATATGTGGTCATACTAAATGAAACAAACGAAAGGCGTGCATTGTGCGTTGTGCTAGGTTAGTGCCCCAGCAGTGCCAATATACAGCTATATCGCAGTGCTACAAGTGTGATATTGCGTTTATACAACAGTTCAACGGCATAATTGTGTATATAAAACAGAAAATCAAACACGGAGATTCTCAAAAATTATTTTGTATGAGGAACTACTTTCTTCCGCCGTTCATTCACATCTGCAGCTGACGTCAGAACAGCAGAAACTGTTGCTAACTCACAAACATCACAACAAAACATCACAACTAATATTTGAATGATTCTCTAGGTCAGGGATGGGCAAACTTGATCCAGGAGGGCCGGTGTCCCTGCAGACTTTTGCTCCAACCCTAATCAAACACACCTGCCTGCAGCTTTCTAGTGATCTTGAAGACACTGATTAGTGTGTTCAGGTGTGTTTGACTAGTGTTGGAGCAAAAGTCTGCAGGGACACCGGCCCTCCAGGATCAAGTTTGCCCATCCCTGCTCTAGTGTAATGTCTAAATTGATGACAAAACAGGTGATTTTGCTCACATTTTAAGATTATAAGGCTGAACGGCATGACATTTTCCAAGTATTTCTCTTTTGCAATCGGGAGATCACATTAATTAACCACAAAAAGCCAAAGCAAAGCAAACACTAGCATGGTATTACTATGGTATAAATACAGCACTGCAACATACAAAAGAGAGAGATCGACTTAGAATTGTCAGTTGTCACTTACCTGTTTAATAATGATTTGATCAGATGTAGTTTGAAATATGAAAAGAAAACGCTTAGTTTTTCTCCTTTAAAGTCTTATGGTCTCTGTCGCCATCTTGTGGTGATCACCCATCAATTTCTTTGCTCTGACAGGCTGATGGCCGCCTATGCGCTGTATCTCCGAAAATATAAACATTTAAAATAGGCACTGTCCTTATAAATAAACTACAGATTTGCAATCTAAACAACATTCTCACCTAAAAAGTCTCAAAAGTACATTATGTAGCCCAACAGCTGCAATATTTGTCAAACTGTAGTGAGTTTATTGATCTACTGTCACTCTATGTGGGCGGAGTAATACACAACGGTGAAGAGGCTGTACGAGTGCTGCTATTGCAGAATATCACATGGCTATCAGCCAATAAGATTCGAGAACTGTTGTATATAAATATAAATATATAAATAAACTTTTTGCTGAAATATGGGTAAACTGGTTTTAAATATGGTATTACATTTCAGACATACATGTAGCCTACTATTACTATACTCTAACTCAAAAACAATCACCCAACATCATAACTGTACTATAATATTTTATTACCTGTGTGCATGGATACCAGTTTCCCTTGTTAACCGCTGTAATCCACCGTATTCAGAGCTCAAACCCAAACAGTGACTCAGTGTTTTCCTCAGAGAGCGTCTGTAGAAAAGAAGAGATCAGACTGCTGTGGATAAACGTGTTCAAAGCTTTTATTATGTTATGACAGATGCTTTATTGAAGCTCGATGACGGTCCTGCTCTGAGAAACAATAACGTGAACACGATAGTGACTGTTTGTAAAATGTGTTTTAATCAATCAGAAACGTGATTTGTGCACAAAGCTGTTCTTAAAGTGACAGTTCAACCATTAATGTCAATTATGTCAACATTTCTTTCAGCTTCCATTTGTTCAAAACCTGTTTGAGTTTCATTCTTCTGTTGAGCACAAAGGCAGATATTCTGAAGAATGCTGAAAAAAACAACAACCATTTACTTACAATACAATAGTATTTTTGTTTCCACTGTGGATGTTAATGACAGCTTTATTAGCTACACCTTACTAGTACCGAGTTGGAGCCCATATTTCCTTTAGAACTGCCGTAATCCTTCATGGCATAGATTCAACAAGGTACTGGAAATATTCCTCAGAGATTTTGCTCTATATTGACATGATACCATCACAGTTGCTGCAGATTTGTCGGCTGCACATCCATGATGTGAATCTCCCGTTCCACCACATCTCAAAGGTGCTCTAGTGGATTGAGCTCTGGTCACTGTGGAGGCCATTTGAGCACAGTGAACTCATTGTCATGTTCAAGAAACCAGTCTGGGATTATTCGTGCTTTATGATATGACACTTGATCCTGCTGGAAGTAGTCATCAGAAGATGGGTACACTGTGATCATAAAGGGATGGATATGGTCAGCAACAATACTCAGGTAGGCTGTGGTGTTGACACGATGCTCAATTGGTACTAATGGGTCTAAAGTGTGCCAAGAAAATATCCCCCACACCATTACACCACCACCACCAACCTGAAGCGTTGCTACAAGACAGGATAGATCCATGCTTTCATGTTGTTGATGCCAAATTCTGACCCTACCATCCGAATGTGGCAGCCAATGACTGTATAAAATATGGACGTTGCGACAGCGCCATTTTCCATTAAACGCTGTGAAGGAAAAAACGGCTCGTGACGGGCACAAACTGTCGCAAAAGACTGCTGAAATTGGAGCCTGGGCATGCGCAGAAGGACTGCCTGGTGGAGCCAGAGGAGGAGCTGCGGAATCAAGCTTCCAACCAAACGCTCGTACATCAAATCAATCACGCCCCCCGAACTTCTCTCTTGACCGCTGGTGTCTGCACTATAACAAAGGCTCGCTAATGTACACTTTGCATTTACATAGGAGCCTGGTTTGCTGTTTTATCAACACAAATGGTTGTAATAACGTTAACAAAGGTGAGGTTTATATAATGAAGATTTAATCCCGCCAGCTCCAGGCCGCAGCGCACATTACTCGCGGGCTGATCCGGCTCGGATGCGGCAGCGTCGGCTCGCTAACGGCCGCCGGATCTGACCGGATGCCTATGGACTCACTGCCCGAGTCAATCGGGCCAGATGCGGTGGCCGTTAGTGAGCCGATGCTGCCGCATCAGAGCTGGATCGGCCCGCGAGTAATGTGCGCGAGTAGGTACAGCGGACTGAGTCGGGCCGAGGGCAGGCGAGAGTCTAGCCGAAACTGGCCCGAGTGTATTTTGCTATCTGGGTGGTAAGGCGTGTATCAAAAAACTGATAACGCCCTGACCTTACCGAATAAACAGTGTTTCACCAGATCCTGTATGTCAGAAACTATAGTTTACTGCTGAACAACTCGTTTATCATGGTAAAATAACACAGAAATGGAATAATAACACTTCAGTCTCCTGCCGAAGCTCCGGTGTCTGCTTTGAGAAACTGTCATTGTCAATCACAGCTGTCAATCACGATGACACGCCCAGCATTAAATTACTGCCCAAAACATACTCTTTACAAAAATGAAGATCTGCACCTATATCAGCTGATAACCAGTGCCTTAACTGACCAGAACCATCTTTCGGGACATTTTATTGCAAGTGTAATTAATTTTTTTATTTAGTCTCATGTCTCCTTCATTAACACAGAGGAGGCGGGCTTTATGACTTGTACTGCAGTCAGCCCCCAGGGGGCGATCTAACAGCCGAGACCTCCACTCAAAAGCAGGCGAGCGGCACACTTGGTGGCAGCAGAAATCGAGACTCATCAGACCAGGTAACATTTCTCCAATCTTCTATTGCGCAATTGTGGTGAGCCTGTATGAATTGTAGCCTCAATTTCTTGTTCTTAGCAGGAGTGGGACCCGGTGTGGTCTTCTGCTGTTGTAGCCCATCTGCATCAAGGTTGGACGTCTTGTGCATTCAGAGATGCTCTTCTGCAGACCTCGGTTGTAACGAGTGGTTCAAGAGTTCGCCCTTGCGATGATTGATTATAATGCGTGTTTGGCATGCTGTCGTTAGATCCTCGAGCCCGGGGCTCCCTCCTGTTGCAGGGCGAGAGGGGAGTCTGAGCTCAGGTAGGTCTCGAGAACTCCCCTGCTTGATTCTGAATTGGCAGTGGAGATTGTATGTTGAATTTATTGAATGCCTATAATGACGATTTAGTTTGTCAATTTATTTATGATACATGTTTTGGTCTGTGAGAGGAAACCGGAGGGCCTGGGGAAAACCCACGCAAACACGAGGAGAACATGCAAACTCTTCACAGAAACGCCGACCTGGCCAGGTAAGGTCTGAGCCGGTGACGTTCTTGCTGTGAGGCAATGATGCTAACCCTTGTGCCTCCGTGCTGCCCTGATAAGGGAGGGGGAGGAGTAGGGGTGGAAGGGAGGGATTCTTCAAGATGAAGATGGCTAAGGTAAGATGCTTTGGTTATTTATAGTGATTAGGAATCTTCTGATTGGTGGATCGTGCATTAGCTAACGAGGATCAGCTGCTATCAATCATAAGCGCGTGCTCCTCTCGAAATTAATTTATAAATAAACTTCACTTATTTGAGTTACCGTGCCTTTTTATCAGCTGGAACCAGTCTGGCCATTCTCCTCTGACCTCTGGCATCAGCAAGACATTTGCGCCCACGGAACTGCTGCTCACTGGATAATTTCTCTTTTCCAGACCATTCTCTGTAAACCCTAGAGATGGTTGTGCATGAAAATCCCAGTAGATCTGAAGTGTAGTTCTGAAATACTCAGCCTAGCCCATCTGACACCAACAGCCATGCCATGTTCAAAGTCACTTAAATCCCCTTTCTTCCCCATTCTGATGCTCGATTTGAACTGCAGCAGATCGTCTTGACCATGTCTACATGCCTAAATGCATTGAGTTGCTGCCATGTGATTGGCTGATTAGAAATGTGCGTTAAAGAGCAGTCAGACAGGCGTACCTAATAAAGTGGCCAGTGAGTGTATCTGTTTTGTTTACTCTTCTAAACTTTAGTATCACTAGTGTACATAAATGGTGTGGAAATGTACATTTTTGTGTGAATTATCCCTTTAAACCACAACAACTACAGGTGACACCACTTAAAAGGACATAAAACAACTTAAACATCTATTGAATTATGTTATGTATGCAAATATTATTTAAGACTTTAGAAGAAACCAGTTCAAAAAGATAATTTGCTGCTCCTTTTCTTAAAAAAAAGATAGTTAAATGCAATAAAGCTCCTTTTGAATTTCAAATGAAGCTCATTTATTTGGCTAAACTCTCGGTTTTCACAAAGTATCACCTCTCTGTGTGTTTTCACAGTTCAAGGGTCAAATCCACAAGCAACGGGAAGCAACCCAATGTTTCCAGCACTAAGTGAATTGGCAGGAGTTTTAGACTGCTTAAAGGCTGTTTGAACAATAAACAAATGCGGGCTGGCAGAGCTCCAGTGTTGTATAGATCCACTCCTATGGCTTTCAATGCCAGTGTAAGATGAGAGAGTGCTGGTCAAAGTGTTACAGGCTTATTATCACTGCTGCTTTATCGTGATAATAAATGCTTTCAAACAAACCTTATAGCAACCATGTCAACTCTCTTTCCAAAACTGGGTTTGCTTCTCCTGAAGAGTTGTTACAGTGTTACAAACAATTAACTAACTAACTAACTAACTAACTAACTAACTGACTGACTGACTGACTGACTGACTGACTGACTGACTGACTAACTATTCATTCATTCAGTTTCTTTTTGGCTTAAGCCCTTTATTAATCAGGGGTCGCCACAGCGGAACGAACCACCAACTAGCATTATAGGATGCCCTTCAAGCTGCAGCCCATCACTGGGAAACATACACTCTAACTAGCTAACTAGCTAACTAACTAACTAACTAACTAACTAACTAACTAACTAACTAACTAACTAACTAACTAACCAAATAAATAAATAAATAAATAAATAAATAAATAAATAAATAAATAAATAAATAAATAAATAAATAAATAAATGTGGGCAACCCAGTGGCGCAGTAGGTAGTGCTGTTGCCTCACAGCAAGAACGTCGCTGGGTCGCAGGTTCGAACCTCGGCTGGGCTGGGTCAGTTGGCGTTTCTGTGTGGAGTTTGCATGTTCTCCCTGGGTTCGCGTGGGTTTCCTCTGGGTGCTCCGGTTTCCCCCACAGTCCAAAGACATGCAGTACAGGTGAATTGGGTAAGCTAAATTGTCCATAGTGTATGAGTGTGAATGTGTGTGTGGAAGTTCCCAGAGATGGGTTGCGGCTGGAAGGGCATCCGCTGCGTAAAATCGTGCTGGATAAGTTGGCGGTTCATTCCGCTGTGGCGACCCCGCAAGGGACAAAGCCGACAAGAAAATGAATGAATGAATGAATAAATAAATGTGACAATGCATACTGGAATAATGATGATAAATATTCAGCTTTGCATCGCAGGAATAAATTAAATTACATTTTTTTGAACATTTAAATTTATTTAATTTAATTATACTGAAATAATTATTATAAATGTTTAGATTTTTGTCATAGGAATAAATTAAATTTTTATTATTTTTTGAACAATTAAAGTTCATTCATTCATTCATTCATTTTCTTGTCGGCTTTGTCCCTTGCGGGGTCGCCACAGCGGAATGAACCGCCAACTTATCCAGCACGATTTTACGCAGCGGATGCCCTTCCAGCCGCAACCCATCTCTGGGAACATCCACACACACATTCACACACTATGGACAATTTAGCCTACCCAATTCACCTGTACTGCATGTCTTTGGACTGTGGGGGAAACCGGAGCACCCGGAGGAAACCCACGCGAACCCAGGGAGAACATGCAAACTCCACACAGAAACGCCAACTGACCCAGCCCAGCCGAGGTTCGAACCTGCGAACCTGCGACCCAGCGACGTTCTTGCTGTGAGGCAACAGCACTACCTACTGCGCCACTGGGTTGCCCACAATTAAAGTTCAATAATTTAATTTAATTTAAGTATACTGAAATAATGATGCAAAGTATTCAGCTTTGCATATCAGGAATAAATTTAATAATTTTTTAAAAACATTTAAACTTCATTAATTTAATTTAATTTAATTTAATTTAATTTAATTTAATTTAATTTAATTTAATTTAATTTAATTATACTGGAATAATGATGATAAATATTGAGCTTTGCGTTGTAGGAATAAATTTAATAATTTCTTTAGAACATTTAAACTTCATTAATTTAATTTAATTTAACTTAATTTTATTTTAGTATACTGGAATAGTGATGCTAAATATTGAGCTTTGCATCGCAAGAATAAATATTTTTTTTTAGAACATTTAAACTTCATTAATTTAATTTAATTTAATTTCATTAATTTAATTTAATTTAATTTTAGTAGTGCACTACAGTGATAAAACCCTAAAATAAAAACCTGTTTAAAAAAGAGATTTGGAATGAGTGAGATTTAAAAAAATAAATAAAGCAATAATTATATTAAGTAAAGATTTATTTTTAACAAATTTTATTTTTTTGATGGAAATTTGTCATTTTCTGTTAGACTGACTTCTAATAACTAAAGAAATGATGCAGAAAATTTACCTCTGCGTTATTATTATCTTTTAAAATGCATTCAATTACAATATATTGACTTTAAATTGTAATAATATTTCACAATTTCTTTAACATTTATTTTTCTGTAATACATATATATATATATATATATATATATATATATATATATATATATATATATATATATATATATATATATAATATACAGTATATATATATAATAAATCCATAGCAAAAATAACTTGACAAATAACAAAAAACAAAAAGCAAAACAAACATCCAACAGCCTTTTTGGACTTAGAAACCTATTAATAATAATAATAAAAAAAAAAAAAATAATAATAATAATAATAAGATAAAAACGCATATGAAAAAATGCATAAGAACACAAATATTTTTAAAATCACATAAAATCTACACTAAAAAAGTACGTTTTCAGACATGCTACAGGGTAATTTTTTATACTGTCTTTTAGTGGCAGGCAGTGTTAAAAGCAGATGCACGGTAAAATCTAGAAGGGATACAGCTGTGGATACTCACATCAATATAGCTTTCTTGCGACACTGTACAGCAATAATTCCTATTTTTACAACACTGTGAGGGGTAGGTTTAGGGTTGGGGTAGGGGGAAGACATTAATAAAACACAAATAATGAGTAATTTAATAAAAAAACATGAATAATACTCAGTATAATGACTGTTTTTACATGACTGTGAGGGTTGGGGTAGGGGCAGACGTTAATAAAATACAATTAATGAGTAATTTAATAAATAATATAAATAATACTTAGTATAATGACTGTTTTTACATTACTGTGATGATTGGGTTTAGGGTTAGGGTTGAGTAAACGTTAATAAAAAAACAATTTAATGGATAATTTAATAAAAAATATGAATAATACTCAGTATAATGACTGTTTTTACATGACTGTGAGGGTTGGGGTAGGGGCAGACGTTAGTAAAATACAATTAATGAGTAATTTAATAAATAATATAAATAATATTTATATTGACTGTTTTTACGTTACAGTGAAGGTTGGGTTTAGGGTTGGGTAAACGTTAATAAAATACAGTTAATGGCTAATTTAATAAATAATATAAATAATTATGTGTAAATTCTGACCATAGCTGTATCCCTTTTAGCAACCACCCAGATGCACAAACCCTAATCTCCACCCTTGTCAAGATACTGTAAGTTTTCCTCTCGATTTTAATTCCCGAAGACTGGCTGAAGAAGCGTAATGATGACGGGCTGCTGCTAAAACAAATGAAGACAGAGGACCGGAAAACACTAAAATAGGCCTTTGCCCACGTACCTCTTGATTGGCATCAGCGTTTTGTCAGCGGGACGCCGTAATTGTTTGTCCTCATAATTACTGTGACAAAAATGACAGTCTTTTCACTTTAAAGCACAATGAAGACACAGCACGAGTCTGAGGAACACTGTCAATAATAGAGGAGAAGAGTCGGGCTTTCAACTTTTAATAACAACACCCTAAAAGAAAAGATGGAGGAAACCTTTATATCTCAGTAGATTCTCCTGGCAAACTATGAGAGGAAACAGAGCAAATTATTAAAAAATGTTCTCAAGAATCTCTCAAGATCAAATAAGACTGGCGGCACAGTGGT
Source organism: Danio kyathit (assembly GCA_903798195.1). Taxonomy (NCBI): domain Eukaryota; kingdom Metazoa; phylum Chordata; class Actinopteri; order Cypriniformes; family Danionidae; genus Danio; species Danio kyathit. Next base: position 5,838,785 of record LR812519.1, read on the forward strand.
TAGCACGGGCAACTCACAGCAAGAAGGTCGCTGGTTTGAGTCCCGGCTGGTTCAGTTCAGTGTGGAGTTTGCATGCTCTTCCCATGTTGGTGTGGGTTTCCTCCAGGTGCTCCAGTTTCCCTCACAGTCCAAACACATGCGCTATAGATGAATTAAATAAGCTAAATTGGCTGTAGTGTATGTGTGTGTGTGTGTGTATGGGTGTTTCCCAGTACTGGGTTTCAGCTGGAAGGGCATTCACTGTGTAAACATATGCTGGAATAGTTGGCGGTTCATTCCGCTGTGGCGACCCCTGATAAATAATGGACTAAGCCGAAGGAAAAAGAATGAATGAAGATCAAATAACCTAATTGCGTGTACATAGCTTCAGCACTGCATTGCACAGTATATCCATGTGCTGTACCAAAGCCAGAGTGTTTTATTTGCACAGATGCACCAGGAAGTAAGCAATTCTTCTTTCACTTTTTGTTTTTGATCACAATGATTCGTTTGGTCAGAGAATGTACCGCCTGCAGCGAAACTGGAGCCGTCAAAACACAAACACCTCAGACAGCTGATTCCACTGGCGCGCCAGACTCAAACATGAGCCAGACACAGAGAGAACTGCTCAAATGTCTGCTGCCAAACTAAAAGCCGCAGGATAAACCAAACACAAACCATCCCAATGCAATTCAGACGCACATGTTTTTATATTCCAGTCAAATCTGACTGTGGAAACAGCAGACTCTGTGCTTTGGAAGAATTTGAAAATCTTCAAATTCATTCATTCATTATCCTTCAGCTTAGTCCCTTTATTTATCATGGGGTCGCCACAGCGGAATGAACCGCCAACTTATCCAGCATATGTTTTACACAGCGGATGCCTTCCAGCAGCAACTCAGTACAGGGAAACACCCATAAACTCTCACATTCACACAAATAAACCACATTAGTTTATTCAATTCACCTGTACTGCATGTATTTGGGCTGTTGGGGAAACTGGAGCACCCGGAGGAAACCCACGCCAACACGGAGAGAACATGCAAACTCCACACAGAAATGCCAACTGACCCAGCCGGGGCTCTAACCAGCGACCTTCTTGCTGTAAGGCGACAGTGGTAACCACTGAGCCACCGTGTCACCCCAATCTGCAAAATCAACTAAACCTAAATATAAACATAAAACAGATATCATAAGAAAGGTAACAGTATAATGACAATTGTAGTGCTTTACAGTGATCAACATTTGGATCAAAACATCATCAAAGTTATCGCAAAACTATTAAGCAACACCCGTTGTTGTCATAGGACCATTTTCATAACGGTTTTTGATCCACTTCAAATGTTTGTATATACATAGCCATGTGTGAAAAAGTATTTGCCCACCCCCTATTAAAACATCACTCTCTCACAACCGAGTTCAATTTCTCTAGCCACAGCCAGGCCTGATTAGTGCCACACCTGTTTGCAATCAAGGAATCACTTAAACAGGAGCTGCCTGACAATGTGAAGTAGACCAAAAGATCCTCAAAAGCTAGACAACCAAAAACATTTATCCAACAGTTGCTCAAATTTTGATAAACAGTTATCCTCTTCAAATGTTGACTCCTGTAACTACACAACAGATTCCATTATAATGATAGTTTCCTTTCGAGATGTTTTATTTTTATTAGTGATTGAGTTTTATATGTATATATATATATATATATATATATATATATATATATATATATATATATATATATATATATATATATATGTACAGTATATACATATGTATATACAGTTGAAGTCAGAATTATTAGCTCCCCTGTTTATTTTTTCCCCAGTTTCTGTTTCATGGAGAGCAGATTTTTTTCAACACATTTCTAATCATAATAGTTTTAATAACTCATTTCCAATCACTGATTTATTTTATCTTTGCCATGATGACAGTAAATAATATTAGACTAGATATTTTTCAAGACACTTCTATACAGCTTAAAGTGACATTTAAAGGCTTAACTAGGTTAATTAGGTTAACTAGGCAGGTTAGGGTAATTAGGCAAGTTATTGTATAATGATGGTTTGTTCTGTACATTATGGAAAATATAGCTTAAAGGGGCTAATAATTTTGACCTTAAAATGGTTTTTAAAAAATTTAAAACTGCTTTTATTCTAGCCGAAATAAAACAAATAACAATTTATATTATATCAGAATATTATCAGACGTACTGTGAAAATTTCCTTGCTCTGTTAAACATAATTTGGGAAATATTTAAAAAATAAAACAAATTCAAAGGGGGTTTAATAATTCTGATTGCAACTGTGTGTGTGTGTCAAAAAAAATAAATAATAAAATAAAATAAATAAATAAATAAATATATAAATATATTTAGTTTTAGTCAATTCAGGAATTTATATTTTTTCCTAAAAACAAATACTGCAAATGGGATAAGTAATATAATCTTATTTCAAACCAAAAACAAGTTTATTGTTAATTATTTTGATATGTGAAAAACTTTAATTTTGACAACTTATTTCTAAAAAAAACAAAACAATATTTTAAATTTGACAAGAAATGCTTTTTGAATTAAAATGTTTTAGATAATTGGACTAGAAACAAGACAATTTGACCAAAAATTCAATTCCAATTCAATTCATCTTTATTTGTATAGCGCTTTTACAATGTAAATTGTGTCAAAGCAGCTTCACATAGAAGATTATAGTAAATTAAAACAGAGTCAGTTCAGTTTTCAGTGTTTAAGTTCAGTTTAGTTCAGTTCAGTGTGGTTTAATAATCACGACTGAGAGTCCAAACACTGAAGAGCAAATCTATAGATGTGCAGCTCTACAATCCCAAACCATGCAAGCCAGTGGCGACATCGGCGAGGAAAAAAACTTCACCAATTGGCGAAAGTGAAGGATAAAAAACCTCAAGAGAAACCTGGCTCAGTTAAAATGGCATCATTAATTCACCCTCATGCCATTTCAAACCACTATGACTATTTATTTTTTTCCATAAATAAATATAACAAAACCCACCCAAAAACACAGAACCTGGATGGGAGACCACATGGTAAAACTAGGTTGCTGTTGGAACTGGTGTTAGTGAGGCCAGCAGAGCGTGCTCAACCTGCACTCTGTGTGAGTCCTGATGCCCCAGTATAGTGAATGGGACATTATATTGTCAGTGGGCACCGTCTTTCAGATGAGACATTAAACTGAGGTCCTGACTCTCTGTGGTCACTAAAAATCCCATGACACTTCTCGTAAAGAGTAGGAGTGTACTGTAACCTCTGTGTCCTGGCCAAATTCGCTCCATGCTGGTGGTGGTAAGGAGAGACCCCCCCCCCACCCCTCAAATTTGTAAAGTGCTTTGGATGTATAACAATACACAATAAATAAATTACATTGCATTATTAAAGGAAACAAAATCCAAAACTTTATAGCCATGTGTGAAAAATTATTTCCCCCCCTGTTAAAACAACACAGAAGAACCCACCCAAAAACACTGAGACATTTGCTTTTGTGTTGACACCTCCGACAACTTTAATTTGCATGCATGCATCATTTGGGAGGTGATGAGAACGCCCTGTATAATCCTGTTTTTAGCCGTGCGTCTGCAAAGTCAGTATTGTCTTTAGCTACTGCGCCTGAAGCCAGACCCCTACGCCTGACTTCTGAGCTAAAGTACTTCATGCAGTGAAACCTCCCACTGCATTCAACTCAACCGCCGGCTAAAGGAGTTCAGAAGCAATTTACATTCATAGGCAATGTCTTTTGGCTGTGAAATGCAAGGGGTGCAGGGGAGAAAAGCCCCCAGACCCTTTTGAAGTGGATGCGGTCTTCGTGGCTGTGCACTTTGGGGCGTCAGCATGGCTCTCGCTGCGTGACGCATTCCCTGCGCTCAGCTTTCATGTCTGTGTGTTCGCCCGCAGTGATTAGAGCCGCTGAGTTGTTAAAATGCTTTCAGTACTGACAGCAAAGAGAGAGAGAGAGAGAGAGAGAGAGAGAGAGAGAGAGAGAGAGAGAGAGAGAGAGAGAGAGAGAGAGAGAGAGAGAGAGAGAGAGAGAGAGAGATGTATAAAAATGTGTAGCAAATATTTGGTCTCATATTCACTTGTCTTAACTAATATGTGCTTACACTGAAATTAATAAATACAAAACGTTGGTACAGGAGCAATTTCAGGCTAGTAATCAGGTAAACTGGCTAAATAATGATGTGACTTGAAACAGGTGATGTCAACAGGTGATTGTAATTATGATTTGGTACAAAAGCAGCATCCAAGAAAGGTCTAGTCCTCATGGGCTGAGGATCTCCAGTTTGCCAACAAACATGTGAGTAAATTACTGAAATGTTTAAAAACAATAATCCTCAAAGAAAGATAGGAAGACATTTGGATGTTTCACCTTGAACAGTGCAGAACATCATTAAAAGATTCAAGGAATCTGGAGGGTGCAAGCCTACCCTACTGAAAAAACCAGCTTAAACAAGCCTAAGCTGGTTGGCTGGTATTAGCTGGTTGACCAGCCTGGTTTTAGAGGGGTTTTGGCCTGGTTTAAGCTGGACATAGCTGGTTTTGGCTGGACTCCCAGCCTGGCTAGGCTGGTCAAGTTGGTTTTAGCTGGTCATTTCCCAGCCTGACCAGCTAAAACCAGGCTGGAAATGGCTGGAAACTAGCCTGGTCAACCAGCTAAAACCAGCCAAGTCTGGTTTAAGCTGTTTTTTCAGTAGGGTAAGCTGAACAACCATGATCTCCGATCTTTCAGGCAGCATTGCATCAAGAATCATCATTCATCTATAAGCGATATCACCACAAGGCTCAGCACTATTTTGGAAAACCTTTGTCAGGTACCACAATACTTAGTTATATCCACAAATGCCAGTTAAACCAAAAGGAAGCCCTATGTTAACAGTGTCCACAAGCACCGTTAACATCTCTAGGCTCAGAGGCATCTGGCATGACCCATCACACATTGGAAATGTGCTCCGGACTAAAGAAGAATTCAATTCAATTCACCTTTATTTGTATAGCGCTTTTACAATGTAGATTGTGTCAAAGCAGCTTCACATAGAAGATTATAGTAAATTGAAACAGTGTCAGTTTAGTTTTCAGTGTTTAAGTTCAGTTCAGTTTAGCTCAGTTCAGTGTGGTTTAATAATCACTACAGAGAGTCCAAACACTGAAGAGCAAATCCATCGATGAGCAGCTCTACAGATCCCGAACCATGCAAGCCAGTGGCGACAGCGGCGGGGAACAAACTTCACCAATTGGCGAAAGTGAAGAATTTAAAAAACCTCGAGAGAAACCAGGCTCAGTTGGGCACGACCATTTCTCCTATGGCCAAACGTCTTGTGCAGAGCTGCAGTCTAGGCGCCGGAAGCTGGGGAATGCTGGACCTCAGCGAAGACTCGTCTGTCCTTAGAGCGTCACAGGAATCAGTCTCAAGCAAGATTTTTATTTTTTATTTAAAAATAAATATATATATAATATATAATATATATATATATATATATATATATAAAATATATATATTTATTTTTATTTGTGTATATATATATATATATATATATATTTATGGTGTCTCAGACTTCTTCATAGACCTGTGACAGGCTGCCCCAATACTGACATCACCAGTCAACCTGTCTTTATTTAATACTGGTGCAAAAATTCACAAAGTGTTAATGTGAATATGTAGATCCATACGGCAGACCAGATAACTTTATAGCGTTAGCTAGTTAGTGACATTGTAAAGCATTTCCATTCCGCTAGCTTACATACCTTCATAATCCATTATGTATGATGAAGCATCCTTTGGCCAATTTGGTGGCCGGACATTTAGATGATAATGAGCATATTCGGTGGACATCTATGCTTAACTTTGGTAGTTCCTGGAGGCTTCTTGTATAAAACAACTCCAAATTAGCGGAGAGTGAAAAACTGGAAGTGTTCTACCCAGGTTGATTGGAACGCGTAAGTTGCGCATATATCCTATTATATAACACATAAAACACTACTTATTACTTACTCCTTTCTATAACAAACTGCTGGCGCATATGAAATAGCAATGAGCGGAAGTGTTCTACCCAGGGATCCAGTTTGGTCACGTGACGTTCGACATATACCCCATTGGGGTGATATAAACACACTCAGTCCTTTTTTTTCAATTTAACAACATAAAAACAGTGGACCAATTGGAGCGGTTTTGAGATCGACCGCAACCTGATGTAGGAGTGCGGTCCCCCCGCCCACCAATATTGATTGACAGGTGCGCATTACCATATCCTCAGTATGTTGTTTCACGTTCGCCATTTTCAGCGTGTGAGTCAAAGCGACGTCACCAAAGAAACACCTTGCTCTATTTTTAGATGTAACGCTCATTGGGCTCAACATTCACCAAGTTATCGCTCTCCTCGCCGCCAGTGTTTGTGAGTTTTGGTGGGTTTGCATGCATGTGTACTTTTCATTGCATCTTCCCTAAACTTCAGCGGTTTGCATTTCCCACGGTCACAGAAGCTCCCTGTCATCTTAACTAGGTGCAGCTGGAAAGTGCGAGCGCGTTGCCTCACGTGCGCGTCCCTCCATTGGAAATAACGAACTAACGACGTGCAGCGCCATGCATTTTGCGGTGTCGCGGATGAAAGTGAGGACCGGGAGGGTGTCGCGGATGAAAGTGAGGACCGGGGGGGTTCGCTCACTATTCTGCCACCTAGGTCGCCTCTATGGTTGCGTTGGCCCTGCTCAGGACACTTCATATTTCTGCCGCGCCACAGAGCGTTATCTGAATAGTTTCATTTTAAATACCATGCGTATGTGCGCGTCTGGTATGCCGTGTCGTGGCTCTGAGCGGCGCATCCGGTGTATGATGCCCTTTAGTTATAGCCTCAAGCAGGTCGTACACCAAAAGCGCCGCTCGGCGACAAGCAGCGTCGCGCCACGCAGCGGCATGCATTTCTGAAATCTAAACATAAGTTTCTATCAGGTGACACACACCGGCGCCGCAAGTGTGCGATACTTTCAACTGTCATGTGCGCGCCGCGTCACGGTGCACCCCGCCGGTGATGCCCTTCAGTCAAAGTTAATTCAGTGTGCTTGGTTATTAGTCTCGGTGTAGGCTACAAGATAAAGCTTTAAACTTGTCAGGGTCGGTGGGTGGGGAAAAGGAGCGAGGACTCAAATGCAGGGAAAAAATGGGTATTTATTAATAATAAAATAAAACAAAGAGCAAAATAAACAACCCCGAGGGGGAAAACATTAACAAAACATACAAATAGCTTCACTGGGCAGGCTGGCGTGGAACAGGACAGGACAAGGCTACAAACAACAGGACAAGGAGAAAAGATGACGAACCGGCACAGGACAGCAGACATGAGGAGATTATATGCAAGCATAAATTAACACACAAACAGGTGAACATGATAAACTAATAATGGGTTAACAAGGAGGGTGGGGCTAGACAATAGACAGGAGAGCACATGACTCAAAGACAACAAGCCATATGCTCACATAACACGAGACTAGAACACAAGCACGCGGTGCATGTAAACACGCACCACGTGCTGAACACAACACCAACAGAAGACTGAACAGGGGACACGAGCACACGATAGATGTAAACATCTTACCGTGCGCTCACACATAAGCACCGCGCATGCCTCATCTCAGCGCCAACCGAAACCAAAACCAACCAGACTGAGACGCTGAGAATGAAGCAGCGCGATGCCGACAGAACAAAACAAACACGAGTACGAGCGCGCGCGCGTCACAAGCACGCCGTACACGCTCACATCAAGCGGGAGCGCGCACGGTCCGCAAGCACTCATGACAGCGTGCGCACACAGAGACACACACAATGACAGAAAACAAGTGCTCGACCCGAGAAAACTCGAGCCGAGCACAACAGGGTATGACAAGACAGAGCTAGTGTCCGGACTCTGCCACCAAACAAGAATTTACAAGACCAGAGTGGCAGAACCCTGACAAAACTAGCACACAGTTGGATGTAAAACTACACAAAGACACAAATGATTTAGTAGTCTCTGCTTGGTCTGTGTCCGAGTCGTACATGTACAGCTGAATGCTGGTCCTCTCACTCATGTTGCTTCTCTCTGTCTGTAGCCATACACAAAGCGGGGGAGCTCTTGGCTCCACCCCCTTGTTAAGTTGGGCGGGAAGTCGAAACTAATTTTCATGCGAAGCAACACGCCCCTAAAACAACGAACTGTGTACACGCCCCCAACATGGCACTTTTTAACACATCATAATAAAAAAATCTGAATTGTGTTTTGAACTGAACCTAAACTGGCACACTCAGAAGAACCATAATATTAATATTACATCTTAAAAAAGGGGTAAAATAGGTGCCCTTTAAGACTTGTTTTCAGGAAGAATGTGACAAATGCCTTGGTGTCTTCAGTCCCTAAACGTCCCTAAAGTGTTTTAAGGAATGGCAACATTACAAAGTGGTAAATGCTTTACTGTTACACCTTTTTTGAAATGTGTTGCAAGAACCAACATTGGAATATGTGTTTATTTAGAAAAACAAAAACAAAAAGAAACAATACAAATCATGAGGAGCACATTAAATAATGCTTGTTGTATTGTCTGCAATGAAATACAAGTCAAAGTACATTTAGAAATCACTGATTTTTGTTTTATTTGCATTTTCAATACTGTGCCAACTTTTTCTGATCTGGGGTTGTAATTACACCTTTAATTAAATTCTGTTGACCATCCCTTATAACTTAACCCACCCTTACGCCCCATTCACACGGGGCGTCAGCTTCAACGCTTCCCATTCACTTTGAATAGGTGACGTCAGGCGTTGTCGAACTGCATTGTGAATCCGTCGGCGCCGCTTCAGAGGCGTTGCTCGCTGCAGAAGTTGGGACATGCTCAACTTTTCAAGCGACGACGTAAGCGTCAGCCAATCAGATTGCTGTATACAAATAAACCAGCTCAGACAGCGGCCTATTGCTGACAAATTTCATTGGCTGACGCTGCTATGACGATCGCGTCAGCCCCAACATCAGACACGCCCTCTGTCAAGCGTTGACGCTGAAGCCCCGTGTGAATGGAGCGTAAAACCTAAACAAACCACCAAACCTGTATCTAACCCTACCCTTATCCAACTTCAAGAGCACCAGAAGTATTCTGCAATACAGTACGAACACATTAAGTACATACTATTTATGTTTTGATGTATGTCCATAGGAGTTAAAAACACCATATAAAGTGGGACCAAATATTTTGTAGTTTACTTATTTATTTTTACTGATCTATTGAAGTTTTCTATTTTTAAATCTATCTATCTATCTATCTATCTATCTATCTATCTATCTATCTATCTATCTATCTATCTATCTATCTATCTATCTATCTATCTATCTATCTATCCATCCACAGCTCCAGGTAATGTTAAAACTCTTCCTTTAAGGATTAAGAAATATATATATATTCATTTATTTTCTTTTAGCCTTATTAATCTGGGGTCGCCACAGCGGAATGAACTTATCCAGCATATGTTTTACGCAGTGGATGCCCTTCCAGCTGCAACCCAGTACTGGGAAACACTCATACACTCTCATTCACAACAAAAAAATTAGCTTACCCAATTCACCTATAGCGCATGTGTTTGAACTGTGGGGGAAACATGCAAACATGCAAACTCCACACAGAAATGCCAACTGGTCTAGCCGAGGCTCGAACCAATGACCTTCTTGCTGGGAGGCGACAGCACTACCCACTGCGCCACCTATATTTGGGTTACTATACTGTACAATAATAATTCTATACCTTACTAAAAATAATAAGTGTCCAGCATTCTCATATTCACACATGAGCTATTCAGCGTGAATGAAAGAAGGAGTGTGTGTGTGTGTCTGTGTGTGTTCAGAAACCCTGGTGTGGGAGGGAAAAGGGGAGTTTGAGATGCAGAGAAGGCAGGAAACAGCAGCCGCAATTTGTAAATGCAAATTCAGCTCAGATGAGCATGTACCCGCTGCTGTGTGTGTGCGCGTGTGTGTGTGTGTGTGTGTGTGTGGAGGGAGATGAGCATCGGGGTGTTTATGCGTCATTCAGAAGAGAAAGAGAGTGTGTGTGTGTGTGTGTGTGTGTGTGTGTGTGTGTGTGTGTGTGTGTGTGTGTGTGTGTGTGTGTGTGTGTGTGTGTGTGTGTGTGTGAATCAGTACTGCTCCAGTTTGAGCATGCAGATGAGCATGCATTTAATTTTAATGACCCAAGTCTGTTTATCTTTTATTATAAAATATGAAATAATCATTAATTTGTCATCTGAACACAGATTTAGTAAAACAAGATCATGTGAATAAAATGTCTGCATGATAATAATAAAAACAGCTCTAAAATCTCCTCTCTAAAGGTTTGTCAAGAATAGTGTTCAGATATGAAAGAGAATATGGACTGGAAATATGCTGAACGGCTGAATTACAGAGAGGTTTGCAGATATTGAGATGCTTCTCGGTGAAGAAGCAGTGGAAAAAGCATGCATTTATTAATTATATGCACATATATGAATGGACAAATGTTTGTTTTAAAGAAACAGATATAAATAGTTATGCACATCATTGTCAGATAATATAAATGATTTAAAAAAAAACACAAAAATCAATTGCTGGAATAAGTGATATGAGTTTATAATTAATATTTAAAAATTAAAATATGAATATAAATAAAGTTTAAAAGGCTCATTAAAAAGTTTTTAAATAAATGAAATATTAATAGGGAAAATATGCAAATGTTTAAAAGTGACAGCAGATGTATTCAAAAATGTCCTAAAAATATGACTTTAAACAATTTTAATGACTAAATAAATGACGTGACACTGAAGACTGGGTTAATGATGCTGGAAATTCAGCTGTGAATTACAGAAATAAATGATATTTTATAATATTTTCAAAAAGAAACAGGTTACTTTAAAGTGCAATAATATTTAACAGTTATTAGTGCATTTTAATAAAAATAAATGCAGTCTTGCGGAGCATGAGAGATATTTTATACTGAAACATCACAACTAGTCGAACGAACATTGCATGCAATTGACTGAATTTACTGTTTGACAAAAAAATATGAATGTCCAGCAAGAGCGAAACAAGACGTAGAAAAATCTCAAACATTAGTGAAGTTTATTTATTAACTAATTTCGAGAGGATCACGTGCTTATGATTGCTTACGGCTGGCCCCGCATTATCTAATTTATGATTCACCAATCAGACAACTCCTAAGCCACTATAAATACCCTAGGTTTCATACCACAGTTATCTTCGGGTGCTTTCACACTTGGTTCAATTGCCTGGACCGTACCCAAGTTCGATTGTCCCCCCTTGCCACCTTCTCGGTTGGTTTGTGTTCACACTGTCTTTTTTCCTTCTGAACCCCGGTACGCTTGCGTCATAGAGCTGCTGTTTTGTTTACGGCTGTTGCTAGGTGACGGTCACGAAAGCAAAGCGCCAAAATGGAGACTTCCGCACATCGCGGTCGATTTGCTTTTACTGAATCATAAGTTTTGGACATACAGAAAGCGACTCGCGTCTGTCTGCTGCAAAAATATTATAAACATTCAGAACATCACACAGTGTGTGCAGAAGCTGTTTCTGGAGGAGACAAGCAGACATCACTGTGTATCACTGTGCTTGGCTCAGTCCCGCTTGTCACAAAGTTACAATACGTGGCACACATACACACACACACACACACGAATGAACGTTATGAAAACGATAGTTCGTTGTACAGTTGGCGGTTCACTTCCGCTATTTGGTACGATTGCATTCATACCAGAAGTGAACCGTACCAGAGTTCGCATGAACCGTACCCCAGACCACCTCTTTCAGGCGGACTCTGGTACGGTTCACGGGTGCGCACCCGAGTTCAGAAGACACGTTCACTCTAGCTAAACGTACCATACTATGAAGTCAAACGAACCCGGGTGGGGACCAAAAGTGCTAGTGTGAAAGCACCCTTCGTTTTGAAGAATCCCCCCTTCCACCCCTACTCCTCCTTTCCTAGATGGGTGAGACGCTGGCCCAGTGGTTAACACTGTTGCCTCACAGCAAGAATGTCTTTGGTTCTAATCCTACCAAGCCAGCTGACATTTCTGTGTGGCACGGTCTCCCCCGTGCTCATGTGGGTTTCCCCCTGGTTCCCTGGTTTTCTCCCACCATCCAAAAACATGCAACTTAAGTTAATTGACTAATCCAAATCGGCACCATAGACATGCACTTAGTAAGTAGTTATCTTTTAAGAGCGATCACTATCTGTTCATTAGCTACTACAGCAGGGGAGTTCTCGAGATCTACCTGAGCTCAAACTCCCCTCTCGCCTTGCAAACGGGAGGGAGCCCCGGGCTCAAGGATCTCATGAGCTCAGGGCTCTCTTCTGGGACAGCATGCCAAACACGCTTTATAATTAATCATCAGCTAAGTGTGAACTCTTGAAAACAGATTTAGTGTCTTACTGTGTTGTTCCTATACTGTATTGGGGTTCAGAGCATGCAAGTTATTTCATATTCTGCATGACCTAAAGGGATAATGCACCCCGAAATGTCAATTTACTCACTTCAGATATACTGAAAAAAGCTGAAAACTGGTAACCATTGACTTCCATAGTAAGACAGTGTTCCAGCTATATTGTGGCCTTTGGGGTATAAGTTGCTGCACAACAGCAGCCTAAACAACCATTGGCAGTTCTAGTTTAAATGGCACCCTGGACAAACAACCCCATGCACACTTATATTGTTAAATTTATTTTTCAATACATATAACAATTTATTTATATTTATTATAAATAAATACAATGTTGTTATTGTAGTAGTGGTAGTAGTAGTAGAAGTGGTAGTAGCAGTAGTCATTGTAGTAGTAACGATTGTATTTGTAGTTGGGATTGTTGAAGTAGTAGTTGTAGTAGTTATTTCATTTATTTATTTATTTTTTGTAGTAGTAGATGTCGTTGGTATAGTGGTACCAGAAGTAGTAAAGGTGTTGGTGCAGTAGTAGTAGTAGTAGTAGTAGTAGTCTGTGTAGTAGTCTCAGAAGTAGAGGATGTTGTTGATGTAGATGTTGTAGTAGTATCAGTAGTAGTAGGAGACGTTGTTGTAGTAGTATCAGTTGTAATAGATGTTGTAGTAGTATCAGTAGTAGTAGACGTAGTAGTAGTTGTTGTTATGGCTTTAGTAGCAACAGCAATAGTAGTTGTGATATTAGTAAGTTTCTGTAGTAGCAGTTGGTGTAGTACTTGTAATTTATTATTATTGTTGTTGTCAGTTATTACTGTTGTCCTTTCTCTTTACTGTCATCATTACTATCATACATTATTAGCATTGTCACTCTCTACCACTGACTGGTTTCTTTCTATTTGTTTATTTATACTGTATCTATGACACTTGCTTCATTTATTCACTGTTATTGTCCCTTATGTATGTACTCAAACCTGACCCAGTGACCTTTACATGCACACACACACGCACACGCGCACACACACACACACACACACACACACATATATACACTCACCTGCCAGTAACTGACTGTATTGTTTTTGTTTTTCGTTGTTGTTTTTATGTTTTAATTCTCCGTTTTTGTATGATCCCAATTTGTGTACCTTTTTGCATATTCTAATTAAAAAATAAATAAATAAATAAATAAATAAATACAATGTATTACTATTATTATTATACAATTATTATTCTAAATAAATAAAACAATGGAAAACAACTGGAGAGATATGCTAAGATCACAAGAAATTTTTTGCATGAATATTATGATAATTGTATAGAATACCAAAAAAATAAAAATGTTTTATTGAATTATCTGTCTTAGACCCGACTCATGGCCGAGAATTAATGTTATGAAGTCTTACCTCCCTGAGTCTTTATCCCTCCTTTCTGCTTTATAGTCGTGCTTACTGAAAGTAACATCATCATCATCAGATTACATAAACTTTACTTTAGTCTACTTGCGCCGAAACCTCTGCACAAAAGGCTGTTATTCCGGTTTCATGGCGCATGAGAGGCACGTATTTTATCGGCGTGTAAGCACTTTTACACATAATAATCCATGATCACATTAAACATTACTGAAACCGCACATCAAAATAACATATTGTCAATGTCAAAATATTTAGCAAATCAAGTTTTCAGGGGAGCCCATGCCTTGCCCCTAGCTGCCCCGTAGTTCACACACTGGTAGGAAAAACAAATACTATGGAAGTCAATGGTTTCCAGCTTTCTTCAAAATATCTTCCTTTGTGTTCAACCGAATAAAAAAAGTCATAAAGGGTGAGTAAATGATAACAGAATTGTCATTTTTGGGTGAAATATCCCTTTAACATCACTTTGATGTGAGCAAAATATTGACCAGTATACTGTAAACAAAATAAATCTGTATTTTGTGATTCATGTAGGGCTGGACGATATGGCAAAAATTTATATCACGATGTATTTTTTTATTTCGGTCGATACGATATAATTCCGATATCGATATGGACAATATTAAAAAGAAAGGAAAAACTGCCAAGAATGCACACAATGGACGTCTGTACCTACAAATGTCTGCAAAGTGAATTTGCAAAGTCGATAATACCTCCAGACTCTTATAACTTTTTAAAAAATAAAAACAGTACAAAAAAATGTGTTCACTTTTTATTTGTATTTAGCCTTTACAAACAAGAAATGTGAAATAAACTATCAAATAAATAAAACTCTCAGACTCCGCTTATAATACATGTAATGGCAATTGGTCAAATATTTGTAAGCCTGTTATAATTAATAATTAGCCTACTGATAAGTTATATAACAAGGTGAAGTGCTCCACCGGCACAATAATCTTAATATTATTTTGTAGTGTGTGCTGTGCCGCGGTTTTTATATGTGCACATGTTTAAGATTTGAGGTAATAACATCGCCATTATGGTCAAAGAAATCGAAACATTGTTTTCACCCCAACGCAATTTAATAGGGCACTATAAAGGCTAAAGAACTAATTCTTATATTAGCTTTATGCAGCCTAGGGCTATACATCTCACCATGTATCTTTTCTAAAACAGACAGTATAGTGTAAAAGCATGTTTTTTACTAAGAAAACTAAAACAAAATTATATTTTAATTGAACACATCACATCACATAAGGTACACATACAGAACCGTCTATCTAGTATTGTGAAAAAGCAAAGCTGAAAATCTGTGGTTAAAGCGCCACCCAGCGCTGGCGCACGAAATACCGCCGCCCCAGCGGTAGGAACGGCGGCAAAGGGACCAAATTGAAGTAGTAACATCTGTATAGACAGTTTGTGGGGGTTAGCTTGACCAACGTGATGAACAGAATCTTTTATCAGTGTTTTTTTTTTGTATATTTAACAATCAAAATAATACCAAAATCTTACAATTATGACATCCACATCGTAAAAAAAACATAGAAAAAGAATAATAATTATAATAATAGAAAATCATAAAGAGTAAAGGCTACATTAATATTTGCAAAAGAAGAGTTGTTTGAGTATATTCATAATTCTAATTGCTTTTCATCTTGAACGTCCTTTAAGGGTTTTATCTGTCTATTTATATTTGTGTATGTAATTACCTAATTAAATTAAAAGGTTTAACATAAATATCTCATATATTTTATATAGTCTATTTATATAGACTAATATTTTATATAACACGTTTTCATTATTTAACAGATTTAATAGCTCTATTGATCATTCTTTCTACTTCATCAGCTTTGCAATAACCTGATTCCTGATAAATATGTTTGTGAGTTTTATTTTGTAAGTGCGCGAGTGCTATATGCCAGCATGCAGCGAGTTTGTGTATGTGAGTGTTATTTTGGTGTTTATGCAAGGATCGAGTTTGTTTGTGCGTGTGTTAATGTGGGAGTATATGCAAGGATCGGCGAGTTTATATGCATATGTGGGTGTATGCATGCATCAAGTTTATATGTATATGCGCAAATTTCATACATGTTTTGAACATTCAATAGTGTAGGTGTATATGCGAGTGATTTATAGATGTATATGCACATGTTGATAAGCGAAGTGAGGCCACAGGTTGGCTTAAACTTTTATGTTGCCTCATCTTCTGACTCTCAGTATGTTTTATCGTAAATGCTTCAAATGGTGAAACAGATTTGATGTGTTGCCGCCGCTAGTCAGCTACACTCTCTGGCAGCTACACTCTCTGCAGAACACCGAAACTAAGTTTATCGGAACTTAAAAAGCCGAACCACTTCCACACCACTGCATTAGTCTTTCCTTTCTTATCAACTATTTCATCTGCATTCTTACTTGTGGAAGCTTGTTCATTCAAATCAAATCACTTTTATTGTCACATTATCAGCAGCACGTGTGCTATGATGAGTGAAAAGCTTAGGTGCTGGCTCCAGACAGTGCAAAATACAGAGTGTAAATACAACGACAGTGCGAAATACAGACAGTGCAAAAATACAAACAGTGCAGGATGCAGACAGTGCAAAATACAGACAGTGCAAAATACAGACAGTGCAAAATACAGACAGTGCAAAATACAGAGAGTGCAAAAATACAGACAGTGCAGTATACAACAACATACTCACAAAAAACAAGACAATGTAAAATTGGCAATGTTGACAGCGATGCGTAGGCAGTATTGTTTTAAGTATGGATTTGTTAAAGTGCAGTGCATGCTACATCTTGACGGTGTGCAGTGCGGGGTATGGAAGAGTTTGTGTGGGGTGTGTTAAATGTTCATCAGCCTGATCTGAGGGAAGAAACTTTCCTTCAGTCGGCTGGTGCGTGACCGGATGCTGCGGAACCGTCTGCCTGAGGGTAGCAGAGAGAAAAGTCTATGTCTTGGGTGGCTGGAGTCGCTGATGATTCTCTTGGCTTTCCTCATGCACCTCCTGGTATAGATGTCCTGGAGGGAGGGAAGCTCACCTCCTACTTCGCGTCCAGCAGTACGCACGATCCTATGTAGACCTTTGCGATTGCTGCTGGTGCTGTTTCCGTACCAGGTGGTGATGCAGCCAGTGAGGATGCTCTCCACAGTGCAGGTGTAGAACGAGCGGAGGATGTGGGGGCTCATTCCAAACCTCCTGAGACGCCTGAGGAAGAAGAGGCGTTGTTGTGCCTTCCTCAGCACTGCGTCTGTGTGGGCAGTCCATGTCAGATCCTCAGCGATGTGTACTCCAAGAAACTTGAAAGTGCTGACTCTCTCCACTGGTGTCCCGTTGATGGTGATGGGAGTGTGTTCTCTCTTCTCTCTCCTGAAATCCACCACCAGCTCCTTGGTTTTGCTGATGTTGAGTGAGAGGTGGTTTTCCTGACACCACTGCGTCAGGCCGTCTCATCATTATCGGTGATTAGGCCCACCACCGTTGTGTCATCAGCAAATTTAACGATGACATTGGAGCTGTGTTTGGATGTACAGTCATGTGTGTACAGGGAGTACAGGAGTGGGCTGAGAACACAGCCCTGTGGAGCACCAGTGTTGAGGATCAGTGTGGATGAGGTGATGTTGTTCTTCGCATCTGTATTCAGAGCACTCATTTTGAAGCTAAAACTTTCTGCGGCGCAGCTTAACCAACTGCTGTGCTGAGCGCTGGCAGCGTGTCTGTGTTGTTCGTCATCACGCAAGTGACGTCAGATCACGCTCTTTCTGACGGCTGAGCACTGAATGTCATTCAGTGACAAGTGATACATGTATAAGATCTTATATAAATAATAATATATATATTTATATATATATATGCAAATTTATATCGAAATATCAGAAATGGGTTTAAAAATCATATCATCGTTATTGAAAAAAATTCTATCGCGATATATATTGATATCGAATTACTGTCCAGCCCTAGATTCATGTTTTATTTTTCACCATGTATTTCTGCTTTTGAATTGCATTATGGGATCTTGATCTTTCTTACAACTTTTAACCTTGAAAAGTTGGAAAAAGTGACATTTAGGAAGATTTTTAATAGTTTGCAGTGCTATATTGTCTGCGTTGGTGTTGTATATTACACTACAAATACTTTGTATTAAACTGCCAGTACGTTTTCTGTTACTTTATATTTTATTTCTTATACATTATTTTCAGTGTTGGGGAGAATACTTTGTAAATGTATTTAGTTACAGAATACAGAATACCTGCTTTAAAATGTATTTTGTAACGTATTCCGTTACTTTGCTTAATCCTGGTACTGTATTCTAAATACTTGGAATACTTTCCCTTGAAAACAGCCTTCAAGTCTATTAAATGTCACACTATGCGTTGGTAGCAATTTCTGCAGGAAAACAGAGGGCCTCTAATGCTAAACATTATTGACTGACAGGGATAAATAAATAAAACAATATAATTATGTTTATTAAATAATGTTTATTTATCAAAGTGTCAACAAATTCAATTTCTGTTTCTATAATAAAGATAAAAAGTGCTTGAACATAGACAGCATTACTGTCTGTAATATACAGTATATGTATAGAATATGCATTTTGCTTACCCTTTGTATTTCACAGTCTGCACAGAAAAATATCAGGTATAAGAAAAGAAAAACTTCAAAATAGTTTATGTAAAACCAAGGTAATGTAACAGGTTCCATCCAACATTTTAATTTCTATTATGAAAACTTCTCACCTAAGAACAATATTGCAAATACTGTATTAGAAGAATGCAAAATGTGTTTGCTTTACAAAAATGTAAACATCAAAATGAACAAGTTTTATTTTAAGTCAAACATATTAGCCAGTAGCCACCTATCTACAGTACCTTGAACCACCTTGCTTGAACTTCCAGGACGTGAATGCATTTTTTCCTTTACTGCTGCTAGAAAGTTGCTTCGGTTGCGGCTCCAACCCCTCGAGCTCCTGGTCTGAATCCTCCATATTTGTACACTCAAGTTAACCAGGGCTGCCACCTTTGGCTAAGGTGCCCATAAGTCCCGTCCACATTTGTGTCAGAAAAACGAACGTAAGTTTAAGAATAGTAAACGAATCCTCTGAAAGCGCAAACGAAACATCAAGCAGCGAATTCACGAACAATGACGGCAAAAAAAGCAGATTATTTGAAAATCATGGTTGTTGTGCGGTGTTTGCGATCGTCCTTTTTGCTGCGTGAGAAAATGGAGGTGTGGCGTGAGAGCATGAGAACAGGGCCATTTGAGTCTCACTGAGTTAACGCTGGTGATTGCAGTCAGGAGTGTAGCTTGTTTCTATGGTTTCAACGGCAATTTAGTAATATTATTATGGGCCAGACACGCAACGCCGAAGTATTCCAATGGTATTAGGAAAGTAACTGTATTCTAAATACCCTGTTTAAAAATAGTAACTGTAACGGAATACAGTTACTCATGAATAGTATTCTAAATACGTACCGCCGGTACGTGTATTCCGTTACTCCCCAACATTGATTACATTATTTCAAACTACTAAAATCTCAGTAAAATCTTTAATTATCAGATTTGTTTTTACAGTGACATACAGTAGTGCAGTCATATTGCGGCGCTTGACTTTGTCTGTCTGGAGGCCCCTGACTCTGAGTGATCCATCAGCGGCCCCTGAGGACACATTTCCAGCATCAGTCAGTCAGTTTGCTGCGCTGGTGCTCACGCTGCGGCAGGAGGACAAATGTGAAGCGACACATCCACAGCATTTAGTGCTGGCCTCTCCTATCTGACATCATGCGTGACGGACAGCAGAAACGCTCTGAAGGACACACACTCTGGGAAATAATGTGTTAGAGAGAGTCAATGAAAAGAAACAACTGTTTGTTTTTGAGAGAAAAAAAAAGAATTTAGCATTCTGGCGGCACAGTGGCTCAGTGGTTAGCACTGTCACCATCACAGCATGAAGGTTGCTGGTTCGAGTCGCAGCTGGGTCAGTTGGCATTTCTGTGTGGAGTTTGTATGTTCTCCCCGTGTTGGCGTGGGTTGAGTCTGATTCTTTTATTTTGAAAAATGTTTTATTTTGAATAATGACAATATTCTCTCAGGCCCCATTTACACTAATACGTTTTAGTTTTAAAAAGCATAAGTTTTGCTACGGTTACGCCATCCGTTCACACTACGGCGGAGTTTTCGTGCCCCGAAAATGGAGCGTTTTGGAAACGCTGGAGAGGCCGTTTTCATTCTAAAGTGCTGCTGCTCCGTGTCAGTGTTGTGAGAATGGTATTTTAACCACAGCGGTTCGAACTGTAGCTCTGCCGAGTGACTAAAAAGTTATCAGCATGATGGTAAAAAAACTGTACATTTCTAGTCAAACCATTCTTCTGCAATCTTATACCAAAAACGGAAATAAGGGCAGTATTAATAGCTTAAAATGTGGGAGAGCGTTGATATTATGTGATTGTATTGTATTGCAATATGGAGCAATTAAGTGTTGATGTTAAATCAAAAGTAATTCACAAATACTTGAAAATGAAATGATTTAATGACAATAATTCTCTATGGTTACAACTGAATTAGTTACAAATAACTGTATAAAATGATAAAACATGAAATGATAAAAAGATATAATATTAATTGTACCCAGCTTAAATGTAAATTTAAAGTTACCAGAGAGAGAGGGAGAGACAGGGGGAGGGAGAGACAAAGAGGGAGAGGGAGAGAGCCAGAGAAGATAACCTCCAGAGAAGGAAGAGCAGAGCTCAGGAAGGAGCAGAGAAGAAAAGAGAGCCAGAGCAAAGTTTACCAGCCATTTTGTACCTTTCTTGACCATGTGACCAAAGCCCAAATGCTGAGACATTCAAACTGACCAATCAACATGTGACCACATCGTAAAACCCCTAAAGTCCACACACCAGGCCCTGATCTTATCAGTATCTGCCTTTGGAGTCAGCATGGACCTTTTTTGGTGAAAAAGACATGTTTTGCCATATAAACAAATGCATAGGATAATTTAGACTCTTACAGTGTAGATGGGGGAACACAGAGACATCTGAAAAAGGAGGCGTGGCTGCAGACATTCGCCTATCTATTGAGGGGATTTTCCTCAATATTAAGTAGCCTTCACACAGTTCAGTCTTACATCCTCTCCTTGTAAGTTCAGACTTCACAAGTTTGATATGGAAAACAAACTCCCGAATGTGTACTTTATAAAGTCATTCACATCACCCTGTTTCACTTTCTAAACAATAAACATGACATAAGGAACTGCCTATTTTCATTTTGATATTAGCAACATAACAGACATCACAAATGTTGAGGCGTCGTGTAGCTGCATAATACTGTATGAGCGTCACCTTCATGCACATTTACTGTATAACAAAACGGAGCCTATAACATTACTGCCTCCTTTCATTTTCATTGAAAATACGAAACATACCCTCTCTTTCATTGAATATCAGTTATTTTTTTAATTAAGGATTTTCAAATAGTACAAACAACAAAGACAAAAACAATCAGACAAACAAACAAACTATCCCCAAGCGCTGCAAGTTAAATAAAATTTTACAAATGCAAGTTTAAAAAAGGAAAATAACAATGATAAATAAAAAAAAAGAAATATATATAATTAAAAATAATCAAAACAAAACAAAAGAAGCCAGAAATCTCTTAAAATAGAAAATGTCAGAGTGTGACGTAACCGCTTTATTCACCGGAGTTCAGCAGGTGCCGCCAATAATATCCAGCTGCAGGCCCGCAGAACCACACACGTTTCAGGCACACACAATCCAGCACACACGTTCTAGGTCCTTAGGAGCGTTATCGCCACCTAGTGTATTTCACAAGTACTGTGATCGAGAACACCCGTGCTACGATTGCCATTCATTAGACTGTCAACAGTTTATGGTTTCCCATTTCAGTCATTATTTCATTATTGTAAAGATCATTTTAACATCACTACAGTTTCTGAACTCAAATTATGTTAAATAAAAATAATTGGTTAAACACTTAAGACTTTATTCACGTATCCACATACACAAAGAAAACATAACAGACCGTCTAATTGTATTAAGTGTAATAAACTAATTCAGGATCTTAAATGTTGTCATACTTGGTTAAAATCATTTTGTTGTAATATATATATATATATATATATATATATATATATATATATATATATATAAAACAATAATGTGTCACATTAAAAATGAATTACTATAGATAATAATTTAAAATTAATATAGTTATAACTGATTTAAACTACTATCTTTTACTAAACTGTAGCAATAGCAATAGCACTGTAGCAATTTACTAAACTGTTAGTAATATATATATATATATATATATATATATATATATATATATATATATATATATATATATATATATATATATAATTTATTTTAAATCATTATTAATAGTTAATTTGTATTGCTAAATTTGTTGCAACTACAATTACCACAAATTACCAGTACTTTATAAACAATATATTACTTACTATAAATTATTATAGTATTTAATGTGGGAAATCAGTAATAAAAAAGTTATTACAAAATTAAGCAAATAAATACTATTAAATCGCTTGAGTAAAATATAGTGTTCACATTTATTAAATGTAAAAAGATTTTTTATTACATATAAAGATGTTATTGCCTATGCATATTAACTTGCTATTATTTCCTTAATCCATTATATAAATTAAAACTGTCCAATTTAGATAGTTCAGCAAGGCCAGCAAACGAGTATCTGCTATATTGACTCTGTCAGATAATAATGACTGATCATCTGTGATGACGGATCAGAAACAATGTTCATCATTTGCCTGCCTCGATCGCAATATTTGTGAAACAGTAAACACTATTGTTTATTGTGTACAATATTTATCAACAATATATATAAAAATATATTGGTGACGATGCCCGAGAAGACGTTAATAACATTAACTTCCGTCGTATCCATATATGGTTTGCCTAGAACGTGTGTGCTGGATTGTGTGTGCCTGAAACGTGTGTGGTTCTGTGGGACTGCAGCTGGATATATCTCGGTGCCGCATCCAACATAGGCTACAACTACAGCCTCACACATTATGGTTTGTATCCATGCAATGGAATAGCAC
Organism: Danio kyathit; assembly: GCA_903798195.1. NCBI lineage: Eukaryota > Metazoa > Chordata > Actinopteri > Cypriniformes > Danionidae > Danio > Danio kyathit. Next base: position 5,861,721 of record LR812519.1, read on the forward strand.
TTCAGATATGCTGAAAGTCATAATCGTCGTAAACACAAATGGAATTAAGACGTGGAGTAATCCTATTTTAGTCGCATTATTGAAGTGCAGATATGTAAACGCAGTAATCAAACTATTAACACAGTGAAGGACTTTTAGCCGCATTTTGCGACAGGACCTACACACCTAGCGAGTCAGTAAAGCACCACAGACGCACACATCTCTAAGCGCGTGCAAACAAACACACACACTCACTGAATGAACTCCTGGAGACTCATCGTCACATCATCATCACGGAACACACGTTTATACTGTCCGGGAAAAGCGGAATTTTTAGTTTTTTCATTCTGTGTGCGGTATCAAACTCCATTAAAACAACTCTCCTATCAGTCCATCATATTCGCATGATCCCATCCAGTAGCTCAGAGTGAGTCACGGGGCCTGAATGAAATCTTGCTAAATGAAAGTGAAACTCATTTATGAAATTAAAAATTAAATACCAAAAATTACATATATGTTTTTTAAGTTTAGTGTGTGGAGATAAGTTTGATATATCATGAGAAATTGTACAGGGGAGAAGCCAGTCGGTAGAGTTTATTGCTAAATATTTAGCAGTGTTTGCATGTCCTTTATGAATTCATTTAAATAGAAATAAAATACCATTCATTAAAATGTTTTTAAAAAGCACCTAAATTGTTTTGTATTTTGTGATTTTTTTTTCTAGTTAAATAAAAATTTATTTTCCATTTATATATTAGCATATATTTTACTAATATTTAAAATTATATATAAAAAGATTATTTTCCATTCACATAGGCTATTAGCAAAATATTTAGCAGTGTTTGCATGTCCATTACTGCATATAATTAATTAAAATAGAAGTAAAATAACATTCATTACAAGTTGATTTAAATAAAGCACCTAAATAGTTTTGCAATTTGTGTTTTTTTTCTTCAGTTAAATAAAAGACTTTCCATTCATATTTCATCATTGAGGATTTCTTAAAATTAGTGTAAAAATCTCGTCTCGTCTCGTTCTCTTCTACCCAATCTCGTATCATGGAGTAGGCATCTCGTCACACCCCTAATATATATATATATATACATGGTTTCCGCTACATTCATTCTTCCATGGCCGGGTGCCACACCAAAATTCATCCCGCCACGGCTATATTACAGCTTCCCATTCAACACATTCAGTCATTGTTGTTGTTGTTTTTAATAGCAGGTTATAATCGCGACAAAACGTATTAAAAGGTAAGTGAATTATAACAGCAAAAACTTTTCTTTAACCGTAGTAGTGCGGTGCGTTATTTGTTTAACCCTTTACGGTGACATGCTGACTGACTGACAGGTGCGTGCGTGAGACGTGAGACCAGCAAACACGGCGTAGCTTTCAGTTAAGATGAACACAGTTTCCATAATTATACTGTATAGATAAAGGTCTGTGGTTCTGCATACAATGACTTTATCTGGCTGGAATTTATAGCGGTTTCACTTTACCTCAGGACTGTTCAGCTACTTCAGCTGTTTCACTTTACTTCAGGACGCATTTATGCCGCTCTGTAGGTCTACCGAAGACATTCATAAATATTCCTAGCAAATCTAATAAATGTTGGAGATGTACTCGTCACATAATCGCACTTGAGCAGCGTATATTTCAGGGTGTAAAGTTTTGCACGAACAGAGGAAATCAGCGCGCAAGCAGAGATTCGCATGCTCGTATTACATAAATGCGCTCACAACATGTGTCATTGAAATAACACCCATAGGTAGTTGGTACATCCGTGTAAAAGTTCTGCCGCCACAGCTGGAAAAAATCCTAGAGGAAACACTGATATATATATATATATTACAAATCGTAAAGCATGTTTCTTTTCGTTCGGCTTAATCACATGCCCCCCAAAAAAAGATAAATAAACAAAACAACTTAAGTACAAACAATGTTGAATACTTTAGCACTTCCACTTAAGTATGATGCTTAAAGAGCACTTCAACTTCTACTCAAGTCACTTTTTTGATAGAGCACTTGTACTTTTACTCAAGTCTGAGTCTCTAGTACTTTATACATCTCTGCTTTTCAAGAGTTCACACTTAGATATTGCTTGATGCTATTAGGTTTGGCATGCTGTCCCGGGAGAGAACCCTGAGCTCGCTTGGTCGATTGAGCATATAAGGGGTAGTACGAGATCAGATAGTTCTCGAGATCTCCCCGTGATAAAGGAAGAAAGGTGGAGAAGGGGTGGATGAGGGGGTTTCTTCGGAATACGAAGATAAGGGAGTAAATTTTGCTAGGCTACTTATAGTGAGTTTGGATTCATCTGATTGGCTAACTAATGATTGTAGATGAGAGACCAGCTGCAGTCAATCATATCACGTGCTCCTCTCGAAATTAGTTTGTGAAACTTCACAAAGATATCGGCCTAATTTTGATATCGGACCGATAAGGATAACATTAAAAATAGCATTTAGCGGCCGATAACAATATGGCTGCTGATATATCGTGCATCCCTAATTATGATTAGAAACCTATTGAAAAAAAATCTTTCCGTTAAACAGAATTTGGGGGGATGTGGGGAATATACAGGGGGGCTAATAATTCTGACTTCAATGTACACTGCATTCTCATCCAATCTGAGTTGAGTGAACAGCAGGGACAGTAGTTTGCTTTAACTGATTATGTCCTTGAAACATCATTCAACAGTCTGAAGTCATTCAACTTCATGAAATCCTCTGAACCTTGCAGTGTTTTATAGTGAGGCCTTGAGTGACAGTCCGAGCAGCAGTGGTGTAGTAGCCATCGCTTTCTCTCTCTCTCTGTGTATGTGTGTGTGTGTGTTTCAGGCATGCGGTAGGTGTTGGGCTCGACATGATGGGAACAGGCTGAGTGCGATCTTTCAAATATGCTGGATGTTTTCCAGGTGAGTAGCAGAAAAACGTCAGAAAGCATTTCATGGCCTGTTGCCTGCAGTGAAACGGCTCTGTGACATCAAATGTTCTGCTTCTCTGGTATTGGCTTTTGAAGTGCTTGAAACGTTTTTGTTCTTTAGAATTTTAATGTAGTTTGATGGAGTAAAATTAGACTTATTTGGCTGTCCAGTAATGGAACTTTTTTTTTATCTAGTGGCTTGTTTATTTTATGCAATTTTGATGTCGGTTTTAAGGTAAAACTTTGTTGGTCGTTAAAAATTGTTTAGGATATCAGGAAATACACACACAGGTTTGTTTTGTGAATGGTGGTTACATTATATAGGTTTCCGTTGTTTTTAAACTGTACACACTCTCCTATCTATTACCCTAATCCCATCCAATCCCTAAACCCTCACAGGAAACTGTGAACAGTTTTACCTTCCGACTTGTGCCATACCTGTCATTTCACAGACTTGTGTCCTGATGTGTCTCTCACACACACACACACACACACACACACACACACACACACACACACACACACACACACACACACACACACACACACACACACACACACACACACACACACACACACACACACACACACACACACCTCATAAATTAATACCTTCTATAGGATGCTATAAAATATACACTCACCGGCCACTTTATTAGGTACACCTGTCCAACTGCTCGTTAATGCAACTTCTAATCAGCCAATCACATGGCAGCAACTCAATGCATTTAGGCATGTACAACTGAGGTCTGCAGAAGAGCATCTCTGAACACACAACACGTCCAACCTTGAGGCAGATGGGCTACAGCAGCAGAAGACCACACCGGGTGCCACTCCTGTCAGCTAAGAACAGGAAACTGAGGCTACAATTCACACAGGCTCACCAAAATTGGACAATAGAAGATTGGAAAAACGTTGCCTGGTCTGATGAGTCTCCATTTCTGCTGCAACATTCAGATGGTAGGGTCAGAATTTGGCGTCAACAACATGAAAGCATGGATCCATCCTGCCTTGTTTCAACGATTCAAGCTGGTGGTGGTGGTGTAATGGTGTGGGGGATATTTTCTTGGCACACTTTGGGTCCATTAGTACCAATTGAGCATCGTGTCAACGCCACAGCCTACCTGAGTATTGTTGCTGACCATGTCCATCCCTTTATGACCACAGTGTACACATCTTGTGATGGCCACTTCCAGCAGGATAATGCACCATGTCATAAAGCTTGAATCATCTTAGACTGGATTCTTGAACATGACAATGAGTTCACTGTACTCAAATGGCCTCCACAGTCACCAGAGCTCAATCCAATAGAGCACCTTTGGGATGTGGTGGAACGGGAGATTTGCATCATGGATGTGCAGCCGACAAATCTGCAGCAACTGCGTGACGCTATCATGTCAGTATGGACTAAAATCTCTGAGGAATATTTCCAGTAGCTTGTTGAATCTATGCCACGAAGGATTAAGGCAGTTCTGAAGGAAAATGGGGGTCTAACTCGGTACTAGTAAGGTGTACCTAATAAAATGGCCGGTGAATTATTTAGGTACAAAGGTCTATATTAGGTACACCTTACTAGTACCGGGTTGGACCCACTTTTGCCCAAGTGAACTATCAGGCACGTGCACACATAGGGCTCAACCTGTGCAGTGTACATGCCCTTTTGAGTCCGGGATATAAAGTGCCCTTCTAAAATGAATGCAAGACCCCTCCTACCCCCGCTCTTCAGTTCACGATCTGCCCCCAAACTCCCCTCCCCCCCCTCTTCAGTTCGCGATCTCGCCCCCCCAATGTCGCGATCCCACAACCCCCCTCCCCCTGCTCTTCAGTTCGCGATCCCCCCCCCCCATCCCGCTCTTCAGTTCGGGACCAGCCATACCACCACCCATCCCCTCCCCCCCCGCCCAATTGTCGCGATCCCACAACCACCTCTCCCCCACCCCCACTATTCAGTTCGGGATCAGCCAAACTTCCCCCCAATGTCGCGATCCCACAACCCCCCACCCCCCCAAATGTCGCGATCCCACAACCCCCCCCCAATGTCGCGATCCCACAACCACCCCACCCCCACCCCCGCTCTTCAGTTTGGGACCAGCCATAAAACCCGCCCCCCCTAATGTCGCGATCCCACAACCACCCCTCCCCCACCCCCACTATTCAGTTCGGGATCAGCCAAACTTCCCCCCAATGTCGCGATCCCACAACCCCCCCACCCCCCCAAATGTCGCGATCCCACAACCCCCCCCCAATGTCGCGATCCCACAACCACCCCACCCCCCGCTCTTCAGTTCGGGACCAGCCATACCCACCCCCCCCACCCACCCCCCTCCCCACCACCTTGTCGCGATCCCACAACCCCCCATCCCGCTCTTCAGTTCGGGACCAGCCATACCAACCACCCCCAACCCCCCCTCCCCCAAATGTCGCGATCCCACAACCACCCCTCCCCCACCCCCACTATTCATTTCGGGATCAGCCAAACTTCCCCCCCAATGTTGCGATCCCACAACCCCCCCCAATGTTGCGATGACACAACCCCCCCCCCAAATGTCGCGATCCCACAACCCCCCCCCCCCCCCCCCAACCACCCCACCCCCGCTCTTCAGTTCGGGACCAGCCATAACCACCCCCCCACCCCTCCCCCCCACCTTGTCGCGATCCCACAACCCCCCATCCCGCTCTTCAGTTCGGGACCAGCCATAACAACCCCCCCCCCCCCCCCCCCCCCCCAAAATGTCGCTATCCCACAACCACTCCTCCCCCACCCCCACTATTCAGTTCGGGATCAGCCAAACTTCCCCCCCCAATGTTGCGATCCCACAACCCCCCCCCCAAATGTCGCGATCCCACAACCCCCCCCCCCCCCCCCCCCCCCCAATATCGCGATCCCACAATTCCCCACCCCCCCCTGTCTTCTGTTCTAGCTCTCCTAACCCCATCCCCTCTGCTCTTCACTTTGCGGTCTCCCCCTTGATCTTCTACTATGCACATGCCATTTGAAAAGCCTCTATATGGCCCTGTGAATTATATACTACATACTGTATATATAGTTCACTTGGAGTGTATTTCACAAAAGAAAAAGATATTTGCAAAGGCAACAATTGATGTACAAAAAAAGTAATTACATATGAAAAATGTATAAAAACTAAAGGAACAAATATAATAAAAAGCTAATAACAATAGCAAAGCCAGAGCATTAAGTACAACTTTAAAATAAATGAGTATAATAATTCAAAATAAAAAGGATTAAAATATCCCAGCGACACTAAAACAGCACTGGCTCACGCTGTTCTTCCTCCACGATCAAATGCAGAAGTCTGCGAAAAAGCATGCACCATGAGTATTGTTAACTTTTATTATTTTATTAAAGTCGTAATATTAATATGTAAATGCGCTGGGCTTCAGAGCTCCAGCTCAAGGGAGGGGGTCTGTGAGTTTTACTGTAAGAGATGCTCAGTTATGCATCTGAAGGCTGTTTTTATATCACTGCTGTATTTCCAGCTTACTGTCCGGAGCCCCCAAACTGTCTTAAAGAGGTCTAGCGGGTCTCGCTCTGACGCTGGAGTGTGACCAATGAGTAGTCGGAGACCCGTTCTGCGAGGTTAACCGGCTTGGGTTGCAGGCGGCTGTTTTAACGGTTTCATCAGTCGTGTCAAAGCCTGGGCAGAGGGATCAGAGAGACACACGGATCAGACCCGCCTGACTCACAGCTCTTCAAAAACACCTCGCTTTCTGACACAAACACACACACACACACACACACACACACACACACACACACACACACACACACACACACACACACACACACACACACACACACACACACACACACATGCAACAAGTGCACACACACAACCCCTAAAACACATCACAAAGCACACACACACACACACAAAATATATATATATATCACACACACACACGCGCACACAAACTCACACAAACAATCACAAAACACACAAACACTCACAAACATGCATGCAAACACGCACGTACACAAATACATAACATGTACACATACACACACAGATACACAAACACACCCACACAAATCACAAGCAAACACACAAACAACCATATGCAACAAAAGTGCACACACACCCCCTAAAACACACAAACACACTTACATCACAAGCACAAACACACACACACGCACACACAAAAAAAATCACACACTCAAACACATAAACACACAAACACGCATGCAAACACACACACACATAACATACACATACATATACACCACACAAGCACACAAACACAGATACACAAACACACAGACACATGCACACACAAGCGCACACACATCCCCTCACACACACACACATCACTAGCAAACACACAAAACAAACACACACACAAACACAAATTGTACACATACACACACAAGCATACAAACACACAGTTAAGCTCACAAACATGCATGGAAACACACACACAAAATACACACACATAAATTGTACACATACAAACACAATCACATGTATACACACACACACACACACACACCATATGCACACACAAGCATACACACGCACACAACCATACAAACACACACAAGCAAACACACACAGTTACGTGCACAAACATGCATGCAAACACACACATAAATTATACACATACATCACATGCACACACACACAAACACACAAGGAGACACAAGCATACAAACATATGCACACACACACACACACACATACGCACAACATGTACACACACACATGCACAACATGTACACACACACACACAAATACAAAATCACAAGCATGCACAAGCAAACACACGCAGGCAAAGAAACATCTTCAACAAAAGTGCACACACATGCACACACACACACCCTACAACACACAAACATCACAAGTACACACACAAGCAAACACACACACACACACACACACACACACACATAGTTACGTGCACAAACATGCATGCAAATACACACACACACACACACACACATAAAATATACACATACATCACATGCACACTCACGCGCGCGCACGCGCAAACACACACACACAAATCACAAGCAAACACACACAGGCACACAAACATCTGCAACAAAATGCACACACACCCTACAACACACAAACATCACAAGTACACACACAAGCAAACACACACAGGTATGCAGACACATACATACACATATGCACACACACACACACAAATACAAAATCACAAGCATGCACAAGCAAACAAACACAGGCAAACAAACATCTGCAACAAAAGTGCACACACATGCACACACACACCCTACAACAAACAAACATCACAAGTACACACACAAGCAAACACACACAGGTATGCAGACACATACATACACATACGCGCACACACGCGCACACACACACGCACACACACACACACACACACACACACACACACAGAGATCACATCAGAGGATGGGGTCTGGTTTTGTCAGTGTGGGTGTGTTTAAGTGGACTTGTGTGGGCGTCTGGAGCACTAATGAGGGCACATAACGAGGACATTCTGCTGGCTAAGAAGAGTGTGAGATGAGAGGAGCGGGTTACTGTGTCGCTGTGTGTGTCGTTTGCCTTTTGAAGTCTTTCTGTGCTCTCAGATCAAATATGGCCACGGCAATTAGCATATAATGATGAATGATGTCCATGAGCATCTGAACGCTGGAGGAGACAAACACTGCCGTGAGAGAGTGTGTGTGAGACTGATGTGTGCTGATCGCTGATGATCACACACTCCAGCTCTGCTCTGCGCTGTTTATGTGTTTGATTAGCAGCTACACTGACGCTTTGACCATCACTAATCATTATTATTCCCTCTGGCCCTTAATAATATTATTGATGAAGAGAAATAAGAATTGCATACGCCATACACACATAGGAGACACACACACAAACACACACATACACACACACACATGTTTGTTTTTGTGAAAAGTGGGTACATTACATAGGCTTCCATTCATTTTATACAGATCAAACCGTATATTATATTGCCCTCACCCCACCCTACCCCTAAACCCAACCATCACAGGAGACAGTGTACAGCTTTACTCCCTGAAAAAACTCATCCTGTGTGATTTAGAAGCTTTTTGAGAAGTGAGGACGTCACCAATGTCCTCATATTTCACCTGCTTTTTGTAATACCTGTGTCATACCCATGTCATTATACAGATTTGTGTCCTGATATGTCACAAAAACACGTACACACACACACACATACATACATACATACACCTCTCACACACGCATGCACACTTACACAAATACATATAAATGTACACATACACACATATGCAAACACACAGATGCACACAAACATACACATATGCAAAACACACACACACACACGTGCACACAAACATATGCAAACACACTCGCACAAACACCTCTCTCTCACACACACACTTACACAAATACATATAAATGTACACATACACACATATGCAAACACACAGATGCACACAAACACATACATTTGCAAAACACACACACGCACACACAAACATATGCAAACACACTAGCACAAACACCTCTCTCTCACACACACACTTACACAAATACATATAAATGTACACATACACACATATGCAAACACACAGATGCACACAAACACACATATGCAAAACACGCACAAACACACACACACACATGTGCACACAAACATATGCAAACACACTCGCACAAACAACACCTCTCTCTCTCTCACACACACACTTACACAAATACATATAAATGTACACATACACACATATGCAAACACACAGATGCACACAAGCACATACATATGCAAAACACACACACACACACACATATGCAAACACACTAGCACAAACACCTCTCTGTCACACACATACACACACTTACACAAATACATATAATGTACACATACACACATATGCAAACACACAGATGCACACAAACACATACATATGCAAAACACACACACACACACACACACACACACACACACACACACACACACACACACACACACACACACACACACACACAAACATATGCAAACACACTAGCACAAACACCTCTCTGTCACACACACACACACACACACACTTACACAAATACATATAATGTACACACACACATATGCAAACACACAGATGCACACAAACTCACACATATGCAAAACACACACACACACACACAAACATATGCAAACACACTAGCACAAACACCTCTCTCTCACACACACACACACACACTTACACAAATACATATAATGTACACATACACACATATGCAAACACACAGATGCACACAAACTCACACATATGCAAAACACACACACACACACGAACATATGCAAACACACTCGCACAAACACCTCTCTCACACACACACACTTACACAAATACATATAATGTACACATACACACATATGCAAACACACAGATGCACACAAACTCATACATATGCAAAACACACACACACACACACACACACACAAACATATGCAAACACACTCGCACAAACACCTCTCTCTCACACACACACTTACACAAATACATATAATGTACATATGCACACATATGCAAACACACAGATGCACACAAACACACACAAATGCAAAACACACACACAAAATGACAGGAAAGGATGTGTATTTACAAATGAAATGAAGTTGACCATACAAAACATGAAATATTTTGTGTTCATATTGTCTGCAATGAAATACAAGTCAAAGTACATTTGGAAGTCACTGCTTTATTTTTTTTATTTACATTTTCTATACTGTCCCAACTTTTTCTGATTTGGGGTTGTACATAGAAAAAGTCTGTTCTGTGCCAAAAGAAAGCCCTATGTTAACAGTGTCCACAAGCGCAGTCAACTTCTCTGGGCTTGAAGGCATCTGGGATGGACCATCACACAGTGGAAACATGTACTGTGGTCAGATGAATCAGTATTTCAGATATTTTTTGGGAAAAATGGACACACACACAAACACGCGCACACATAAACACATCTCTCACACACATACACATAAATGCACACAAACACAGGTTCACATTAAAGGATGGGGTTTGGTTTCATAAATAGACGCTCATAAGTACAATAATAAATACATTACACTAGTAAATACACCAGCAATTCTCCTGGAATATGGCTGATGATAACACAGGATTATGCTCAAGTCTTCAGTGATGAATCAGAATGAGATCAGTGGTGAATGTGAAAATGCCTTTTATGCTGTGGCAATTAGGATCTAAACCCATACCACCTGGAGGAAAATGATTAAATGGAGTTAACTTGTTAATAAAAGTTCAGCGGCGGAACCACGCCTCACTTTGGCTACGTTCACACTGCAAGGCTTAGTGCTCAAATCTGATTTTTTCTCAGATCTGATTTTTTTGCCTAGCTGTTCACACTGTTGTTATAAATGTGGCCAATATCAGATTTGCAGTGTGAACAGATCATGGTCGTAAACTGACCCGCATGCGCAGAAGTATAGTTACGGACAACACAAAATGTCTCATTATGCACACAATGTGTATGACTGTATGAAGCACGTTGTCAGATTATGCTTAATATGATTATTGCCCTTTTCACAGACAACCGTGGTGTATTACATGAACTGTAAAGGGTTGTTCTGCTGCTACTAATGTGTATTTCGCCATTTGAAACCTAAAATAAGTCCCTCGTGATTGAAAACACTGATCATTTGTGGTTTATGACAACCGCGGCGCGCGTCTGTCTGACCACCGGTGTAGTGAACTCATCAAGGGTTAATGAGCAGCCGCAGACTGAACTGTGAAGGCGGAGTTGGTTAATCTCCGTTTGCAGTTATTTTATTTTACTTTGTTATTAACAACAGACGCGAGCAGATGGGGGGTTTGGGTGCTTGAGCTCCTGCTCTTTATTCGCTCGGAGATAATGTTCGTCCTTAAAATGAAAGTGTCCGCTCCATTGTGCACGGATCCCCTTTCTGCAACACCCCCGGCGCTCTTTAGCGTCGCGATCATCCCGTGCCCCGATCGATAACCAGAGTGGTTAACAAACACCAGTTTTGCCTTCAAAATCTTTTTCAAAATGAACAACCAACTTTCTGTGGTAAAGTAATCGCCCTGTGTGTTATTCTACTATGCTGCAGAGGTGTAGATGATGTCTGCAGCACAGAATGATGACGTATGTCACTCGAAGATCATGTAAAAGTCACATGAAATCCGACATCACCGTTTACACTGCGGTCGCATTGCAAAACATCAGATCTGTGTCTGATTTAAGACTACATATGAAAGTGGCACAAATCTGAAGTGAAAAGATCAGATTCCATGCGGTTTGGGCTGTTCACACTGTCAAGACCTGAGTCACATATGGGCCAAAAGATCAGATTCGGGCCACATTTGCCTGCAGTGTGAACGTAGCCTTTGTCTCCAAAAAATCACCTACTACCTTAAACTTATTTAAGGAAGACCATCCCTCTAGCACCGTTCTTCTCTTTCTTTTGAACCCACCCTCCCTCCCCCTATTTCCTCGTATCCCTTTCACAACCCTATAACCCTCTTCACTCCTACATGTAGGTTGAATCGGGGGGTCCAACCACTCTGCCAAAATGCTACAGAGACAGTACCCCCACTCTGAGTCTCCGGGCATAGTAGGACACCCGATCAACCTACCCACCTATTCACTAGTCATCTTCTTACTCCCCTTCCCCTTCATCACACTGTTCTCTTACTATCCCCTTCATCCCTACATCCCTACAGTAACTCTTACTCCCCTTCCCCTTCATCCCGCTGCTCTCTTACTATCCCCTTCATCCCTACAGTAAAGTCTAGCTTAAAGTGTGGCGTGGTCCATGATGGTGAAAGGTTAAATAAGGGCAGGACGGGTAATAAAGGCAGAAAACAAAAAAAGAGCGGAAGTAGGACGTGTGAAGAACGGTACGGGGAAGAGCACCGAAAAAGAGAGTGGTCGAATGAGTGGACTGGTTGAAAGCAACAAGTTGTAAACGCCAAAAAAGCGAGTGGCTTCACACGTTTGCCGGCGGTGACCGAATCTATTGAAGAGTGACCACTGTTAAGATCGTTCGGAGAGACGCTTGGCTAAGATGGTGGATTTAGCCGTTGCTAGAGATCGTGTGCATTTCCACAACAAAGGGAGATGAGTGACGTCACTCTATAGACACGGGCGGAAGGTGATTTCCCTTTAGATCACCGGCTTCAGGTACTTTACATTTTCACAAAGAAATAAGGAAAACAAACCCGCATCGTTGACGGATTGACTGCCAAACTGATGTGTTTTCAGCTGTTGACCTTATCCATACCACTCCTACTCGTTGAATGAACTGTTAGTGCGCATAGATATTCAGTGCATAGAGACCGCTGGACACACCAACCCACTAGGGATGGCTGACGTGAAACTGACGTTTCGACACAGTGTCGAGATCCCGAAGCACAAGTGTTTCGAAACATGCACCGAAGCATGATCCGAAACACACAGGTCACGTGACTAAAGTGTTTTGAAACACCTGGTCACGTGACTAAAACGATTCAAAGCATCGATCAGTTCAGAAGCGTTTCGAGACCTGGCGAATCTGCATTTGACTGACAGGGTCAGAAAAGAAATCCTCGTTTCATGTGGCCTAGTGGACCGTAAGTGTGCACGTTCAAATGTTTTTTGGGGTTCGAATCCCGACTTGTACAAATACACCGAAATCATGATTTTTATGTATTTTAATAATGTTACTGTTTTATGGTGTAGTCTAGACAGGATACAGCTGCGGATACGCTATCAATTTAGCATCATTTTTGTAACATTGTAAAACAATAATTATTTTACAGTACTGTGTGATGGTTGGGTTTAGGTTTTGGGTAGACGTTAATGAAATAGAATAAATGGGAAATTTAATGAGTAATATAAATAATTCTTGTTAACTTCTGGCCACAACCGTGACTGAACTAGCACAACCTTGTTTTATGACCAAAACAAGACATATTTATTCACAAAGTGTTTATTTGGATGTCAGACCAATGTTGAAACAGAACGATACAAGAACAGAGCAATTCAAACTGATAATAAAGCATTTCAAAATAGCTGTCTCAGTGTGGATTCGATCCCACTATCCCCAGATGATAGTCCGGAACCCTAACCACTCCACTAAATCACTTGAACATTAACGCCTGGAAAGTGGGGTTTAATACCTCAGTTTGCTCCACTGTTCTTTGCTGAAGCTGTTCCAGTGCAATACATAAAAAATGACCACTAGGTGTCACCGTAGAGTGGGGTTTCGAAACGTTTCGAAGCTTCGACACATTTGCTTCGACTGGTTCAATGTTTCACGAAGCCTCGCTTTGCCCACCACTACAACCCACACACACACACACATACATTGCACGAACTGGGTAACACTCCCGCAGTGCCTCCAGGGTGGTTGTTAATTGAGAGAAAACTGAACTATGATGCGACTGAACTGAGTTTTCTTGCATTATTTCTTTACCTGTTGTTTACCTTTGTATGACCAGAGAGCTAATGATTGTGAGGGGTGTAACTTTCTTGTAGTTTGTGTTTGTATACCGATGAAATGCTCCTTGGTTGACTTTCATGTAGTACATAATGAATATCATATTTCAGTTGATACATTTTTTTCTTTTGGTGTGGTATAAATTGATCATGATATTTTCATAAAATTGCTTATTTTCAATTTTGGTTGTGAGCGAGATGTTGGTGGTGATATTTCAGTGATGGAAAATATAATAATGCAATACATGCTCATTTGGTGAATTTGTGTATATTTTTGGTGTATTTTGTTTGTCATTTTGGTCCCACTTTATATTGTCGCTTATACCTGTGAACTTACATGGTAATTAGATGTGTAAGTAGTATGTAACTACAGTGTATGTACACACTGGTACAGAGTATTTACTTGTGTATACTGGTGTATCTACACTCATGTAACAACCCACTGAATAGTATGTGTAAGTACAAATGTGTAACAGGACATTGGTAACAACACTAGGAAAGTACACATCTGTAACAAGAATTAGGTAAGTGCATTGTGTAACAATAATATGTACTTGCAGATGTTTTCCCACTTCCTCATCTGTTTGCAGATCATGCACTTGTGAACACTATATGGCAGAACTAATGCTGCATTAGAAGGTTTCACCTTGTGATACAAGTGTACTTGCATGGTAACTCCACAGGAACTGTCCACTTAATATAAAGTGTAAAATGGTCACAAATTACTGTTCATACATTCATTCATTTTCTTTTCGGCTTAGATGGGTTGCAGCTGGAAGGGCATTCACTGTGTAAAACATATGCTGGATAAGTTGGCGGTTCATTCCGCTGTGGCAACCCCCGATTAATAAAGGGACTAGGCCAAAACGAAAATTAATTTTATTTTAAACTTTATATTGTGGACTGTTCCTGTGGAGTTACCATGTAACTACACTGTTATTAAAGTGTTGCATAGAAGATATTTCTACAAGTTACACAGTAATTTGTGACCATTTTACACTTTATATTAAGTGGACAGTTCCTGTGGAGTTACCATGCAAGTACACGTGTATCACAAGGTGAAACCTTCTAATGCAGCATTAGTTCTGCCATACAGTGTTCACAAGTACATGATCTGCAAACAGGTGTGGAAGTGGGAAAACATCTGCAAGTACATATTGTTGTTACACAATGCACTTACATAATTCTTGTTACAGATGTGTACTTTCCTACTGTTGTTACCAATGTCCTGTTACACATTTGTACTTACACATACTATTCAGTGGGTTGTTACATGAGTGTAGATACACCAGTAATACAAAAGTAAATACTCTGTACCAGTGTGTACATACACTGTAGTTACATACTACTTACACATCTAATTACCATGTAAGTTCACAGGTATAAGCGACACTTAATATTAAGTGGGACCGTTATTTTTAGATAGTTGTAGTCGGTGGCTTATAGCTGTCTGGCACCCGAACGAAAAGTAAAGTATTCCCCACTTGGAGTTTAAGGTAGAGCCACCGTTACAATGCACAAAAGCTGTGCATACTGTGTTTAAAGCACAGCAAGTCTGCAGATTCATAATAAACCTGCATGAAGGACCGCCAAGTGTAGGATAAAAAAAAAACAAATGCAAAGGGAAATGATTTATGTGGTGCCGTAAGCCATTTGGCCTAATCCTTCCTGGTTGGAATTTTGAAGTTGTCACAAGTCAAAAAGGCTTTGAATACTAAACGCATGGATTATGGCAGGAAGTATGAGAAAGGTTGGAATACATGTGCGACGTAATTCGTGTAATACGGCGAGCGAGGCTTTCATCAAGCCAGATGACAGCTCCAGCGCCTCCCTTTTCTCCCCTGAGAACACATCCTTCATTTCATACTTTTCTCTTTTCTACTTGATGCCCACTTCCTCCAATTATCTGGCTCTCTCTCTGTTCTATATAAAGCTCTCTCGGCCACGTTCTCCAACAGGACAGGATTGTTCCTCTTAAGAAAGAGAGGTCAGAGCCACATCCGGTAGCCAAGATGCACTCCGGCATCAATCCCTGGCAAACTAGATTAAAGGCATAAGTCATCATTCCTGCTGGCAGACGTGCAGTATGGACTGAAGAGGACTGGGCTCTCGCATGCACTGCCATCATTTCTCAGTGTCCCGGAGACGAGAGTGACCCTTTCTCGCTTTTCCACATCTCTGTTTTCCTTGAGCTGCTTTCACATTCACCACTGATCTCATTCTGATTCATCACTGAAGACTTGAGCATAATCCTGTGTTATCATCAGCCATATTTCAGGAGAATTGCTGGTGTATTTACTAGTGTAATGTATTTATTATTGTACTTATGAGCGTCTATTTATAAAACCAAACCCCATCCTTTAATGTGAACCTGTGTTTGTGTGTGTGTGAGAAAAAGGTGCGTGTTTAAGTTGTGTTTGTGTGCATTTATGTCTTTGTGTGGGAGGTGTGTTTGTGTGTGCGCGTGTGTCCATTTCTCCCCAAAAATACCTGAACTGCTGATTCATCTGACCACAGTACACGTTTCCAATGTGTGATGGTCCATCTCAGTGGTGTAGTCCTTGCTATACGCACGTATACTCAGCGTGCTTACTTTTTTCCATGAGCTGTCTGGGTATTACCATTTCTGAGGATCAATAATTGCGTATACCCTCGGTATACTCACTTGTTTTTCTGATTAAACTCCCTAATTTATGTGTATTCATGTCCCCTTTAACTGTATACCAAAGGTTTTTTTAACTCACATCTTAATTTGTTGCATTTTTGTTGCAACTGGTGCATTTTTGTTTAACTTGCGCTATTCCCCGCCCCTGATGACCGCAGCAGCTGTGAGAAAATTTCGAAGACCAAGACAAGTCAACTGAATGATGTCTCGCTGAAACGTTCAGGTAAATTTATGAAACAGCATGGGCGTCGCTTTAGCCCTCCTATATTCCTATTCCTCACCCTTAAAGGTTTTGCGATTAGCTCATGAACTGTACACTACTAAATGATCACCTCAGTCCCCTTTAATTTTGATATGAAAACAGCGGCAGACTTCCGCTGCTCCGTTTTCAGCTCGTTTTTCATTAAATCAGCAAACCACATCTGTTTAGGGCGAAAGAAATCCTAAAATCGCCCCTGTAAAACAGTACAGTATTTCACATGTCTTAATCATGCCTTCTGCTACAGGGAACGACACTATATATAAAACACTAAAAACCATGAGGCAAAGACTAGTCATAAATCACGTAACAATATGCGATTTAAAAGGGTAACTACTAGTATATAATAGCGACAACAGAAGACAGACTCCTAATAGTTTGGTTTAAAACAAGCATGTACGAATGTGACAATCAAAAATAATGGCTGATTAATGTTTAAAGGAACCTATTAAATGTAAAGTAATAAGCCAATAAAAAAGTGAGTTAAAAAGCTGTCTTTCCATGTCAACTAAATTGTTGTAACTATCTTGATTGACTCTTTTTTTAATATTAAATGAATAAATAAGCTACATACTGTATAAATACAGCCAATCTCCGAGTCTGCTGGGGGGGGGGGGGAGCACTATTAGCTAAACATAAATCATTAAATAGGATTAGACTATTAGCATCTCCTTTTAAAACCAACAAATTTGTTTAGAATTTTTTTCTTTTTAAATGGATAGTTTAGGCAAAAAATGAAAATTGTCATCATTTACTCAACCTTTACTTGTTCCAAACCGGTTTGTCTTTTTTTCCTTCTGTTGAACACAAAAGAAGATATTTTGAAGAAAGCTGGAAACCTGTAACCATTGACTTACATTGACATAGTATTTGTTTTTCCTTTTGTGGAAGTTAATGGTTACAGGTAACTGATGTAAAAATAAATAAATAAATAAATAAATAAATAAATAAATAAATAAATAAATAAATAAATAAATAAATAAATAAATAAATAAATAAATAAATAAATAAATAAATAAATAAATAAATAAATAAAAAAAAAAAAAAAAAAAAATATATATATATATATATATATATATATATATATATATATATATATATTTATTTATATATATATATAGCTAATGAATCAAAGAAGCATTGACTTTCGTCGTTTTTTTTGCCTACTACTCATTTAAAATTTGGGTCGGATGTAATAGTACACCACCTTTTTTTTTTTTAGGACTACACCACTGGTCCATCCCAGATGCTTTCAAGCCCAGAGAAGTCGACGGCGCTTGTGGACACTGTTAACATAGGGCTTCCTTTTGGTACAGTACAGTTTTAACTGGCATTTGTGGATATAACTATGTATTGTGGTACTTAACAAAGGTTTGCCAAAGTAGTCCAGCCGCAACCCATCTCTGGGAAACACTTACACACACACTCATTTACACTAATACACTACAGACAATTTAGCCTACCCAATTCACCTGTACCCCATGTCTTTGGACTGTGGGGGAAACCGGAGCACCCGGAGGAAAATCACGCGAACACAGGGAGAACATGCAAACTCCACACAGAAACGCCGACTGACCCAGCCGAGGCTTGAACCAGCGACCTTCTTGCTGTGAGGCGACAGCACTACCTACTGCGCCACTAGCAAATTTTTACTTTTAGTTTTTTTTTTTTTGACTCAGCATTGATCAATAACAAGCCGAGGTAACTTGTTTATGTCGTAACTACTACATTTACTGTATTGAGGTGCATCACTGAAGAAAAAAAAAAAAAGATTAGCTTCAGAATGACCAGGCATTTTAATCATGGCATTCATTTACTGGTGCATTTACATATGGATGTAGGCATGTAAGGTGACGCAGTGGCGCAGAAGGTAGTGCTGTCGCCTCACAACAAGAAGGTCGCTGGTTCAAGCCTCGGCCGGGTCAGTTGCCGTTTCTGTGTGGAGTTTGCATGTTCTCCCTGCGTTCGTGTGGGTTTTCTCCTGGTGTTCTGGTTTCCCCCACAGCCCAAAGACATGCGGTACAGGTGAAGTGGGTAGGCTAAATTGTTCGTAGTGTATGAGTGTGAATGAGTGTGTATGGATGTTTCCCAGAGATGGAAGGGCATCCACTGCGTAAAAAATGTGCTAAGTTGGCGGTTCATTCCGCTGTGGTGACCCCGAATTAATAAAGGGACTAAGCCAAAAAGAAAATGAATGAATGAATGAATGCATGTGTTAATTAACATACTGTTCATTGGTTTGAAAAGGGAATGAGCACTGCAACCTAAAGTTTGCAAAAAAACAACAACAATAACAACCAAGCACAAAACAATTAATTTCCCATTTCACATTTCTATCATAAACAATTAAAAATTAAAAGACTATTTTTGGATGTGCATGATTAGCCATTATAAATATGGAATTAAGAACAGACTCTAATCAATTTGCATATGCCATTCTTCTAAACTCCCTCTCTTTTTTTAAGACAAAAGATAAATCTGCTTTTTTTTGTCTAAGGACTGGCATTTGGCTCTGACGATACTTTTAATACAAGCATCCCCCCGTTGCTATAAAGAGAGAGAGAGAGAGGGAGAAACAAGGCTTGCTTAATGAGCAAAGGCTTTCACAAGCCCATTATTAAAGACTTGGAGAGATGAGGACTTTTTACAATTACGAGACTCCCACTTATCTTGTCTGGGCAGACTCCACTGAGAGAAGAGAGAGAGGAAAAGCTGTCCACTAAGCTAACAATTACTGTTGCTCCAGCCTGCTTATAAGAGCGAGCGCCGATTACTTGCTGATGCAAACGGCTTTGGCCTTTGTCAGTGCCAAGTTCTTTCCAAGCACCATAACGCACTGTCTCCATTAACTGTTTGTTATAAACAAACGATGGTAATGTCCAGTGGTCGTCGGCTCGCATGAGGAGATACTTAAGCCCAGGGCCTGAATTAACTTCTAGCATCATCTCGAAAGATATTTAAAATAAAAGCTGTAACTATTTTACTAGCCCAAAATCTTTGACTCATGCAAAAGCTTCAAATAAGACAAACAGTTCAAGTTAAAAATATCATCCCTACACTTAAAAATCACTTGAGATTAACAATTCATTTTAATTAATGCAAAATAGTTAATGGTTGTTTTAAAAAGTTCCAATTACAAATGAGCAAACAGAACTTCTGTCTTTTGCGTTTCATAACAGCTCATTTGGACCCTGCTTATATTAATTGTGTGAAATGGTATGAAAGACAAACAAGCAAACAGACAAAAGTGTGAGATTTTTTTCTCCCCGAAAGGATATCATTTCAAATTCTGTTATTATTTGTAAGAATTTTAAGCTTTTGGAGCTTTTTATGGTTTTTAGGGTGCTTTCACACCTGTGAATCGATTCAGTTGTTCCGAAACAGGGATTAAAATTGTTACATTGTTGCTCTTTGTTGTTGGCGCGGTTCGCTTTCACACGGCAAAGTTTCTAAACGGACCAAAAGAGCTAAAACAAGTCACGTGTGAGTAAACTCTCCTCACATTGGTCAGAGTTTCACGGTTTATTTTGCAGAGTCCCGCTCAGCTGTTGGGGGTGGTCTGGTGGTGTTTGACAGAGTGCGCGCGACATGTCTGAAGAGCGAGGAGGGATGCGGTGGGGAGGGGTGATGAGAAGGGTGCGCAACGTATTTTGAGGACCGGGAGGAAGACGCGCGATTTCCGGGAGATTATCACTCGTTTGCGGGCATCTGGGAGTCTCTGTGCATTTGCGGGAGACTCCCGGAACTTCCGGGTGACTTGGGATGTCTGGAATGACTCGTAATCTACTCATAATTCTCTCTTCATATAGCCGTATGCCTAATACATATCCATAAAACACTGTGATATAGGCGGGCTTGGATCTTATCGCTTTCTCACTACAATCGATCCGCTCCAGGGTTCGTTTCAATCGAGCCGAGACCACCTCATTCAGGCGGTCTCGGAGCGATTGCTTTGGCGCGATTCCGAGCGCGATTGCCCTGTTCACATATGCCAAACGAACCGCGCTAACTGGGCAAACGCGCCAGGTTCCGGAACAAAAGTCTAGGTGTGAAAGCACCCTTAAATTGCTTGTACCTGAGCATAAAACATGAAGTAATACTTAAAGATGACCTATTATGCTTATATTTTACAAGATGTAAAATAAGTCTGTGATTTCTTTAGAGTATGTGTGTAAAGCTTCAGCTCAAAATACCACACAAATAATGTTTTATAACTCTATAATGTTTTGAAACTGACCCTTTTAGGCTTTGATCCAAATTGTGCCATTTTGTTTACTGTCGCTTTAAATTCAAATGAGATTGTGCTCTTTTCAAAAGAGGGCGGAGCCTCAAATGCCTGTGTGTCAGCATAGCAGCAGATTCAAAACTCTAATGGCAGACGGCTGCTTCTCACTCAGGGCTGTTTATGCTAATGAGGAAGAAATCATCCTTAATGGGCGGGGCTTTCCTCCTCTTATGACGTGCACAAAGGGAGAATGTCAATCAAAGTGTTTCTGCAGAACGATTTTATCAAGTCTGATTATAAAAAATACAATTCATGATTTTTTACTTTTAGAGGCTGGTTATATTACAGTGTATATATATATATATATATATATATATATATATATATATATATATAGTTGAAGTCAGAATTATTAGCCCCCTTTTGATTTTTATTTTCTTTTTTAAATATTTCTCAAATGATGTTTAACAGAGCAAGGAAATTTTCACAGTATGTCTGATAATGTTTTTTTCTTCTGGAGAAAGTCTTATTTGTTTTATTTTGGCTAGAATAAAAGCACATCATTTATAAACCAGTTGTAACTTTTCTGATTGCCGCACCGCAAGTCACGTAACAAGAACTGACCGTTCTGCTTCATACTTTGTATGGAATACACACATTTCGATAGACAAACCGAACACCCAAACACTGCAGTGCTTTTTTATTTTCTCCATAATAAAGCTTGTATCAGAGCTGCAGCAATGTTTTGTTACTCATTCTGAATGATCTTTAAAAACCAGCAACTTCCCTCATTTAACTGGTTAGTAAATGATGCAATACTTAATTTAGTAATGAAAAATATCAATTAACAAAGTAGGAAAACACAATCATTAAGCACATTAAACATGTGGTTATAAGTCAAGAATAGAGCATTTGTAACTGCAGTTATAAACTGCTTACTAACTTTTATTAATGTAGAGTTAGTGCTTAACAGATAATGAATTCACTATATCATGGGTGACCATCCCTGTTCCTGGCGATCGACCTTACTGCAGATTTCAGCTCCTACCCTGATCAAGCACACCTGAACCAATTAATTAGAACCTGAGGAGCACTTGATAATTACAGGCAGGTGTGTTTGATAAGGGCTGCAACTAAAAACTGCAGGAAGGTCGATCGCCAGGAATAGGGTTGAGCACCCCTGCACTATATAATAATGCTTATAAATTATTCATAGTGTGTAGTTATAAAGTGTTACCAAATCGGGATTAAAATTGAAATCGCAATATTGTTCAAGAAAATCGTGATAGGTTTCTTTTGCCCATATCGCACGGTACTATATCAGTAACAATATAGAGTTCGGAAAATTCACTAAATATCTCAGCACTAATAAGCACACTGGATGTCTAATCAAACCTCTGTTGCATTAAATATCTATATTTGTTAAAATATGCAAAACACGTTTTAAAAAGTTCCCGTTAATTAACTGTTCCAGTATTTTGTGACTGTGTATTTTTCTGTGGTTTGTAATGTAATGTGCAGCACAAATGTCTTGATACCTCAGGTTGATATTGTCGTCCACTCTGCAGATCTCTCGCACGTCCCCATACTGAATGTAACCCCAAACCATGATTTTTTCCTTCACCAAACTTGACTGATTTCTGTGAGAATCTTGGGTCCAGTATTTTGTGACTCAAGTGTTTTCTGTGTATTTATGTTTATGGGGCTTGATCTCTTCTCTGTTGACTTTTGATGTTAAACAAGTCTATACAATAACAGAAAATGTACTGGTAGTTTATTACCAGAGTTTAATCAGAAATTTGCAATACCAACCCGGACAATATATAAATTAACACTTTATAAAATCTCAATAAAATTAGCTTTTCTAAATATACAGTATGAAAATAACAATGCAATTCAAGAGCATAAATAAATGAAGGAAAAATATGGAAAACTGTTAATTCACTGACTGTTATTTACTGATATTTTTATAATGAATGAAATGTTGAATCGTGAAGCATCACGGTATAAGAATCGAGTTATTTCCACAGTTGTGGTGCTGAAGGGCACAGCGGCAGCAGAGTTACATTAAAGCGAACTGTCTCCTGGCAGAAAATGTACAGCTCTGGGTGTCCTGACCCACCCTGTAAATCTCTGATTACTGGTGTGGAACTTATTTACTGTCTCGATGTTTCCTTACTTTGAGGTCAAGATGTTGCGCAGTGAGAGGCATGCATTACTGGAACGTGACAGAGAACTGGGACATGGGGAAAAATACAGCTTTTTTTGGTCACACTTTATTTTAAAGGTACAGATGTTGCTATTAATAAACCATTAACTATAACTTTTGCCTCAATAAACTTCTAATTGGCTGCTTATTAATAGTATTGTAGTAGTTGTGTTTATTGTATATTAGCTATGTAAGATCATGCATAATATGTACTTTATAAGTATTAACAAACACCTAATATCCTAATAATCAGATAATAAGCAAGTGTAGGCCCACATGCAATCTGCAGACTTGTTGCTATGGTGATTATTTTTACAGGGAGTGCAGAATTATTAGGCAAGTTGTATTTTTGAGGATTAATTTTATTATTGAACAACAACCATGTTCTCAATGAACCCAAAAAACTCATTATTATCAAAGCTGAATATTTTTGGAAGTAGTTTTTAGTTTGTTTTTAGTTTGAGCTATTTTAGGAGGATATCTGTGTGTGCAGGTGACTATTACTGTGCAGAATTATTAGGCAACTTAACAAAAAACAAATATATACCCATTTCAATGATTTATTTTCACCAGTGAAACCAATAGAACATCTCAACATTTACAAATATACATTTCTGACATTCAAAAACAAGACAAAAACAAATCAGTGACCAATATAGCCACCTTTCTTTGCAAGGACACTCAAAAGCCTGCCATCCATGGTGAACAGATCAAAACACTGACAGAATCCATCAACATTGCGTGCAGCAGCAACCACAGCCTCCCAGACACTGTTCAGAGAGGTGTACTGTTTTCCCTCCTTGTAAATCTCACATTTGATGATGGACCACAGGTTCTCTATGGGGTTCAGTTCAGGTGAACAAGGAGGCCATGTCATTAGTTTTTCTTCTTTTAGACCCTTTCTTGCCAGCCACGTTGTGGAGTACTTGGACGCGTGTGATGGAGCATTGTCCTGCATGGAAATCATGTTTTTCTTGAAGGATGCAGACTTCTTCCTGTACCACTGCTTGAAGAAGGTGTCTTCCAGAAACTGGCAGTAGGACTGGGAGTTGAGCTTGACTCCATCCTCAACCCGAAAAGGCCCCACAAGCTCATCTTTGATGATACCAGCCCAAACCAGTACTCCACCTCCACCTTGCTGGCGTCTGAGTCGGACTGGAGCTCTCTGCCCTTTACTGATCCAGCCACGGGCCCATCAAGACTCACTCTCATTTCATCAGTCCATAAAACCTTAGAAAAATCAGTCTTGAGATATTTCTTGGCCCAGTCTTGACGTTTCAGCTTCTTACCTTGGCCATGTCTCTGAGTATTGCACACCTTGTGCTTTGGGCACTCCAGTGATGTTGCAGCTCTGAAATATGGCAAAACTGGTGGCAAGTGGCATCTTGGCAGCTGCACGCTTGACTTTTCTCAGTTCATGGGCAGTTTATTTTGCGCCTTGGTTTTTCCACACGCTTCTTGCGACCCTGTTGACTATTTTGAATGAAACGCTTGATTGTTGGATGATCACGCTTCAGAAGCTTGGCAATTTTAAGAGTGCTGCATCCCTCTGCAAGATATCTCACTATTTTTGACTTTTCGGAGCCTGTCAAGTCCTTCTTTTGACCCATTTTGCCAAAGGAAAGGAAGTTGCCTAATAATTATGCACACCTGATATAGGGTGTTGATGTCATTAGACCACACCCCTTCTCATTACAGAGATGCACATCACCTAATATGCTTAATTGGTAGTAGGCTTTCGAGCCTATACAGCTTGGAGTAAGACAACATGCATAAAGAGGATGATGTGGTCAAAATACTCATTTGCCTAATAACTCTGCACTCCCTGTATTTATCTGTATGTATTTTGTACACAGCTCACAAATCATCAATTCACATGATTCATTCGGGACTGAATCAGTGTTTCAGATCAGAGTGAATCAGTTCAAAAATTCACTCAGTAGTCTTACTATCAATAACAACATGGTTCAGAAAGATTTACTAAATATCTTAGCACTAATAGGCACATTTTTTGTCTAATAAAAACCTCTGTTGCATTAAATATCATTATCCTGACATTGCATTGGCATTGCATTTAGCATTTTACCACTTGAGTATCAGTAAAGTTTACTGCAAACTGCTGGAATCCATTGCCTGCAAGCAACTGTGAAGCAAACAGTGTGTTATTAGATGCCAACTGCATTCACCGCCACGCTTTGCATTGTGCTTGAAAAGCCGCGACGTGACTGACAGCTTTTATTTGGTTCTCTAATGCTTTCTCTCTGTTCGTCGCCCTCTTTTAGAAAAAAAGGTGGCACACGCTTCCCCGCAGACAACAGAGATATGTCAGGTGTGCAGCCAGCAATCGATTAGGATTGGACAATTGCACGATTGCATTTGCTCCCAACGTATCCGGTTTGTGTCAAGAAATGCAACGCTCTGCCCCAGGCGCGGGTCACGATGCCTCGGCTCAGTGTCAAGATCATTAAACAGAAGAAAGGATAACCGTCAAATCAGTGCACCACAGCAAATGGGGATTCAAGCTGTGCCTTTTCCTCCTCAATGCCTGACATATACTTGAAAGCCTTCCAATGTATAATGATGAGCTTTTCGGGGCGGCGAGATTGACAGGTTTGCCGCTTTGAACGTTTGATTCGGCCTCTGTAAACCAGGATTACCCTCTGTTTCTACTACGCCACCTAAGTGGATATGAAAGACAGCAGCGCAGTCTTGCTAATTGCTTGTAATTGACCGGCGTAAATCGATCAGAGTCTTGATTTGGTTTGCTGAAGGGCTTGAGAAAGGTTTAAGGGTATGTTTGGAAAGGCTGTCTTCACCATCTGCCAATCTCTCGAACGATTTTGGCTTCCCTGCAAAAAGCCTTAATATAACCCTTACCGCGCAGATCTGCACAAGTCCATCAGCACACAGAGAGATCTGGCCAGGGATTCACTTAGCACAATCTAGCCATTACACATAGATCAACAGTGATTATTTGAAGAATTACCACCTGTAGAGCATCAGTGAGGAAGGATATTCGATGGGAACGGCTTTGAAGTGCATTGGGTGTTCCTGCACAATATTAGACACTTGGGGTGGGGTTTGCTATAACAGGGTTTCTGCAGATATCATAATGTCAAATTTAAGACCTTTTTAAGACCATAATTATTCAATTTAAGACCTATATCACAATATCAAACACACGCATACACATAAAGAGAAAATGCAAAATCACAAAATTAGTGGTAAAATAAATGTATTCAAATTGAACAGTACTAAAGACAGGTTAGAAGCACCATTGAACTACAAAACAAACAAAAAAAAAAACAAAAAAACATCTTAAGGCTGATTTATACTTTCGCCTGGCACTGCATCGCGCACCTCACGAAATGGACGAAGCTTTTATACTTGACGCATTCGCCATTGAGATATTATTTTAAACAACAGGGGGCGGTCAAAAGAAACAGACAGTAAAATCAGACAGATTAACAGAGAAGTAGTAAGTTTCTGGAACTAGGTCATATCGTTAATATCACTCAAGATTTTTAAACTAATTGTTTTTTATTATTTTTATAATTTATTATAATGATTATAAAGATTTTTCTAACCATTCAGGATTTTTAAAATCAAACTTTGATACATCACTTGCTTTTATTCATATCTCGGACAGTTTTACCTATTAAAGTTAAATATTAATGACAACAGAACATGGGTTGCTCTACAATTATATTTTGTTAAAGGGTCACGAAACACATTTTTTGAGCTGTTGACAGTCATAAATGTGTCCCACGCTGCTATAAACACTATTAGGACACATATATTGCACTAAAAAGTGAAAATTGGTTGTTTTTGCGTTATTTTGAGCAAATTCGTTCTTCCGGTTTGAAACGAATTTTTGAAGCTGCGTCACGGCCATGAGATACTTAGGTGTAAATCCAGCCGGAGAGTGGCTGTCTGTCTTTTCCAGAACATTCTGATGTATGTGGGGTGTGCGGGATTAATTCATGACAAAGACGTGCTTCAAACCAATAAGCGCGCTCTATTGTGTATGACGTGAAACTTCATTAATATGCATGATAGCTCTGGAGACTGTTTACCAGTTTACACTGTACAGATGGAAGAGAGACGCCACGTTGTGTTGCCAAAACAAGTGAAAGAACAAGAATTTGGAGACAAGAGTCATCGGTTTTGCGTTTATTAGTGTGCTGCAACAAGGTTTTGTTTTCATTTTCCCTCTATGAGAGAGCTGCTGGACTCACGTGTGGATTACAGTGCACGCGACACGCGACAGAAACGCGTTTGTAAGGAACATTTTTTACCCGAGAGCTTTTCGCATCTGGAAATGGTGAAATCCGGATTTGTCGCTCGTCTTCTTTTTGTCCTGTCGCTACAGATTAGGTAAGTGTGTGCGATCAGTGCTCTTTGTTTAACCCAGATTACAAAGTTTGTCGTATCTTCAGCTAGTGCTCTTTCAGTTTTTAAAGACATACCTCAGTCAAAATGATTTAGTTACTAAGTTTACAGTATGTTAATATCACTGCAATATTACAGTACAATATTATAGACTGAAAGCTCCGCTGTAAATGCTGCTCTCTGAGTGTAAACATGTAAACACAAACTATTCCCGTCGTGCAGGATTTTCGCCGCATTTTGTGACAGGATAGCCTATACAGACACGGCTTTCTGACGCTATCTACCTACCGAGTACATAAGTTACAGAGAAATGCGGAGGATTTTTTTTCTCTCATTCGCCATGCGCATCAAATCAGCCTCTCTCTGTTTGTTTTGCCTGTGAAACTAAGCGCGCGCCCAAATGGAAACGCCCCCTTCTATGCATATCTACCCTCTTTCCCTCCCCCGACACTCCCACACTCCCAGAGCTGGACACGCCCAACTTTCCTGACTTTTTTCAAAACAGAGGTGTGAAAACACCCTGCTGAGACAGGGGGTTTCGTGGCCCTTTAAGGCAAGAATAAAAGCAAAAAAACGTACACCTACTAAAAATACTGACGTTTTTTTTAATTTTATTTTGCAGACTCGACAATTCACACATTATTGTATGGCTAGTTTCTGTCCTCTACTTATAAGCTAAAAAGGCAATAATGGTCCAACATTCCTGACCATTATCACCAATAAAGCCTAGAAATTGGGCATCAATATATTGTAAACGATAGGTTCATATATTCCTTTCCAGTTATCGAAGACATAATTTGTTACTTAATTTTAGTTTGCAACTTGCAAATTATTTTAAATTCAAAATTGTAATATATACATCAGTGTAAAACCTATGACTGGTGGAAAAACATTCATTCATTCATTCATTCATTTTCTTTTCGGCTTAGTCTCTTTATTAATCCGGGGTCGCCACAGAGAAATGAAGCATGGACAAATCATTAAGATGTCTGTACAGTTGTACCTGTTTCAGACAAAATCTCTTCAAAGTGATTCATATTCAACTCAAATCAAACGTGGCACCGCACAAACTGTTCACCCGAAATCTGTTCACTCCGCCAGCCGAAATCATGTCGCGTGCACCCAAAGTGAACCTCCGCAAACACAGTGATGACGTCACATTCGCCGCGCACACTGAGTTCAATAACAGAAAGCTAGTTGGCTATTGCATGTTGGTCTCATTTGTAGTTGTAATACTGCAAATTACAATTGGACTAGTGAAATAAACTACAACACCACAAAAACCAAGCAACAGCAACAAAAAAGTATTTAAATGAGCATTAGATGTAGCATTACATGGACATCGGAAAAATAAGACCTGTGCAAAAATATTTAAGACCTAAAACAGCGAATTGAAGACTTATTAGGGCCTAAAATTTCCAATTTTTAAATTTTAGGCTTTTTATGACACTGTGGAAACCTTGTATAAGGTAACACTAATATTACTAATAGTAATAATCATCATCTGCACAAACCCAAAGTGCTATAATCCTCATTGTGCATGTATTAAATGATACCTCTAATCGTGTGATTTATTTTACACCTCTGAAAACACTGAGAATTTGACTATACACTTAGCAATGACCTAACAACCACCTACAGCACCCTAGCAACAAGACCAACAGCAACAATATATACAAAATATAGCAACAAGACCATTCAAACAACCTCAAAGAAATAATGTAGCAACAACTCAAAACTAATTAGTGTCTTAGTTACCATCTAGTAACACCATAGAACCACTCCAACTACAAACTCAAATGAGTTCTCTTTCAATGAAGCAAAATATTCTAGCAACATTCTCAAGGTCAACTAGTAACATTTGGATCACTTTGCAGCAACACCTCAGCAACCACTCAGAGTATTCTACCATACACTTAGCAACAACCATCTAGAACACCCTAGCAACAAGACCATTCAACCAACCACAAAAAAATAATTGAGCAAAAAAAAAAAAATACTGTCTTAAATACCCTAGCAACAGCTAATAGCACCCTAGCAACCACTCAGAACAAACTACCAACTCAAATTAATTCTTTATCAACATTGCCAAACATTCTACCTGCTGTATCCTTCCACCTAAAGTCTATTCAACTTTTCTGTCTCAAGGTCCCCTAGCAACATTCCGATCACCTTAGCAACCACTCAGAGTATTCTACCATACACTTAGCAACAACAATCCAGAGCACCCTAGCAACAAGACCATTAAACTAACCCCAAAGAAATACTTTAGCAAAAACTCAAAACAAATTACTGTCTTAAATATTCTAGCAACCATTTAGTGACACCCTAGCAACCACTCAGAACAAACTACCAACTAAAATTAATTCTATCATCAAAACAAAACATTCCACCAACTTTTCTGTCTTAAGGTCACCTAGCAACAGCTAATAACACCCTAGCAACACATCAGCAACTACTCAGCGAATCCTACCATACACTTAGCAACAAACATCTAGAGTACCCTACCCTAGACCATTCAACCAACCTCAAAGAAATACTTGAGCAAAAACTCAAAACGAATGACTTAAATATCCTAGCAACCATCTAGTAATACCCTAGCAACCACTCAGAACAAACTTCAACTCAAATTAATTCTCTATCAACAAAGCAAAACATTCTACCAACATTTCTGTCTCAAGGTCACCTAGCAACATTCTGATCACCTTATAGCAACACCTCAGCAACTACTCAGAGAATCTTACCATACACTTAGCAGCAACAATCTAGAGCAGCCTAGCAACAAGACCATTCAACCAACCCTAAAGAAATAATTGAGCAAAAACTCAAAACAAATTAAATATCCTAGCAACCATTTATTACCATTCTAGATGGTTCTACAATTTCAAACTACCAACTCAAATTCTCTATTTACTTTTCTGTCTCAAGGTCACCTAGCAACATTTTGATCACTTTATAGCAACACCTCAGCAACCAATCAGAGGATCCTACCATACACTTAGCAACAACAATCTAGAGTACCCTAACAACAAGACCATTCAAACCACCTCAAATAAATAATTTAGCACAAACTCAAAACAAATTACTGTCTTAAATATCCTAGCAACCATTTAGTGACACCTAAGCAACCACTAAGAACAAACTACAACTCGAATGAATTCTCCCTAAAAAAATACAAAACATTCTACCAACTTTTCTCTCAAGGTCACCTAGCAACATTCTGATCACCTTATAGCAACCACTCAGATAATCATATCATACACTTAGCAACAACCTTCTAGAGCACCCTAGCAACAAAACCATTCAACCAACCTCATTTTTTTTGTAGCAAAAACTAAAAACAAATTAGTCTTTTATATCCTAGCAACCATCTAGTAACACCCTAGCAACCACTCAGAACTACCAAATCACATTATATCTCTATCAACAAAGCAAAACATTTTACCAACTTTTATGTCTCAAGGTCACCTAGCAATATTCGGATCCCTTTATAGCAACCACTCAGAGTATTCTACTATACACTTAGCAACAACAATCTGGAGCACCCTAGTAACAAGACCATTCAAACAACCTCACCTTACTGTCTTAAATATCCTAGCAACCATCTATAAACTACCACCTCAAATTAGTTCTTAGCAACAACAATCTAGAGCACCCTAGCAACAAGACCATTCAACCAACATCAAATAAATAATTTAGCAAAAACTCAAAACAAATTACCGTCTTAAATACCCTAGCAACCATATAGTAACACCCTAGCAACTACCAACTCAAATTAATTCTCTATCAACAAAGCAAAACATTCTAACAACTTTTCTGTCTCAAGGTCACCTAGCGACAGCTAAAAACACCCTAGCAACCACTCGGAACAAACTACCAGTCAATGAAGCAAAACAATCTACCAACTTTTTGGCCTCAAGTTCACCTAGCAAAATTCGATCTACCTTAGCAACCACTCAGAGAATCCTACCTTACACTTAGCAACAACAATCGAGAGCACCCTAGCAACAAGACCATTTAACCAACATCAAAGAAATACTTTAGCAAAAACTCAAAACAAATTACCGTCTTAAATATCCTAGCAACCATCTTGTAACACCCTAGCAACCACTCAGAAAAACTACCAACTCAAATGAATTCTCTATCAACAAAGCAAAACATTCTAACAACTTTTCTGTCTCAAAGTCACCTAGCGACAGCTACAAACACCCTAGCAACCACTCAGAACAAAATAACAAGGCCCTAGTAACCAAACAGAACATTCTACATCATATGAGCCTTAATAATTAATAAATAAACGGTAATAAAATTGTATTCTGGTGAACGTTTACTTTTAAAAAGGTTTCTAAACAAAACCGAGACCCCTGCTGAGTGTACAATTATTGAAGTACACTTCTAATCTCCTAATAACTTCCACCAAACACCCTAAAACAAAATGTCACTGATTTTTTTTTTTTGGATTCTCCCGCTTTGTTGCTCCCTAGTGGCTTCTGTCACCTCAAGACGGTTGGTTGAGTTTCCACCATCGCTCCGTGTCAATCAATTTAGTTGCGGAGCGATTATTTTCAGCCCTGACTGACTGACTGACGGACTGCATGCACAGCAAGCAGGACAGCGAATGAGATACAGCAAAGAGAGAAAAAGCACGGGGCAGAAATAATGGGACAGGGCAACCCGATAGAGAACAGCCCATGTATTTGTCATAAAACCATCTGTCAGTCTTTGTCTTGTCACAGTGGAGGAATGACACCTTCTCCCTGTAGGTGTCTCAATCCCTTAATCATATATGGAGCCAGATAGTGTCACGGCTCCCTATCATGCGCCGGGCCGCATAAGAAAACATGCACCAGCCCAAAGAAAGATTGACATTCCTCTGAGGAATACTATCAGTCTTTCGTCCCAAGCGAATCTTTCTGCTTTGAACTGTCAGGCGCATCGGCGAGAGCTTACGCTAAGGATTGCACAGTGGGTGATATGGCTACCCTGAGTTTGTTTATCACAATATGGGATCCTGGGTGTTTAGCTGGATGTCACATTTGAGTTGATAAGACCGTGTTTACTTTTCACACATACAAATTTTGATCTGAATAACAGACGCCGCATTTATGTCTGCCATAAAGCATGCGGCGCCGTATAAAGTGATTGTAGATTTGCTGTTCAATTGTCAACAAAGTGATACAGCGCCGGAGAACTCTTACAAACTTTGCTTTGTGCCCATAGCCTGAATTTAAGGCCTCGTGGCACTATTGCAAATAAATAGAGGCAAACTTTCTGAAGTCGGTGGGTAAAATGCAAATTATTTTCCCGTTGAACTTCTACCTAGTCTGCTGTGCAGCAATTAAAAGCACATTTTGATTGCTCAATTAAACTGGTTGCTTGGTTTATAGGTTTTATAGAGAGATCTATCACATTCCTCATAAAATAGATGGAGAAGCATCATTTGTAAAAGCCTGTTTTAAAGTTTCAGAGGTGATTTCAAACAAATCAGTAATGGGGTGTAATGGAGCACAAACATTGCACAAAAATGTTTTCAGCACAATGGAGCAGAAAAATCCAACTTAAAAAAAATTATATACAATGTATATATAATTAAATATAATGTATATATATAATATATAATGACAAGACAAATGTCTTGTCGTAGATCCCAGTTGTAAGGGTAACAAATAATAACTTGACTTCTAGTTGATCATTTGGAAAAGTGGCAGAAGGTGGACTTTTCATACTAAACGTTTACTATTTTAGGTCTGTTAGGATTACCTAAATGATTTACATTTGCTAAATGCCAAAATAATGAGATAATTTTTTTTTTAATTTCTAGACTGTCAAAAGTTGACACATTTACTTGGTATTTTTTTAGCTTTGCTTTTAAACTGTATAACTTTGGTCAAATGTTTTGGGTATCCTTCCACAAGCTTCTCACAATAGTTTGCAGGAATTTTTGGCCCATTCCTCCTGACAGAATTGGTGTAAATGTGTCAGATTTGTAGGCTGTCTTGCTCGCACAAGCTTTTTCAATTTTGCCCACAAATTTTCTATAGGATTGAGCTCAGGGCTTTGTGATGGCCACTCCAAAACATTCACTCTGTGGTCCTTAAAGCACATTAGAACTAATTTGGCAGTATGCTTACGGTCATGGTCTGTTTGGAAGACCCATTTGTGGCCAAGTTTTAATTTCCTGGCTGATGACTTGAGATGTTGCTTCAGTATTTCTACATAATGTTCTTTCTTCATGATGCCATCTATGCTGTGAAGTGGACCAGTCCCTCCTGCAGCAAAACAGCCCCACAACATGATGCTGCCGCCCCCATACTTCACAGTTGGGATGGTGTTCCTAGGCTTGTAAGCTTTCCCCTTTGTCCTCCAACACTGGTCATTATGGCCAAACAGTTCAATCTTAGCTCCATCAGACCACAGGACATGTCTCTAAACATTAGTCTTTTTCCCAGTGTAATTTAGCAAATTGTAATCTGGCTTTTTTGTTGATTCTGGCTTGTTGATTTTCCCATGTTGTCACACAAGGAGAGCAGTGTGTTTGAGGTTTCCCTAAATACTATTCTACAGTTGCGCCTCCAATGAACTCAAATGTTGTCAATTAGCCAATCAGAAACTTCCAAAACCTTGACACCATCATCTGAGCTTTTTCAGAGTCTTAATAATCTTATTGTATGTAAACTTGACTTTCAAGAAAAGTTATAACAATTTCTCAAAAAATCTCTCTCATTATTCTATTAAGCAGAACAGAAACAAACCTGATAATCCAAACTTACCTAAAAGAGAAAAAGTTTAGTCACATTAACATCTGACTTTTTTTTAAATGGTTATGTGCATTTTTATACCGTGTTATGTAAACTTCTGGTTTCAACTGTAGATGAAACTGTGGCTCTGTCTCTAAGACGAAAAAAAATCATATAACATAGATATCAACCCACACCTACAATTTCCATTTTTTAATACAAATTTAACATCAATCTATGTAAAGTGTCTTTAAATACACAATCTACATTGCATAAAGTGCTATAGAATTACAACCGACTTGATTAAAATGAAATAATCAACAGTCACATAGCTTGCACATAAGAGACTATGTTTTTAGTTTTTACTATTACTATTTACTATTGTTTAAATTTAATTATACAACTAAATTATGCTTCTTGAAAATGATAGCACTTTATTAAATTATACTACTAATATTTACTAAATTACACTGTGGTTTTCAATTTGCTTTCATGACAGATTTATTCAAACATATCAATCAAATAAGAAGTTGTGATTTAAAATTAATCTAATATAATTTAAATATTTACAGAAATGATCTTTTCTTAATCTTTTAAGGCCCGAGGTGTTTTTTTTACATGCGTTTTTTTATTTCTCTTTGCTATTTGGGCTTATTGGAACCTAATTAAAATAAAAATCTAAATATCATCTTTTGATATACTGTATAATATTTAATATAATTCTTATATAATTGCTATATAAGAATACTTTTAGAGAAAACTGATGTCTGTATATGTGGCATCGTGGACCGAATTTACATAAAACACTTTTTCCCAAATTTTCTTAATGCATATATAACATAGAATTTTTTTTTTTAACTTGCTTTGACTATCAGAGAGTAAAAACAATTTTTTTTTCTCATTTTGGACAGTTAAAAATAGGGTTTGGGACATTTCATATGCTGCAAAACAGTTGCAGGATGACACTGTATGTCTGCAACAAAATATAAAACATTCAAAGTATTTTAAATAGCCACTTAAGAGCTAAAATGTGCTGTCCACATATGTGGACTTTCAAGCCCTATGAGGTTAAGAGATTGAAAAACAGAATTTAATGTTTGAATTTCCAAATGAAAAGAGAGATTGCTTCTAATTAAAAGTAATAAAACAGTACGCTGGGTGTCACGGTGGCACAGTGGGTAGCACAATCGTCTCAGAGCAAGAAGGTCACTGATTTGAGGAGTGCAAGTGGGTCAGTTGGAATTTCTGTGCACTGTAAAAAGTGATTAGTTATTTAAAGCGAGTAAAGCAATTGCCTAAAAAGCAACAAGTTGACTTTACTTAAAAATAATGTAAGTGAACCCATTGTAACTTAAAGCTGTTAAGTTGACTTAAATTAAATTTTTGCAATTATGTGATTTTACTCACTTCTTTTAAATCCAGTTAACTAATCGCTTTTTATAGTGTGTGGAGTGTGCATGCTCTCCTCGTGTTGATGAATGTTGGACAATAGGTGTGCTGAATTGTCACACATGAAACTAAAAACAAGCATGGAAGAAAAGATTTCTCTTGAGGTTTTAAAATGAATATTGATACATTCAAATAAAAATGTAGAAAACATCAAGTTTTAAATTGGGCGGCATTGTGGCTCAGTGGTTAGCACTGTTGCCTCACAGCAAGAAGGTCACTGGTTCGAGTCCTGGCTGGGTCAGTTGGCATTTCTGTGTGGAGCTTACATGTTCTCCCCGTGTTGGCGTGGGTTTCCTCCAGGTGCTCCGGTTTCCACCACAGCCCAAACACATGCACTATAGGAGATTTGAATAAACTAAATTGTCTTTAGTGTTTGAGTGTGTGTATGGGGGTTTCCCAGTACTTTGTTGCTACTAAAAAGACATCCGCTGCGTAAAACATATAGTTGGCAGTTCATTCCGCTGTTGCGACCTCTGAAATAGAGATTAAGCCAAAGGAAAATAAATGAATGAAGTTTACATTTACAGTAAGCTGCAGTGATTATAACCCTGTATTTACAAAGATGTGCATCAATAAAATTGGTACAAATATGTGTACATTCACAGCCCCTAATCAGTAATGCACAAACTAAATATGCCAGATGAGGAATCTACAGTATGAGCATCTCCACCACTAAGAAAGCATGAATAAGTGTGACATCTAAAATACTAATATCAGCTTACAAAGTATAAAAACAACACATATATTCTGCTGGCTCTCTGGTACCTTTCTGCCTGTGTAACTTGCGATTCTGACCTTTGCTCAGGTAGCTAGAGGCAAAAATCGTCTGGACGGAAGCCCGGATCCTGGACAAAACACTGACCTTATTTCTGCAGCATGTGCATATTCACGGTGGACCGCTCTCCTGTGCACTTAGCAAAGCAAATATCAGCGACCGGTGCAAATTAAGGGACAGGGTTATAAAATGAAGTTTTTCCTACCCTTGAACTTCTTGTATGTCTCCCGGCGATCAGGTTGGCGTCTTGTAGGCCAGAACGGGGGATGAAAGTGCAAGTGATCTAGTTATGAATTCTGCATATATATAGACTTGTCATGATATTTTTTTTTTTGTTGTATGATATATACACCAACATATTTTGCGATAAATGATATTATTGTCATTTTAAAACCAATTTATGACACTCATTATTATTATTAATTTATGCCACTCATTAAGTACTTCCAAAAAACACATCGTATTTTATTTTTAAGAATATTTCATTTAATTATAGTTATTTTAACAGTTTAATAATGAGGCATTGGAGTCAGAATGTGAAAACACAAATCCTAAATAAATAATAATACATGTTAACAAAAAAAGTGCAAGGTAAAAAAAGACACCCACATGAAAATATACTATAGTAATTTATAGTAAACACTAGGGATGCAACAATACAGTTAGCCTACGGTTCAATACATACCTCGGTTTTTAACACGGTTTTCGGTTCGGTTCTAATGGCTTGACACGTGTTTTTTTGTTTTGTTTGTTTTTTGTTATTTTATGCTTAATGCAATAGGCAATAGGAGAAAAACATAAAAACAATTTATTGCAATACTCATTTATTTTACTTAAAAGCCAAGAAACGTACACTAGTTCCTGGTGTATAGTATAATAAAAAAATTAATTCTGAAATCTCACAGCTGCTGGTAGCCCATGTACAAACTGGGGAACACATACATTCTTGCATTTTGAAAATAAACATGCATGTGAAGTTAATGAACATAAATTGACCGTTTCAAATAAACATTTATTTGTGTCTCTCGAAAACAGTTGGGTATGTTTGCTGGGAAGATTCAGCGAGGGATTGTTGACTTTATTACCTTCTTTGCTATTCTGCCTTCAGAGAGTGATATTACTGGGTGAAGACACCGCAGATGTGCAGTCATGTTGGAAGTGTTTCCGTTTGAGTAGGCTATACGCAGTGCTTAATTTGTGAAGTGCGAGGTTCCGGAACAGATCGGGGTAACAAATCCGGCATGTTACCCGCGGATGGAGAGGTGTCGCGCACAAAAGTGGAGAGCGGGAGAGGGCGCTGGATGGCGGAGGGGTGTCGCGGACTAAGGATGAAAGTGAAGAGCGTGGGGGTGTTGCGGACGAACGTGAAGAGGGTTGGGGAATCGTGGAAGAAAATGAAAGTGAACAGCGGACGGGGAGGAGGGTGGTTGAGGATGGAGAGCGGTAAAATGAGGCGCCGGAACTGGCGTGTTCCGGCATAAATTAAGCCCTGGCTATACGTGTAAAACAATGCTTGCAGTGCACACAGTCATTTTTTAGCTTACTGTTTTTTCTTCCTCGGCATTATACTCAACGGCAAAACCGAAATGTCCCCACACCGGAGATTTGAAAGACACCGGTGAAGAAGCTTCCTCGTAGTGTTTCCTCTTCTCCTCCACTCACCATGGCCGTGGAATGATGGTTAAGCGCCCCCTAACTTTAGAGCATAGTTATTGAATATATACTCGCGGAGAGGAGTTTCCTCAACTCAGCTCGTGGACTTACAGGCACACACAAACAGTCAAATCGGCGAAAACGCACAAATTATTTAAACGTAAAACCGAGAAAACCGCAATTCACAAGCGCGTATTGAACCGTGGATGTCGTACCGAACAGTTCAATATTATATTGAGAATTGTGGCATCACTAGTAAACACTATAGTATTTTTTTTTTAACCATACTGACACTGACACCTCCAATAGAGATAGAGATATTGCACAGATATTGCATCAGCTTAAATATTGCTAGAATTTTTATGTATGGGCGATATACTGTATATTGCATCACCAAAAATGATTAAGGTCATGTCCATTTGTTGTGCGATAAGTCATATTCAAGATATTGATTTTGTCAGGCCCAAATATATATGGAATTTCGACAAATAAATTCTGTTTTTCTAATTATTAAAAGTTAAAAACTATGGACGTACATCTGAATTATTACATGCAACCTCCACACAGAAATGCCAACTCACCCTGTCGGGATTCGAACCAGCGACCTTCTTGCTGTGAGGTTAAAGTGCTAATCACTGAGCCACTGTGTTGCCTCAAATCAATCATTCATTCATTCATTTTCTTTTCGGCTTAGTCCCTTTATTAATCTGGGGTCGCCACAGGGGAATGAACTTTTCCAGCATATGTTTTACGCAGCGGATGCCCTTCCAGCTGCAATCCATCACTGGGAAACACCCATACACTCTTGTTCACACACATACACTATGAACAATTTTAGCTTACCCACTTCACCTGTACCGCATGTCTTTGGACTGTGGGGAAACCGGAGCACCCGGAGGAAACCCACGCGAACGCAGGGAGAACATGCAAACTGCACACAGAAACGCCAACTGACCCAGCCGAGGCTCGAACTAATGACCTTCTTACTGTGAGGCGACAGCACTACCGACACTACTAGAAAATGTTACATTAAATAAAATATTTAAAACACACACACACACACACGTTATATTGCCTGTAGTAAACATACACCCTGACCTGACACCCTGACCTGAATACACTGGCGAACAGTGTTTTTGGTGCACAAAAGTGTTCTTGGAGCTTCGTAAGTTTTCAGCTGAACCACGAAAGTAACATGGAATATTTCGACAGTGTTTTTGGTTCATTTTCTGAAATTTGAATGTCTCAGGACAGACTGCCTATGAAGGATCAGAGCTCCAGGATATCATCTAAAATATCTCAATTTGTGGTCAAAATAAACGAAGGTTCAGGGGTTTGGAACAACATGTAGGGGAGTAATAATAACATAATTCAAAATTTTGGGTGAACTAACCCTTCAAATCAATCAAATAAATACAAATTTAAATATTTAAAAAATGTTACGTTAAATAAAATACTTAAAACACACGCACACGTTATATTGCCTGTAGTAAATATACACCCTGACCTGACACAGAATACACTGGTGAACAGTTTTTTTTGGTGCACAAAAGTGTTCTTGGAGCTTCGTATGTTTACAGCTGAACCACGGAAGTAACACGGAATGTTTTGACAGTGTTTTTGGTTAATTTCCAGGACTTTGAGTGTCTCGAGACCATTGCTATCAATGGAGGATTAGAGAATTCCAGGATTTCACCTAAAATATTTTCAGTTGCGTTTAGGAGTTTGGAACAACATGCAGGTGATTAATTAATAAGATAATTTATCATTTTGGGTGAACTAACCCTTCAAATCAATGGTGACATTTTGCAATAAGCTTGTATGTCAGTTAATGCATTTAGTACCATGAGCAAACAATGAGCAACACATGCATTACAGTGTTTGTTCGTGTTAGTTAACATTGGTTGATGAAAATACAGTTGTTCATTGCTAGTTCATGTTAACTCACGGTGCATTAACAAGCATATGATATTAATGATGCACTAGTAATTGTTGACTATGATTAATAAATGCTCTACAATTATTGATCACAATTAGTTCGTGTTAGTAAATACATTAACTAAGATTAAAGTCTGATCAAATCAAATAAATACAAATTTAAATAATAAAAACAGTTACAATAAGTGAATACATTCATTCATTCATTTTCTTTTCGGCTTTAATCCGGGGTCGCCACAGCGGAATGAACCGCCAACTTATCCAGCACGTTTTTACGCAGCGGATGCTCTTCCAGCCGCAACTCATCTCTGGGAAACATCCACACACACTCACACTCATACACTACGACAATTTAGCTTACCCAATTCACCTGAACCACATGTCTTTGGACTGTGGGGAAAGCGGAGCACCTGGAGGAAACCCACGCGAACGCAGGGAGAACATGCAAACTCCACAATGCCAACTGACCCAGCTGAGGCTGGAACCAACGACCTTCTTGCTGTGAGGCGACAGCACTACCTACTGCGCCACTGCGTCGCCATACATGAATACATTTTTCAAAAAACAACAAAACAAATAAATAAATAATAATAATAATAATAATAATAATAATAATAATAATAAATATAATAATAATAAATATAATATAATAATAATAATAATAATAATAATATAATAATAATAAAATAAATAATATAATAATAAAGTAATAATAAAAATAATAATAATAATAATAATAATAATAAAAATAATAATAAAATAATAATAATAATAATAAAAAATAATAATATAATAATATAATATAATAAAATAATATAATAATAAATAATAAAATAATAATAATAATAATAATAATAATATATAATAATCAACCAAATGCAATGCTGCATGGATGTCTATTTGCTTGCAAAGCTTACCACTGGCCCAAATTATATTAATTCCCCAACACTGATTCTACAGGCCAATGGAAAATGTGTTTACTTGCGCATGAAATCCATTTCAAACCAACATTTACCAAAACAGCAAGAGGCTTGTGGTCTTGTCAGAAGTTGTCCAAGTAAAGCGGAAATCTCAGTATGACATCCTGGTACATAATTGGCATGTTTACCTATATAACACATCTAAACATGTCAGACTCTTCTCGTGTTTCCTACATCCTCAGCAGATTTAGAGTACACAGTGTGTCATTAATTCATTTCACTAAGGCATCACTTCACATAATGGTTTGATTGAGCTGTCCACGAACACACGAACAGTACTAATGTGTACATGGAGATAAAACATTTAATTCTGAACTCCTCTATGCATGCAAACAATTCTAATATGGTTAGAAATTGCTGTTTATGTTTGCCTCGTAGCTGTCGGAATCAAATGAACGAACCCTCTTGTGATCTCCCATTTAAACTAATGCAACATCCATGTGAATAATTCAATGATGGAAAAAAACAGCTCTGATAAAATGATGAACGGTTATCCTGTGCTGCTAGGCCTGGGGTGAGGAGGACAATCATCTTGTCTATTCGTTTCCTTCAGCGCTAATTTGCATTTTAATTCACCCCTGCGTTCGCTCTTTCTCGTTTATGCTAATCGTCTCCTAACCCAAGTGGCAGCCATTTTTACTCATCACAAGAGTCATTCAGGTATATTTGCATGTGGCTTTTGTGAAGAAGCCATCTCTTAAGTGGCATTTCCAGTAATAGCTGGCCTCTCGTCTCGTCAGTGTAGTATCTGAGTCACCATACACACATGCTAAGATGCTATGCTAATGATCGAGTCCTCTTGCTGTGTTGTGGGAAAGCTGATGATTGGAGGAATCAGTTCAGACTGTAAGGGGATTTGGCAACCCTAAACTATAAGACTTGCTTAAAACGGGTATATGCAGGAATCCTAACCCTGCTGAAAAATCCAGCTTAAACCAGCCTAGGATGTTTGGCTGGTTTTAGCTGGTTGACCAGCCTGGTTTTTAGAGGGTTTTGGCCATTTCCAGGCTGGTCTTAGCTGGTCAGGCTGGAAAATGACCAGCTAAAACCAGCTAAAACCAATTTGACCAGCCTGGTTTAAGCTGGACATAGCTGGTTTTGGCTGGGCTCCCAACCTGGCTAGGCTGGTTAAGCTGGTTTTAGCTGGTCATCTCCCAGCCTGACCAGCTAAGACCAGGCTGGAAATGGCTGGAAACTAGCCTTGAAAAGGCCAAAACCCCTCTAAAACCAGGCTGGTTAACCAGCTAAAACCAGCCAACCATCCTAGGCTGGTTTAAGCTGGATTTTTCAGCAGGGAAAGGAAATTTCAATACCTTTTTAAGACTTTTTAAAGACCTTCTCAGAATGTTTTAAGACCTCTTCGCCACTTCAAGTTCTAATCAGTATCAAACCTTTAACTTAATAAACAGTTGCTAATAAACAGTTTAGTTAAATAAATGAATAGAGTGCAACAGAACTTCGATAAGCTCGGAAGAAACGGTTGTTTTCAGCGACAGGTTTCAGCCACTGTTTAAACTCGTCTTTCTCCAACCAGGAGTATGCAAACTTGGATTATCCCATTTTGCCGTCTGTTTTGCTCTATGGCAGGGCTATTCAATTTTTCATGGGGGCCAGTTCATGAAAAGCATCCCAAATGAGGGGCCGGAGAGATTTGACTTGCAATATGAGTGCTGACACACCAGCATATAAGAGCTCATGCTGTATTTGTGCTCATAAAGACACCCACGTTGACTTTTTCTACATTAAAATGTTAACAGTGTTTCCTCTAGGATTTTTTCCAGCTGTGGCGGCAGGACTTTTACACGGATGTACCAACTACCTATGGGTGTTATTTCAATGACACATGTTGTGAGGGCATTTATGTAAGACGAGCATGCGAATCTCTGCTTGCGCACTGATTTCCTCTGTTCGTGCACAACTTTACACCCTGAAATATACGCTGCTCAAGTGCGATTATTTGACGAGTACATCTCCAACATGTATTAGATTTGCTAGGAATATTTATGAATGTCTCCGGTAGACCGTCAGAGCGGCATTAATACGTCCTGAAGTAAAGTGAACAGCTGAAGTAGCTGAACAGTCCTGAAGTAAAGTGAAACCGCTATAAATTCCAGCCAGATAAAGTCATTGTATGCAGAACCACAGACCTTTATCTATACAGTATAATTATGGAACTGTGTTCATCTTAACTGAAAGCTACGCCGTGTTTGCTGGTCTCACGTCTCACGCACGCACCTGTCAGTCAGTCAGCATGTCACCGTAAAGGGTTAATTAATAACGCACCGCACTACTACGGTTAAAGAAAAGTTTTCGCTGTTATAATTCACTTACCTTTTATACGTTTTGGTGCGATTATAACCTGCTATTAAAACAACAACAACAATGACTGAATGTTTGAATGGGAAGCTGTAATATAGCCGTGGCGGGATGAATTTTTGGTGTGGCGCC
Organism: Danio kyathit; assembly: GCA_903798195.1. Taxonomy (NCBI): domain Eukaryota; kingdom Metazoa; phylum Chordata; class Actinopteri; order Cypriniformes; family Danionidae; genus Danio; species Danio kyathit. The sequence goes on from LR812519.1 coordinate 5,905,817, forward strand.
CCGCCATGGAATGAATGTAGCGGAAACCATGGTTAATATATTGTATTTTGAAACTACATAACATCACTGCATTGTACAATGTGGCTTTTTTTTTTTCAACATACTCAAATGTTGTATTTCAAGCACAACAAAAGCAGTGCACTGCCTAAGTAGGCTTCTTCTACATTTAAACTCATTCATATGTTCTGTTTTGAACCGCATAACAATTATGGATGCAACATTTATAGAGTTTGGTTGTACGATTATAGTCTGAAGAATAATCATGGTCTCACGATTATCACATGTAATGTAAATTTAAGCTTTACATTAGGTAGCTAAGTATTTAAATGAACGGTTTTTATTATCTGCGTTCATCATAGTTATAGGGTTACCACTTTTAATACAAAAAATAAGGGACGCATACTGCAGCGGGGGCCACATCCCCAATCACATGCCCAATAGCATGCCCATGGTGGTACATCGCAACTTAAAATATGTTTTCAGGAAAGTATGAACACTTGTATGGAATAAAAGCACTGTCATAAATATTTCGTGCGTAAATAAAATTCACGCATCTGTAATTATAAAATCGTAAAGGAAAACGGAACGTACTCAATTTTACGAGGGTACAATTCCAAAATCTGCGATAAGAACAGACACAGATACGACATTTCTTTGTCTGTTTGTATATGACTGATAAATTTACGATGGGTGTACTTTACAAACACAAATACAGTTTCAACACGGACACGACAACCTGTTTACGAGTACGAATCAAAAAGCGACACTCCACTGTCAAAATGACGTCGCTGCTGTCACAGGCATTAGTAAACAAGCGAGAGTCATCGATCACAACAGTGCGCTTGCTGGGCACTCAAGCTCAGGTCTCAGGTAAGATTTTTGTTATTCCCTCTTTGAGAAATGTCCGTCATGAGCTGTAATAAAGGTTGAGACTTAATGAGGTCCATTTTCGCTGTGTTTCTTGGACATTTTACAGAATCAAATTAAGAATGCGTGATGAGACGTTAAACCGGGTCCTGACTCTGTGGTTTAAAAAAATCCCATGGCACTTCTCGTAAAGAGTAGGGGTGTAACCCCGGTGTCCTGGCCAAAGTCCCTCAATCGGCCCTTACCCATCATGGCCTCCTAATCATCCACATCCACTGAATTGGCTCTATCACTGTCTCTTCACTCCACTAATAGCTGGTGTGTGGTGAGCGCACTGGTGCCGTTGTCCTGTGGCTGCCGTCGCATCATCCAAGTGGATGCTACACACCGGTGGTGGTGTGGAGACCCATCATGATTGTGAAGCACTTTGGATGTATGGCCAATTTCAATGAATTGCAGTTTCAGTTACTTCCCTATTAGCTTCACAAGGGAGAGCGGGATGTTGCCGCTTGATTAAAATCCCTTTATTGAAGAACAGATGTCATATTAAGTTTTAAAACAATGTTTTAAACTTTACTAAGAGGTGATTTAAAGTCATAGTCGTCAGCACCAATAGCCTAGTGGTAAAGTGTGCTGACATATAGCAGTGAGGTGCTCACGGCAACTCGAGTTCGATTCCCGGCTCGAAGTTCTTTGCCAATCCCTCCCCCCTCTCTCTGCTCCCCATGTATTCCTGTCTCAACTCTACTGTCCTATACAATAAAGGTGAAAACCCCTAAAAATATAATTAAAAAAAAGAAGTCAAAGTCTAAAGAACAATGCCGTTTTGGACATCTACATATTAATAAAGAATGGAAAAAAAGGGGAAATAAAATAATAATAATAATGCATATTGTATATTTTAAAAACAAAACAATTTTGTTTGCGAAGCTATTTTTTCCCTTACACATGACATTATTTATACAGAGATATTTTTTTTAAAATAAACCCACTTCAAAAAACCCTAACAAAGATAGAAAGATAAAAGATAAAAAAGAAAAGTAATAATAAAATAATAATATAAAATTTAAAAAAGCTGCAAAATTTTATACAAAAATATTAATAATAAATAAAATAATTATAAATAAATAAAATATTTATAGTAAATAAATAAATAAATAAATAGACAACAATATGGGTGATACAATCAGGGATAATGCTGTGCTATCTTACAATGGTAGGCTAAAATATACTAAGCATGAGGGTCTGGACAGAGAGAGAAAGATTACAGAAAAAGATTACAGAAAAATAAATAAAAAATGAGTTACATACAAGACAGTCACATTAGTCCCAGGAAGTACATTTATAGCAGATAAATATGCTAATAGGAGTTGCCAAACATATGAGAATTTGTTAGAATTTCTAACTGAATATATTTTTTTTCCAAGTGTATAATAACATCAGATCTTGAAGACAGTGTGATGCTTTCGGTTGCAAAGCTATTTTAAAATACAAAAAGGTGGAAACAGATTTTCCAGGAGTACAGATTAAGGGACGATGACATGGCACGTTAAACATTTGATCAATTCTTCAGAATCTTTCAACATTGCTTCTGGTGTAAATTCGAGGTAATTTAATGCTAGTTACAAGTAGTAGTTTTTTTTCACAAGCACTTGATCTGTGACCGACTGCATAATGAAGAGTGTAAAACTACATTTGTTCTTTGAAATATTTGATAAAATCTACATAATTAAAAAAAAACTGATATTAAAGACAATTCTTGCAATATTTGGCTGAATTCATGCATCGATTATAAAATAGGCCAGAGAGTAAAAAGACTTCCAAAAGTAAAATAATCCATCTCAGTTCTGATTAAATTATATCGTTATTGTAACATTAATCCAGAGTCCACACACTTTACATTGTGTTTAATGTTGTTGATTTGCACCCGATACATGCAGAAAGCTCAAAACGTGCCACTGGGAGAGTGTTAAAACAGTATGCAAACCGAGTTCCAGAGGAGTAGGTTCCGTTCCCGATAACCGACTACTTCCGGTGCGAGATTTTGAAGTGCGCATCTGATGGAGGCTACGCTATCCCATGATGCACTGTTGAGAGAATTCATGAATGGAGTGAAGCGATGCAACTGACGCGGGTAGGTCATGTGATGATGACAAAATGGCAGATGTAGTACGTCCGAGTTCCATTCATACTACTCACACTCATACTGTATATAACGCACTTTTCTAACAGCGTTGTAGTTCATTTAAATTCAATGCAGCACCTACTTAGTAGGCGACTTCAGACGCAGCCACTGTTTCAGTGAATCCAAATTGCTATGTCAGCCTAAAATGAATGACTCAATTTACTCATGAGGACAGTTGCTTGTCACCACCTACTGGTGTAAAGTCAAATTACAACAACTAATACAAAAAAAAAAAATTCAATATTAAAGGGATAGTTCACCCAAAAATGAAAATTCTGTCATCATTTACTCACCCTTCACTTGTTCAAAACCAACAAAAAGGTCAGAACGGTCAGGGCTCGACAATAAGGACTGCCCAATGGCCCGGGGCCAGCATGGGAGACGCTCGGGCCAGTGTACAGAACTGGCCCGATCGGCCTTGTCAACAAAGTTTGGCTGCGACTGTCTGTCAATTGCGTGCAAATACAATCTTAGGGTGCTTTCACACATAGACGTTTTGTTTTGGAATCTGTCTCGTTTCCCCAGTTAGCGCGGTTTGTTTGGCATATGCGAGTCCAGGAATCGCGCTCGGATCCGCGCCAAATCAATCGGTCCGAGTTCGCCTGAATGAGGTGGTCTCTGCTCGATTGAGCGGATCGATTGTAGTGAGAAAACAAAACAATCCAACGAACTAAGGACCCAGGCTATATCACAGTGTATTATGATTGTGTAATAGCCATATATACGACTACAAAGAGGGAATAATGAGCAGGGCGGGATGTCATTCCTACCGGCAAATGTACATTTCATGTCTAATGCGAAAGTGAAAGCATGCTGAAATATCACCGAGTGCTGTTTATCAGTTAGGAAGATTGACCGAAGTTACCATCTGATAATCTTTCCATATTTTAATCTTATAATATGTTGTATTAGGCCTGTTTTGTTCATTTCTGCACAGACAGCTCGAAAGAAAGATCAACATTGATCTGCTTCATGATCTGATGCATGATCTGATGATCGGTTCATCTGTTATTTCTCTCTATAATTTAAGCCTATAATGCATAATTCTAGCCAACGTTTCTTTAATAGATTGATTAATTCAATAGATTTTTACAAAACTTGACAACTGAAATGAGGCTCTGTATGAGAAAGTCTGACCTCTCTGATTTTTATTTGTCTGTGGGTGTCAAAAAGTAAAGTGCACATTTTCGCTTATAAAATATTCTATACACAACTGCTCAAAAGTTTGAGGTAAGTATGATTGTTAAATATGTTCAAATAAGCTTCTCCTGCTCACCAAGGCTGCATTTATTTAATCATAAATATAGCACACATTGTAAAATTGTAAAATGTCATTGCACTATAAAATAACTGTTTAAATGTAGTTTATCATTAAATTTAATAATTTATTCCAGTGATTTTAAAGATTAATTTTCAGCTTCCTTACTCCAGTGTTCAGAGTCACATGATCCTTCAGAAATCACTCTAATATTAATTGTTAATGTTGTTATTATTTTTTTCAGATAATAGTAATAAAAGCAATAATGACTGGAGTAATAATTTTATTTGAAACTACATACAAACAAAAAGCAGTTATTAAAATTTTTAATAAATATTTAACAATTTTACATTTTTTTAACATTTAATAAATGCCGCCTTGATGAACTGAATAATTTTCCTTGACATGACCCTGACCCCAAACTTTGACCGGTAGAATAAATGTGTGTGTGTGTGTGTGTGTGTAATATATATGTAATATATATATTATATATATATAGTAATAGTATATATAATATAGGTTATGCTGAATAAAAAGGGTAAGGTATTAGCAATTGTGGTTTAGCTTTTGAAACATTATTTAAAATACTGTATGTGGCTAAGTAATAGCTATAATTTTTTTTTTTTTGGTGGGGCCAGTGAAAATTTTGGCAGGGCAAGTAAAAATCTGAACCACTGGCCCGATCGGGCCAGTAGAAAAAATCCTTAGCGTTGAACCCTGCAGGTATTTTGAAGAATGTTGGAAACCTGTAAACATTAACTACAACCAAGGTATTTGTTTTTCCTACTATGGATGGCAGTAGTTACAGTTTTTCCGACATTCTTTAAAATATATTTGTTTGTGTTCACAAATATGAAATAAAAACCAATCTCAAACTGATTTGAGACAAGTCAACTGTGAGTAAATGAAAACAAAAATGAAATTTTTGTGTGAACGATCCCTTTTAATCATCACATCTTTGACTAAAATCCCGTGAATAATTTTTTGCCAATAGCAATCTGTACTTTATCTGAAGTAAGCTTTAAACCTTCTGCTTTCATCTCTCCTTTTTTTTTTATTTTAAATGCGTGACAAATGCTGACTTTTCCTAGTTGGATGCACCATCATGAGGCGGCAGTTTTATTTCTGCTGAGTGTGTATCACCTGCTGATTAGCGAACAGTTGTTTATTTGCAGACGTTTGCTGATGCATCCACCTGTTTCATTAGACGGCCACAATCTGGCCAAAACTCTCCCTCAGTCCCTTAAACATCAATATATTATACCTTCCTCCCGGCTTTTAAAGCAAGATGCTCCGCCGCGCTGGAGGAACAGTGATTAACACTCCAGAGCAACAGCCTATCCAGCAAAACACAAGATTATTTGCAGTAATTCCCCAGTTCTGCTGAGGGAGCGCCGGAGCGAACAATTCTCTTATCAGCGTCTGAAGGAGTGTGTGGATCTGCTAACTCACCCCCGAATCTCACGGTGTGTGAAAGACTTCATCAGACACTTGTTTCGGGACTGGAATGGAATTGGTCTCCAAATTTCTCTCGCAGCGTCTGTGTCAGAGCTGATCAGCCTTAGATTGTCGTCATGAAAAAAAAAAATCTCTTGACATTTTCAGGCGGTGACTGAGAAGTGAAAGACATCACTGAGAAAACAACATTTATTACAAGTCTGTCTGTAATACTTGATTCTGATTGGTCAGTTGCGGCATTCCTAAGTTATTCCAAGATAACAACCCCTGACTCTAATAAAACAGACTGATCCGCGTACTTCAAATCATTTTGACTGTCAGTGAATACGTTCACATCCATATTTACAGGGGTTGAACAATGAAATGCCTGGTTTTAAACCACATTAATCATTAGTATGGTGTGAGGCCTCCTTTTGTGGCCAATGGCACATTAATTCGTCATCAATGATAGATAGAAGTCCTGCACATTGGCCAGGGGGATTTTGAGACGTTCTTCTTGAAGAGTGGCTAGATCACTACGTGACGCTGGTGGAGGAAAACCTTTCCTGACTCGCTCTTCCAAAACACCCCAAAGTGTCTCAATAATATTTAGTTCTGGTGACTGTGCAGACTATGGGACATGCTAATCACTTTCATGTTAATCAAACCACTCTGTCACCAGTCTTGCTGTGTGTACTGGTGCATTATCATCCTGATACATGGCACTGCCTCTACAGTAATGTTTGAACCATTGGGTGCACATAGTCCTCCAGAATGGTTTGGTTGTCCTTGGCAGGTACAAGTATTATGCTGCGTTCACACCAGACGCGGAACGCGCGGATAAATTGCGCTATTCGCGCGTAAATAGACGCATGAACATTGAGTTTACTCGCTTCATTCGCGCATCAGACTCTGCTTCATTCGCGCGTCAAATTCACTTCAGAACAGACGCGGATTCGCGTGATGGGCAGGGCTTCTGTCTGCCCGGTGACTGTAGCTTTGTTGCTAATCGACTAACATGGATTTTATTGATAAAATAACTGTGTTTATGTGCTTTATGAAGGCTGTAAAACTGCATCGATACGTTTGGAGCAGTGTCTGAGTCCACTAGATACTTTCAGAGGTGCACCCAGCGCTGTGGGCTCATAAACTCCTCCAGAAACTTAACCTGGATGACGGAGGCTTTCAGCGGTGCTTCTGACTGAGCCAAGCCCAGTTTGATGAACTGTTGTCGGTGTCGGCCCGAGGATTTCCTCTGGGACACCAACAACAGGTGCTACGTCACAATCATTCCCCCTACAAGAGCAAGCTCCTGATTGGTTAACGCGGCGCGAATGTCCGCATAATTTCAGATTTTTGAACTCGAGCGATTCGCGCGATTTGTGCGTTAAGCGCGTCAAATGCGCAAAACGCTCAATTCGCGTGTCGCCATTCGCGCGTATCACACTATCCAAGCCGCGCAATGCGCGTCTTTCGCGCCGTGCCATTCGCGCGTATCACGCCGCAGCATGCCTATTCGCGCATTTGCATTGACTTAACATGTAAATCACTCGCGCTTGACGCTTCTTCCGCGTCTGGTGTGAACGCAGCATTAGGCCGAGGGAATGCCATGATATTGCAGCCCAAACTATCACTGATCCACGGCCATTCTTCACTCTGGGCATCAACAGTCTGGGTGGGACGCTTCTTTGGGGCTTCTCCACACCGTAACTCTCCCAGATATGGGAAAAACAGGGAAGGTGGACTATTAGACAAATACATGTTTTACATTGTCCACAGCCCTAGATTTTCACTGCTGGCACCATTGAAACTGATGTTTGACATTGGCATGAGTGACCAAAGGTTTGGCTATAGCCAAACAAGAGAGTTGAGGTGCACATTTAATTCTGCAGTTAGTTGGGCTAATTACTGCTCAGAACAATGTTTTGAGTCTAAAGTTTACATTTTGTAGCAATTAGTCGTGAAATAATATGGGATAAATATAATGGCAAAAAGTACATCCAGGAGGTTGTTTTCGCAGAATATATCCCTTCAGTCTTTTCATGTCAGGCTGCCGATAAGCCTGTTAGGCATTATTCTGTGATAACAACCACCTGGTTGTATTTTATAATTTACTTAATCATTGACCAAGCATCAGAACCACTGCAAACTTACATGCTCTAACATGTTGGTTTGTGCTGTATAAGTTGGTGTTATGACTTTGTGAGATTTGTGATATCTACTGAAGCTAAAACATGTTGAGGCTAATCTCCCAAAACAACAGGTTGTTGAATATGTTGAACATGAACTTTGTTACATGATAGACTCCGCCTCCCCAGAAGATGATCAACGCCTAAAGCTGCGGTCACACTCGAGTTTGAGCTTGGGAAATTCTGTCGTACGGCGCTGCGAAAAGGGGCAGGATTAAACAAGATGATTAGACATTTAAAAAAGCGAGCGATTAGTCCATGTTTTAACTTTCTGTCTAGAGAGGTCATGTTTTGATACATGTGATGCGTTTTCGCAGGTCAGAGTTCACTAAGCTTGAATTTTTCAATGCAGCGAAATGCGAAACTTGCAGCACGACCTTACGTTTCCGGTCTGATGCTTTCGCGTACGTATGAATGGAAGTCTATGGAGAGAAAAGTGCAGTGTGACCGCAGCTTAATTCTACATCAACTGTTTAGCTCCCCCCACAAATTTAGTCTAAATGATGATTATATTAGAGATAAACGCAGGTCTAGCAGGAACAAGACAACAAGATGTCTGCAATGCTACAGTATGTTGTGGAAAAACACATCCTTTGCATTGCAATCCTTATAATCCTGACATAAGGAAAAAAGTAGATGAAGATTATTTTACTTTTATTTAAATAAATTCCAGGCCATGGCAGTAAGAACTTGGTCCTTTGATTACTTTATTTTACTGTGCATTTACTGAGGATACACCAAATTTCATTATATTCATTATATTATATACTGTATGCAATTTCCTTGCTAACAATTTCCATACTCTGTTAAACATCACTTGGGAAATGTTTGAAAAAGAATTAAAGTTCCACAGGAGGGCTAATAATTTTGTTAATAACATTACAGTGCACTTAAATCCCTTATATTATGTTATGCTGGAGGAAAGATGTACTGTTAATAGGTAATTTGACGTGTGGTTAACTAATAATAATAATAATAATAATAATAATAATAATAATTCCTTACATTTTTATATAGCACTTTTCTGGACAAAATACTTTACATGTTTTTGAGGGCATCTCCTCCACCACCAGCATGCAGCATCCACCTAATTGACACGATGGCAGCCATTTTGCGCCAGACCGCACACCACACACCAGCTGATTGGTGGAGAGGAGACAGAGTGATGAAGCCAGTTATGATATGGGGATGGTGAAGAGGCCATGATGGACAGAGGCCAGTGGGCAAATTTGGCCAGGATGCCGGGGTTAAACCCCTACTCTTTTTTCGAAGGACATCCTGGGATTTTTAATGACCACAGAGAGTCAGGACTTCGGTTTAACGTCTCATCCGAAAGACGGCGTTCACTGAGCAGTATAGAGTCCCCTTCACTATACTGGGGCACTATACAGGTTGGAGGAAAGTCCTTACCCCAGGTGGAGGAGTTCAAGTATCTTGAGGTTTTGTTCACGATTGAGGAAAGGATGGAACGTGACATTGATAGGCAGATTGGTGCAGCGGCAGCAGTAATTCGGTCGATGTATCGGTCTGGTGTGGTAAAGAAGAAGCTGAGCCGAAAGGCAAAGCTCTCGATTTACTGGTCAATCTATGTTCCTACTCTCACCTACGGTCATGAGCTTTGGATCATGACGGAAAGTACAAGATCTCGGATACAAGGGGCCTAAATGAGTTTCCTTCACAGGGTGGCAGGGTGCACCCTTATAGGACGACTAGCTCTGTCACCCGAGAGGAGCTCAGAGTAGAGCCGCTGCTCCTCCACAACGAGAGAAGTCATCTGTGGCTCGGGCATCTGTTTCAGATGCCTGCTGGACACCTACCTAGGGAAGTGTTCCAGGCATGTCCCACCGGGAGGAGGCCTCGGGGAAGACCCAGGACACACTGGAGGGACTATGTCTCTCAGCTGGCCTGGGAACCCCTCGGAATCCCCCCGGAGGAGCTGGAGAAAGTGTCTGGGGAGAGGGAAGTCTGGGGTTCTCTCCTGCCCCTGGGACCCGACCCCAGAAAAGCAGACAAAAATTAAATGAATGAAATGAAATGTCCTATCAAGTAGGAGTCATCCTAAAAACCACCGAACAACACTTCAGAAACCACCCTGAACACACAACCATTTGGGCTGCAAATGACACTGTCTTAACAATGACGCCATTGTAATATTTGCATATCAAATTGTCATTTTTCTCATGTTTTGTCAATTTGTCTACAAACAAAAGTTTGACTTGAGTACAAATAGCAAAATTTAAACTGCACAGAATCAAAGCTCAAGTTACTCTCAACACTACTCATGCGTTTCCTCCTTAAGGAAATGCAAATGCAGTTCAATATCTGTAAACGAAAACGAAAAGGAAATTATAATCTCTCAGAGCACAGGACAAAGAGAATGAGCACATTTGAGGAAACCTCCACTTGTTTCTCAAGACTTGTTTGCTAACAGCTATCCTCCGTTGAATTCGATTGACTTGATCAGTTCTGCATCGCTGAAACGTGAGGAAGCGCAGTAAGTGTTTCCAGCTGCTGCCGAGCACCAAGACAAAACAAACACGCAGCCAGACAACCAATACCAGCATCCGCATCACAAAGACATCGGTCTCTCAGGTGTGCGCTTCTTCAGATTGTGTCCTTTGATGCTGCAGCCGTTTCCCTGTTTAATATTCCACTCAGTTGCTCTCGGAAGACCCGGTGCTTGAGGGACATCACAATGTAGGAGTGTGTTAACATTTCAGGGAGCTGCGAGAAAGAATATAGAGGAGTGATTGAGTGATAAAAACAGACAGATCAAGAGAGAATATATGGCTAACTCCCTTCCTTTTTTATTCCTAATAAATTTTCCCAACGACACTTTGGTTTTTCCGGCTCACAATAATCCCCTCTAAGCAACTGTCGTGAAGGCGAGGACGTATAAAAAGGAAAATGTTATTGCTCAGTACGTTTATTGGGGTTACCGGTTTCACGTAGGAATAATTCAGTCAGGAATGAGAATAGTGTCAGTGTTTATTCACCTTCATGCTGCTCTGAAATAAAATGTTTTCTGTGGTGACAAAAGTTTGGAAGAATAGCTGAGGTCTAAAACAACAGCAGCAAAAAGCTCATGCAACTTGAATGACTGAAGACTTTTTTTTTCCCTGAGCTTGACAGCTCCTGGTCACTATGAACTGATCCTTCAAATTTGCCATTATTTTCACTAAAATAAGAGAAATACATAAGTTTGGAACTTTACTTTTCTGGTGAATCAATTCAGCTGATCTCCAGGGGCCTCATGTATCAACGCTGCGTACGCACAAAAACATTGCGTACGGCAGATTTCATGCTCACGTTTGGATTTACTAACGATGAAATTAACGTGAGAATGTGCTTTGGTCCACGTCAACTTCATGTCTGGCGTACGTGTATTTCTTGTGTGTGTTTGTTTTATTTCCATTGGCGACTTCTAGAGGCAATTATGTTAAATTGCACACTACAGAGTATCGCACCAACAAAGTATCCTGGCAACTGGTTCTTTCCAAAGGGAACTGGCAGGCTGCTTGGGGTTAAGCCAGTCATCTTTAAGGCAGCTGTATGGGACGGGATCATACGCATGTAGGTATATAAGGTTTCCATACCATGCAGTTGACCAACCAAACATTAAAGTGCAATTTGCAGGGATCGCCGGTTTTCCCAATGTAATCGGAGCGATCTACTGCACGCACATTGCTATAAAGGTGCCATCTGAAGACGAATTTGCATATGTGAATCGGAAACATTTCCATTCAATAAATGTGCAAATAATATTCATTCATTCATTTTCTTGTCGGCTTTGTCCCTTGCGGGGTCGCCACAGCGGAATGAACCGCCAACTTATCCAGCACGATTTTACGCAGCGGATGCCCTTCCAGCCGCAACCCATCTCTGGGAACTTCCACACACACATTCACACTCATACACTATGGACAATTTAGCTTACCCAATTCACCTGTACTGCATGTCTTTGGACTGTGGGGGAAATCGGAGCACCCGGAGAAAACCCACGCGAACGCAGGGAGAACATGCAAACTCCACACAGAAACGCCAACTGACCCAGCCCAGCCGAGGTTAGAACCTGCGACCCAGCGACGTTCTTGCTGTGAGGCAACAGCTCTACCTACTGCGCCACTGCGTTGCCGTGCAAATAATATGTGATGCTCAAATGCGATTGGGCAGCTGAAATGCCGGTGGCGCTGCCTTGATAAGAGCGGAGGGGTGCTGCTATACCGCCCTAACAAAGTGTTCCTCTAATACATCTGTGTCTCCCACAGACACCGATACTACTCCAGACAGTAAAGTGTCGCCCACAATTGAGGCAACTCTCTCCTCAAAGGGTGTTAGTTCAGCATTGCCTGTTCGGTCCACACTTTGACGGTGCGCCGCTGTTCTCCTCTTAACCTGCACCTTTACATCGGACCATTTCTTTTTTAATTCATTCACAGTGCGATGTTCAGACCCCACTGCGTTAACCACATCAGCTAAACTCTTCCACTCTATTTTTTTCTTTCGTTATTAATTCCGGGTGACAAACTTGCAAATAACACCGTTTTTCTCCGGTCTACCGAAAGAAGCCGTCTAGCGTGAAGTTTCTTTTCTTGCTTGCCAAAGTGGTTTTGCCAAAGTGGCGTCATTACCATATTTATATGGGGGAGGAGGCAGGGAGGGGTTTTGCGCTCGTGCACATGCGCTCAGTTTCACGTTAATTCGGATGTACAAAGAGAATATGTGTGGGATTCCGTGTACGCAGTGTTTCATACATTTGAATTTTTTACTGCGTACGCACATTTACAGCTTATTGTTTTAGTATTAATTCTACACAAGTCTTTGTACATGAGGCCCCAGCTGATTGGTGGAGAGGAGACAGAATGATGAAGCCAACTATGATATGAGGATTGTTAGGAGGCCAATATGGACAGATGCCAGTGGGCAAGTTTGACCAGGATGCCGGGGTTAAACCCCTACTCTTTTTCGAAGGACATCCTGGGAATTTTTAATGACCACAGACCTCAGTTTAACGTCTCATCCGAAATATACTGGGGCGTTAGGACCCACACAGAGCGCAAGTTGAGCGCCCCCTGCTGGCCTCACTAACACCACTTCTGGCAGCAACCTAGCTTTCCCATGTGGTCTCCTATCCAGGTACTGACCGGGCGCAGCCCTGCTTCGCTTCAGTGGGCGACCATGTGAGAGTTGCAGAGAGCTAGCTGCCGGCAATAATTCTATAATTCTGGATATTTTTCTACGAAGGGTTGAGCTTTGGGAGTGTTTAACAAGAGAGAAAAGTGTGAAAATGTCAATGCCTGTCTGAGAAAAGTGTATAAAGTGTGTAGTGAGGGGTTTTATACCCTTAAACATCTATAATAATTGTAAAAAATAAAGCTGACTACTTTGCAGGTTTCGACTATTTGTGGGTTATTTTAAGAATGTAACTCCCGCGATAAACGAAGGACCACAGTATCACACCTAGGCTCGCTTGATAAACGTGTAGATAGCGAGTGAGCACGCACGCACAGTCGATAATGCAGTAAGCGTGTGGGCACCGTCCATTAAATAGCAGTTAATTACCCAGCGCCGGAGATGAAAGCCTCATTTGTGGAACGGCCTCCTTCTAGCATTGATGAAACGGCTCTTCAAGATCACACACACGTGCCCCTTTTTGACATATGTTGGACACACGCAGCATCCTAACCACACACTTCAATCACAGGTACATTTTGCAACAATCATAATGCTTTCCTAACAGGGGGGGGGGGGGGATGTTTATATATAGAACTGTTGAATAATTCATGAGCCTTCATTACTGTTATCGACCACTTCCCATGTCCTCTTGCGCGGCCAAACCTAACAGATAATGTCTTCCTCTGATAGAGCGGTGATTGATATAAGTGTAGGCTTGCTTCCCCGAACGGGACGGCGAAGGTTTGCTGCTCTTCCCACTTCTTTGTTTTCTTCGCACACGCTCAAATTCACTCTGCTCCATTGCATCCCAAGCAGGCGTATTAGTAATCCATCAATGCTATTTCCAGTCCGTGGCTCTCGCTGGCTGGCAGGGAGGAAAAAGGATTGGAGGAGAGACCTTGGATGCAGACAGTCCTTCAGCTTGCCATGGTGGCAAAATAATCACACAAAGGTGTCTGTGTGTCCCTAGCCTGGACTTCTGGAAGAGCGCGGGATGTGAGAGGGAGAGATAAAGAAGGTAAACAAAGGCGGTGACATACGCACTCGCTTCCTGGGAGACTCTGCCACATAATATAGCCATGTCATGAGTTTGCGTGCAAGTCCGGATTGGGGTTGGAGTACACAGTCATGCGGGTGGATGATGTTTGTTTGTTGTTTTGGACCGCAGTTCGCCATACGGATGCCAAGCAGGCAGTGTATTGTAGTTTGGCTGGAATTGGAAGTAGTGGGACTGAAAGAAAGAGAGAGAGAGAGAGCTGGGTTGTGTTCAGAATAGCATACTAGCATGCAGCTCGCACTATTTGTGATACTACTTCTGGCGACATGTCAGACCGGGCCTTTCAGTTTGAAGGTGACAAATTTCAATCAATCCACTGGTTTATCTTTGAAATAATATCTTTAAAAAAAGTGCAAATAGAAATTCATTCATTTATTTTTCTTTGGCTTAGTCTCTATTTCAGATGTTGACACAGGGGAAAGAACCGTCAACTTTTTCACCATATGTTATACGCCCAATTCACACGGGGCTTCAGTGTCAGCGCTTGCCAGAGTGCGTGTCTGAAGTTGGGGCTGACGCGATCGTCATAGCAGCGTCAGCCAATGAAATCAGTCAGCAATAGGCCACTGTCTGAGCTGGTGTATTTGCATACAGCGATCTGATTGGCTGACGCTTCCGTCGGCGCTGGAAAAGTTGAGCTCAAGCTCGGATCCACAATGCAGTTCAGCAACGCCTGACATCACCCATTCAAAGTGAATAGGAAGCGTTGAAGCTGACGCCCCGTGTGAATGGGGCGTTGCGCAGCAGATGTCCTTCCAGCTGCAACCCAGTACTGGGAAACACCCATAGGCACTCATTCACACACACTCATACTCTACGGACAATTTAGTTTATTCAATTCACCCATAGCGCATGTGTTTGGACTGTGGGGGAAACCGCAGCACCCGGAGGAAACTCACGACAACACAGGGAGAACATGCGAACTCAACACAGAAACGCCAACTGACCCAGCCGAGGCTCGAACCAGCGACCTTCTTGCTGTGAGACGACAGTGCTAACCACTGAGCTACCATGCCACCCACAAATAAAAATATTAATTATAAATAATATAACACATTATTCATTCATTCATTTTCTTTTCGGCTTAGTCCCTTTATTAATCTGGGGTCACCACAGTGGAATGAATCGCCAACTTATCCAGCATATGTTTTACGCAGCGGATGCCCTTCCAGCCGCAACCCATCTCTGGGAAACACTCATACACACTCATACACTACGGACAATTTAGCCTACCCAATTCACCTGTACCGCATGTCTTTGGACTGTGGGGGAAACCGGAGCACCTGAAGGAAACCCACGCGAATGCAGGGAGAACATGCAAACTCCACACAGAAATGCCAACTGACCCAGCCGAGGCTCGAACTAGCGACCTTCTTGCTGTGAGGCGACAGCACTACCTACTGCGCCACTGCGTCGCCACAAACAGAAATATTAATTTTAAATATAAATAATAGAACTTAATATAACACAATACATCATAGTGATTAATATGTATTAATTAATTAATTGATTAATTAGTTATATATTAATACATTTTAAAAAGTATATAAGTGTAAATTAAAAACAAAGGCTAAGCACTAATAGAAATGACAAAAGCACATGGTCAAGACGATCTGCTGCAGTTCAAACTGAGCATCAGAATGGTAGAAAGGTGATTTAAGTGACTTTGAACATGGCATGGTTGTTGGTGCCAGACGGGCTGGTCTGAGTATTTCAGAAACTGCTGATCTACTGGGATTTTCACGCACAACCATCTCTAGGGTTTACAGAGAATGGTCCAAAAAAGAGAAAATATCTAGTGTGTGGCAGTCTGTGGGCGCAAATTCCTTGTTGATGCCAGAGGTTAGAGGAGAATGGCCAGACTGGTTCCACCTGATAGAAAGGCAACAGTAACTCAGATAACCACTTGTTACAACTGAGGTCTGCAGAAGAGCATCTCTGAACACACAACACGTCCAACCTTGAGGCAGATGGGCTACAGCAGCAGAAGACCACACTGGGTGCCACTCCTGTCAGCTACAGTATGAACAGGAAACTAAGGCTACAATTTACACAGGCTCACCAAAACTGGACAATAGAAGATGGGAAAAACGTTGCCTGGTCTGAGGAGTCTCGACTTCTGATAGTAGGGTCAGAATTTGGCATCAACAACATGAAAGCATGGATCCATCCTGCCTTGTATCAACAGCTCAGGCTTATGGTGGTGGTGTAATGGTGTGGGTGATATTTTCTTGGCACACTTTGGGTCCATTAGTACCAATTGAGCATTGTGTCAAGGCCACAGCCTACCTGAATATTGTTGCTGACCATGTCCATCCCTTTATGACCACAGTGTACCCATCTTCTGATGTCAAGTTCCAGCAGGATAACACATTATTTCATAAAGCGCAAATCATCTGGATTCTTGAACATCACAATGAGTTCACTGTACTCAAATGGCCTCCACAGTCAGCAGATCTCAATCCAATAGAGCACCTTTGGGATGTGGTGAAACGGGAGATTTGCATCATGGATGTGCAGCCGACAAATCTGCAGCAACTGCGTGATGCTATCATGTCAATATGGAGCAAAATCTCTGAGGAATATTTCTAGTACCTTGTTAAATCTATGCCACTAAGGATTAATGCAGTTCTGAAGGCAAAAGGGGGTCCAACCCAGTACTAATAAGGTGTACCTAATAAAGTGTATAATTACAAGAGTGTATAATTGCATAATTTATGCTGTGTTACATGTATCACACAAATGCATTGACATAGATAGATGGTAGACTGTAATCTGTACAGACTGCACAGTATGCAATGAGCAGTATGCTAGTACTCCATTTCAGAGTCAGATCTAGCATAGAGCAGTGTGTGTGTATGTGTGTGTGCAAGAGAAGGAGAGGAAAAAAGCCAGCAGGGTATGAAAGCACGTGTCCAAGAATTCAGAGCTGTAGAAATGTGCTACCACTAGATGGCAGGCTTGTGTGCTGAATCGTATGTTGCAATGAAACACAAGACACACATCTTCAAAACGCGTGCGAGCACCATTGCCTTTGCTCTTACAGCAGGGAATCGAACATTGTGTTTCCAGAATCGATGTGATGTGCTTGAAAAATGTGATGTTTTTCAGAGCACACGGTGACTGTTTGTTTTAATGCAGTCTCCTGCTTTTGTGTCGCTCCCCGTCTCTGCTATCAGCCTCAAACAAACTACAAAGTGTGTGTGTGTGTGTGTGTGTGTGTGTGTGTGTGTGTGTGTGTGTGTGTGTGTGTGTGTGTGTGTGTGTAAGAACCGCAGCTTCAAATCAAGAGGGGAGGACAGATGAGAGCCAGTTCTGTCTGAAAAAATGAGACGACAACAAACCTGAAACACAACCTCTGAAAACAAAACACAGATGCTAACGTTAGTTGAGAGATACTAACGCTAAAAACAAACGCTTTATGCTAGTGATAGATACTGACCCTAGCAACAACACTTTATGATGAGGGACAGTTATGGCTGAAAATGAGACCACAACAACCCACAACCTCCGCAATAAACAGATGCTAGTTGAGAGAGAGAGTCTACTAACACTAACAACAAATGCTTTATGCTAGCGACAGTTACTGACCCTAGCAACAACAATTTATGATGATGGACAGTTATGGCTGAAAACAAGACAACAACAAACCCACAACCTCTGAAATAAACAGATGCTGCTAGTTGAGAGATGCTAATGCTAACAACTATGCTTTATGTTAGTGAGTAACTGACCCTAGCAACAGAACTTTATGCTAGCTACGACACACTAGCAGATGGCTTAGTGACATTTAATAGTCCTAGTCCAAAAAATAGGCTAATAATAGCATTAACAATACACTATCTATGTTAGCTAAGAGGAACTAAAGCCAAGTCATCCCTAACTCTTTATGCTAGTGAGAGTTAAAACACTAGACTTTGACAATAAGCTATTATGCTAAAGTAACCATAGCAAAATGTGCTATAAATACTAGCTAAATGAATAAAGTCTTGATGCTAGCTGATAATAAACTGTCAATGCTTAGTGATAATAAACCTAAGCAAACCTTAACAACTAACTCGTTATGTTAGCGGCAGTTAGAAGACTTTGTTAGCTTAGAAATGTTTAGTCATTACAACAAACTCTATGCTAATGACAATTAACCTAGCACACTTTTTCCAATGTCAGTTTCTCATCACTATATATAATGTAGTTATTTATCCAAGCGAAGACATATTTAAAAATACTAGCAATAACAACAAAACTATCTAGTTTGTTGTTCACAAACTAGCTCACATATTTTAATTTAATATACTGTACTATTACTATACGGTAATATTACATACTATACTAGTTGAGAGGTACTAATGCTAACTTAACCATTGTAACCTCAGCTGACATTCATACAATTGTGCTATTCTTGTGCTACTCATGCTAATCTTGCTGAAAAATCCAGCTTAAACCAGCCTAAGATGGTTGGCTGGTTTTAGCTGGTCGACCAGCCTGGTTTTAGAGGGGTTTTGGCCATTTCCAGGCTGGTTTCCAGCCATTTCCAGTCTGGTCTTAGCTGGTCAGGCTGGGAGTTGACCAGCTAAAACCAGCTTGACCAGCCAAAACCAGCTATGTCCAGCTTAAACCAGGCTGGTCAAACTGGTTTTAGCTGGTTTAAGCTGGTCATTTTCCTGCCTGACCAGCTAAGACCAGGCTGAAAATGGCTGGAAACTAGCTTAAACCAGCCAACCAGCTAAGGCTGGTTGAGGCAGTTTTTTTCAGCAAGGAACTTAAATCTGACAACTATGGTAAAGTGAATACTGCTAACTTTAGAAATGACTTGACATTTCTATCAATATCCCTGCTGGAAAACCCCCAGCTTAAACCAGCCTAAAGCCTGGTTTATACTTCTGCGTTGATCGGCGTGACCCACGGTGCATGCCCTGCACGTTGCCTTGCATTTATACTTTTGCGTGCTGTTTGTGTTGCTCTGCAATAACACTTCTGAAACACTAGCTGGCAGTAGGTTTTAATGTTCCTGTGTCGAGTTTGTTTGCTGGTGTTTGTTTTTTTCTGAACGTTACCTTAATGTACAAGTGGCTCAAACTCGCTATTCAGAGATGGGAACCGGCGGACATGCAACAACTTTAATCATAAGGTAAACACAAAACAAATGTTTCCATCTGAAGCTCCTTCACAGGACTCAACACTTCACTCGCTCCAATGGGTTTGCACGGCTCTCAGTCCCGCCCACACTCGTCAGCACTACCAAGTCGACCAATCACAGAGCTTGCGCTATGGGCCGTTGCGACGTGTAGTTTACATTTTTTGAGAGGTGCGCGACAGCGACAGCCACAGTGAGGGTTACGCAATCTTGTGAAGACTGCGCCGGAGAATACGCGTGTGCTTGACGCAGAAGTATAAATCAGCCTTTAGCTGGTTTCAGAGGGGTTTTGGCCATTTCCAAGCTGGTCTTAGCTGGTCAGGCTGGGAGATGACCAGCTAAAATCAGCTTGACCAGCCTAGCCAAAACAAGCTATATCCACCCTAAACCTGGCTGGTCAAGCTGGTTTTAGCTGGTCATTTCCCAGCCTGACTAGCTAAGATGCAGTTCTAACAGTAAACCTTAATGCTAGTCTTAAAATTCAAACCCAAACCAAGGCAACAAGTCTTTTTGCAAGCTGACATATGGCATCATGGTATATTCATAAGCAATATATACAAAACATGTGTGTAAATATGTACTATGGTAATACCATTGCATTCTTGAAAATACATGTAAATAGTAGTCTAGTCAGGAATACGTCAAATTATTACCATTATTTTTAGATAATGTGCCATTGTAATGTAATGTGTATTTATAAAGTGCATTTATTGTGTATGGCCATGTGTATGGGCGGGGGCGGGGTCTCTCCACACCACCACCAGTGTGCTGCATCCACTTGGATGATGCGACGGCAGCGACAGGACAACGGTGCCAGTGCGCTCACCACCCACCAGCTATTGGTGGAGTGGAGAGACAATGATAGAGCCTATTCGCCTATAGACGCCATGACCGCAAGGTCCAATTGAGGGACTTTGGCCAGGACACTGGGGTTACACCCCTACTCTTTATGAGAAGTGTCCATAAGATTTTTAATGACCACAGAGAGTCAGGACCTCGGTTTAACATATCATGCGAAAGACGGCGCCCACTAACAGTATAGTGTCTCCTTCACTTTTACTGGGGCATCAGGACTCACACAGACCACAGGTTGAGCACCCCTGCTGGCCTCACTAACACCACTTCCAACAGCAACCTAGTTTTCCCATGTGGTCTCCCATCCAGGTACTGACCAGGCTCAGCCCTGCTTAGCTTCAGTGAGTAACCAGTCTTGGGCTGCATGGTGATATGGCTGTGGTAGTATTGTCTCCCCGGGTACCATAGTATTACCATCTAATACCATTGTATTTCCATCTAATACCATTGTATTTCCATCTAATACCAGAGTATTACTATCTAATACCATTGTATTACCATCTAATACTATTGCATTACCATCTAATACCATACTACTACCATTTAATACCATAGTATTACCATCTAATACTATTTTGCACCAAGTCATTTTATCCTTTAGACATGCTTGTTCCATTTTTTCTTACAGTACCACATAAATATCATGGTATATGAATATGACATTATATATTACCATACTGTACTATGGTGTCAATGTTAATCATACAGTGTCTAATATCGTCACTGCACCACTATGTTTTCTAAAGGGAGTTGCTTTAATATGCTTTACAGTGTGTGAGCAATCTCAAGAATGCGTTACGGACGTCATAATCTGTAAACTGCTATATTTAGCCAAAAACCAGCTTGACGTTCATTCAGAAAAATTGATTGTGACATCATATTAGAGATATGAGACACAGACAAGGCAGCGTTCTGCCTGGTGCCAGCTCTGCGTGGGAGCGCACGTGTCCTATGCCAAGTTACCAGACGCGCACTTGAATACAGCACTCGTTTTTTTTTCCCTGACAGGCTTTTTAGCTTCGAGGCCGCGCTACGCTCCAAACCCACCCCTTACCGCTCTCTTCTCACACACATACACACACACACACCCTGTATATACAGTGTTTGGCTTGCAGGTTGTTGTTCCTGCTACCGTATAGTGCTCTCCAAGCCTCTCTTTACTTCTGTGGGCAATCATCAAACGGCAGAGCTGGAAAATATGTCTGCTTTCAGACGGCGTTTGTTATTTATTTTTGAAGCGTGCGGCATCGCGGCCAAGTCGTAATCACGCAGGGCTCAGAAGCTAATTAAAGAATGCAAATTGTACTTGATTCGGTCTGTGACCAATGCGAACATCAAGACAGACGGCTTTATGTTATTCATAGCTCTGTGCTCATCTCCGAAGAGGAACATCACAGAGAGGATTGATTAAAAAAAGATGGGTTGGAATCGGGGCGTCTTAGCAAACGGAGCGCCTTAGCAAACTGCCTCACGGCTAATTGAACAACCTGCTCCTTGAATATGACCGTGTTTGTCTTGGAAATGTCAATACGGACAAGCAGGCCTGTGTTTTTTGAACATGCAAAATGCAATTAAGGTCTATTTATGTCCAATTACAGAAGAGAACGCAAATCGCAAACCCCTCTAGTCATAATCGTTTGCATTAAACCATGTCTAGAATGATCTATGTCTCAAAGTAGTCAATTAACTGTGCCGTAGAGTGCACTGATTCAATATGTTAGATTCTTATCTTACTTAGTAGGTATGTGGCAAAGGTAAGTTAAACAAAAATTCCAGTAACAGTTGTGTATGCTCATTTAAAACCACAGGAATTAGGCCTAGAATGAAAAGCTCAGTAGTGAAGGGTGTAGCGGTGAAATAACTGAAATAATTCAGTATAATGGTATGAAACTGTAAAGCCACACTGCACTTTTCTCCCCATAGACTTCCATTCATATGAACGCGAATGTGACACCGGAAATGCAAGCTTGTGTGATAAGTTTCACAGTTCGCTGCGTTGCAAAGTTAAAGCTTGAGGAACTCTGACCTGTGAAATTGCATTATGTGACTGCGTGAGACCAATCGAAGATTGGAACATGACCTCGATCGACATCTTTAGATGTTATTATTATTAATTATGTGTGTATGTCTGTCAAACACACACACAAAAACCAGAGTTTTGCTCAGCTTCAAATCGCCAGTACAGAATCTGTTTGGGAAACAGCATCTATTTATCACTATGAAGTGCGTCAGCTGACAGTCGCGCACCGCTATATTACTGTTTTGAGGATTGCATAGGAGGGGTGACGGCACCTGCAACAAAAAGGAAAGGGAATCCCGCCATTTTTATATTTATTTAAAAGGGTTTTCATGCCTAAATAAAATGAAAGCACAGAACAGACTCACATTTAAGAGCAACGGGTGGCCCCTGGTGGTTCGGTGGTATGGGTTGCGTATAGGGAGGCTCGGCTCTTTAATGTTTATTGCCACCCTTCAGAGAAAGACTGTAAATACTGGAGAATCCTGGGAAAAATGGGAAGGTTGACAGGTATGCTCTCTGTACACCAATCCCTCACTTTTTGAATGTCTAATTATCTTGTTTAATCTTGTCCTTTTTCGCAGCACCGCATGACAGAATTTTGCAGTCTCAAACTCTAGTGTGATGACGGCATTATGCCGTTCAAATCCTGCCTGACACTACTTAATTAATTGTATCTTTATTTTTTATTGATAACAGCTGAGTTTTAACCCTCTAGGGTCTGAGGGTTTTTTGGGGGGCCTGGGGAAGTTCTGACATTCGTGCTTTTTTCAGATTTGTATAAATGTATAAGTCTAATACTATTGTAAACAGCACAAACTGGGCTACAATAATATGTTAGTAACATTTATGTAAAAGATTGTGCTTTTCAGAAATAATCTTTCTGTGTGGTTAGTAAAAAAAAATTACATTTAAAGGCAATAGCTATGTTTGCATCCAAAGATGCTAATTAAATTTAAGCACAAAACTGGATAATCGCATAAAAGACATAAAAATAAAGCAGCGTTTCCATCCAACGACTCAAAGAGAACAAAATCGTCACTTCCTGATTAACTGGCGGCAAATATCAACAGTACAAACGTCGTTTGCTATTGTAGGAGAAGCTGCGTGAATCACAGGTAATCCATAATAGACACAGTGGAGGAAACTTGCTCCTCGGGCACGCTCGCTTCTGGATCCACAAGTATCGCTTTAACAGCCAAGAGGAGAGGAAAACTTACCTCACGAACACGCCAGCGGGTCAAATGTCGAAAGTGAGAGAGAGAGAGAGGCAGAGATGGAGTTTTACAGCATTTCTACCTAGTAGTGAAATAGCGGCTCGTGTGCTGTGCTTTCTTCAGTGTCAATAAAAGACTTTCAGGCAAACTCACAAGCAGTAAACTGTGCATAATTATCTACCTTTTAAGTAGTAGAAACGTTTTATTTACTCGCCCTCGCCTCCTTCGCCATAGTATTCTACTGCGACATCGCGCATAGGAGATAAATGACGTCAGAATGTAATAACCGGTTATGATCTATTGCTGAACCGATATCGAATTGACCCCATCTGCATCGCGGTGCACCGAAGAAACAATTAATTTTGACACACCTAATCAAAACTATATAACAAAGTGATGCGCACTCGATACATAATCGAGCGCCAACAGCAAAAACAACATCTCCAAAAAAAAAAGAAGATTAAAATGATTAAAAGATAATTTTGTACACTCTTCACCGTACATCAATAATTGTCTCATTTGTTTCTATTTCTGAAGCAATTTAATTTTCCTCTGGGTTAGTTAGCATCATAGTTGGAGGCTAATGTGGGAGTGCGAGCTGCATTCATTGCGTTAGCGTGTTAGCTTAATGATTTCCGAGTACGCTCCCCTACGCAGTTGCCCCGTTCGAGGCGTGACATTAATCAGTAGGGTGCACTCACTGTAATGAATGGAAACAAATTACCTCATCCACTTTGACAGGTTAATGTTCTTTTTGTATAAATGTATAAGTCTAATACTATTGTAAACAGCACAAACTGGGCTACAATAATATGTTAGTAATATTTATGTAAAAGATTGTGCTTTTCAGAAATAATCTTTCTGTGTGGTTAGTAAAAAAATTACATTTAAAGGCAATAGCTATGTTTGCATCCAAAGATGCTAATTAAATTTAAGCACAAAACTGGATAATCGCATAAAAGACATGCAAATAAAGCAGCGTTTCCATCTAATGACTCAAAGAGAACAAAATCGTCACTTCCTGATTAACTGGCGGCAATATCAACAGTAAAAACGTCATTGGCTATGGTAGGAGAAGCTGCGTGAATCACAGGTAATCCATAATAGACACAGTGGAGGAAACTTGCTCCTCGGGCACGCTCGCATCTGGATCCACAAGTATCGCTTTAACAGCCAAGAGGAGAGGAAAACTTACCTCACGAACATGCCAGCAGGTCAAATGTCGAAAGTGAGAGAGAGGGAGGCAGAGATGGAGTTTTACAGCATTTCTACCAAGTAGTGAAATAGCGGCTTGTGTGCTGTGCTTTCTTCAGTGTCAATGAAAGACTTTCAGGCAAACTCACAAGCAGTAAACTGTGCATAATTATTTACCTTTTAAGTAGTAGAAACGTTTTATTTACTCGCCTCCTTCGCCATAGTATTCTACTGCGACATCGCACATAGGAGATAAATGACGTCAGAATGTAATAACCAGTTATGATCTATTGCTGAACCGATATCGAATTGACCCCATCTGCATCGCGGTGCACCGAAGAAACAATTAATTTTGACACCCCTAATCAAAACTATATAACAAAGTGAGGCGCACTCGATACATAACCGAGCGCCAACAGCAAAAACAACATCTCAAAAAAAAAGAAGATTAAAATGATTAAAAGATAATTTTGTACACTCTTCACCGTACATCAATAATTGTCTCATTTGTTTCTATTTCTGAAGCAATTTAATTTTCCTCTGGGTTAGTTAGCATCATAGTCGGAGGCTAATGTGGGAGTGCGAGCTGCATTCATTGCGTTAGCGTGTTAGCTTAATGATTTCCGAGTACACTCCCCTACGCAGTTGCCCCGTTCGAGGCGTGACATTAATCAGTAGGGTGCACTCACTGTAATGAATGGAAACAAATTACCTCATCCACTTTGACAGGTTAATGTTCTTTTTGTATAAATGTATAAGTCTAATACTATTGTAAACAGCACAAACTGGGCTACAATAATATGTTAGTAACATTTATGTAAAAGATTGTGTTTTTGAGAAAT
This sequence comes from Danio kyathit, assembly GCA_903798195.1. Classification (NCBI taxonomy): domain Eukaryota; kingdom Metazoa; phylum Chordata; class Actinopteri; order Cypriniformes; family Danionidae; genus Danio; species Danio kyathit. The sequence continues at coordinate 5,931,244 of LR812519.1, forward strand.
AATCGTTTCTGTGTGGTTAGTTAAAAAATTACATTTAAAGGCAATAGCTATGTTTGCATCCAAAGATGCTAATTAAATTTAAGCACAAAACTGGATAATCGCATAAAAGACATAAAAATAAAGCAGCGTTTCCATCCAACGACTCAAAGAGAACAAAATCGTCACTTCCTGATTAATTGGCGGCAAATATCAATAGTAAAAACGTAACTTGCTATGGTAGGAGAAGCTGCGTGAATCTTTTAATAAATTAAATTTAATAATCTATTTAATAAATGATTTGTGCCTCAGAAGACAATGCTGACACGGAATGACCGTGCAGTGATGTTTGAAGGCGTGAGATAATATAATATAATATAATTAATAATATAATAACACTAATACTGAAAAGATTAAGATGTTTTACAAAGGCCAAAACAACATTTCAGATGTTTTACAATGTGCTCAGCCTGCTGGTTCATCCATTCACACACATTTTTATCATCACATGATCTCTTATAACAAAATCACATGACTTTTTTTTAATGCGCACACTGGAATTTGTTCGGTAAACGTGTTTCCATCATAGTTTATCTTTTTTTATCGAATGAAAAATGTATGCGCATTTTCAAAATGGATGTGCATCTTGGCTTTTCGGTCAACCGTTTTTTTAATGTGCATAGAAATAGGCGGATGGAAACATAGCTACTGAAATGAAAAACACACAGAATATTTGTTACTTAATAAAAAAAAATCTGCAAGTTGAAACCAATATAATGTTATTTAATATGAAACTATGCAGATGGCGCTCTGTGTTGCGTCAGAAATTTGAACAGGAATTTTATTCCTGAGTCGTAGCTGGGCACTGCGAATACCTGTCGACTTGTCGGCACCAGTGTGTGTATCTTAATAGAAATCTGTGTTTCAAGAGTTCACACTTAGCTGATCATTGATAACAAGGCATGTTTGGCATGCTGTCCTGGGAGAGAGACCTGAACTTGGAAGATCCTCGAGCCCGGGGCTCCCTCCCGTTTTGTAGGAAGAGCTCAGGTAGGTCTCGAGAGCTCTCGGATTAGTTTTTTTGGGCCTATTATTGATTATTGGAAGTTGCCACGGTGTGATAGACTGTATGCGTTTGTATACTGTATATGTATGGCTGCATTTAGTCTTTAAAACGAACGCTACAGGGTGGTATGACACCGTTCCTTTTCGCTAACAGCTGACCGCTTACTTCCGTATGGACGGCTTTCCCACTGTAACCACTATGTCCTGTAGCTCGTGGCGTTCTTTAGCAAACTTGAGATGCAGAGAGGAGTTGACTGTGACGACAGGGTTCAAGTCCACCGAAGAACGGTTCAAGAAACCAGATAAGACAAAAGCCAAAAAATTAAAATAAATATGGAAATAAGAATGTGAGAATGTGGTTAAATCTGAAAACGTGGTAAAAATCAGGTTGCTGTGAGGGCTTTTCTTTTTCTGGATTGCTTTTCAAAACACTGTTGGTTGGGTTTAGGGAAGGGGGTAAGTGGGTCAGTCGATTGGTCAAGGGAAGGGGGTAAGTGGGTCAGTCGATTGGTCAGTCAGTCAGTATGGGGGGGTCTGAGCTCAGGTAGGTCTCGAGAGCTCCCCTGGATTAGTTCTTTGGGCCTATTATTGATTAATGGAAGTTGCCAAGGTGTGATAGACTGCTAAATGAACGGCATATCTTGGAAGCCTAGAACTAATTGCTCAAATACTGTGGCAATTTGGTTTGATCAATTCACTTCTACTGCATGTCTTTGGACTGTTGGAGGAAACCTCGGGGAAACCCACTTGAGCACGAGGAATGTGTAAAGTCAGCACAGAAATGCCAACTGGTCGGTCGGGGCTCGAACCAGTGACCTTTTTGCTGTGAGGCAACAGTGCTTACCACTGTGCCACCCTATCCTGGACTACTCAAGGAAAGAGAGAGAGGAGTAGGGGTGGATGGGGGGATTCTTCAAGACAAAGATGACTAAGGTTAGAAAATCTTGTTATTTAAAGTGTGTTTGGATTCATCTGACTGGTAAATCATGTGATAGCTAATAGGGGAGCAGCCATGGTCAATCATAAGCATGTGATCCTCTCGAAATTAGTTTATAAATAAGCTTCACTTACAGTTCTAAAATGCAAGGTATGCAACCCCCTTTAGTCTTACTAACACTTTCTCACAATTACAAAACTCCCAGGTAACTTTTGCAGGATCGACAAATCCAAAGGTTCGCCAGACACCTCACTATACATGTACAAACATACTTGACAAATAAAACCAGACCACACAAAAATGGCTGGCTGTCCTGACACTGAGATCCCACCGTTCACACAATGTCAGCGGGAGGAAGGAAACCCAGCAGTCGGAGCCCATTACTGTTACAGCACATCCCGCACAGCTGCACTTGCGAGTGTCCTAGAACATTTCCAGTGGCAAGTCAGCAGGACGTTTTCAGATTCGTTGGAGGGGTTTGTCACCTTTGCAACAACTGGCAGTGACACAGTGGCACTTGGAGATCAGAGCGGCGCTGCTTCCCTGGAAAGCCTTGCTGTCATTTCAGTAATCTGTTGCAGCAGACGGGTTAGTCTTTATCTAGCGCAACTCTACTTTCTGACTCAACATGTGACGCCAGCTTGTACATGATACGCATGAGGGTTCAACAAAGACGGATGCCATGTGCATTGGAGAACCACAAAACCGTTAATGATGTATTTTTATAGTGTCTTTCTCTTAATCCACACACACTCTATGAGATTTACTAAAGCTTAGACTTTGATTTGAACCACCATGTGGAACTGTCAGAAGTTCAGCGTGCATATATTTAAGTCCCCGTGAGAAAGTGATGAGGGTAAATAAAGAGTTGTTTTCTCAAAATTTGCTTAGATTTCTCAAAACAAAAAACAAAAAAAAAAAACACGATTTTAATATTAATTTTAAATTATTATTTCATCTAATTATTACTTAAATCTTCTAAATATTTGAATCTTTTTTTATTTTTACTAACAAATATCAACCACAAAGTTTATGAGTATAATTATGTTGAAAGTATGTAATCCAAATGGATGAAAATTTTCAACACAGGCTCATTTTGAAAATGTACTCCTACAGTTTATACATTTGAAACCAGAAGGTTACATACACTGTATAAAAAGGCCCATAACCATTTCAAAAAAGTCAGATGTTAATGTGACTAAACTTTTTCTCTTTTAGGTAAGTTAGGATTATCACATTTGTTTCTGTTCTGCTTAATAGCAGAATAATGAGAGAGATATTTTTTTTTGAGATATTGTTATACCGGACGATGCAATGGCGCAGTAGGTAGTGCTGTCGCCTCACAGCAAGAACGTCGCTGGGTCGCAGGTTCGAACCTCGGCTGGGCTGGGTCAGTTGGCGTTTCTGTGTGGAGTTTGCATGTTCTCCCTGCATTTGTGTGGGTTTCCTCCGGGTGCTCCGGTTTCCCCCACAGTCCAAAGACATGCGGTACAGGTGAATTGGGTAGGCTAAATTGTCCGTAGTGTAGGAGTGTGAATGAGTGTGTGGATATTCCCAGAGATGGGTTGCGGCTGGAAGGGCATCCGCTGCATAAAATCGTGCTGGATAAATTGGCGGTTCATTCCGCTGTGGCGACCCCGGATTAATAAAGGGTCTAAGCCGACAAGAAAATGAATGAATGAAATTGTTATACCTTTTTTTGAAAGTCAAGTTTACATACGATAAGATTATTATGCCTCTGAAAAAGCTCAGATGATGGTGTCAAGGTTTTGGAAGTTTCTGATTGGCTAATTGACAACATTTGAGTTAATTGAAAATGATGTGACAATAAAAGTGATTTGATTTGATTAATTGGAGGCACAACTGTAGAATAGTATTTAAGGAAAACCTCAAACACACTTCTTCCTTGTGTGACAACATGGGAAATTCAACAAGCCAGAATCAACAAAAAAGCCAGATTACAATTTACTAAATTACACTGAGAAAAAAAATAGTTAAGAATACATTTCTCTCCAGAAATGTATATAGGGGTACGTTTTCACAATGAGCCTGGGCTGAAAGTTTTGTCAATCAGAATACATAAATCTCATTTGTTAGGCCTAAATATATATTTTTGAGTCTGCAAAGCCACTTGCGCAGCTGATTATATGCAATTAATTGTGGTTATCTTTTAGAGAATTACACTTAATATAATAAACTAATTAGGATTTTCAACTAGGTATACACTTACCTACCATTCACCATCCAAACTAAAGTTCACAATCAAAACTAAGAGTGTGAACCTACACTGGTCTCACGGTTCGGTTACCATTATCATGCCATCGATTCAGTTCAATTTGATATCTTGGTGCATTGACGACGCTTTCCATACATAATTAGATTTTTTCTTCACAACACAAGACATTTTTTTTTAATTAAAATCTTTAAATATATTAATATTTATATATTATTTGTAATATAACTTTGTCCTTTAATACAAGCAGTAAGATATGGGAACTGTACCTTTAATTTGACCTGCTCAAAGAAAACACTCTTTCTGAATGTATCAAACAAAACTCCAATACATGCACAGAAGACAGCATGAGCAATTATAGCAAATAAATAATGTAAATGTTATCCCGCTTGCTTTTTAAACGCTGTCAAGCGAGGTCTTACACCCCCCAATGATTTGTCATTGTCTTCACTCGCTCAACAGAAAGGCCTGCGATTGGCTTTAGAAATAAAAGCGATGTTCACCAATAAGTGACGGGGGAAGAACAGCCGCGGTTACAGTCTATCTGTGCATAATACGCGGTTATCACAGGTAATCCATAATAGACACAGTGGAGAAAACTCTCACATCTCTCCTGTCTGGATTCACAAGTATCGCTTTAACAGCCAAGAGGAGAGGAAAACTTACCTCACGAACACGCCAGCGGGTCAAATGTCGAAAGTGAGAGAGAGGGAGGCAGAGATGGAGTTTTACAGCATTTCTACCTAGTAGTGAAATAGCGGCTTGTGTGCTGTGCTTTCTTCAGTGTCGATGAAAGACTTTCAGGCAAACTCACAAGCAGTAAACTGTGCATAATTATCTACCTTTTAAGTAGTAGAAACGTTTTATTTACTCGCCCTCGCCTCCTTCGCCATAGTATTCTACTGCGACATCGCACATAGGAGATAAATGACATCAGAATGTAATAAACAGTTATGATCTATTGCTGAACCGATATCGAATTGTCCCCATCTGCATCGCGGTGCACGGAAGAAACTATTAATTTTGACACACCTAATCAAAACTATATAACAAAGTGAGGCGCACTCGATACATAACCGAGCGCCAACAGCAAAAACAACATCTCCAAAAAAAAGATTAAAATGATTAAAAGATAATTTTGTACACTCTTCACCGCACATCAATAATTGTCTCATTTGTTTCTATTTCTGAAGCAATTTAATTTTCCTCTGGGTTAGTTAGCATCATAGTCGGAGGCTAATGTGGGAGTGCGAGCTGCATTCATTGCGTTAGCGTGTTAGCTTAATGATTTCCGAGTACACTCCCCTACGCAGTTGCCCCGTTCGAGGCGTGACATTAATCAGTAGGGTGCACTCCATTGTGTAATGAATGGAAACAAATTACCTCATCCACTTTGACAGGTTAATGTTCTTAGACTTCTAATACTCCCTGCCTTCAAGACACAGGGCCCTAAGTGCCTTTTTTTTGTTCCAACTTGGAAAGCGTTCCAGGTCTTGAGTGCTCATAAACCAAAGTGAAGGCCAACTTCTATTGTTCTGCTCTGGGGAACACAATAGAAACGTTCCTACCGCAAGGTGACACGAAACGCAAGTGAACCTCGGTTGCTGTATCAATGTCTATGCTTTGCAAAGGTCCCTCGGGCTGCTAAAGGGTTAATGATACTTGTCTGTGTAGTCTGGCTCATCAACTTTGGCTTGCAGCTCGTTAATCTTCATTCATGGTGTGCTGTAATGTCGACCGCTTAATTACAAATCTGGTCAACTGTCATGGGAAATGCACGTCCCGTGGGCTAAGAGTAATATTTCTGGCCGAGTCCCTAGGCAACTCATGCTAACTATATTTGCAGTCGCATTTGCACAAGTGTCGGTGTGTTATTTCACACAGCAAGTGGTTTGGTTTTGCTGAAAAGCTGCTAAACATGTCATGGACGCCGCAGGACTGCACTGCTGGTTGATGCCGCACCAATAATTTACTGGCGAAAAGCACTCTGATCTCAAATACTGGAGGAAAATGCATGTAATATTGAGATCAAGTGCTGCTTGAAAACAGGCGATGAAAGAGTTCAGTGATGCTACGCCTTGTAGGTGACAAGGCCAGGTTTCATGGATTGAATGGATTTGTGGTGTACAGTATGTTGGATTGTCATGAGGTAAATAAATGGATGGAGGGGTAATTAATTCAGGTTTGAAACCTTCCGTGGTGGATATAAAGAGTAAATCTGACAAGACAAGGTCTGGATCTCAGCGCTGTGTCAATCAAACTGAGAAGAAGTGCACTGTGAATGTCAGAGAAAAAGCAGTTAGGCATATACATTCACCGGCCACTTTATTAGGTACACCTTATTAGTACCAGGTTGGACCCACTTTTGCCTTCAGAACTGCTTTAATCCTTCGTGGCATAGATTTAACAAGGTACTAGAAATATTCCTCCGAGATTTTGCTCCATACTGACAAGATAGCATCACGGAGTTGCTGCAGATTTGTCGGCTGCACATCCATGATGCGAATCTCCCGTTTCACCACATCCCAAAGGTGCTCTATTGGATTGAGATCTAGTGACTGTGGAGGCCATTTGAATACAGTGAACTCATTGTCGTGTTCAAGAAACCAGTCTGAGATTATTCACGCATTATGACATGGTGCGTTATCCTGCTGTAAGTAGCCATCAGAAGAATGGTACAGTGTGGTCATAAAGGGATGGACATGGTCAGCAACAATACTCAGGTAGGCTGTGGTGTTGACACGATGCTTAATTGGTACTAATGGACCCAAAGTGTGCCAAGAAAATATCCCCCATACCATTACCCCACCACCACCAGCCTAAACCGTTGATACAAGGCAGGATGGATTCATGGCGTTTTTTGTTGACGCCAAATTCTGACCCGACCATCTGAATGTCACAGCAGAAATTGAGGCTCATCAGACCAGGCAACATTTTTTCAATCTTCTATTGTCCAATTTTGGTGAGCCTGTGCGAATTGTAGCCTCAGTTTCCTGTTCTTAGCTGACAGGAGTGGCACCCAGTGCTGCTGTAGCCCATTTGCCTCAACCATGCCACGTTCAAAGTAAACTCAAATTCAAATTATTCTCCTTATTCTGTATTTCCACCTGGGGGTACTCATCTCGAGGCCCTCAGACTATGCAGCGCCACTGATGCGATCCAAGACCAGCGACGAGATGATCCCAAGGTTTTCTGGACCAGGCCGTATCCTGCTGTGGTGGTCATCATGGAGTGAGAGCATGAGACTGATTCCTGTGATGCTCCAAGGACAGACGAGTCTTCGCCGAGGTCCACCGTGCTGCGCCTAGACTGCAGCTCTGCACAAGACGTTTGGCCATAGGGGAAATGGTCGTGCCCAACTGAGCCAGGTTTCTCTCGAGGTTTTTTAAATCTTCGCTTTCGCCAATTGGTGAAGTTTTTTCCTCGCCGCTGTCGCCACTGGCTTGCATGGTTCGGGATCTGTAGAGCTGCGCATCGATGGATTTGCTCTTCAGTGTTTGGACTCTCAGTAGTGATTATTAACCCACACTGAACTGAGCTGAACTGAACTTAATCTCTGAAAATTGAACTGACACTGTTTCAATTCACTATAATCTTCCATGTGAAGCTGCTTTGACACAATCTACATTGTATAAGCGCTATACAAATAAAGATGAATTGAATTGAATTGAATAAACTTAAATCCCCTTTCTTCCCCATTCTGATGCTCAGTTTGAACTGCAGCAGATGGTCTTGACCATGTCTACCTGCCTAAATGTACTGAGTTGCTGCAATGTGATTGGCTGATTAGAAATTTGCATTAACGAGCAGTTGGAAAGGTGGTACCTAATAAAGTGGCCGGTGAGTGTATATGTATGCCTTCACTGCTATATCAATTATTCATTCATTTTCTTTTCGGCCTAGTCCCTTTATTAATCTGGGGTCGCCACAGCGGAATGAACCGCATCTATATTTTATTCATTATTTGGTTATAATAATAATAATAATAATGTTAATATAATAATTGTATTTATATTTTGAGATTTTATCCAAATTTGAAATAGAAATGTTGTAATTCAGAGGATTACTCTTCATTAAATAATTAAGAATGCATGTTCAGACATGTTTATATCATGTCCACAGTAAAAAAAAAAAACTAATTACAACTACTCACAAAATTAGAAAAATATTTAAACAATTATAAAAGAAAACTAAACTAAATTAAACACACAAAACAAAACAAAAACTACCCCCTCCCAAAACAAACAAACGAAACTAAGAAAAACAAATGATTTAAGTTGAGACAACACAAAGGAATTAAGTTAACTTATTAGTTTTCACAAATTTAAGTAAATTGAACATAAAACAATCAAGTTGTCCCCAAAAAACCCTCATAAATTGTGTTGCAAGTAATTTTTTTTTGAGTGCATTTGTTCAGTAAACCTGCACCAGAGTTGTCTATAGTTTGAGTTGTCCTCATCCTCAGACAGTGACTTTCAGCTCCAGTGATGAACTGTGAGTTTCAGCCACAGCGAATCCCAGCTCTAATGGAAGCTCACGCTGCATTGGCTTCAGGAGAAATCTGTAGCCGGTCTCGGCCCGTTGGTGACATCAAAGCCCTGCTCTGGCGCTGTGATGCGATTTGTGTAGTCCCCGGCGGGATCACGCAACACCGCAGACCTCGACTGAACTCCTGCAAACTCACACTCGGCTGGAGAATGACCTCTTCTCCACCCATGGCTTCTCCGGAGACAGCAGGACAGGGGACGGAGGGCCGATTACGCCTCATATTGGAGCTCAGTGCTGGGACCCGCTGCTCCGGTGGCCTCAATGCTTCTCCAGCTATTTCGAGTCGGGTCAGAGTAAATCTAAGGGGCAGCGGCCTTCAACCCAAAACAGCTCCTTCATTCTGGACAGGAATTAATGAGTCAGGCTATGTGAGAAGAACAGCTCGATTCCTCAGTAAACAAAATCGATTTTAAAGCACACCTTTACGTGACCTTTAGGTAATGAAGATTTCCCATGGGCTAATTTGTAGCTAACTGCAAAGTCATTTTTACAAAAGGCAATATTTAAAAAGATTTAATATAATTTTGTTTGGGATATCTTGAATGATTTCTAGTAGCAAATAATAATGTTAAAGGGCACCTATTTTACCCCTTTTTTAAGATGTAATATTAATATTATGGTTCTTCTGAGTGTGCCAGTTTAGGTTCAGTTCAAAACACAATTCAGATTTTTTTATTATGATGTGTTAAAAAGTGCCATGTTGGGGGCGTGTACACAGTTGGTTGTTTTAGGGGCGTGTTGCTTCACATGAAAATTAGTTTCGACTTCCCGCCCAACTTAACAAGGGGGCGGAGCCAAGAGCTCCCCTCTTTGTGTATGGCAACAGACAGAGAGAAGCAACATGAGTGAGAGGACCAGCATTCAGCCTTACATGTACAACTCGGACACAGACCAAGCAGAGACTACTAAATCATTTGTGTCTTTGTATAGTTTTACAACCAACTGTGTGCTAGTTTAAAGCTCCGAGCATGTAGCCTACACCGAGACTATTAACCAAGCACACTGAATTAACTCCACACTTGCGGCGCCGGTGTGTGTCACCTGATAGAAACTTATGTTTAGAATTCAGAAATGCATGCCGCTGCGTGGCGCGACGCTGCTTGTCGCCGAGCGGTGCTTCTGGTGTACGACCTGCTTGAGGCTATAACTAAAGGGCGTCATACACCGGATGCTCCGCTCAGAGCCACGACACGGCATACCAGACGCAACATTCGCATGTTATTTAAAATGAAACTATTCAGATAACGCTCTGTGGCGCGGCAGAAATATAAACGGTGTCCTGAGGCGACCTAGGCGGCAGAATAGTGAGCGAACCCCCCGGTCCTCACTTTTATCCGCGACACCCACCCCCTCCCTCCCGGTCCTCACTTTCATCCGCGACACCCACACCCTCCCTCCTGGTCCTCACTTTCATCCGCGACACCGCGAAATGCATGACGCTGCACGTCGTTAGTTCGTTATTTCCAATGGAGGGACGCGCACGTGAGGCAACGCGCTCGCACTTTCCAGCTGCACCTAGTTAAGATGACGAGGAGCTTCTGTGGGAAATGCAAACCGCTGAAGTTTAAGGAAGACGCAATGAAAAGTACACATGCATGCAAACCCACCAAAACTCACAAACACTGGCGGCGAGGAGAGCGATAACTTGGTGAATGTTGAGCCCAATAAGCCTTACATCTAAAAATAGAGCAAGGTGTTTCTTTGGTGACGTCGCTTTGACTCACACGCTGAAAATGGCGGACGTGAAACAACATACTGAGGATATGGTAATGCGCACCTCTCAATCAATATTGGTGGGCGGGGGGACTGCACTCCTACGTCAAGTTGTGGTCGATCTCAAAACCGCTCCAATTGGTCCACCGTTTTTATGTTGTTAAATTGAAAAAAAAGGACTGAGTGTGTTTATATCACCCCAATATGACGGTCTATACACTATACATACACATATGTCTGTTCAAGCAGATTGAAGAGTAGATTTTTCACCATAGGTGCCTTTTAATACTAATAAAGGTGTACATTTGTGCACATGGTTAAGAAAAAACTAAACAAATAATGACTTCATGGATAAAATAAATGCTTTTCTTCGGATTAAGTTACTGTTCTCTTATTCTCTTACTGTTTTATAATTCTCTTAGCTGGCAGCTAGCTCTCTGCAACTCTCACATGGTCACGCACTGAAGCTAAGCAGGGCTCTCCCAGTCAGTACCGGGAGATCACATGGGAAAGCTAGGTTGCTGTTGAAAGTGGTGTTAGTGAAACCAGCAGGGGGCGCTCAACCTGCAGTCTGTGTGGGTCCTAATGCCCAAGTATAGTTAAGGGGACTCTATACTGCCGTTGCGTCATCCAGGTGGATGCTGCACACTGGTGGTAGATGAGATTCCCCCCAAAAATGTGTAAACCGCTTTGAGCGTGCAGAAAAGTGAATTATTTTTACTGGTCTCTTATCTCTTATACTATTCTCTTATTGTTCATTGTTCCTTCTTTTTTATTATTACATTTATTCATCAGAAATAATTAAACCAACAACAGCTAATAATAACAATAACTTCAATAAACAACAAAAGTAGTTGTAAAGTACAGCTGCTCAATTAAAATGATGAAAACAGTAAAGCTACTGCATTTGTTTTTTAAAATGACAATTTAGTAGAATCTTCCACTTATTATTAATGTCAAATTTAAAAATTATTTTATTTAATTTAGTTTGGGCCATCTTCAATGGTTTCTAATGGCAAATAATAATATTACTACGAATAAATGTGTACATTTGTGCACATGGAAACAAAAGAAAAGATGACTTCATATATGTTTTTTAGGATAAAGCTACTGTTCTGTTATTCTCTTACTGGGCTCTAATTCATTAATTTTCTTGTCGGCTTAGTCCCTTTATTAATCTGGGGTAGCCACAGCGGAATGAACCGCCAACTTATCCAGCAGCAGACCCATTTTCCAGCCGCAACCCATCTCCGGGAAACATCCATACACTCATCCACACTCATACACTACGGACAATTTAGTCTACACAATTCACCTGTACCACATGTCTTTGGACTGTGGGGGAAACCGGAGCACCCGGAGGAAACCCACACGAACACAGGGAGAACAAGCAACTTCACACAGAAACGCCAACTGACCAAGCTGAGGTTCGAACCTGCGACCCAGCGACCTTCTTGCTGTGAGGCGACAGCACTACCTACTGCGCCTACTGTGTCGTACTGGGCTCTAATCTCTTATACTAATCTCTTATTGTTCATTCTTTTTTTTATTATTTATTTGAAATAATGAAACCAACAACTAATAATAGTATAATAACTAATAACGACAATAACTTCAAAAAACAACAACAATAATAAATATGACAACATTAAAAGCTCCCCCAATGGCACCCACTGACTTCCATAGTGCTTTGTTTCCTATTATGGAAGTTAAAGGTCCTGTGAAATGCTTTGAAATGTGCATTTTTATTCAATGTTTGACGTAATCTCAACCGAAACATGAGTGGGTGGGGCACTCTTGTTGCTCCTCCCCTTTAAAAAAAAAACAGCCAATAGTGTTTTGCTCTATCACCGCTCTGCCAGTGAGAGCGGTTAAACTCAAGTGCATCAAATTTGAAGCATCTTGAAGACACTAGAAAGCATTTAATTAGTCAGAAGATTTGATGAGAAACTGAAGTATGAGGTGACATGACAATAAAATTGTTGATCCATTTAGGTGGAAGTGACAAACTACAAGCTTTACATGTTTATAAATGTTTCATATCTCATAAATGCACATTTTGAATCACTGTTTTACTGCACACTAGCTTATAGGTATTCAAAAACTAACAATATTGATAATAACACCTAAAAATATATATATTTTAATTTCATGACCTTTTATGGGTGTCAGTTATGGTTGGAAGTCAATTATGAAGGTCACCACAAGGGACTGGCACCCATTGACTTCCATAGTGATTTTCCATAGAGATTTTTGCGTGATCTATCCCTTTAAATTGTTCTTATTTTACTAGTAAAGCCAATTTAGGCCTGTGTGTGATCAGTCTTATGTTCAGCTCATCAAGATTTTTGAAGCAATGAATGACACCACTGACTTCCAGTTATTTGTTTCCTATTATGGAAGTCAATTGGTGTCAATTATGGGTGGAAATCAAAAATGGAAGTCACCACAAAGGAATGGCACCCATTGACTTCCATAGAGATATTTGGGTGAACTATCCCTTTAAATTGTTCATATTTTACTAGTAAAGCCAACAGAGTCGTGTGTATGTGATCAGTTAGCCTCAGGTTCAAGCTCATCATGCAGATGTGATGGTGTTGGGATGTGAGAAGCTCCAGCTGTTCAAGATTTTTAAAGAAATGAATGACACCACTGACCTCCAGTTATTTGTTTCCTATTATGGAAGTCAATTGGTGTCAATTATGGGTGGAAATCAATAATGGAAGTCACCACAAATGAATGGCACCCATTGACTTCCATAGAGATATTTGGGTGAACTACCCCTTTAAATTGTTCTTATTTTACTAGTAAAGCCAACTGGGTGGTCTGAGTGTGATCAGATAGTCTCATGTTCAGTTCATTATGCAGATGTGATGGTGTTGGGATGTGAAAAGCTCCAGCTGTTCAAGATTTGTGAAGCAATGAATGACACCACTGACTTCCAGTTATTTGTTTCCTATTATGGAAGTCAATTATGGGTGGAAATCAATAATGGAAGTCACCACAAAGGAATGGCACCCATTGACTTCCATAGAGATATTTGGGTGAACTATCCCTTTAAATTGTTCATATTTTACTAGTAAAGCCAACTGAGTGGTCTGTGTGTGATCAGACAGCCTCAGATTCAGCTCATCATGCAGATGTGATGGTGTTGGGACTTGAGAAGCTCCAGCGGTTGAAGATATTTAAAACAAATGAATGGCACCCATTGACCTCCACAGTGATTTGTTTCCTATTATGGAAGTCAATTGGTGTCAATTATGGGTGGGAATCAATAATGGAAGTCATCACAAATGAATGGCATTGACTTCCATAGAGATATTTGGGTGAACTACCCCTTTAAATTGTTCTTATTTTACTAGTAAATCCAACTGAGTGGTCTGTGTGTAATCAGATAGTCTCATGTTTAGCTCATCATGCAGATGTGATGGTGTTGGGATGTGAAAAGCTCCCGCTGTTCAAGATTTTTGAAGCAATGAATGACACCACTGACTTCCAGTTATTTGTTTCCTATTATGGAAGTCAATTGGTGTCAATTATGGGTGGAAATCAATAATGGAAGTCACCACAAATGAATGGCACCCATTGACTTCCATAGAGATATTTGGGTGAACTACCCCTTTAAATTGTTCTTATTTTACTAGTAATGCCAACTGGGTGGTCTGTGTGTAATCAGATAGTCTCATGTTCAGCTCATCATGCAGATGTGATGGTGTTGGAACGTGAGAAGCTCCAGCGGTTGAAGATATTTAAACAAAATAAATGACACCCATTGACCTCAACAGTAATTTGTTTCCTATTATGGAAGTCAATTGGTGTCAATTATGGGCGGAAATCAATTATGGAAGTCATCACAAATGGATGGCACCCATTGACTTCCATAGAGATATTTGGGTGAACTACCACTTTAAGTTGTTCTTATTTTACTAGTAAAGCCAACTGAGTGGTCTGTGTGTAATCAGACAGCCTCAGGTTCAGCTCATCATGCAGATGTGATGGTGTTGGGATGTGAAAAGCTCCCGCTGTTCAAGATTTTTGAAGCAATGAATGACACCACTGACTTCCAGTTATTTGTTTCCTATTATGGAAGTCAATTGGTGTCAATTATGGGTGGAAATCAATAATGGAAGTCACCACAAATGAATGGCACCCATTGACCTCCATAGAGATATTTGGGTGAACTACCCCTTTAAATTGTTCTTATTTTACTAGTAAAGCCAACTGAGTGGTCTGTGTGTAATCAGACAGCCTCAGGTTCAGATGTGATGGTGTTGGGATGAGAAGCTCCAGCGGTTGAAGATATTTTAAACAAATAAATGGCACCCATTGACTTCCACAGTGATTGGTTTCCTATTATGGAAGTCAATTGGCACGAATTATCAGTGTCACCACAAATGAATGGCACCCATTGACTTCCATATTGATTTTTGGGTGATCCATCCCTTTAAATTGTTCTTATTTTACTAGTAAATCCAACTGAGGCCTGTGTGTGATCAGATCAGTCTCCTGTTCAGCTCCTCATGCAGATGTGATGGTGTTGAGATGTGAGAAGCTCCAGCGGTTGAAGATATTTAAAACAAATGAATGGCACCCATCGACTTCCATAGTGATGTTCCATTGTGATATTTGGGTGAACTGCCCCTTCAAATTGTTCTTATTTTACTACTAACATCAACTCAGGCGTGTGTGTGATCAGATCAGTCTCGTGTACAGCTCATCATGCAGATGTGATGGCGTTAGGATGTGAGAAGCTCCAGCTCTACACAGCGTCTCACACTCATTCCTCCAGTTTCTCCAGCTCACGCTGTGCTCCAGTTCCTGTCATTGAGGAAGTCCATGATTACAGCGCGTTCTAGAGCACACATTTGCATGGGCTCCTCTAGAGGCATTTAACCGCCTAATGTGATAAACGGCTGGTCACGACTGATCCTGCAACACCACCGCGAGCTGTGAAGTGATACGAGGAGCCAAGAAAACACTGCAGACTCGGAGACTTTATACCTGAAGCGCAGGAGTTTCACACCACCAGGCACTGTAAAAAACATCCGTAAATAAGCAGCTTTCTGTATTTTGTGATTTACGTTTTTATTTTTTTTTTATTTCCTCAATTTATTTATGCTTTTGAATTGCATTATGAGACCTTGATCTTTCTTCCAACAACTTTTAACCCTGAAAAGTTAAGAAAAGCTTTTGACTCTTCTAAAGCATAAACATACCATAATATGTTTGCAGATATTTCAGAAACATGCTAAGTGAACATTCTTGTTTATCTGAAAAGCAATGCTGAAGTCAGATATTCTGCTTAAAAAATGTGCGTTACGTGCCGGATCGCTGTCTTTGTTTTGGTTATTTAACCTGCCCACTGCCACTTTTAGCCAATTTCATTTCAGCACTTCGGGTTGCCTTGGTGGAAAACTGTGTATTTCATTAATTCATTCATTTAGAAAGGCTCTCAAAGCATGCGCCTGTGACCAAAATGCGACCTCCGGTGGACAGTAGCAGACTCTGAAATGAGACGCAGATTCAGAGTTACACATGAGGTGGTTATTAATAAGTGTGGAAATAATAAATGTATATAATCTAGTTTTAAATGAACAATAATCTACATTTAACTTTAAAGTTATATTCTTGGGTTTTAATTACATCATTTCATTAACAGCCCAGCTGTGAGAGACATTAGCCTTTGTGTTTCTGACTACTGGCTGAGACGATATGATGCAAATGGGCAGGTTCTCAACCACTCAGCCTTTGTCTTAGGGTGATACTTTCAGGCCAAAGAAACCCCAAGGTTTCCGCTACATTCATTCTACCATGGCGGGGCGCCATGCCAAAATTCATCCCGCCACGGCTACATATTACAGCTTCTCATTTAAAAAATTGACGTTTTTTTTTAAATAGTGGGTTATAATCGCACCAAAACGTATTAAAAGGTAAGTGAATTATAACAGCGCAAACCTTTCTGTAACCGTAGGAGTGCTGTGCGTCATTTGTTTAACCCTTTACGGTGATATACTGACTGACAGGTGCATGACGCGTGAGGCTAGCAACACGACGTATAGCTTTCAGTTAGGATGAACACAGTTTCCATCAGTGGCGGCTGGTCAATAGAGGGCGCTGGGGCGCCGCCCCCCCTTCAAGTTAGACCCCTTTAATATGTTCATGTTTATTATCACAAATATTAACAAAATAAATTGATTTAATTATAACATTCTAACATTTATTGTAGTCATACTAACATTTATTGAAAAAAAAAGTATGAACAATATTTTTTCATATGTGTGCGGGGAGCGGGACTAATGAGTGTATATGTAGGTACACAAACTTTTGCAATGCACGTGATATGACGATAAGCTCTAATTGGCCTGATTTAAATTGTCCCTGGGGCGCAGCACTCTGCGCCCCGAACCCTCCCATATTTGTTGTTAGAACGAATCATATTTGTTTTATATGATTGGCCTTATGTGATTGGACCATTCTCACCAAAGAGCTTAGAATGCAATTTCTCGAGATGAAGGAAAATGCCGTTGTATCTTTGCAAAGATATCCGTTCACAAGGCGTTTGGATGAAGAAAAAAAAAAGAATCAAAAAGCTTGGACCAGATCGACCGTCTTTGCAAATTCACCAGTAGTCAAGTGATGGCGAGCGCGCGAATATTCGGGGCTTTTCCAGCACTTGTTATGACAAACGGAGTTGTAAGTCATACCTTTTACTATTTCCGTGTTTGCTGTTTCAAACAGCATGACGCAAGAGAGGCTGAATGCATTGGCTATGCTGTCAATAGAGAAGAGACTGGTGACTGAGATGACTGACTTTAACGGTTATTGAGAAATTTGCAAGCCAGAAGAAAAAAAAGGAGAGCATAATTTATTTTGAAGTAGTGCTACTGGCCAGTGATTAGGCAACATTTGTTTGTGTGTGTGTGTATGTGTGTGTTTACTGATTATCTTGATTACTTCATTACTGATAATAAACCCAAATTGAACTAAAATGAACTGATTTGTGATGCATTTATTGTATGCTTTAGTCATATTTTTGTTTTTTGATACATCACCTGAAAAATGGCTTTTACACTCTTACTTTACCAACAGTTAGATTTTTTTCTGGTGTTTGCGCCCCCCCACATTTTTTAACACCAGCCGCCACTGGTTTCCATAATTATACTTTATTTATAGATAAAGGTCTATGGCTCTGCAAACAACAAACAAAGACTTTATCTTGCTGGAGTTTAAAGCCGTTTTACTTTACCTCAGGATGCATTAATGCCGCTCTGTAGGTCTATTGGAGACGTTCATAAATATTCCTTGCAAATCTAATAAAGGTTGGAGACAAATTCACTACGTAAACGCGCTAAATTGCACTTGAGCAGCGTATATTTGAGGACGTGCAAGAAGTTGTGCACGAACAGAGGAAATCCTAGCGCAAGCAAAATGCTCGTATTACACAAATCCGATCTCGACTGCGTCCCATTTGTCATTGAAATAACGCCAAAGGTAGTTGGTAGATCAAAAGGCCTGCAGCCACAGCTGGAAAAAATCTTAGAGGAAACACTGAACCTCTTTTGTTGATTAACTTGTGTGGCAGGTTTTCTAACACCTATATGCTGGTTAATCCAATACCTAATATGCATGCTTTGTTTAGACATCTCCCCTCCTCCTAAGAAGACAAATAGACAGGACGTCTCAAATCAGACTTGTGATAAAACTAGCAGACTGCAGACCTCCAATAGGCTCTGCAGACACATGGACTTCTTGAAGACGCTGTTTGACTGCAGATTAACCAACGCGTCTCAATAAAGGAATTCTGAATGTTTCGAGTCTCCTGGACTGGGTTCTCTTCTATCCTCATTTATTTGTTTACAACATAAGCAAATTATATAAATATTATGAATGTAAACATTAGGTGGCAGGTTACATTGTAACCCCGTGTCCTAACAACACGCTATGTGATGAGGTATGCAGAGATAAGCAATTTGGCTGTCTGCACCAGATGAAACAAGGCAGAAATTTAAATACAGCCATTCAGAAGCACAGAATAGTGCACTCACTGCACTTCAACGAAATGGTAAGGTTTATAATCTAATTAATACATATTAAACCTCTTTAATATTATAAAATGTAGATGCTGAATCACTGAAATGTGTTGACTTGCACTGAGTCTCAGTTCTAAAGTTCAATTTGAGGTGAACTATCTGCTGCTGCTTTCAGTATATGGCAATAAA
This sequence comes from Danio kyathit, assembly GCA_903798195.1. NCBI lineage: Eukaryota > Metazoa > Chordata > Actinopteri > Cypriniformes > Danionidae > Danio > Danio kyathit. Next base: position 5,949,935 of record LR812519.1, read on the forward strand.
CAGGGTTTCTGCGGCGTCCTAAAAAGTCTTAAAATGTCTTATATATATATATATATATTTATTCCATCTGGGCCATTTGAAAAATTCCTTAGCCTTTAGCCCTTAATGAGTCTAAAATTGAATTCATTATGGTCTTAAAAATGCCTTAAAAACTCTTAAATTTAACTCTGTGAAACCTACAGAAACCCTGAATAAATAAACCCAAAAGCCTGACAGACAGAAAGACAGACAGCTTGTGTTGTTAAATAAATAATTAATGTTTCTACATTAAAAAACAGTATTATTAAACAAAATTTGATTATTTTATATCAGTTATGAATTAAAAATATTTATTTTTCAAATATAAATGTGAAATATAAATGAATTCGCCACACACTGAATAAAAACCCAAGTCTATTTGGCATTTACAAGTATTTTTATACTATTTTAATAAGAAAAAGTTAATCTTAAGAGCAGTCCAACCTTCAGAAAAGCATCCTAAAGCAGACAAAAGCCCGTCGAATGGCTTGTGTTGTTAAATAAATAAATAAATAATTGAATAAATTAATAAATAAACAAAATAAATAATTCATTAATTAAAAAAAGTTTCTACATAAAATACTGTATTAATAAACAAATCAGGAATAAAATAAATAAAAAAACTTTTATTTTTTCAAATATAAATGTGAAATATAAATTAATTCGCCACACAATGAATAAAAACCTAAGCCTATGTAAGGTTTATCACCATTTTTACACCATCTCAGTAAGAAAAAGGCAATCTTAAGTGCTGTCCAACCTTCAAAAAAGCATCCTAAAGCAGACAAAAGCCCGACGGACAGCTTGTGTTGTTGTCTGCTTTCACTTTGGCTCGCTCGGGTTCGCACGCTGCAAATGCACACACACCATTGGCCGTGGAGACTAAATTATTGATTTGTTGTTTTTTTATAGCGTTATGATAGGCCACCCTGTAACACATCCCTCATAAAAACTGCATTAGTGTTTGTGTCTCCAGTGGCAGCCTATGGCATCCTCCACGCTCCCTAAAATAGATCCGCGCTTTCCCCTCGGACAGTTGTGGATTTGCAAGTTAATGTCTAAAACAAAACGGAGCAAACACTTCAGCGGCGTTTCCTCGATAAGCACACGCTGATTTAATGAATGTGGCAGCGCTCGACAAACTTCTTGATTTTTTGCCACCCCGATTTCTTGCACCAAAGGCAAAAACATCAAGTCTGAAAAATCTGTGTGTCATTACTGGGTTTAAAGTGATGAATGCTGTAATTAGCATTTCTGTAATTCAAGTTAATTGAACTATGATTGAGAATAATAAGTGTTGTTCTTTAACCTTAGACAAAAGTGGGTGCATAGGTAAATACTATATATACACAGTGGGGGAAATAAGTATTGAACACGTCATGTTTTTTCCTGGGAATAATGTTTCTAAAGGAGCTGCTGACATGGAATTGAACCAGATTTTGGTAAAAACCCAAACAATACAAACATAAAAATATAACAAAACAAAACCAAAAAAAAAAAATGTGAAAAATCAGTTTTGTGCAATAACAATGAAATGACACAAGCAGAAAGTCCTAAACTACTGAAACATATTAATACTTTATTATAAAAGGCTTATTTGGTGATGGCTGCTTAAAGACGCCTCTCACATGGAGAATGAAGTCACGTGCATTGCTCAGGTGTGATTTTTTTTCACAGACATCAACAGAGTGTAAAAACCTTAATGGTTTTGTGGGTCACGTCAATCAAATCTGAGCTTTATTTTGTATTTTCTATTGGATTCAAGTCAGGTGATTGGCTAGGCCATTCTACAGCTTGATTCTCTTTCTCTGAATATATATTATTATATATATATATACATATGTGTACTGTAAAAAATGCTGGGTTCCACACAATTCCTGTATGTTGTCCCAACGCAAACTGATTAAGTTGGTTTTACAAATTTAAGTCGATTAAACATAAAACAAACAAATTGTCCCAAAAACATCAGAAATAAACAACAGAATTTTGTTATTTCAGCTTGTTTTGAATGCGTTTATTGAATAATAAACATGGGGCATGGATAATGTCCTTAATTTTCTTATTTCTGTAAAACGTTTTCCGAGACTATATCGGTGTCCTTCTCTCCCTCACCGTCATTTTCTCAGTAACAGTTGCTGAACAATTTGGTCTACATTCACAGTTCATGTATCTTTGGAAAGAAGACACTTTGGGCTTTATTACCCATCATCTAGAGTTTATAATGCTCAAAATGAAAAAAAAGTTACAGATGCCTAAGTAATATAATTACTTAAGTCCTTTTTAATTAGGGATGCACCGATCCCGATACTTGGATCGGATATCGGTTCGATATCGCATATTTTTGCTGGATCGGGTATCGGCCAGCTGGTACCGATCCAAATCCGATCTTGCGCGTGCGCTATATTCTGTGTAATTTATAAGCCAACAAAAGCCACAAAGGAAGCTTATTATAAGGCACTAGAAAGTTGTCAAGCAGACCTACTATATCATAAATGTTTTGAAGCCATTCTATAGTGTAATGTGAAGTACAGATGAAAATTCACATGGTTAAATTCATGTTCACTTCAGCGCTTCCCGCCGCTGCACCTGACAATCATTCTCCATTCATTCACAATTCAAGCTGCGTGTCGCGTTTATGACAGCACGAAAAACTTTCTCCAAGACTGTTTGTTCCTGTTAGTTTAAATAATCAGTGTGGAAATGCATTTAGTTTTGCATTAAATAGGTTAATTTTGACGTGCAACATAGAGATCATTGCTGGTTCTAAATCACGCGCTGTGTCTGTTAGATCAGCAGATCGCATTCACAACACTGGAGTAGGGTTAGGCTATCACCTGCGCTTCACACACAAAGTAGGCCTACCTGAAACTTTAAATTAGAAAAGGCTCAATAATCATTGGACAGATCCTCAACGCACTGATTTCTCCCCTTTGTGCTGCTGTTTTAGAAGTGTCCGTATTCCGGAGGGCTGCACGCTGTGTCTCAGTGATGCAAGCGCTTCATTCAGGCACCGGCTGCGCAGACGCAACATGCGCCGCCGCTCCGTAAGATTATTCTTATAATAGGCTAAGTTTATGTTATTATGTTCCTTTCGCGAATGTTTGTTCCTTCTTATGTTTGTGCTGCGAAAAGTTTGTAAAGCCTGGCTCATTGTGGTTTAGTTGATTAAATTATTAAAATTGAAAATGACGGCCCGGGGGGCATATGAATTGTCATTAACAGAAAAGTATTTAGCCTAATATAGGCTACTCTGAAACTGTGAATATTTCACTGTAATTTTATATATATTAACATTTTATTTAACAGACCAGTTTGTCAGATTGTGCGCTGAAGCATATAAGCGGACCTTGTTTTGAACTCCACCTCAAATATTCTTGTTTATTTTGTAGATAACTGACCAACAAAAATACATTAAAATAACCAACAAATTATACCAAATGAAATTTGTTTCAAAAAGATACATTTTTTTAGACAAAAAATTATTTTACAGACATTCTTTCAGTTTCTCCATCTCACGTGGCTATAGGCGAGGGAATGTTTATTAAGTAAAACTGGCCTCAGACGGTTTAGTTTAGTCTGCTTCAAACCTGCAGGAAAATATCAGGCTTTGCTAAAAGGCCGATTGTTTTACCAACGATTAGGGTCAATAGTGGTAGCCTATTACAGATTTCAAAGAAAAATCTGAATATTCAAAAGGAAACATAGGCTGGACCACAACAGATCAGATCAATGTCATAATGAATGTTAAAATAATGTAGTCCATAGTTATAGCAAGCATCATGTTTAGTTAAATTGTGCCATCTGTCATCTACAGTAGGCCTATAGGTCTGTTATTTTACTAAAGAAGATATATTATTTGAGTTTATCACCAGAACTATAGAAACCGTATTATGTTAATAATAAAATAATAATAATAATAAAAAAATAGCACAATATCGGGATCAGATCAGTATCGGTCGATACTCAGAATTTTAGTATCGAGATCGGATCGGTTTTTAAAAAATGGTATCGTTGCATCCCTATTTTTAATAATAAAATATTGCACAGCACTGAACATTTCATTATTTAAATATAATACTTATATTTTATAAGTTGTTGGAGGAAGGATCAAGCTTCCATAATGCAATTCAAAAGCATAAATAAACAGGGGAAAAAGCAAAACAAAACATGCAGTCGCAAACTACAGAAAATTGTAGGGATATTTTTTAATTAGTGTACGATTAGAGATGCAGAATATGATACTACTTTATAACTACTAATGAACGCTTATTCTCTTACTAATAGCCAGGTAATTAAACAGTAGTTAATAGTATGAATTGTGACCTAAAGTGTGACCAGTAAAACAAGTTCAGTAACTTAATAAACTAATTACCTGTTTACTAATAGTTAGTAAGGTAGAAGTTGGGTTTAGGTTTTAGGTAAGATTAGGGATGCAGAATAAGACCATACTTTATAACTACTAATGAACAGTTCATATCTTATTAATAGACAGGTATAAGCCAGTAGAACATAGCATGAATTGTGACCTAAACTAAAGTGTTCCCACAATTTAATCTGCAACAGGAAGAGTCTACTTAACATCTCATGTTCTGGAGAGTGACCGTTTTTTTTTTTTTTTTTCCCAGACACTCACAGTCTATACCTTCCCTGAACCAGGGCTTCTGGGCAAACCCAACTCAGACATGTGGCCAGTATAAATTATTAAGCGCTCATTGCTTATTCCGCCTGCCTGTCCTCATCTTTGCTCTGTGTAATGGAGGCCCTGATGGCGAGGGAGAAAGGGAACGCATGCATTTGCATCTCCAGCATCCTCCAAAACGCTCTGGACTCGGAGTGCAGGGATATTACCTGTTTACTCGGCGTCTGAGGGGCGGCCGGCGTTTTGTTTGAGGTCGGCAGACTAATATGCGGTGTCGCCGAGAGGATCAAGGTTTCGAGAATGGGGCTTTTTACGATTCAGAGTCATAATCCAGCCATGAGGGAGCAGAGCTCGACCCCGAGGGTAGAGGTGGAGATTGTACAGGCGAGGAGGAGACGCCAGGGGAACCGCAGATGCATGTAAATTGGAGAGACTGAAAGGAGTGTGAGAGTTTCAGAAAAAAAGGGAGTTTGAGAGTATAGGTGGCTTCTGCATGGTGAATACTTTCCAAATGTGAGATGGGAAAATAGAACGTCATGTTATTCTAATCTAAACTGCTTGCTTATGTACTTGAGGATGGGATTACATAGCCTCTTTTTTTAGAACTTAAAGCTGCTTTAGTTGCAGAAAGTCAAATGTTTGAGTGTCGGCATTAAGTCTGGTGCACATTGTACAGGAAAAACAACAAGACTTCTTTCTTAATGAGTATTTTGACCACATCATCCTCTTTATGCATGTTGTCTTACTCCAAGCTGTATAGCCTACTATCAATTAAGCATATTAGGTGATGTGCATCTTTGTAATGAGAAGGGGTGTGGTCTAATGACATCAACACCCTATATCAGGTGTGCATAATTATTAGGCAACTTCCTTTCCTTTGGCAAAATGGGTCAAAAGAAGGACTTGACAGGCTCCGAAAAGTCAAAAATAGTGAGATATCTTGCAGAGGGATGCAGCACTCTTAAAATTGCCAAGCTTCTGAAGCGTGATCATCGAACAATCAAGCATTTCATTCAAAATAGTCAACAGGGTCGCAAGAAGCGTGTGGAAAAACCAAGGGGCAAAATAAACTGAGAACTGAACCATGAATTGAGAAAAGTCAAGCGTGCAGCTGCCAAGATGCCACTTGCCACCAGTTTTGCCATATTTCAGAGCTGCAACATCACTGGAGTGCCCAAAAGCACAAGGTGTGCAATACTCAGAGACATGGCCAAGGTAAGAAAGGCTGAAAAACGACCACCACTGAACAAGACACACAAGCTGAAACGTCAAGACTGGGCCAAGAAATATCTCAAGACTGATTTTTCTAAGGTTTTATGGACTGATGAAATGAGAGTGAGTCTTGATGGGCCCGTGGCTGGATCGGTAAAGGGCAGAGAGCTCCAGTTCGACTCAGACGCCAGCAAGGTGGAGGTGGAGTACTGGTTTGGGCTGGTATCATCAAAGATGAGCTTGTGGGGCCTTTTCGGGTTGAGGATGGAGTCAAGCTCAACTCCCAGTCCTACTGCCAGTTTCTGGAAGACACCTTCAAGCAGTGGTACAGGAAGAAGTCTGCATCCTTCAAGAAAAACATGATTTTCATGCAGGACAATGCTCCATCACACGCGTCCAAGTACTCCACAGTGTGGCTGGCAAGAAAGGGTGTAAAAAAAGAAAAACTAACGACATGGCCTCCTTGTTCACCTGAAATGAACCCCATAGAGAACCTGTGGTCCATCATCAAATGTGAGATTTACAAGGAGGGAAAACAGTACACCTCTCTGAACAGTGTCTGGGAGGCTGTGGTTGCTGCTGCACGCAATGTTGATGGTGAACAGATCAAAACACTAAAATTAATTAATTAATTAATCCTCAAAAATACAACTTGACTAATAATTCTGCACTCCCTGTATATATAAATATATATGAAGAGTTCCGATGCAAAATTCTCTAAATCCATCACACATTTTTTTTTTAAATGAGCATTTTCTATCAGGCTCCTCTGATTAGGTTCAGAAGTTTCATTTTATAGATAATGAAAAGGTTATTAGCTAGTAAATAAAATAACCTTTTTTAAAAAATGTCGCTTTAGACAATTCTCTGGTTTTTAAGAAGGTAGATTTTCTTTCGCGTCAAAACCAGCTAAATATAAGACAGTGTAATTAGTTGAAAAATAACTAAAGATAAAATTATTTTACATAAAACACATTACACAAACCACCTAAAATAAAAACACATACATCTGGCAAGTAAGTGATGGTTCATTCCGCTGTCGTAACCCCTGATAAACCAGGGACTAAGCAGAAGGAAAATTAATGAAATCTGTCAAGTAAATGCATTAATCAATAATATTAAAATCAACATTGCTGAAATGTTAACAACTTGTTGTCATTTCTGATATTTGGGATTTAGATTTAATGTAAGTAGAGCATTGTAAACATTATAAACATTGTAAACTAAGCTTGTTACATTCAAATAATGTAGTATAAAAACATTGTAAAACATCAATATCTGTGCATTGTCCATTAATATAAAAGCTTAACAGACGTATAGGTATTATGAAGTACTATAAATAATGTATAGTTTTTATAAAATAGCTTATATTAGCAAATGAATCACAAGGCCAACTGGGCAAAAAGGGGATGCCTCTTAGACAATTTTAGAAGTCATTCATTCATTCATTCATTCTCCGCATACAAGGTCTTGATCTCTTTTTTGTCTCGTTTATCCTCATAGCATCCACGTGGGATAAAAGAACGGCATCTTAACTTCGTCCTTCGTAAAACAGTGTTGTCGTATATTGTATAGTAAATCGGAGTCATTCAAAGTAAAGTCGCTGCGCAAAAGTGGAAAAGTCTAACATGACTGCATGCTACACTTCCGACTGTACAGTGTGTTTTCTTTTTCTTATAATGTACATAGTTTTGAGGTAAGGGACATTTTCATTTTCCATTCACTGACAGTCGGACAGGCTAATCCAATTCATCAAACTCCGCCTTTTAAAATCTAAATCAAAAGCGGAATAAAGCAGTATCCTCATAAAAGCCAGCGTATCAGCGCGCTGCTACATTGAAAACATATGATTCGATTCGCACCTTCTGATTGGTTCTCGGGATATAGCGGCTTTTGCTGTCAAAGGCAAGTGGCGTTTAGAGACTTTTGCAAGCAAACTGTTATATATATATATACACGATTATGTTGTCGAACTGTTGAATAAACACAATATCATACTCATAGCAGTCCAATATGGTTGTATATAGTGACTGGTAGGACACTAAGGCACTCGGATATTTATATCGACAGCATAATCGTTTATAAAACAGAAAAAAAAAAAAAAAATTGAGTCTAAAAAACCTTTTGGAATTGGAACTACTTTTTTTCCGCCATTCATTCACATCTGCAGCTGACGTCAGAACAGCAGAAACAGTTACTAATTCACCAACATCACTTTAGAGCTAGTATATGAATGATTCTCTAGCATAATCTCTAAATTGATGACAAAACAGGTGATTTTGCTCACATTTTTAGATTATAAGACTGAACAGCATGAAATGCCATCAGTCTAGAGACATTTCCCAGTATTTCTCTGTTGTAAATCGGGTATCACAATAATTAACCCCAAAAAAGCCAAAGAAGTGCACACATTACCAGTTTACTGTTGTGTTTGCGATAAGAAAAAACAATAAACACATGCGGGCATTTCTTCTTTCTTTCTGTTTACTAAACTAATCTACAGTAGCGAAAACAGGAGACTCATTAGAAACAGATGGCCAAACAAAAAAGTAACTTGGGGTTATACAAAGAGTGGCCAACCCAAAATACACACATTCCTAATATGCAAGTCCCATCTCACACTCAACACACTATAATTCTTATGGTATAAATACAGCACTACAACATACAAAAGAAAGAGATCGACTTAGAAAGTCACTTACCTGTTTAATAATGATTTAATCAGCTGTAGTTAGAAGTTATGAGTTTTTCTCCTCTAAGGCCTTATTATGCTGTCTCTGTCGTCATCTTGTGGATGCACAAAGTCAACCCTATTTGGACTGCTCAATGACAGGCTGATGCCATCAACGGGCTGAATTTCTGAAATTATAAATATATAAATTAGGCATTATCCTTATAAATAAACTGCATAGTTGCAATCTAAACAACTACATTCACCTAAAAAGCCTCAAAATTACATTATGTTGTCCAACAGCTGCAATACTTGTCAAACTGTAGTGAGTTTATTGATCTGCTGTCACTCTATGTGGGCGGAGTAATACAGAAGGGTTAAGAGGCTGTACGAGTGCTGTTATTGCAGAATATTGCACAGCCATCAGCCAATCAGATTCGAGAACCAGACAGAACTGTTGTGTGTATGTATATATACAACAGAATATATGTATATGTTCAACAGAAATTACTGTGATTGGCTGTGAAGGTCATCAGTTCATCAAACTCACTGCTGTTTACGAAGTGTAACCACAGATACAGGAACACTGGAGCGTTTTAAAGCTGCTATTCATCAGCAGATAGATCTTATGTCAGCTTATAGACAAACCAACTATTCGACGTGACTTTGAAACATTCCATTTTAAATGTTTAAAGGGTCACGAAACACCAAAACACATTTTTTGAGCTGTTGACAGTCATATATGTGTCCCACGCTGCTATAAACACTATTAGGACACATATATTGCACTAAAAAGTGAAAATTGGTTGTTTTTGCGTTATTTTGAGCAAATTCGTTCTTCCGGTTTGAAACGAATTTTTGAAGCTGCGTCACGGCCATGAGATACTTGGGTGTAAATCCAGCCGGAGAGTGGCTGTCTGTCTTTTCTAGGACGTTCTTACGTATCTGAGTGTGCAGTATTAATTCATGAGAAAGACGTGCTTCAAACCAATCAGCGCACTCTATTGTGTATGACGTGAAACTTCATTAATATGCATGATAGCTCCGGAGACTGTTTACCAGTTTACACTGTTCAGACGGCAGAGAGACGCCACGTTGTGTTGCCAAAACAATTGAAAGTACAAGAATTCAAAACAAAAATCGTAGGTGTTATTAGTGTGTTGCAACGAAGGTTTTGTTTTCATTTTCGCTTTATGAGAGAGCAGCTGGACTCACGTGTGGATTACAGTGCACGCGACAGAAACGCGTTTGTAAGGAACATTTTTACCCGAGAGCTTTTTCTCATCTGGAAATGGTGAAATCCGGATTTGCCGCTCGTCTCCTTTTAATAAAAAGACACAGCTCCAGTTTGATTGTCTGTCTACAGATTTGGTAAGTGTTTGCAGTGGACTGCCCTTTGTTTAAATGCTGCTCTCCGAGTGTAAACATGTAAACACAAACTATTCCCGTCGTGCAGGATTTTCGCTGCAATTTGTGACAGGATAGTCTATACACACACGGCTTTCTGACGCTACCTACCGAGTACATAAGTTACAGAGAAATGCGGAGGATTTTTTTCTCTTATTCACCGTATCAAATCAGCCTCTGTGTGTTTGTTTTTCCAAACTTAGCGCGTGCCCAAATGTTAACTCCCTTCTATGCAAAATCTTATCCTCTTTCCCTCCCCCGACACTCCCACACTCCCAGAGCTGGACACGCCCAACTTTCCTGACTTTTTTCAAAACAGAGGTGTGAAAACACCCTGCTGAGACAGGGGGTTTCGTGGCCCTTTAAGATGTGTCTCTTGCTTTATTATAAATCACATTGGCACTTATTTAGGCTTTATTACAATGTTTATCTCAATGGACAGTGAATTTACTAAACTAATGACACAAAAAGTAAAAAGTAGCAAACGCATTACTTTAAACAATCAATAATATGTTTCGTTCTGGGATCGGGAAGTTCTCAGAAGATAATATTGTACTACATTATTATGTTTTATGTGTTTTTTAAGGAAAAATGATGTAGGCTACATAGGAAACTGTTAAATGCAGAGCTCCTCTATAGACACCTGCAAGTTCTGAAAAGGATCAAGCCTTAGCCAGGTAAGAAAAAGTAATGCAAAAGTAATTTATCTAAAAAATAAAAATAGTTTTTAAGCTTTTATATAATGTTACAAATGGAGGAAGATCAAACCAACACATTTCATTATTAGATAAACTTTTTACTTTTCACAAGGTGATTCAGTTTTCTTTAATAATTGGTCTTAGGTTATTGAGGACTTTTGCAATTCACTCTCTCTCTCTTCATGGGTCTTTCGGCCCTGCTCTATTGTCTCACCCAGTCTCTCTCTCTCCCTCTCTCTCATATATATGCATGCCTGTAAATAAATGTGTTGTCTATGCCTTTTTGTTACCATTATTAAATTGTAACAGTTAAATGTTACTATTATTATTTTCTGATTTATTTATTTATTTTCTTGCACTGTGTATTGTTTGGGTGTGATGTTGTAATGTTGCTTCCGACCTCTGGGGGCACTAGGTTGATTTGCACCTCTATAAAGAGCCACTTACCATAGAGTAAGATAAGTGTTTGGTAGAGTATACACCACGGCTGCGTCCGAAACCGCATACTTCCATACTATACAGTACGCTTAAATCAGTATGCGAGCCGAGTAGTGTGTCCGAATTCTTAGAATTCGAAAATCAGTATGCGAGAAGTACCCGGATGACTTACTACTTCCGGCGAGATTCTGAAGTGCGCATCCCATGGACGCTGCGCTATCCCATGATGCCCCACGAGAGAATTTATGAATGGACGTGAAGCGACGCAACTGACGCAGGTAGGTCACGTGACCATGACAAAATGGCGGATGTAGTACGTCCGAATTCCATTCATACTGCTCACATTCATACTGTATAGAACGTACTTTTCCAACGGCCGAGTAGTACGTTTAAATTCAATTGCAGTACCTACTGAATAGTAGGCGGTTTCGGACGCAGCCCACATGTATCACTTTTGCTACCGGCCTTCGCATTGTCCCTTGTTGAGAACTGTTGCAGTTATCGCTCAATAGTAAGTGTAACTTTTGTGTCTTTACCTGATGTGTCGTGTTAAGCAGTTACTTATGTTGATTTTTGTTTGTTTTAGAAAGGACTGTTTGTCTTTTGCTGTACTTGTGCTTCTGTTGGCTTGCTGTGTTCAATTGGAGTGAAACGATTCTAAGATTGTCCAACTTCTCTGAGAAAAACATCATCCCATTCAACAGAGGGCAACTGGACGTTTCTCCTACAGCATCAACGGTTTTTTTCCTAACAGTGTCAGGACATCAAAAAAAAGGAATTGCATCGCTCTCAAAAGCTAATAACGATACGTTATCACTGACATTATTGAGAGACTTATTTGATTTTGACTTTGGAATGTCTTGCTTTTTGTTGTTATTTAATGTTTTGTGTTTATTGATAAAACCACACATGTGGGTAAAATAAAATACGAGAGTTCAAATGCTATAATTTGTTCAGAAGAGTGTTAATCAGTCAGCCAAGTTTCTGTAGAACCCCCTCAGAGTAATACTAATTCAAGGAGAGGAGGTGTTGCGAAATGTTTGAGCCCATGTGGATTGTTTGCTTTTTACACACAGAACAAGTTACTTGAACTCAAAGATAAAGCAACAGGTTGTACTAACAGTGTTTCCTCTAGGATTTTTTTTCCAGCTGTGGCGGCAGGCTTTTTTTTTTTACACAGATCTGCCAACTATTTTAAAGACAAATATTACACGCAGTATCAAGTCAAGATCCCATTCATGTAATACGAGCATGCAAATCTCTTTGCTTGCGCGCCGATTTCCTCTGTTCGTGCACAAAACGTCTTGCACGCCCTCAAATATACTCTGCTCAAGTGCGCTTATGTGCGCTGACTAATAGACACTGCTGAAGTGCGATTTAGTGCGCTTTTGTGTGTGCTTTTTAATGCGTCCTGAAGTAAAGTGAAACGGCTATAAACTCCAGCAAGATAAAGTCATTGTATGCAGAGCCAATGACCTTTATCAATAAAGTATACTTATATGGAAACTGTGTTCATCTTAACTGAAAGCTACGCCGTGTTTGCTGGCCTCACGCATCACACAGCTGTCAGTCAGCATGTCACCTTAAAGGGTTGTGCAAATAGCACACAGCACTACGGTACAGAAAAGTTTGCACTGTTTAATTCACTTACCTTTCAATGTTTTGGTGCGATTATAACCCGCTATAAAAAAAAACACGACTGAAAGTTTTAAATGCGTTGTAATGTAGCCGTGGTGGGATGAATTTTGGTGTGGCGGCCCGCCACGGAAGAATGAATGTAGCAGAAACCTTGACTAATCCGTTTATGTAGTAAGATGAATTATTCTTCCAGGCCAGGAAATTAATTAATCTTTGAATTAATAGACAAATAAATTGTAGGCTCCAACAGACGAGCAGTTCAATTTAATGTAATTTTAGTTCGGTTACCATTAACAATAAAGTCAACGCAAATATTCCTAATTAAATAATAACTTATCATTAATTATTAATAATTTTAAGAGCTTAATTTGCTACATATATATCTTCTTAACTGAAGTGTTATTTCTAGATTTATCCCCTCAGAATTGAGATATAAAGTCACAATTCTGAGGGGAGAAAGTTAGAATAGTTTATGCTTTTTGGCTCCAAATCAAAGTTTGCATTGTAGTGATTCAACTGTCTGGTATGGTCCATGGCTCATAACACTTCAACGAAGACTTTTAAAAAAAATCCCTACGAGAAAAAAAAAAAAACACTTCAGAATCCAGCAATGCCACAAAGTGGGCAGCACTAATGCACTCCATTGAATCTCAATAGCATTAGAGTGAGACGAGCAGTGTAAAAGCTTCAGTGATGAGCAGGTTGCCATGGCGATCAGATGCCCATCGCACCTGTAAATGTCAGTTTTCCACGTCCTTCTGCAGTCAAAAGCAGAAACCCTCAGCATTAGGCCTCCTTAATAACGTCTCCGATGCTCGCTGACCAGTGTGGAAATGTGCTCTATGGTTCTTGGCCACATATCAAGACAAATGTGTCTGCCGACGCATTAGCCTTTGAAAATGCACTGCCCATGTCAGGCCGCATAAATCTTCTTAGGGTTAATGCTCGCGTTCTTTAAGGGACTTCTTAATTTGGCATTTGTCAACGGGATTTCATTGCAAATATGAAAGGCCGCTCATACCTATATTTCTGTGGTCAGTGCTGTGAGAAATAGCCAGCGTAGCACTTTTATCACACTGCATCAGAGTCTGCCTCATTAGTGTCTCTTTGTTATGGGATGCACACTTGTTTTCTGCTTCAATCGCAGTTGATGTAATAACAATCGTGCATGATCACAGCACCGCGTTTTTTCTATTTTTTTACAGCAACATTGGGGTTTGGTGTTTCTTCAACTATCGCCACTTCTGTCCTTGTCGGCTTTTAGAAGAAATGAAAATTTTAGATTCATTTTGAGTCAAAATTATTTGCCCTCCTGTGATTATCTGTTTCCCAACTGATGTTTAACAGAGCAAGGAATTTTTCACAGTATTTCCTGAAATATTTTTTCTTCTGGTGAAAGTCTTATTTGTTTTATTTAGGCTAGAATAAAAGCAGTTTTTTTTAAACCATTTAAAGGTGCAGTATGTAAGTTTGACACCCAGTGGTTGAACTAGGTATTGCACTCCTGGATCATAATAAAAGTACGCTGGGATGCCAGATTGTGTACAGGAGCGAGTGATTTAAACTGTGTTCTAAATAAAAGCAACGACACGCGATAGAGGGAATATTTTCCATATTAAAAGGAGTTTTTGTCCTAACCAACGCCTCGAATTGATATATTAGAAATGGCTTCTATTTCTCACAGCTGAACAACAGAAACCTATGACAGCTAGATCACCTCAGGTAAGCCTCGTGTGCTTTATTCTGTGCTAAATGCTAACAATGCGAGTTTGAATGCATTTTACATGGCATTTGTTGCCATATACTGAAAGCAGAAAGTTCACCTCAGATCTTGAAAATACAATAAACCGTCTGAAATTGAACTTTAGAACTAAACACATATGAGTGATTCAGCATCTACATTGATGTTAAAGTGGGTTAACATGTATTAAATAGATTCTAAACCTTACCGTTTGGTGAGCGAGTGCATATTCTGTGCTTCTGAAAGGCTGTATTTACATTTCTGCCGTGTCTCGTCTGGTGCAAACAGCCAAATAGCTGATCACTGCCTCTCTCGTCACAGCGTGTTGTTAGGACACGCGGTTACAATGTAACCTGCTCACCTAATGTTTACGTTCGTAATATTTATGTAATTTGCTAATTAATAACCTCATGTGGAACTGCATCTGTCTCCCATACTGTTCTTTTTGGTCACGGACGCATGCTTTCAGAGTCTTTCTGAATGAATGAATGAAATACACTGTTTTCCAACAAGGCAACCCAGGGTGCTGACATATAATTGGCTAAACTGGCATCGTGCATATGAAATTTATCTAAACAAAGACAGCGTTCCGGCACGGTAAACCCATTTTCAAAGCAGAATATCTGACTTCAGCATTGTTTTTCAGTTAAACAAGTATGTTCACTTGGGATGTTTCTTAAATATCTGCACACATATTATGGTATTTTTATGCTTTAGAAGAGTCAAAAACTTACATACAGCACCTTTAAAGGTCAATATTATTAGCCCCCTTAAGCAATATTTGTTTTTTTTTTCGATTGTCAAACAAACCACTGTTATACAATGACTTCCCAAATTAACCTAACTTGCCTAATAGTAATAATTCCTTACATTTATATTGCGCTTTTCTGGACGCCAGTGTTGCCAACTTAGCAATTTTGTTGCTAGATTTAGCAACTTTTCATACTACCCAAGCAACTTTTATTTTCAAAAAGCACCTAGTAACAAATCTATCAATTTCTAATATTAATTTGGCTACTTTTAGCAATTTTTAAAAAGTGACTCAAAAGAGCAGTGGCTGCAGGCTTCACTCAACACACACACATATCACATTCAAGTTAAATTGCTAGCTCAGATTGTTTTTCATAACTGTTAATTTACAGATATCTGTTAACATGTATAATTGTTGGTCATTTAGGTATCAATAAACTCCAATAGTGCTTTAACTGTTGTCACTTTCACAAATGTGTTAATTTCACAAGTTAAAAAGAGTAGGGACACAAGCTGTGATTGTTTAAAAGAATGTAACTGTTCATTATCAGTGTTATATTTAAAAATAAAAAAATCTTATTAAAAAGTGTTCGCAGGGCTTAATTTGTGCCGGAACAAGCTGGATCCGGAATCTCTGAAATCTGATCCGGCACCTCATTTTACCGATCCCCCTCCTCAAGCGCCCTCCTCCCCCGTCTGCTGTTCACTTTCACTTTCTTCTACGATTCCCCAACCCTCTTAACTTTAGTCCGCGACAACCCCCCCTCCCGCTCTTCACTTTCGTGCGCGACACCTCTCCATCCTTGGGTGACATGCCGGATCAGTTACCCCTATCTGTTCCGGGAGCTCGCTATTCACAAATTAAGCACTGAGGGCCCTATTTTAACAATCTAGGCACAAAGTCCAAAGCGCAGGGCGCAAAAGCATTAAGGGTGTGTCAGAATCCACTTTTGCTATTTTAAGGATGGAAAATTCCGCTTTGTACCGCGGCGCATGGTCTAACAGGGTTGAGCTTATTCTCTTAATAAACTTTTCAGCCTGCGACCCCCAAAATAACAATGCCAGTGACTCGCAACCCCCAATATCCTCTGAGGGGGTTAAAATTACAGAAACCTTGCATGCAATGGCGCACACACACCAATAGACCCAAGTCTATTCTTCGTTATTTTTTTTTTTGTATGTCAGTGCTGTAAATGTGCCAGAAAGTTTAACCCGGTGTTATAAAATCAATCTGCTGCATCTGATGCTATTTCTGTGTCTTTAATATAATGTAATTACGCCAGGGGTCACAATCCAATAGAACTAGTAACTATATAGTATATAGTAACTGTAAATGACTATTTTTTTCTGTAGGTTATGGATAAAATATGGTAGCTCTTATGGTTTAATAAAAATAATTAGATTTTTGGAAATGACCAAGCGACCCCCCTTCATTGTCCCGCGACCCCTCGGGTGGTCCCGACCCCCACTTTGAGAACCACTGCTCTTAATGAGTTGTGTGTTTGGAGAATAAACCAATCAGAGTCTCATCTCCCATTCCCTTTAAGAATCAGTTGCGTCGTGCCATAGCGCATTTGCTATTTACATGGCGGACTTTGTAAGTGGAAAAACTGAGCGCTTCATTAGCGAGAAAACAGTTAAACAGAACATCTGCAGCGCAAGAATGAGAGAATGAGTCTCCTCATTCTTTACTTTCACTTTCACTCTCGTGGATAAGGAAAGGTGTTGTACGCACAGACATCCATTAGCCTACATAATTAATTTAGTTTGTTAAGCGCAAGGATTTGTTCAAAAACTATTTCTAAATTCATTTCTAATTTCCAGCAAACTAATAAATGAACAATAATAACTAAGTGTGGTCAAAAAACTGAGTTATATCCAAACACACATGCTATGGCCCATATGGTCTAAAAGCTGACAGGTGGGCAAATCTAAGCTTGTTTTTAATAAAACAAATATAAATATGCATATAATAAATAATACTGCTAATAATAATAACATTGTACAAAAGCAAATTGTCATGAATAAACTGAAAAAGCCCCCAGAGATGATGAAGGCATGAAGGCAGTGGTTTTTATATTTATGTAGGCTAGAAAGTAATAATTTTTGTAATATTTTAATCATATAATTATTTTTCATTTTAAAAATATTTGCGTATTGCTCTACATCCTGTGTGTATTAAGCAATGTTCAAGGGAGGCGCCCAACTAATGCGCTCTGCGCTGGACTTTAGACCTCCTCTTATCTGGTCTATTAACAGTCTATTCTAGTTTCTCAAAATAGCAACGCGCCAGCAATGCGCCTTAACACACCTCCTTTTTTAGACCAGAACGCCTACTAGCACACATCTGAACGCAAATGCATTTGCTATTTAAACAGCGTGGTGCAAAACGTCAAAACAACACTTGCGTCCAGCTAAAACTAGCAAACAACAATTGCGTCGCGCCTTGCGCCGCATTGCACCTTGCCCCGCATTGCGCCGGGTCTATGATAGGGCCCTGAGTGTTTGCATTACTTTTACAAATAATCAACTATATTTTTCATACAGGGCAACGCAGTGGCGCAGTAGGTAGTGCTGTTGCCTCACAGCAAGAACGTCGCTGGGTCGCAGGTTCGAACCTCGGCTGGGCTGGGTCAGTTGGCGTTTCTGTGTGGAGTTTGCATGTTCTCCCTGCGTTCGCGTGGGTTTCCTCCGGGTGCTCCGGTTTCCCCCACAGTCCAAAGACATGCAGTACAGGTGAATTGGGTAAGCTAAATTGTCCATAGTATATGAGTGTGAATGTGTGTGTGGAAGTTCCCAGAGATGGGTTGCGGCTGGAAGGGCATCCGCTGCGTAAAATCGTGCTGGATAAGTTGGCGGTTCATTCCACTCTGGCGACCCCGCAAGGGACAAAGCCGACAAGAAAATGAATGAATGAATGAATTTTTCATACAATCTGAATGGACATATTTCAAAAAATGTTTTTGCTGAGATGGCCAGTCAATTTGAGAAAACATTAATTATTTTGTATACTGCATACAGATGTAGTTTTGAGTTGCGATTACACAATGACATCATCACACAAAGTAATATGTTAATAAGAACCTATTTATTGTGCATCTGGATGTAATGTTTTAATATAATATAATCTAGGCGTCTCAGAGAGTAGAGACATAACGGGCTTACGCTTGTCAGATACTACGTGATGACGTCACTAGCTATGTTTCCATGCACCTATTTTTATGCGCATAAAAAATGGTTGATGGAAACGCCATGATGCGCATAACTGAGTAGTATAAACTTTTTATTTGATAAGAAAAGATGCGCATAAACTACGATGGAAACACTTTTATCGCACAAATTCCAGTATGCGCATTAAAAAAAGGTCATGTGATTTTGTTATGAGAGATCATGTGATGATAAAAATGTGTGTAAATGGACAAACCAGCAGGCTGAGCACATTGTAAAACATCTGAAATGTCGTTTAGGTCATTCTAAAACCCCTTACCGTTTAAGTATTAGTGTTATTATATTATAATGACCTCCAGAATCAAGAGCGTCTGTGCTCCGCGTCTGACGCCTTCAAACGCCACCGAGCGTTCACTGCGTGTCAGGATTGCCTTCTGAGGCGCAAGTCATTTATTAAGTGAAGAAAAAATTGACGCAGCTTCTCCTACTGCAGCAAATTCAGTTTTTACTGTTGATATTTGGTGCCAGTTAATCAGGAAGTGACGATTTTGTTCGCTTTGACTCGTTGGATAGAAAAGCTGCTTTATTCGCACATCTTTTGTGCAATAATCCAGTTTTGCACATAATATTAATTCACATTTTTGGATGGAAACATAGCTAGCTAAGGATATGCATAGCTAAGGATATGCATAAGCATAGTAGCTAAGGATATGCAACTGTGCATGACGTCATCTGGCAACATTTAGCTATTTTTAAGCAGGCTTTAGCTACTTTTCATTGGAAATAGTTGGCAACAACACTGCTGGACGCTCAAAGCACTTTACAAATTTTTTGGGTGCCGGGGGGCTTGGGGGGGTTAGGGGTGGTTGGGGGTTTCCTCATCCACCACCAGTATGCAGCATCCATCTGGATGACGCGACGGCAGCCATATTGCACCAGTTCGCACACCACACACCAGTTGATTGGTGGAGAGGAGACAGAGTGATGAAGCCAATTATAACATGGGGATGGTTAGGAGGCCATGATGGACAGGAGGCCATGATGGACAGAAGCCAATGAGCAAATTTGGCCAGGATACCCCTACTCTTCTTTAAAGGACATCCTAATGACCACAGAGTCAGGACCTCGGTTTAACGTCTCATCAGAAAGACGGCGCTCACTGAGCAGTATAGAGTCCTGGGGCATTAGGACCCACACAGACCACAGGTTGAGTCCCCCCTGCTGGTCTCACTAACACCACTTCCGTCACTTTCCCATGTGGTCTCCCCTCCAGGTACTGACCGGGCGCAGCTTTGTTTAGCTTCAGTGGGTGACCATGGGAGAGTTGCAGAGAGCTAGCTGCCGGCTTAATTAACCTAATTAAGCCAATTAACCTAGTTAAGCCTTTAAATTTTACTTTTAGGTAAATACTAGTATCTTGAAAAATATCTAGAAAAATAGTATGTGCTATCATCATGGCAAAATAAAATAAATCAGTTATTAGAAATGAGTTATTAAAACTATGATGATTAGAATTTTTTTTTTTAGGTAAATTTTTTTTTTTTTAAAAGTTGGGGAAAAACATACAAGGGGGCTAATAATTCTGACTTCAACTGTATATCAATTTAAATTAATACTATAGATCATTTTTGTTTATGAACGCTATACCAGCAATATTTACACAATATGATTAGAAATAAAAAATAATCAGAATTGATGTTTGCTTAAATTATTCTGTTTTCTTTAAACATCACCAGTTTTCTTTGCTTTACTGAAAAACACGCATGTTCCTGTTATGAAAATCAATTTGTTATTATAGTTCTTTATTTTATTTTACAATTGAACATATGTTATAATTGAATAATTTACTCATAAAAGGTGTTTTTTTTTTTAATTGTGCTTGTTTCTGATTTTTGAAAAGAACAAAAAGAAAAGGGTTGTCAATAAATAAATAAATGAAGCTGAAGAAACACCTGATTATGAGAGAAAATGATTATAAGTGCAATTATAAGTGAACATTCACAAAATATTACGAGCTCAGGCAGACTCATTCTGGCAAATTAACAGGTTCATGAAACAGATGTTTACCATGGAAAGAAGCGCCATTGATTTAGATTCTAGCTCAAACTGTATTTCAGGTTTGTTTTTTATCTGTGATAGGAAGCGTATCAGGGGGCAGCACGGTGGCTCAGTGGTTAGAACTGTTGCTTCACAGCAAACAGGTTGCTGGTTCAAGTCCCGGCTATGCCAGTTGGCATTTCTGTGTGGAGTTTGCATGTAATTCCCGTGTTGGTGTGGGTTTCCACCAAGTGCTCTGGTTTCCCCCACAAGTCCAAAGAAGTGTGCTATAGGTGAATTGGATCAACTAAATTGGCTGTAGTGTATATCTTTGAATGTGAAAGTGTATGGGTGTTTCCCAGTACTGGGTAGCTGCTGGAAGGGCATCCGCTGCGTAAAACATATGACGGAATAGTTGGCGGTTCATTCCACTGTGGGGACCCCTGATAAATAAGGGACCAAGTCGAAGGAAAACTAATGAAGGAAGCATATCAGACAGGAATTATGGTCACGAAGTGAAATGTATCTATAGTATAATACTATATACAGTTGAAGTCAGAATTATTAGCCCCCCTTTGATTTTTTTTTTTTCTTTTATAATATTTCCCAAATGATGTTTAACAGAGCAAGGAAATTTTCACAGTATGTCTTATAATATTTTTTCTTCTGGAGAAAGTCTTATTTGTTTTATTTTGGCTAGATTAAAAGCAGTTTTGAATATTTTATGAACCATTTTAAGGTCAAAATTATTAGCTCCTTCAAACTATTTTTTTTTTCTGACTGTCTACAGAACAAACCATCATTATACAATAACTTTCCTAATTACCCTAACCTGCCTAGTTAACCTAATGAACCTAGTTAAGCCTTTAAATGTCACTTTAAGCTGTATAGAAGTGTCTTTAAATAATATCTGACTAGATATTTTTCCTGTCATCATGGCAAAGATAAAATAAATCAGTTATTAGAAATGAGTTATTAAAACTATTATGTGTAAAAATCTTCTCTCCATTAAACAGAAATTAGGGTAAAAAATAAACAGGGGGGCTAATAATTCTGACTCCAACTGTATGTAGTGAAGATGAAGATGGTGAAGATGGCGGCTTGCAGATGGAGCGTGCAAACAGTGCTAATTATCACTGCGTTTTATAGTTTGCTTTATCCAGTTAAGAAGCCCAGTTTGGGGCATTTGACTTTTTACAAGTGCAAATCATGTGGAAAAGTTACCAAAATCGATCAAGGAAATAAAAGACTTAAGGAGGTTCAAAAAAGCTATCAAAAGATGGTTGTTTGATGAGGATAAATAGTTTGCATGGTGGATGATGATGTTTTATTTTTTATGTTATTGGATTGTGAATAGGGTTACAGCTGGAAGGGCATCTGCTGCATAAAACATATGCTGGATAAGTTGGCGGTTCATTCCGCTGTGGCAACCTCTTATTAATAGAGGGACTAAGCCGAAAAGAAAATGAATGAATGAAGGAATAATTGTATTAGTGAATAATTTTGTTCCTGTTTTAAAACGTGGAGGTACTGTTTGTTTTATGCATCAACTGTATTTTGAAGCCATACTCGGTTTTATTTAACAGCGAGGACCACAATGGAAACAAGCCCAGGGCTTTATTGTGTTTTTATCCTCGACAGTTTTTATTTCAAAATGTATGGGATACTTGTATTTTTGTGCAGCTTGTCTAAAATCTGTCAAATAAAAATTAAATTCAATTCAATAAAGTATTACTATACTATGATAGACTAAAGTAGCCAGAAATTACCTTTTATACCCCAAGCTTCATATATTGAAAATGTTTTGTATTTTAAAACTACTTTAATTTAAAATTTACACCATAACAATAGCTTTAACAACAGACAATGTTAATTTAATGGAAAATGTATGCGTATGTATAGGTAGGACAATATGAACTGACCAAAATAAAATAAATAAATAAAATAAATAAATAAATAAATAATCTATACCTCAAGAATGTAATTAAATATAGAGGTGTGAACCTACACTAGTCTCACGGTTTGGTTGCGATTATCATGCCATCTATTCGGTATCTCGGTGCATCGACGATGCTTTCCATACACAGTTTTATATTTTCTTCACAGCACAGCAATTCTTGTATTAAAATGTATAAATATATTTATATACTATTTGTAAAACAATTTTGTCCTTTAATACAAACAGTCAGATATATAAACTGTACCTTTACCCAACACGAGCATTTATAGCAAATAAACAAATATAAATATCCCGCTCGCTTTCTGAGCCTTGTCTACCAAGTTCTTTCTTACACCCCGGTGATTGGTCATGCACTCAACAGAAAGGGCTGTGATTGGCTCTTACACGCTGGTGCTCTTCACAGATGCACTCATGGGCCACAGTGAGAGAGAGAAATGGAGTTACTTTCATTCTCTTAATCGCCGTGAAATAGGGGCTTCTGCTGTTAGTGTCAGTGAAAGACTGTCCAGCAAACACACATGCAGTGAAATTGTGCACAGTTTCTGAGTTTTTAAGTAGTTGGAGCGTTTTAAATACTCACGCTCGCCTCCCTCACCATAGTAAGCTACGGCGACATAGCGCATGTGAGATAAATGTCGTCACTACATAATCACCGGTTATGATTATTACTGAACCGATACCGAATTGTCCGCGTCTGCATCGTGGTGCACCAAAGAAACAATTAATTTTAAAACCCCTAATTAAAAGGTTCCAAGTAGGTATCGCTGCAGCCCGGAGACCTCCAAGTGTGAGGGATTATACACAAGTAGGTTGGGTGACCTCCAAGTGGAAGGGACTTAAGCCACAAGTAGGTTGGGTTTAGGTGGTGTAGGTGGAGCAGATATTAATAAAACACATCAGGTTACTGTGAGGTTGGGTTTAGGATTGGGGTAGGTGTAGACATTCATAAAGCACTATATTGGAGTCCGTGTCATTTAACTTATAAAGCAGCAGGCTTTATGGTGCAGATAAAACAACTTGGAGCTGAACACGCTCAAAACAGTGGAGATGATAGTGGACTTTAGGAGAAACCCCCCTGCACTCCCCTCACTCACCATCATGAACAGCACTGTGGCTGCAGTAGAGTCATTCAGGTTCCTGGGCAACACCATCTCTCAGGATCTGAAGTGGGACATTCACATAGACTCTATTGTGAAGAAAGCCCAGCAGAGACTGTACTTCCTTCGTCAGCTGAGGAAGTTCAACCTGCCACAGGAGCTGCTCGTACAGTTCTACTCAGCTGTCATCCAATCCATCTTCTGCACTTCAATCACCGTCTGGTTCAGCTCAGCTGCCAAAACTGACCTCCGTAGACTACAGCGAATAGTCCCGACTGCTGAACGAATCACTGGCACTGCCCTTCCTACACTTCAAGAACTGTACTCTTCCAGAGTAAGTAAAAGGGCTCGCAAAATCACTCTGGACGCCTCACACCCAGCACACTACCTGTTTGAACTGTTACCGTCTGGTCGGCGCTACAGAGCACCAAGCACAAAAACAGCCAGACACAGGAAAAGTTTCTTTCCTCAGGCCATTTACCTCATGAACAGTTAAATATTCTACTACTGTGCAATAAACGAGCAAACTTTCTCACACGTATTTGTACACAGCACCTTATAAAGTGTATATTTACAACAAATCTGTACATACAATTCAACATCCAGATCCTTTGACTAATTGCATTTCTTTATCGCCTTTTTTCATATTTATTTTGTGTTGTCACTTGTCACTTTATGTACACTGGAAGCTTCTTTAGCCAAAACAAATTCCTTGTGTGTGTGAAGCACACTTGGCAATAAACGGAGTCTGATTCTAGACATTAAATAAATAAAAACTGCAGGTTTGTACAGCCCACTTGGAGCTCAAGTCCCATCCACTTGGAGCTGGCTCCGACCTCCGCTTAAACTTTTCTCAAAGGTTCTTCAAATCAAATAATCTAATATGCCAATCAAAGACCACAAAGAGGTAAATAATGTCATTTTTATAATTAACAGAATTAAGACTAAATATTTATACATCTTTTTACCGATGCATAACTTCTACACTTCACCTTTAACACAATATCTAAAGCAGAACAAAAGCATCAGTCATAGCCATCACATTTTAAAATATATGTAACAATAAAACCAAAAAACAATATTAATATAATATTGCATGACGACCTCTTATTATTAGTGCTGGAATACCATACATCTCTCCTGTCACTCCACGCTCCTGTTATTATTACATAATAAAATCATTTAAACCCAGATCAATATTTCATGTTGGTACATTTATTTGGTAAGCAGCCGTGTAATCAGCAGGATAATATACTCGTGTACTCTATGCCATACATAATTAATATTGCCTTTGCAATAAAAAAGTCCTTCAACAGAGTTGACACTTGAGAAAAGGGTGTATTTTTCATTACCACTCATACAAATCCATACTTACCACAAAATAAACACTGCTTATGCATACATAAATAATATATATATGACTTAAGAAATGAAGGAGTTTGAAAAATATATGCTCTGCAGTTGCACAAAGACAATCAGAGTGTGTGTTGGCAAGAAAATAGCATTTAAATGTATAGTTCACACACAAATATGAATGTACTCACCATTTACCCAAGTCAAGTGATTAAAAAAAACACAGACTCATTGGAAATATGTGCTTCAGCTTTTGTCATTTTTGTACATTTGTCAAATCACAAAAACATACTTAAGCATACATTTGACTGCAGTTACAGGTACAATGAACTCTAGGGGGTGGTATGACGCCAACAACTTGTGCTCCTTTTCAGACTAATTATTTTTCAGTGACATACTGTATCAACACATAAAGGATTTCTTTGCACAACACCAAATAAAACTGTATATATATACTGTATGTATGTATGTATATATATATATATATATATATATATATATATATATATATATATATATATATATATATATATACATATATACATACATATATACATATATATATACATATATACATACACACACACACACACAGTTGAAACCAGAAGTTTACATACACTGTATAAAAAGGCACATAACCATTTTTAAAAAGTCAGATGTTAATGTGACTAAACTTTTTCTCTTTTAGGTAAGTTAGAATTTTCGCTTAGTAAAAAAACATTAGTGTTCCATTTGGGACGACACTACATACATATACTATGCTGTTGAGTTTGTAAGTGCATGAGTACATAGTGCATGAGTGCATAGTGTATAGCATGGGTGACCAACCCTGTCCCTGGAGATCGACCTTCCTGCAGATTTCAGCTCCACCCTGCTGAAAAATCCAGCTTAAACCTGCCCAGGCTGGTTGGGTGGTTTTAGCTGGTTGACCAGCCTGGTTTTAGAGGGGTTTTGGCCATTTCCAGGCTGGTTTTCAGCCATTTCCAGCCTGGTCTTAGCTGTTCAGGCTGGAAAATGACCAGCTAAATCCAGCTAAAACCAGCTTGACCAGCTTGGTTTAAGCTGGACATAGCTGGTTTTGGCTGGGCTCCCAGCCTGGCTTGGCTGGTTAAGCTGGTTTTAGCTGGTCATCTCCCAGCCTGACCAGCTAAGGCCAGGCTGGAAATGGCTGCAAACCAGCCTGGAAATGGCCAAAACCCCTCTAAAACCAGGCTGGTCAACCAGCTAAAACCAGCAAACCAGCCTAGGCTGGTGTAAGCTGTTTTTTTAGTAGGGCAACCCTGATCAAAAACACCTGAACCAATTAATTAGAACCTAAGGAGCACTTGATAATTACAGGCAGGTGTGTTTGATATGGGCTGCAACTGAAAACTGGAGGAAGGTCGATCTCCAGGAATAGGGTTGAGCACCCTGGTGTATAGTGTGCCATTTGGGATGCAGCTACTGGCTTTCATAGAGAAAAAAAAATACTATAGAAAACAATGGCTTCCGGATTCCAACATCTTAAAAATATCATCTTCTGTGTTTATTTGAAGAAAGAAACTTGTTTTATACACCAAGGTGAATAAGGAATTTCACATATGCAAATGTAGACAGCGCCCTCTAGTTGATTTGTCATCTGAAACATGCAAAGAAACATACACAGAGCAATGTGTTTGAAGTTTTGCAATAATGTAGACCACAGGTGTCAAACTCAGTTCCTGGAGGGCCGGAGCTCTGCACAGTTTAGTTCCAACCCTAATTAATCACACCTGATCAAACTAATAGAGTCCTTCAGGCTTGTTTGAAACCTGCAGGTAAGTGTGTTGAAGCAGGGTTGGAACTAAACTGTGCAGGGCTGTGGCCCTCCAGGATCTGAGTTTGACACCCCTGATGTAGACTGAGGCACAATTTCTATTAAGCCAATAAGCATCCCAAATCAGTTTGATTCATTCTTGTATTGGATACAGAAGATGATATTTTGGAAACTGGTAAACATTGACTTCTTTAGAGAAAATAAAAATACTACAGAAAACAATGGATTCTTAATTCCAACATCTTCAAAATATCATCTTCTGTGTTTAGCTCGTTTTATACCCCAAGTAATGAATTTCAGATTTGCAAAAATGTAGACAGCGCCCTCTAGTGGATTTTTCATCTGAAACATACAAAGAAACAAACATGGTGCATTGTATATTACGCTTTGCAAAAATGTAGACTGAGGCACATATTTCCAATAAGTTTTCCAAACCAGTTTGAATTTCATTCTTGTATCAAATATAGAAGATGATATTGTTACATCCTATGATATATTTGGATGATAAGTTGTTGGTGTGAGTGGCAGTTTATTGTTCTCCCCTTTTGTTTTAATTATCTCTCTCTCTTTCTCTCTCTCATTGAGCAGCGCTCCCAAACCAGCCGCACCTGCTTCCAATCAGAGCAAGTCGGATCTGTTGCTGTTGATCGAGCGTCCAGGCTTTATTAAGAGGCAGAGAAGCAAAGCACAGAGATAGTCCCTGTTTCGCTATCCCAGTGATATAGTGTGATATTTAAAACATAAACTTTATGTGAAAGTTAACATAAGCCGTGTAGGGAGACGGGTGCCGATTTATTTTGGGTTTATCCCCTTTTAAGTTTTCTCCTGTTTTGGGTTTAGTCAGGGAGTGAGGTAAGAGCATTGTCATTGATTTGAGTTTTTTTGTATATTAGGAAATATAGGACTTCTTGTCTATTTAGGAAGCTTTTGTTTTGTTTGTTATTTTGGCCTTACCCTCTCCCGACGATTTTGGCTAAGAAAGTTTACATGTAAGTATTTCTTTGTTTTGTTTAACCCTTTCTGGAAATGTAAAAAAAAAAATTTTGACTCTGTTAAACGGTGAATAAAAGAGAACATTTTTTCTTTTGAAATCTTTTTTTTCCCCGAGTTTTCTTTCCCCCTTATATCTTAAGTGAATGTATGCTGGGATAGAGAAAAAAGGAGATTCTCCACGCACATTATTAAACATTGATTTATTATTTTTTAATTTGAACTAATTAAATTTGATATTTTTATTTATCTGAATTTATTATTTTGTTGTGTTACCTTTTCTCCGAAACCCCTAGAAACGAGGTTAAATGTAACAATATTTTGGGAAACTGGTAAACATGAACTTTCGTAGAGAAAAACAAATACTATGGAAAACAATTCTAATTTAACTTCCGATTCCAGCATTCTTTAAAATATCATCTTCTGTGTTTAATAGAAGAAGCAAGCCCAAACAGGTTTAATACCCCAAGTAACAAACTCAAGATTTGCAAAAATGTAGACAGCGCCCTCTAGTGGATTTGTCATCTGAAACATGCAAAGAAACATACACATAGCAAACTATTTTACAGAGATAAAAAAATAGAGAAAGAAAATCCTCAAACAGGTTAGGAACAAATGAAGGGTGAGCAAATTATGACGGGACATTTATTCTCTGGATTAACCATCCCTTTAAATCCTTCTTAATTTCACATTTAACGCTGTTTCTTTGCTGCATCTTATTTCAGACTTGAAACTCCCTCAAAAGTAAATCCTACTTCATTTCCTCAGCCCACAAACAGCGCAGTCCTTTTAGTGAGTTATGGGTCGCTATGATTTTCTGGGCTGAGACCCACAATGACCATTTGTTTCAATCCTCCGACAGCTCCTCATCTCTCAGCCTTTGTATGCTCCCAGATTTATTATCACCCCATCTTTTTTTTCTTCCCAGAATTGCCCCCTCTTTGAAAGAAACATCAGCCTTTGATGCCACCCGTCAAGCATCTATTGGCAATAATTCACATGCAATTTCAGGGAAATGGGCATGATGACTTCGGCCTTTCTCTGCAACCTGGAGAAGGGCCGTAACACAGATGTCGAACAGAAGAACGACATCATCATAAAAGATGTAAGTGTATCCGTGTCGTCCCTTTAGTGCCAGAGCACATCTGCGAGGGCTGCAACTGTTGGAACTAGGCATGGGATGACATCAAGGTTTAACCATGGTTTGGAAAAGTCAAAAGTTTTTTTTATTATGTGTTTTTACAACTACTTCATTTAGTTTTTTTACGGCAACAGTTTCTCCAGCAGAAAAGGACCCTCCACATTAAAAGCTACTGATCAGTTCACGAGAAAAGGACACATTTGAATAAGAAATCGCTTACACACCAACATCCAAGCATGCTATAGACCCAGACAGTGCAGTGGCTTACTGTATATCTACGGAAAAGAAAGATATCCAAAGATGCCAGTGGGTAGCACAATCGCCTCACAGCAAGAAGGTCGCTGGTTCAAGCCCCGGCTGGGTCAGTTGGCATTTCTATGTGGAGTTTGCATGTTCTCCCCGTGTTGGTGTGTGTTTCCTCCGGGTGCTCCGGTTTCACTCATGTCCAATGGCATGCGGTGCAGATGAATTGAGTAAGCTAAATTGGCCGTAGTGTATGTGTGTAAATGAGTGTGTATGGATGTTTCCCAGTGATGGGTTGCAGCTGGAACGGCATTCGCTGCGTAAAACATATGCTGGATAAGTTTGCGGTTCATTCTGCTGTGGCGACCGCAGATTAATAAAGGGACTAAGCCGAAAAGAAAATTTGGTCAGTGCAAACCTTATCTGTGTCTTCAATCTTCACCAGCACATGTGACCTCTGCTAGAGAGCAATTCCGTCAATTCAATTCAATTCAATTCAATTTTATCCTCCTTACACTGGCTGCCTGTTAAGTTTCGTATTGAATTTAAAATATTACTCCTTACCTATAAAGCTTTAAATAATCTAGCTCCTGTTTATCTAACCAAGCTCCCGTCTCGCTACAACCCAACCCGCTCTTTACGATCTCAAAACTCAGGGCTTCTGGTAGTACCTAGAATATCAAAGTCGAGTAAAGGAGGTCGAGCCTTCTCATTTATGGCCCCTAAACTCTGGAATAGCCTTCCTGATAATGTCCGAGGCTCAGACACACTCTCGCTCTTCAAAACTAGATTAAAGACCTATCTTTTTAGCAAAGCATACACTCAGTGCAGTACATAACGGTATGACGCATGATGTGCCCCACACATGATTTTGGTTTTCGTACATATACATTATGAACAGCACCTACGCTAATTATTCTCCTTAATCTGTATTTCCACCTGGGGGTACTCATCTCGAGGCCCTCAGACTATGCAGTGCCACTGACGCGATCCGAGACCAGCAACGAGATCATCCCAAGGTTTTCTGGACCAGGCCGTATCCTGAGCAGCTGCTGTGGTGGTCATCGTGGAGTGAGACTGACTCCTGTGATGCTCCAAGGACAGACGAGTCTTCGCTGAGGTCCAGCTTCCTGCGCCTAGATTGCAGCTCTGCACAAGATGTTTGGCCATAGGGGAAATGGTCGTGCCCAACTGTGCCAGGTTTCTCTCGAGGTTTTTTAAATCTTCGCTTTCGCCAATTGGTGAAGTTTTTTCCTCGCCGCTGTCGCCACTGGCTTGCATGGTTCGGGATCTGTAGAGCTGCGCATCGATGGATTTGCTATTCAGTGTTTGGACTCTCAGTAGTGATTATTAACCCACACTGAACTGAGCTAAACTGAACTGAACTTAATCTCTGAAAACTGAACTGACTCTGTTTCAATTTACTATAATCTTTCATGTGAAGCTGCTTTGACACAATCTACATTGTATAAGCGCTATAGAAATAAAGATGAATTGAATTGAATTGAGTAATTCCGTCATTCCAAGTTTATAAAATTTCAAAAGGTGATGATATTAGTTAAACATGGAAGTTTGTTCATGTTTTAGGTTGCTGAAAGAATCATTTGCTCCTTTGTTTTTTCCGGCTTCTTTGTTTTGTCAAGGTACCGATACAGCACTAAAAATATACTAAAGGGAAAGTAAAAGTACACATTTTTAAAACTACTCAGTAAATTACAATTCCTGAGAAAAACTACTCAATTACAGTAATTTGAGTATTTGTAATTAGTTACTTTACACCACTGGCTATAACAAACTTATTGAGCTGATGATAATAATGTGTGTGTGATTATTGAAGTGTATTCGACGTCTGATCCTTTCAGAAAAGAAAAGGACAAACGCGAGAGTGAAGCGCGAAAAAAAGAAGCCCGACAGAACACAGGAACAAATTGTTTCAGCAACCTGAATCATGAACAAACTGCCACGTTCATCATCAGATTTTGGACTATTATGAACTCAGGCCCCGTTTACACTAATGCGTTTTCGTTTTAAAACGGCTTTTTTTATCAAAAACGATCCGCGTCCACACTAGCGTTTCATCTAGCGTTTCTAAACATATCTCCGTCCACACCACTCCACCAAAAACGTATATCACGTGACCATTCGCGCACTCTGGGCATGCGCGTTCAAGTATAAACAGGAAGCATGTGTCTCGCTCGGCATTTGGTTATTGTTAGTCAACAAACGCTGGTTGAACGATGAACGCGAGCGATTAGCGAGTGCTCGAACAACAGCTTGCCTCTTGCGAATATGTGCAGCTGCTGTAGTAAAAAAGGCAGAGTTTAACTGCACAATGGCGCCTGAAAAGGACAATAGTGCAAACAACGCTCCCATTTCTGTGTCCATGTTGTTGTTTACAGTGAAGGCTGGTCTGCCGTCTTCCGGTAGCGTTATAGTCATGTGATAGGGGCTTGACAAATAAGGGAAGGATACGCAATGACCCAAAAGCCCCAATCAGGTAGCGAATCTCAGCAGCCACGCCTCCGTTTTCAGACGTCTCCGTTTTTCCCCATCCACACTGAGACGGAGCAGCAGCGTATCAGAATTAAAACGCGCTCTTCAGCGTTTCCAAAACGCTCCGTTTTCGGGGCTCGAAAACTCCGGCGTAGTGTGGACGGATGGCGTAACCATAGCAAAACTTGTGCGTTTTAAAACGAAAACGCATTAGTGTAAACGGGGCCTCAGAATGACGGAATTACTCTCTAACAGAGGCTACATGTGCCAGTGAAGATTGCAGACACAGATAAGAGGTTTGCACTGACTGTGGGCTATATTTTGTGTTGTTTTAAACCTAAATAAGGACTAAATGTATGCTGTGTGTAGTTTTTCTGTAATTGGTACCATATCAGAGACTGTAAGGGTCTGTATGTGTTCATATATGTTGCATTTATTTATTTAATATAATGGCAGACGTTACAGTAGGCTATTTCACATTGTCATTGATCTGCAGTTATAATCAAATCATGTTCATAGAACGGTTAGTAATAAACATTTATACACAAGGATTTATGTTTAAAGCATCTGTTTTGCTCCTCATATGATTTGTGAACGACCTGTACGGCTTTACTGTAGACATTTCCTCGAGCGAGAATGACGTTGACTGAAACTCTCTGTTGTACACCACGCCCACCAAAGGGTACCCTTTGTAGTGGAAACGCAAGCCTGATAAAGGTGACCCGTACTGACCCGTATCGTACCAGTCAGTGGAAACAAGCCATTAGTGGCCATAAACGTTTTTTTTTCTACAGGTGACGTTATTTTAATGTTTAAAATGCAGACTCTTGGTCGCACAAATATATTTCCAAACTGTTTCTGTATGCAAAGTTCACACATACAAATAATGTCACATGTTTATCTAATTATTTTTTATTTTTTTGGACTACGGTTGTTCGTCGTACACACTCAATTGTAAGTCGCTTTGGATAAAAGCGTCTGCTAAATGACTAAATGTAATATGCTCTGTACACTGAAAAATTTAATTCATTATATTTAATCCTTTTTTAAGCAGTAATCACAAAACTGTGATGCCAGTATTATAGAATCAGAATCTTATAACATCTCATGCCTAGTAGGAACACCATTACACCCACTGATGTCTTCTGACTCGCATTACTATAGGAGAATGATGGAGGAGCGCGGCCGCCCTGAAAATAGCCACCGTGTGATGGATGTGCGGACCCAGGCGCCCTCCGATGAGCAAAATATATCAGCGCCTGGCCTGGAAATATGGCTACGGGCTAAGAGCATGTGCAGGGGGGGATAGGAGCACTCTTATTGACGTAACAAATGATAACACGGACGTGGAAGAGGAGCGTACTGGAAAGCCCTAAATGGGTCGTATTCTCAAAGCAGCTCCTCGCGGTGAAGGATTGAGGCTTTTAAGCATCTCTTAGTGTGGGTGTTGTTAAATGATGCATGGTGTTTGGATCGCCACCCACACGGCTTAAAGGTGCAACTAGTTTGTCCCATCGGCGACACCACTGGGTCAGGCTTATGAAGATAGAGGTGTTTCGAGAAGTTTGTGTTTATATGAGCACAGCGGGAAAGCATCAAGAGTCAAAGAGGAATAAGTCACCGTCATATATCATGTACTTTTTATTGGTTACACTTTACAATAAGGTTGTATTAGTTGCATTTACTAACATAAACAGTACACAACACATTTATTACAGTATTTGTTAACAAGCATGAGTTTGGATGTTGACCCTCTACTGCATGGTGTTGCCATATTTCCCTGCCACTGTTGAAATTTAATTTATTTTTTGTTGGAAAGAGAAGACCTTAGTGTAGCCAATGATGTGCTTTGGTTAAGTCACATGACATGCAGTGTTTTTCTGTAGTGCGATTTCTGACAGACTGGCGATTATTGTGAGTAGTTGCTGAATGCAAATGTAAACGTCAATAAAAACAAAGGATCAAATTATGTCAGATTCACAAAAAAAATCTGAAACATCACTCCCAGTAAGTTATGATGACATATTCAGTTTAACGGAGAGAAATTTTTTTCAACACATTTCTAAATAGGGATGCACCGATGCCGATACTTGGATCGGGTATCGGTTCGATATCGCATATTTTTGCTGGATCGGGTATCGGCCAGCTGGTACCGATCCAAATCCGATCTTGCGCGTGCGCTATATTCTGTGTTTATAAGCCAACTAATAGGCTACATGAAGCCTATTTAAAGGCACTAGAACATTGCCATGTAGGCCCACTATATCCGAAATGTTCTGAAGCCATTCTACAGTTTAATGTGAATTACAGATGAATATTAGATGTTTAATTCATGTTCAGTTCAGCCCTTCCCGCCGCTGCGCGGCTGCGCCTGTCAATCATTCATTCACAATTCAATCTGCGTGTCGCATTTGACAACAGGAAAAACTTTCTCTAAGACTATTTGTTCCTTTAAGTTTAAATAATTAGTGGAGATATGCATTTAGTTTTGCATTAAATGGGTTCATTTTGACCTGCAGCAGGAGTTCGTTTCATCATGTTTGCGCTGCTGTGTGTGTGTTAGATCAGATCGCATTCGCAATACTGGAGTGGAGACGGTTATTACCTGCTCTTCACACACAAAGTAGGCGTACCTGAAATGTTTAGAAAAGCCTCAATAATGCATTGGACAGATCCTCAACGCACTTATTTTTTCCATTTGAGCTGCTGTTTTGCAAATGTCTGCAGATACCGGAGCGCTGCGCGCTGTCTCCGATGCATCAAGCGCTTTCATTCACGTGCCGGCTGCATGCGCATAGGCGAGGTGCGGCGCTCCGTATAAGATTATTCTTACAATGAGTTTGTTCTCCCATCCTTCAGATTGAGTTTATTTTTCTAAGGTGAATACTTTAATTGCTGCGAATAGTTTTAAAGTCTGGCGTATTGTGGTCAAAGTAGTTTATTATATAAATTAAAGGTGAAACTGACGGGCGCAATATGGATTGTTATTAAAAGAAAATGATTTAGCCTAATGTAGGCTACTCTGAAACTGTGAATATTTCACTGTAATTTTATATATTAAAATTTTATTTAACAGAACAGTTTGTGTTTTGGCGCTGAAGCATATAAGATTTGGAGAGGAATTATTAAGTAAAACGGGCATCAGACGGTTTAGTTTAATCTGCATCAAACCTGCAGGAAAATATCATGCTTTAATTTAATATAATTAATAAATTTAATAAAAGGCTGATTATTTTACCAACGATGTCAATAGCCTATTGCAGATTTCAAAGAAAAATCTTAATTTGAATAAGGAAATGACAATATCACAACGAATGCTCAAATAATGTAGCCTAGTTCACAGCAAGCATGTTTTTAGTTAGATTGTGCCGTCTGTCATGTATACCTATAGGTCTGTTATTTTTTACTAAAGAAGATGATTTCAGTTTAGCACCAGAGCTATAGAAACTGCTCATTTCGGTTAATTTTGGCTCGTTAACCGAATGTTAACCGCTAACAGATTAATATTAAAATATTAATAAAAAAAAAATAATTGACGTGCCTATATTTTGTATGACACATTAAACATTGCATTTTAAAATACTTCTTTATTTAACATGCAAACAGCCTACAGAACATAATATAGCATCTTCACCTGCTGTGTTTTAGCAGCATAGAAAAACAGAATAAAATAAACAAAAAGAATAAAATAAATCCTGCTCTAGATCTTTCCCTTAAATGACAAATTTTAATTACAAAACGAAAACACTGACTGAATACTTTTTAAGAACCGGCAGGCTGTTTGTCCAATCATGTTTTTTTTCTTCCATCAAATAAAAATATCAGGCTACCTCAAATAGATCGCTCCACGGAAAATATGCATTTAATTAATGTTAATTAATTAATGTTAAATATTACAAATCCTCTGTCAACATGTTTAATAGAATTCATTAGTTTAAAGATTGTCTTTAATTACGATTATGACTTATTTCCTCTGTCTCATTCGCGGTTCATGTGCGCGCGCGCTGCGTGTAATGAAAGACAATGAACCTAAAGGCTCTATGTTGACTTTTTGTAAAGTATTGGCTACTACATAGCATATAACAATTTTGTTGTTTACATATGATTTTGCATTACAAATTGCATTTGCATACGTGTTTTATAAGCTGTAAAATGAAAGCCTCAGTTTGGTGCGAGGTCCATTAGCCTATGCAAAAAAAAAAAAAAAAAACTTTAGATTTGTTTGATTGGTAGATTAGGCTATGTAGGCTATTAAAAAATCTATATTATATAAGAACTATTAATAACGGTAATTTTCCAAATGGAAAAAAGGTTGGTTTGTTAGTTGAACACTAAATCACCAATAGCCTATTTATTGAGTTTATGACACGGCTCTGGCAGCACAGAGGTGATCCGCATCAGCGCTGGCTGGTTTGTCAACAATTCTGTCAAACTGTGAGCAGAAATATCCTTCTTTCATTTTGCTTCTTTGACAAAATATGTAGGCACAAGTGGTTGCACGTTACTGTGACTGCACGCGCTTTTCCATTCCAAAAACGCGAGGCGCACCGCACTGCCTTTATTGATGATAAATAGATAAAAAGGAGCGCGGTGCCCTTTTTTATGTCACTAGGAAACGACTGAATCAGCTGAGCCGTGTTGTGCGCGAGTGTTCCTGTCAGTAATTGTAATTTTTAATTGCATTATGATATTCAAGATTTGTAAAGTCATACAGCTTTGAATGACTTGAAACAGCGACCACAAGTCTCTCCTCCATCATTAAAAGCTCGCCAAAGTCGTCTTGACAACACAGACACTGCTGTTACCTCAAAGAAAACCCTGCCTCTGCTTTCATTTGATTGAAGAATGAAAAAGACAAGACTGACGTAGCACGCTTTTTCCGCTCGAGAGCACATAGCAGCGCAACTGCAAAACATTAGTAAACAATGCAAAAGATGCACCTATCAGTCTCAAGGCAAAAGGCGTTGGGGACAACAAAAAAAAGGCACAGTATCGGAATCGGATCGGTATCGATCGATATTCAGAATTTTGGTATCGAGATCGGATCGGTTGGGAAAAAATGGTATCGGTGCATCCCTATTTCTAAACATAATAGTTTTAGTAACTCATCTCTAATAACTGATTTATTTTATCTTTGCCATGATGACAGTAAATAAAATTTGACTAGATATTTTTCAAGACACTTCTATACAGCTTAAAGTGACATTTGAAGGCTTAACTAGGTTAATTAGGTTAACTAGGCAGGTTAGGGTAATTAGGCAAGTTATTGTATAGTGATGGTTTGTTCTGTAGACTATTGAAAAAATATATAGCTTAAAGGGGCTAATAATTTTGACCTTAAAATGAGTTTTAAAAAATTAAAAACTGCTTTTATTCTAGCCGAAATAAAACAAAGACTTTCTCCAGAAGAAAAAATATTGTCAGACATACTGTGAAAATTTCCTTGTTCTGTTAAACATCATTTGGGAAATATTAAAAAAAGAAAAAAAAAATTCAAAGGGGGTTCAATAATTCTGATTGCAACTGTATGTATGTATGTATGTATGTATATATATATATATATATATATATATATAGAGAGAGAGAGAGAAAATGAATATTTTTCTCCATTTCCAAGTGAATATAGGCAATGTATTTTGGGGCGTATAAACAAAACAGATTTATTAAACAGATATATTTATTAAAATAATATTTTAGTCACCAAACATATTTAGAAATTGAAAGATAATACAATTAAAAAAGCAAAATATTGCAACAAAATAAAAAAAATAAAAAAAACCTACAAAATTTCAACAAAATCTTTCCGTTTTTTTTTTTTTTTTTGCTTCTCTTGATTTTTCCTCTTTTTTAAAATTTGCATTTAATATTTTTCTATAACATACAAATTTGGCTGTACTAGTTTTTGGACCGTTATCATAAGTTATTTTGTTAGATAAGCTCCAGATTTGGCTTCAGTACTGACTAATCTAATGTATATGCACAAATATAATATTGTTTAGCTTCCTATTAAAAATATGAGGTGTGTACTTATATATGCCGAGCACTGTATATATATATATATATATATATATATATATATATATATATATATATATATATATATATATATATATATATATATTTATTATGTCTTAGTATTATTGTTACTATTAATATTATTAATAAATATCAAAATGTTACTCAATTTTATTTTAAATACTATAGATACTATATACTATAAATAAAAAGTATGACAACTTATTGTAATCAAACTAATAATATAAAATAATAATAATAATAATAATAATAATTATAACAACATTAATAATAATAACATTAATAATAATAATAATAATAATAATAATAATAATAATAATAATAATAATAATAATAATAATAATACTGTAGAGGGCCAAACTAATAAAATGATAAAAGCTCATAAGTTAT
Organism: Danio kyathit; assembly: GCA_903798195.1. NCBI lineage: Eukaryota > Metazoa > Chordata > Actinopteri > Cypriniformes > Danionidae > Danio > Danio kyathit. The sequence continues at coordinate 5,987,850 of LR812519.1, forward strand.
GTATTTGAAACTGAATAATTGCGATCTAATAATAATAATAAAAAAAGTACTTCACAAATAACACAAATATAACACATCTTGCCCGTTTTAGATCTTGATGCCTCATGCTCACAATGTGCAACTTGGAAATACTTCAAAAACCACCCATTCCAATTAGAGACAAAAATAACAACATACAAGTCAGGAACATCGTGATGGTGGCTAAATGATGACTAATTTTCAGTTTCGGGCGGACGCTACCTTGAAATAGCAAGTTTGAGTGAAGCACATTTTGCGGAGGCACAAAGAAAACACTAGTAGAAGAGAAGAAAGTGCTGAGGAGTGAATAGGTGGCGACGGGCCAAAGCAGATGCCATCATACCTCTTTTGGCAGTCTTCACCATGGTACATCCGTTGCATGAGTGTGGGTAGAGACTTCCCCAATTAGGATCGTATTCTTCCAGACGAGGATATCCCCATATGTGGGTTTTCTCAAGCGTTTACGGCTGTGGGATACACACTCTCTCGAGGATTCTGTGTGGTTTTCTCGCTTCCAGTTGGATGAGTGGGTTTTGGGATCTCCATCCAAAGCTGCAGACGCATCAGAGAGGAGGATGGTGTTCAGGGAAGCCATCTGTTATGATGCAAAAGATCATGCGCTACATATGACCCAGAAAAAAACTAACTTTTTTGGGCATGAATATACAAACGTAGAGGCATCTGCTCTCCTAAAACACAATAACTTATATTTTTAGAGTGTTTGTCCGCCCTTTCACACACAGAGATGAATCATTTATGAGAAAACAACAAAGATACAAAATACATAAATCTGCCACTGTGCTGTGAATAAGACATATGCTCAAAATAAATAATGGAATTAAATATCAAATGAGTTCTGTTCCTAAGAAAGAAGAAAAGACTGAAATGCAGAGGTGTGAAGTAAAAGATTACCAGTGTTGGGCAAGCTACTTGTACATGTATAGTGAGCTAAGCTATTAGCTACTCTGCTTAAAATATTAATATTGATTTTCAATAATGGCCAATAATAATATTGATTTTCAATAATGGTCAATATTTATTTAGATTTTCAATAATGGTCAATATTTATTTAGATTTTCAATAATGGTCAATATTTATTTAGATTTTCAATAATGGTCAATATTTATTTAGATTTTCAATAATGGTCAATATTTATTTAGATTTTCAATAATGGTCAATATTTATTTAGATTTTCAATAATGGTCAATATTTATTTAGATTTTCAATAATGGTCAATATTAATATTGATTTTCAATAATGGTCAATAATAATATTGATTTTCAATAATGGTCAAAATTAATATTGATTTTCAATAATTGCCAATATTAATATTGATTTTCAATAATGGTCAATATTAATTTTGATTTTCAATAATGGTCAATATTAATTTTGATTTTCAATAATGGCCAATATTAATATTGATTTTCAATAATGGCCAATATTAATATTGATTTTCAATAATGGTCAATATTAATATTGATTTTCAATAATGGCCAATATTAATATTGATTTTCAATAATGGTCAATATTAATTTTGATTTTCAATAATGGTCAATATTAATATTGATTTTCAATAATGTTCAATATTATTATTGATTTCAATAATGGCCAATAATAATAATATTGATTTTCAATAATGGTCAATATTAATATTGATTTTCAATAATGGCCAATAATAATATTGATTTTCAATAATGGTCAATATTTATTTAGATTTTCAATAATGGTCAATATTTATTTAGATTTTCAATAATGGTCAATATTAATATTGATTTTCAATAATGGTCAATATTAATATTGATTTTCAATAATGGTCAAAATTAATATTGATTTTCAATAATTGCCAATATTAATATTGATTTTCAATAATGGCCAATATTAATATTGATTTTCAATAATGGTCAATATTAATTTTGATTTTCAATAATGGTCAATATTAATATTGATTTTCAATAATGGTCAATATTAATTTTGATTTTCAATAATGGTCAATATTAATATTGATTTTCAATAATGGTCAATATTAATATTGATTTTCAATAATGGCCAATATTAATATTGATTTTCAATAATGGTCAATAATAATATTGATTTTCAATAATGGCCAATAATAATATTGATTTTCAATAATGGCCAATATTAATATTGATTTTCAATAATGGCCAATATTAATATTGATTTTCAATAATGGTCAATAATAATATTGATTTTCAATAATGGTCAATATTAATATTGATTTTCAATAATGGCCAATATTAATATTGATTTTCAATAATGGTCAATATTAATTTTGATTTTCAATAATGGTCAATATTAATATTGATTTTCAATAATGGTCAATATTAATTTTGATTTTCAATAATGGTCAATATTAATATTGATTTTCAATAATGGTCAATATTAATATTAGATTTTCAATAATGGCCAATATTAATATTGATTTTCAATAATGGCCAATATTAATATTGATTTTCAATAATGGTCAATATTAATATTGATTTTCAATAATGGTCAATATTATTATTGATTTTCAATAATGGCCAATAATAATAATATTGATTTTCAATAATGGTCAATATTAATATTGATTTTCAATAATGGCCAATATTAATATTGATTTTCAATAATGGTCAATATTAATATTGATTTTCAATAATGGTCAATATTAATATTGATTTTCAATAATGGCCAATAATAATATTGATTTTCAATAATGGTCAATATTTATTTAGATTTTCAATAATGGTCAATATTTATTTAGATTTTCAATAATGGTCAATATTAATATTGATTTTCAATAATGGTCAATAATAATATTGATTTTCAATAATGGTCAAAATTAATATTGATTTTCAATAATTGCCAATATTAATATTGATTTTCAATAATGGTCAATATTAATTTTGATTTTCAATAATGGCCAATATTAATATTGATTTTCAATAATGGCCAATATTAATATTGATTTTCAATAATGGTCAATATTAATATTGATTTTCAATAATGGTCAATATTAATATTGATTTTCAATAATGGTCAAAATTAATATTGATTTTCAATAATTGCCAATATTAATATTGATTTTCAATAATGGTCAATATTAATATTGATTTTCAATAATGGTCAAAATTAATATTGATTTTCAATAATGGTCAATATTAATATTGATTTTCAATAATGGTCAATATTAATTTTGATTTTCAATAATGGTCAATATTAATATTGATTTTCAATAATGGTCAATATTAATTTTGATTTTCAATAATGGTCAATATTAATATTGATTTTCAATAATGGTCAATATTAATATTGATTTTCAATAATGGCCAATATTAATATTGATTTTCAATAATGGTCAATAATAATATTGATTTTCAATAATGGCCAATAATAATATTGATTTTCAATAATGGCCAATATTAATATTGATTTTCAATAATGGCCAATATTAATATTGATTTTCAATAATGGTCAATATTAATATTGATTTTCAATAATGGCCAATATTAATATTGATTTTCAATAATGGCCAATATTAATATTGATTTTCAATAATGGCCAATATTAATATTGATTTTCAATAATGGTCAATATTAATATTGATTTTCAATAATGGCCAATATTAATATTGATTTTCAATAATGGTCAATATTAATTTTGATTTTCAATAATGGTCAATATTAATATTGATTTTCAATAATGGTCAATATTAATTTTGATTTTCAATAATGGTCAATATTAATATTGATTTCAATAATGGTCAATATTAATATTAGATTTTCAATAATGGCCAATATTAATATTGATTTTCAATAATGGCCAATATTAATATTGATTTTCAATAATGGTCAATATTAATATTGATTTTCAATAATGGTCAATATTATTATTGATTTTAAATAATGGCCAATAATAATAATATTGATTTTCAATAATGGTCAATATTAATATTGATTTTCAATAATGGCCAATATTAATATTGATTTTCAATAATGGTCAATATTAATATTGATTTTCAATAATGGTCAATATTAATATTGATTTTCAATAATGGCCAATAATAATATTGATTTTCAATAATGGTCAATATTAATATTGATTTTCAATAATGGTCAATATTAATATTGATTTTCAATAATGGCCAATAATAATATTGATTTTCAATAATGGCCAATAATAATATTGATTTTCAATAATGGTCAATATTTATTTAGATTTTCAATAATGGTCAATATTTATTTAGATTTTCAATAATGGTCAATATTAATATTGATTTTCAATAATGGTCAATAATAATATTGATTTTCAATAATGGTCAAAATTAATATTGATTTTCAATAATTGCCAATATTAATATTGATTTTCAATAATGGTCAATATTAATTTTGATTTTCAATAATGGTCAATATTAATTTTGATTTTCAATAATGGCCAATATTAATATTGATTTTCAATAATGGCCAATATTAATATTGATTTTCAATAATGGTCAATATTAATATTGATTTTCAATAATGGTCAATATTAATATTGATTTTCAATAATGGCCAATATTAATATTGATTTTCAATAATGGTCAATATTAATTTTGATTTTCAATAATGGTCAATATTAATATTGATTTTCAATAATGTTCAATATTATTATTGATTTTCAATAATGGCCAATAATAATAATATTGATTTTCAATAATGGTCAATATTAATATTGATTTTCAATAATGGCCAATAATAATATTGATTTTCAATAATGGTCAATATTTATTTTGATTTTCAATAATGGTCAATATTTATTTAGATTTTCAATAATGGTCAATATTAATATTGATTTTCAATAATGGTCAATATTAATATTGATTTTCAATAATGGTCAAAATTAATATTGATTTTCAATAATTGCCAATATTAATATTGATTTTCAATAATGGCCAATATTAATATTGATTTTCAATAATGGTCAATATTAATTTTGATTTTCAATAATGGTCAATATTAATATTGATTTTCAATAATGGTCAATATTAATTTTGATTTTCAATAATGGTCAATATTAATATTGATTTTCAATAATGGTCAATATTAATATTGATTTTCAATAATGGCCAATATTAATATTGATTTTCAATAATGGTCAATAATAATATTGATTTTCAATAATGGCCAATAATAATATTGATTTTCAATAATGGCCAATATTAATATTGATTTTCAATAATGGCCAATATTAATATTGATTTTCAATAATGGTCAATATTAATATTGATTTTCAATAATGGTCAATATTAATATTGATTTTCAATAATGGCCAATATTAATATTGATTTTCAATAATGGTCAATATTAATTTTGATTTTCAATAATGGTCAATATTAATATTGATTTTCAATAATGGTCAATATTAATTTTGATTTTCAATAATGGTCAATATTAATATTGATTTTCAATAATGGTCAATATTAATATTAGATTTTCAATAATGGCCAATATTAATATTGATTTTCAATAATGGCCAATATTAATATTGATTTTCAATAATGGTCAATATTAATATTGATTTTCAATAATGGTCAATATTATTATTGATTTTCAATAATGGCCAATAATAATAATATTGATTTTCAATAATGGTCAATATTAATATTGATTTTCAATAATGGCCAATATTAATATTGATTTTCAATAATGGTCAATATTAATATTGATTTTCAATAATGGTCAATATTAATATTGATTTTCAATAATGGCCAATAATAATATTGATTTTCAATAATGGTCAATATTAATATTGATTTTCAATAATGGCCAATAATAATATTGATTTTCAATAATGGCCAATAATAATATTGATTTTCAATAATGGCCAATAATAATATTGATTTTCAATAATGGTCAATAATAATAATATTGATTTTCAATAATGGTCAATATTAATATTGATTTTCAATAATGGTCAATATTAATATTGATTTTCAATAATGGTCAATATTAATATTGATTTTCAATAATGGCCAATAATAATATTGATTTTCAATAATGATCAATATTAATATTGATTTTCAATAATGGCCAATATTAATATTGATTTTCAATAATGATCAATATTAATATTGATTTTCAATAATGGCCAATAATAATACTGATTTTCAATAATGGTCAATAATAATAATATTGATTTTCAATAATGGCCAATATTAATATTGATTTTCAATAATGGCCAATAATAATATTGATTTTCAATAATGGCCAATAATAATAATATTGATTTTCAATAATGGTCAATATTAATATTGATTTTCAATAATGGTCAATATTAATATTGATTTTCAATAATGGTCAATATTAATATTGATTTTCAATAATGGCCAAAATTAGTATTGATTTTCAGTAATGGCCAATATTAATATTGATTTTCAAACTTTATATGCTCCCTCTGAGCCAAATAATGAGAAAGAACCAAATTTCCTGCCACAGCTATGCTGATGTCATTGCCGAAGTCATTGCGTTTGGTAACAGAGATGAGGTTCTCAAGGTGAATGCGTACCTTGGCTCTAAAAGTCAAACAACAAAAAATAAGGAGAAGAATCTTGGTGTGACTCTGGAGTCAGATCTGAGTTTCAATAGTCATGTCAAAGCAGTTAATAAATCAGCATACTATCATCTCAAAAACATTGCAAGAATTAGATGCTTTGTTTCCAGTGAAGACTTAGAGAAACTTGTTGATGCTTTTATCAGCAGCAGGGTGGATTACTGTAACGGCCTCCTCACGGGCCTTCCCAAAAAGACGGTCAGACGGTCAGACAGTTGCAGCTCATCCAGAATGCTGCGGCCAGGATTCTGACCAGAAGCAAGAAATCAGAGCACATCACACCTGTCCTCAGGTCTTTACACCGGCTCCCTGTTACATTCAGAAAAGATTTTAAAGTATTATTACTTGTCTATAAATCACTAAATGGCCTTGGACCTCAATACATTACAGATATGCTGACTGAATACAAACCTAATAGGTCACTCAGATCTTTAGGATCATATAAACTAGAAATTCCAAGAGTTTAGTCAAAGCAGGGTGAATCGGCCTTCAGCTACTACACCACTCGCTGCTGGAATCAGCTTCCAGAAATGATCAGATGTGCTCCAACATTAGGCATGTTCAAATCAAGACTGAAAACACATCTGTTTAGCTGTGCCTTTACTGAATGAGCACTGTGCTACGTCCGACAGATCACACTATTATGTCTTTCTTTCATTTTCATTCTTTTATAAGCTGTTTTAACAAATTTTAATTTGTTTTTATCTGTTCTTAATCAGTTTTATTATTTGTTTTTATCATTATTACTTTTTTTTCTTATTTCTGTTTATGTAAAGCACTTTGAGTTGCCACTGTGTATAAAATGTTCTACAGTATATAAATAAACTTACCTTGCCTTGCCTAAAATGTAGCTCAACTACACTAAAAGCTACCCCCTGGTAAGTGTAGCAAGCTAAGCTACAAGCTACTTGACAAAAGTAGCTAAGCTACAACCAAGCTATTTTTGCAATTTTAATTTTTTAATCGAAGCAACTTAAATCCAAGTCAATCATATCTTAGTGATCAATAAAACTGTCATTGAAGCATATGAGGCAAATTTCTCGTGTTAGCCTAATTGGTTGGCTACACCACCAACCAGGGGTGCGTTTCCAAAAACCACCGTTATCTAACTAAGGTCACAAGTTGCGTCGTTAAGATCCTTGAATTGGCATTTCCCAAATCCATCGTTGCAACGAACATTCGCAAACTGCATCGCAAATGTGTATGCTTTTGACTACACCTCCAGAGCTGTAGTTAGAAACATAGTTCCTGGCTGTGTTCTATTCCCAGTTATCCCCCCCTATGCCCTATTCGTTTAGAACATTCTGACATTTAAACTTGGAATGATTTTAAAAAAACACATTAAAGTCATCTTTCTTAGGTATAATTTACTTTCAAAGTATTTTCACAGTTCAGTTTTAGCGATCTTCATGTTTACAATTGTGCTCCTTTTGCAGTGCACTTTGAAAACATTGATGTCAATTTGTACACAGCCTCATGACGAAAGCTATAGGTGACCTATTATTTAAAAGCGGAATTTATGTTAAATCTCCAAAGCTTGTGAAAACAAAAAACATAACATACATTAATGCTTCTCATTTACAGTAGGTTATTTATTAAGTATATGTACTGTATATGACATGGGCCTGTTGGTTAGAACATTTCTGCAGTGGTTTGCATGTCAAATTGTAAAAGTAGACATTAAAAAAAAATAAAAATAAACAATATCCTACTTAATAATAATAATAATAATAATAATAAATCATCATCATTAATATTATTATTAAAGTAGGATTTTTCATTTCCTAATAAATAATAAATATCAAATTTAATTTCTTAATAAATAGCCTCATTATTTATTTGTTTATATGATTCATATATGATATTAGAATACGTGTTAGCTTTTGTAAGTGGCTTAATGTTTTATAATAGACTATGGAATATTCTCATTTACATATATTTAAATTAGGGCTGGGCGATTTTTTTCGATTAATCGAATTTACGTTTTAAGACGATTTAATTTTTTATAAAATCGAGGTATCGCGATTTTTTAAATAAAAATATTAAAGCAGCGTTTCCACTATAGTGCCAAACCGTTCTAAACTGTTAGACAAGCGTGCTGATAGATTCTGTGTGTTGACGTCGCGGCTCTGTTGATGAGCTACCACAGCTGGCTCAGCACAAGCGCGGTAGCCCATTGTCGCGAGGTGCGCGCGCAGTCAGCGGAGGCACGCGATGCGGCGCCAGGCGAAAGTATAAATCCAGCTTAACACTCAGGACCCATAGAGGCGACCTAGGCAGAATAGTGAGCGAGAACCCCCCGGTCCTTACTTTTATCCGCAACACCTACCCCCTCCCGGTCCTCTTTCATCCGCAAACCGGTAAGTTTCTATTTCACTTTCGGGTTGAGGGCTGCGTGATTGCTGTTCGCCCCTAGAGCGCCATTTCAGCTTGCTCCAGCCCTGATTCATACCTGCCAACACTCCCGTTTTTCCCGAGGGTCTCCCGTATTTCAGACCCGTCTCCCGTATTGTTCTGTCTCCCGAAAAACTCCCGGAATTTCAAAGCCCAGACGTCTGGTTTTGTATTTTATACCTGCGCACCACCTGAAGGACGGTTACGGCGTGTTGTGAATGTCCGCTGTCACCGCAGAAAGTCAAATCTTTCTTTAATTTGGACTTTTGCTTGAAAGCTTTACGGAGTGGCACAGTAGCTGTCCAAGGTACTGTAGCTATGAATTAAATCATAACCCATATATGCACCAATAAACAAGTAAAATGAATGAATAAATAAAATAAATATGGATTCTTAAATTTCGGTATTGTTTTTACCCAAAAAAAATATCAATACGTTTTGACAAATGTTTTATAAAAATAAATTGAGCAATTTCCAACATTTCAGCTATAGGCTGTTATACAATTCAGTTAAATATAAGATAGACATTTAAATATAGATAGATATGTAACAGGTTTCTGTGGGAATGTTTGTTGTTCACGGTGATCTTTAATATATACTGGGTGGTGTAGCTACGCACAAATATTTTCTAAAACGTCAAGCAGGAATTTGTCTATAGGAATGTAATAGGCTACACCTTGTTGACCAATTTATGCATGTATGGCCATTAAAAATACATGTTCCTTAACCAGATGGTTTTTCAAGTTACTTATAAAGAGATTGTTACTTCAGTCATGTTGTTGTAATGTTTTAAGTTGACTATAGTTACACAGTAAAAAAAAAATAAATCGAAACCGTGAATCGGTCAAACTTTATGAAAAAATCAAATTTTTTTTTTTTGCCATATCGCCCAGCCCTAATTTAAATTAATATGGAAAGCGAGTGCATGTTTTTACCAATATTGGATTTGGATTAACTAATATTGGATTTTCTTTTAAATGCGTGTAAAACAATATAATTTGCACAAATAAATGATAGGGTTGTTCTCTAAAGAAGTTGTTACTCCACCCCGTTTAGAGCATCATTATGGGCGTTTTACGTGATAACTTACGTGGTTCAAGCGATGGATCTGCGACAGAGAAACTACGGGTTTTGGCAAACACTTGTCACTACATCGTTATTTTCCCAAACGATGCATCATACTATGATAGTTCAGCCGCGAGTTACGCAGTTGTTTGGGAAACGCACCCCAGAGCGAGAGGTGGCAGTAATGCAGCAAAAAGTTTGTTGTCGACCACCGTAAAACAGCAAAAAGAAGAAATCGTCACTCACTATCATATGGATTTACTTTCATCGGCTAGACAGCGGCCTCACAGCTCCGTGAATGTCGGCGCTGTTACTTATTAATCCACAATCGGTAAATGTAGCTTGTGTGGGCACTACTGCGCTACTTGACTCATAAAATAGCTTCGCTACTGAAAAGCTATTTGATTTAGAAAGTAGCGACGCTACCGCCATGCTACTAAGAAATGTAGTTAAGCTAATAGGGTCACTACTTGTAGCGACGCTACTGCCCAACACTGCAGATTACAAATACCAAAATTACTGTAATTGAGTAGGTTTTCTCAGGAATTGTATTTTACTAAGTACAACACCAAATCAGAAAATGTTGGGACAGTATGGAGATTTTATTTAATGTGTTCCTCATGATTTTTGTTTTTTTAAATATACACATTTTACAATTTTGTTTCTTGTGACAAAAAAGTTTGTACCACTTTGTAATAATGCCATTGCCACTTTTCACAACACTTAAAAGATGTTTAAGGACTAAGAAAGAAGTTGAAGTGTTTCAGGTGTCATTTTGTCCCATTCTTCCTGCAAACAACTCTTAAGGTGGCCAACAACACAAAATACACCACACATTCTCTATTGGAGACAGCTCGGGACTGCAGGCAGGCCAGTCAACTACCTGTATCCTCTTCCTGCAAGTATCAAAGTACCTTATCCTCTTTACAACAGACACTTTTACTCTACTTGCACTACATTGCACCACTGATGATAGGAGACGCACTGATCTAGTAACGCTATGCTAGTTTGCTAAACTAAGATTAGTTTCAGGATTTACCAGAAAGGCTATTTAAAATTAGTAAGAGAGTTCAGTTAAAATCTGAAAAATCTGAAAATCTGAAATCTGAAAGTTTTGAAGCACAGCCATAATGATATTCAAACAGCTAAATAGTGGGTATATGATAGTTTCACTGTAATAAACTGTGGGTTAGCATCTAAATTGTATACCTATTTAAGCAAAATAAGTTCCAGATGCAGACATCAAAAGTATAAAATAATATAATAATATTTATTTATAAGTAAACAAATAAAAAAATGCTCCTGAATGAATCATTGTTTACTAATAAATGAATAAAGGTTGAGTGAAATATTCACGGCGACGCAGAGGCGCAGTAGGTAGTGCTGTCGCCTCACAGCAAGAAGGTCGCTGGTTCGAGCCTCGGCTGGGTCAGTTGGCGTTTCTGTGTGGAGTTTGCATGTTCTCCCTGCATTCGCGTGGGTTTCCTCGGGGTGCTCCGGTTTCCCCCACAGTCCAAAGACATGCGGTACAGGTGAATTGGGTAGGCTACATTGTCCATAGTGTATAAGTGTAAATGAGTGAGTATGGATGTTTCCCAGAGATGGGTTGCGGCTGGAAGGGCATCCGCTGCGTAAAAACATGTGCTGGATAAGTTGGCGGTTCATTCCGCTGTGGAGACCCCAGATTAATAAAGGGACTAAGCCGAAAAGAAAATGAATGAATGAATGAAATATTTACCGAATCACTTGTTTCCTCAATAAATTGGGCCGGAAACTACCCAGTGTAATTAATGAACACTTACTGAGTTGTCTAACATATTATTTTGATTTCTGTCATGTATACAAATGTTAAGTTAACAATTACATAATTTATTTAGAAACTTACGCTGTAGATGCCATCTGGTGGTCAGATGTCACGTAAATTAATTTGCTGTAAATTAATTAATTTCGGACACAGCCTTGGTGTACGTGAATCAAATGTGTCAATCATTGAATCGCTCAAAGAAGCTCATTTGTTTAGTTCCTTTATGAGCATTTGAATCAAAACCGTCTGAATGATTCAATGATTTATTCACAATCACCTATCGCCACCTACTGGCACATTTATATAGACCCTTTTGAGGGATGTAAACAATAACAATGGTCCTAAGGAAGTTCCTGTTTTACATTTTTAATTTCCTAAATTAATCTAAAAAGGTACACTTATTGATAAATGGTGTTACGATACCTGTTTTAACATTACGATTTGAATGAATTGCCTCTTGTTACAGTCATGAAATCGTTTGATATCAAACAGGAAATGTTCAGGGGCCAATGACATTAAAATGGTCTACATATCCTGACGAAAAGTGAGAAAAAGGGTCTTGCTTTGGCACACCATATTTACACATAAAAATGTAAAATTATATTATTTTCAGTTAAATATTTGCACAGATTCATACAATATGCTTTGTATACCAACTAAGATATATCTGTATACACACACATTCACACAGAGTCGTATAAATGCTCGGGCATAAATGCAAATGCACATTAAGAGTTTTAATTAAGCCTCTTAAAATATGTAGAGCTCCCCTCATAACACATTCTCTTAAGGCTAAAAGATACTGAACTAATTTAATCTCACATCCAGTTAAGCTCGTCCACACTTGGGCAGCAGAAGCATTTGTTTCGGTCAAATAAGAGAACCTCTTGTGATTCTGGTTAGTTGAGCCTATTATTTATGTCCATGCTTTTTTGCTTAAATGGGCCATATTACCCCCTGAAGTCCATTTATAATGTTAGTTAATGCTGTTGTGTATGTGTGTGTGCCAAAGAGAGTTGTAATTTTATTAAATTAGACTATTACCCTACCTCTTTCTTATCCTTAGACTTTAATCAAAGAGGTGAGCAAGCAATGTTATTAATTGAATTGAAAGAAATGTATTTTTGTTCATTCAGAATCAATGACTGTATTAAACACAATTTTACTGCAACAAAAAAAAACCCTAATTTGTATATGACCAACATGAACTTGAATTGGTGAATCATTTGAATGTGAATTCGTTCACATAAATGATCAATGATATTTCTAACACATTAAAATAATTTTCCAACATACCATAACACATCACCTAAATATGTATACCTGCTCTATAATGAACCATAAAACAAAGATTTAAGTAATTAACAGAGCCTAATTTTACCAGTTACAACAAAACACCCACAAAGGATTTGGTGAATCGTTTTTGTGAATCGGTTCATTTATATGAACAACTTTGCAACGCTACAAAAAGAGATATTGTTCATGTGAGCCGACCCTCTAAATTGAATCAGATTCGCAATAAACATAAAACACAAACCGTTGAATAATAAACTAGACACATTTGCGAAAACCATTTTAACACAACTTTTACGAAGTTAAACAAGAACTTTCTCAAGCCATTTCGAATACAATAGATGATATGTATATAATTCGTTGTGAACATGTTCATTAGCTACCCAAGCAGTTCAGTTGAACCGATTCACTAGAATCAAACTTAAAATTGAATTTTCATCACTGCATAGGGAGATACGTGTGTACGATTAATACATTCTCTAATCTTAATCAAGAAACAACGTCGTGTTAGTGTTTAGATAATGAATGTGTTCATCTGTTGTTGTGGTATGTATGACCGAACTAAGAATCGTTCATTTTGCTCACCGGAAGCGCGGGTCTCAGGTGTTCCTCCGGTCGCGGATCAAGAAGCTGTTTGACTTTCAGGCTCAATCTTCACTCCAGGAAGGTGAAATAAGCAGCTGGAAGCTTCAGATTCGGTGTCTGATTTAGAGACTGACTCTTTGACAACCGGCGAGTTGATCATCCTCCACGAGAGAAAGAGATAGTTTTAAGGTGAGTCCTGATCCATCATCCTCTTAAAGCGCCACACAGAGATCCAGAAACTTCGGTCGCTCCACTTCCGTCAGACAGTGGAAGTACACGATATGAAGTGTACAGTCAGGCAGGCTATGTGACTTTAAAAAGTGCAAAAAGTGAAAGCCAAGGCTTTAAGTTCATATTGTTAGAGGAAAAAATATGATGGAAAAGTAGCTATAAAAATATTTTGTGGGGTGTGAATGTTTACATTTTAATAAATTAAAACATATAACGTAAAAGCAGGAGCTTCATGTTAAAAATAAAATAAAACAAACAGAATATTGTGCTATATATTTTTATTTTTACATATTATATTATTTCAACATGTTATTTCGATGGCCACATTCAAATTCAGCTAACCTAAATAATGTATTAACTGAAATATGAATATTTGTCATTATATATATATATATATTATAGGTGGTCATAGATTTTTATTTTTTAATCTAGATTAATCTCACTATAATCTCTGAATTATTCTAGATTAAAATGGCTCATTTGAATATGTGTGCTACCCAAATAATAAGTCTTTGAGAACGGGTTTCTCAAGCCAGGTGGCGCATTAGACCAGGGGCTCATCTCCTGTTTCCAAAATGTATCACAAACTGCTTGAGAAACTGTTCTACTATGATAATTGGTGATGAAAATAAATTATGTTCAATAAGATGTACTTGTGTTTACTAACTGTTTATTCAGTTAAACATGAATGTTGAACTGTAGGCCTACATAAGCTCCAAACAGCGATTTTTTTTTTTTTAATGACCTTAATCCGACTAAAGTCATAACTGAACAAAACAGAAATGGAATTAAGACATGGAGTATGCAGATATTAGTGGCATTGTTGAAGTAAACACCGCAATCAAACTAATACCGTCATGTTCGACGTTTTGCCATATTTTCTGACAAGATCCACGCACACGCGGGCTGCGCACACAAACACCCACACACACACACACACATCGCGAAATGCGGAAAGTTTTTTTCTTTCCACTTGGCCTGCGTTAATAAATTCCAGAACACTCTCACCAGTCCTTACTCCTTATTTGCGTCTAATACCCCAGTTTGTCACAGGGCATGGATGAAATGTTCATGATTTAAAGTGAAACTACCGAACTGCAGTTAAAGTCAGGCATCCTGCTGATTTGATTCAGAAGGGCACTTTTTTTGTCAGACGGCTCACCGGTCAGGTATACATGCGCTAAAATATCAAGGTGAAAGTCATCATAGCTTGCGTAGAACAGACCCAGCTCCCAACCCAACTATGAGAGTAGATTAACGGCGATATTTTTTTTATCGCGCGATAAGAGTCTCGCTTTAACGCCGCACGTTAACGGCGATAACGGCCCACCACTTATATATACTGTATATAAACTGATTTTATTTATGGAATATAAAATAAATAAGAAAACAATAAGAAAGAAAATACTATGAAAAATTCACATTCAACTCACTTGGGAAATAAACATTACTTGGGAATATGTAAGAAAACAAAAATAATATACATTTTATAGGATGGCATATACTGTAATTTTGCTTCAGCTATACACATGTTCACCGGCCACTTTATTAGGTACACCTGTCCAACTTCTCGTTAACTAAAATTTCTTATCAGCCAATCACATGGCAGCAACTCCATGCATTTAGGCATGTAGACATGGTCAAGATGATCTGCAAACCGAGCATCAGAATGGGGAAGAAAGGGGATTTAAGTGACTTTGAACATGACATGATTGTTGGTGTCAGACGGGCTGGTCTGAGTATTTCAGAAACTGCTGATCTACTGGGATTTTTTTCAGTGACATTCGGATGGTAGGGTCAAAATTTGGCATCAACAACATGAAAGCATGAATCCATCCTGCATTGTATCAATGGTTCAGGCTGGTGGTGGTGGTGTAATGGTGTGGGGGATATTTTATTGGCACACTTTAGGTCCATTAGTACCAATTTAAAATCATGTCAACACCACAGCCTACCTGAGTATTGTTGCTGACCATGTCCATCCCTTTATGTCCACAGTGTTCTCACCTTCTGATGGCTACTTCCAGCAGGATAACGCGCCATGTCATAAAGCGCGAATCATCTCAGAAAGTTTCTTGAACATGACAATGAGTTCACTGTTATCAAATGGCCTCCACAGTCAGCAGATCTCAATCCAATAGAGCACTTTGAGATGTGGTGGAATCATTGGCATCATGGATGTGCAGCTGACAAATCTGCAGCACCTGTGTGATGCTATCATGTCAATATGGAGCAAAATCTCTGAGGAATATTTCCAGTACCTCGTTGAATCTTAAGGCAGTTTTGAAGGCAAAAGGGGGTCCAACCTTGTACTAGTAAGGTGTACCTAATAAAGTGGCCGGTGAGTGTACATACCATCAAAAAGGGGACACCTGTAGTAATAGTCAGTCATTCTTTATAAGTGTCACACACAGATGAAAGTTCAATCTGAAGCTGTTATGTCTTAGATTTGGTTATTAGCACAATTTGACCGTCAACTCATCAGAGTCTGAAACATGGTTTAGTCTCGGCTTCGGGTTATCAAGAGCTTTAGGTCAGAAATCAAACTCGGCAGAAGAAAGTCATGTTCAGGGTGAGGCGATGATGTGATTAAAGACGGACCCCGGGGCCCCTGCGTGCTGACAAATGCTGGATGTGTAAGACAGACTGTGTGCCTTGAGAGTCTGACACACACACACACACAAAGGCACACAACAAATGCGCACAAACACGCACACAAACACACTCACACAAACCCACACATCTCACACACACAAGCACACAAATGCACACGGACTTGCAAAAACACAAACACATGCACACACACAAATATCTCTCTCTCATATACACACAAATGTGCACACACACACACACACACACACACACACAAATAGACTCACAAAAACACAAACATGCATACACAAACACGTCTCTCCCACACGCACACACAAGCACACAAATGCACATAAAAAGACTCACAAAAAACACAAACACGCACACACACACACAAATTCACAGAAACACCCTCGCACAAACACACACCCACACAAATGCACACAAACAGACTCACAAACACACACACACACACACATTCAAACCCATCTCTCACACAGACACACAAATGCACACAAACACACTTGCACAAACACACACACACACACACACACACACACACACACACACACACACACACACACACACACACACACACACACAAACAAATGCATCTCTCACACACAAATGCACACACGGACTCACAAACACACACACACATTTAAACCCATATCTCACACAGACACACAAATGCACACAAACACACTTGCACAAACACACACACGCACAAACGAATGCATCTCACACACAAATGCACACACACAGACTCACAAACACATATCTCTCACACGCAAATACACACAAACACACCTGCACAAACACACACAAACACATATTTCTCACACACACACACACACATGCACACAAACACACTCACACACACATATGAATGCACACAAATAGACTCGCAAAAACACAAACGCATATCTCTCTCTCATACACACACACACACACACGTGCACACAAACAAATACAAGCACACAAACACATATCTCTCACACACACACACACAAGTGCACACAAACAAATACAAGCACACAAACACATATCTCTCTCACACACACACACGCACACAAACACAAGCACACAAACACATATCTCACACACTCAGAGATGCACACAAACACACTCACACAAACACACACACACATATGAATGCACACAAATAGACTCGCAAAAACACAAATGCAAACACACAAACACATCTCTCACACACATACAAGTGCACACAAACAAATACAAGCACACAAACACGTATCTCTCACATGCACACACACATGCACACAAACAAACACAAGCACACAAACACGTATATCTCTCTCACACACACACATGCACACAAACAAACACAAGCACACAAACACGTATATCTCTCTCACACACACACATGCACACAAACAAACACAAGCACACAAACGCATATCTCTCACACAAATGCTCGCACACAAACAGACTTGCAAAAACAGAAACACAAGCACACACAAACACATCTCTCTCTCCCACACACACACAAATGCACTAAACACACTTGCACAAACACACACACAGACAGCAATATGCAAAAAGTCAGGGGTGTGGACGCGGCCTCCTCCGCCTGCATGCGCTGAATGAGGGATTTGATTAGAGTTTCCCCTGAATGAACACATTGGGCTTGATTTGTTGTTGTGGGCGTCTTCGTGTCTGGAGCTTTCGGCTGCGTCCTGCTGCTTCCTGCAGTATCTGACAGCACATGCTAATACGCCGTGTACAGGTTTCACATCAGTTTACCTTTCACCAGTTTTCTGATGAGCTACAGTATACTTCTTTTTTGTGTGTGTGTGCTTCGGTGATGTAAATGACTTCATTTTTAACACTTCTTGACAAGCGTTTGGAGAGTGCTCACGGCAAATGAGCTCAGATTTCCAGGATTTGTTTTGCTTTCATATAAAGCATTTATTTTATATTCTAACTTTATTAAATGTATTAATAGTCTCATTCATTCATTTTCATTTGGCTTGCTCTCTTATTTATCAGAGGTTGCCACAGCGGAATGAACCGCCAATTATTCCAGCATATGTTTTACGCAGCAGATGCCCTTCCAGATGCAACCCAGTACTATAAAACAACCGTACACTCTCACATTCTCACACACACTCATACACTACGGCTAATTTAGTTAATCAATTTATCTATAGCGTATGTGTTTGGACTGTGGGGGAAACCGGAGCACCCAGAGGAAACCCACGCCAACACGGGGAGAACATGCAAACTCAGAAATGCCAACTGGCCCAGCTGGGGCTCAAATCAGCGGTCTGAGTGTGTATGGGTGTTTCCCAGTACTGGGTTGCAGCTGGAAGGGCATCCGCTGTGTAAAACATGTGCTGAATAAGTTGGCAGTTCATTCTGCTGTGGAAACTCCTGATAAATAAGGGACTAAGCCGAAGGAAAATGAATGAATAAAACCAGGAGCATGCATTACAAAAACAAACAAACAAACAAACAAGATCACGTCCAATACTGCATTACAATTATTTCTTTAACTGTGATTTAGGCATACGTAATGCAAAGTCAAGTTTATTCATTCATTCATTTTCTTTTCGGCTTAGTCCCTTTTATTAATCTGGGGTCGCCACAGCGGAATGAACTGCCAACTTATCCAGTATATGTTTTATGCCGCGGATGCCCTTCCAGCTGCAACCCATCACTGGAAAACACCCATACACACTCATTCACACTCATACACTACGGACAATTTAGCCTACCCAATTCACCTGTAGTGCATGTATTTGGACTTGTGGGGGAAACCGGAGCACCCGGAGGAAACCCACGCAAACGTGGGGAGAACATGCAAACTCTTACAGTTTTTTTCTGAATGCTTAAACCCTAACCGAGATTCTTATAGCACAATTTATAAAACAATTAATTCTTATAGCAAAACCACTCACTGAGTTTGCAAAATTAAAAGCACAAACACTGATTTGCACTAAGTTTGCAATTTTGTAACACACACTTTTCAAAATTGTAGGTACAATCCACTGCACAGCACTCTTTTTGCAGAACTGTAAACACAACTCACTGCTTTACACTGAATTTCCAAATGATCAACACACTCCTAGCAAAGCTATACACATGTATGGCTATTATTTACACTATTTTGCCAACTGTCTGGCACACGGTCACATGTGAAAACTGATTTAGATAATTAGTTCACTTTGCAATCAGATACTTTTCCCAGTGCATTGGACTAGAGAACATTGCATGTGATGTAGATGAAATTTTGTGGCCGGACCCAGAGAGAAGACACGATGTACTCTCATTTTTTTTTTTTTTTTTTAGTAAAATTACTATTTTGTGTTTTGATTTGGAAAAAAACGCTTGTGCTTGTTTTGATGTGTGTAAATAAACACCAGTACTTGAGCTTTGCATCCCTGTATGTTTACAGAACTATGAGAAAGGTATGACCTCAAACTGACATAGCCTAGCTTATGCTAACAGAAGGCAAAAGCCAGATGTTTTTTTTTTTTTCTTTCAAAAACAACAATTTAGGCCAAACTCAATCCAAACATGATCTTGCACACACTGACTGATTTATATATATTCATTCATTTTCCTTCGGCTAAGTCCCT
This sequence comes from Danio kyathit, assembly GCA_903798195.1. Classification (NCBI taxonomy): domain Eukaryota; kingdom Metazoa; phylum Chordata; class Actinopteri; order Cypriniformes; family Danionidae; genus Danio; species Danio kyathit. Next base: position 6,008,022 of record LR812519.1, read on the forward strand.
TTATTCAGCAGAGGTTGCACAGCGAAATGAATTGACAACTTATCCAACATATTACACAGCACCCTTCCAGTTGCAACCCAGTACTGGAAAACATCCATACACACTCATTCACACACAGACACACACTGCCAATTTAGTTTATTCAATTCACCTATCGCGCATGTGTTTGTACTGTGGAAGAAACCGGAGCACCTGGAGGAAACATGGGGAGAACATGCAGATTACACACAGAAATGCCAACTGACCCAGCCGGGGCTCGAACCAGCGACCTTCTTGATGAGAGGCGGCAGTGCTAACCACTAAGCCACCATGCCGCCCCTTATTATATATACTGTATATATATATATATATATATATATATATATATATATATATATATATATATATATATATATATATACAGTTAAAGTCAGAATTATTAGCCCCCCCGTTTATTTTTTTCCCCAATTTCTGTTTAACGGAGAGAAGATTTCTTCAACACATTTCTAATCATAATAGTTTTAATAACTCATTTCTAATAACTGATTTATTTTATCTTTGCCATGATGACAGTAAATAATATTTGACTAGATATTTTTCAAGACACTTCTATACAGCTTAAAGTGACATTTAAAGGCTTAACTAGGTTAATTAGGTTAACTAGGCAGGTTAGGGTAATTAGGCAAGTTACTGTATAATGATGGTTTGTTCTGTAGACTATCGAAAAAAAAATATAGCTTAAAGGGGCTAATAATATTGACCTTAAAATGGTTCTTAAAAAAATTAAAAACTGCTTTTATTCTAGCCAAAATAAAACAAATAAGACTTACCTCCAGAAGAAAAAATATTATCAGACATATTGTGAAAATTTCCTTGCTCTGTTAAACATCATGTGGGAAATATTTAAAAAAGAAAAAAAATCAAAGGGGGGCTAATAATTCTGACTTTAACTGTGTATATATATATATATATATATATATATATATATATATATATATATAAACTACAACAGATACTAAAATAAATTGAAAACAAAAAAACTGCATTAATACAAATATTAAATCAAATGGTTAATAAACAAATATAGTAGCTCAGTGACTAAAATACCTGTTATTGATTCATGAACATTGTAAATAAATGATAAATAGAAATTCCTTTGCAATACTGTTCCTGCAGGGATATTATTCATTAATATCTAAAGTAGTTTGAAGTATTTTTAAAGCGATAATCAGACAGAAGCAGCTGTTAGATGATCCTTATATAATTGTAGAAAATCTCCTGAAAGCGTGGCACAGGTACATCAAAGCTCCACCGCACTGCCAAACACTTTAATTGCTGAAAGTGACGGATAAATGCTGCCAGATGCATATAAATGTTATGATTTTCAGCCCAAATGTAGCCGTGGTTTTTCACAGTCATTTATTTCATCTGAACATGTTTATGAAGGATGCAGATCAAAGCGAACTCCAATCGCAGATTCATCGCTGACACGGATCAATAAATAATTATGAGAGATTTATGCAAGCCGTATTTATGAATATCTCAGAGAATCGCATGTCATCTATCACGATAACCTTTGCTGTAAGCAGGAATTAGTCAAGGGCCGCATGAAGTCAAATATGGAGATGCTGTTGTTTGGGAAAATAGACACCGATATCGATTAAAGAGACATGAATTATGGGATATCAAATGAGTTTGGATTTATAATGAAACTTTGAGTTGGACAGGATTCTCAACACAAAAACTATCATATATAAGGTTATAGGATAACTTTAAATGTATGCATTTATTTTATTAATTTATTTTCTTTTAGGCTTAGTCCTTTTATTCATCAAGGGTCACCACAGCAGAATGAACCGCCAACTTATCCAGCATATGTTTTACACAGCGGATGCCCTTCCAGCCACAACCCAACACCGGGAAACAACCGTACCCTCTTGCATTCAGACATATACACTACGGCCAATTTAGTTTATTCAATTCACCTACTGTATAGCGCATGTGTTTGGACTGTGGGGGAAACCGGAGCACCCAAAGGAAACCCACACCAACGCGGGGAGAACATGCAAACTCCACACAGAAATACCCATTCATTTTATTTTACAGTCAATTATTTTGTTTATTTTTGCAACTTGTTGGCCAAACTTCTTCTTCCATCTTCCATGGGCTTTTTTGTCGCATAATTAGTCCCACAGTTTTCATCCCAAACCCTTGAAGGTGGGGTTAAATTGTGCGTTTTTTTCAGGAATGGTGTGCTATGACTTCTTTTAAATTTACTTATAAATTTTTATTACTGATGTTTGTCAAAGCTTTGAAAATCATGGTAATAATAATAATAATAATATGTTTTTATTCCGGAAAAAAACAAGACAGATGATTTTATTTATTTATTTTTAGCAAACGGTTGGCTTAACAGAGTACTAACTATTTTACACATTTTTATTTATTTATTTTTTTTTATTTCTATTTTTTGATGTTTGTCAAACCTTTGATAAATATGGTAATAATAATATATTTTTTATTCAAAAAAGCTATTTATTTATTTATTTTGGCTTAACAGAGTAGTAACTATTTTACGGATTTTTATTTATTTACTTATTTACATTTTTTATTACTGATAATAATAATAATAATAATAATAATAATAATAATAATAATAATAATAATGTTTTATTCAGAAAAACAAGACAGATGATTTATATATATATTTATATTGTTATTATTATTATTATTATTATTATTATTATAA